>JABTTQ020000348.1:1200000-1836842 GCA_016081115.2 Rehmannia glutinosa
TGAAACATGTCTGGGTTTTTTTGTAATTAACCCAAACCTTAGGGGTGTTTTTGTAATTATCCCTTTTCGTTATGATGTCTTTCCTTTATTACTTTTCACCTG
Organism: Rehmannia glutinosa; assembly: GCA_016081115.2. NCBI lineage: Eukaryota > Viridiplantae > Streptophyta > Magnoliopsida > Lamiales > Orobanchaceae > Rehmannia > Rehmannia glutinosa. Next base: position 1,200,103 of record JABTTQ020000348.1, read on the forward strand.
CAAGTTTTTCACAGCTTTTTAGTCCTCTAAATTGTATTTTCACATTGATTTTTTGTCAAAAACTTTTTTTCATTTGTTGTCTTAGTGTAAAAAAATTTTGCAATATTTTTCTATCCATTGTCATTACTAGTGAGCACGACAGATATAGACACTTTTATCAAGTTATCAAGTAAGACATAATTGTATTAAAGCAGCATAAACACTAAATTTGGTAAATGTAACTCTAATATTGATATGGTTTTCATATTCTTTGTACATGGGCACTCTAACATGTAATCCCAGGTCCATATTATGTTGTAGGCTCTTGTAAACCAGAAGTTCTTGAACAACATTGATTTTTACATAAATTTCCATACACATATTGACTAGGTCACATCATACATATGCACATTCTTTAGAAATAACAGATTTACTATAGTTTAAGCAGTTGGATAAGAAGCTTCCATGGCAATGCCACATAAACCTTCTACTGCATCAATATCCCTTTGCATTCTAATATATCCATTCTCTCCCCAACTACTTCCCCACGAATTCTTAACCAGCCAATACTTCGTTCCATCGCTAGTTTTCCCATAGCCAACCGCGGTTACACCATGGTCTAGCTCGGTCCCACACTCTCCGGTGAAAACTCCACTCGAGTAGAATTGAAAATCGGACCCACCGGCATCAATGGCAACCGATATTGGTTGGTTAGCCACAGCTTTAAGTAATGCTGACTCGCTATTGGCTGGGACGTCCTCGTACCCTGTGATCTTGGCCACACGGGACGATTCCTTCTTAGCGTTGCATGTGGCATCAACTCCCTCGTACGGGTAATTGGACTCGGTCGTGAGGCCGTGGTTACCGATAATGAACTCGAACGCGTAGTCCATGAGACCACCGTTACAACCCTGATCTTCACTTGTGTCACAATCCACAAGTTCTTGTTCGGATAATGAAATCAACTTGCCTGTTTTGAGCTGGTTTATTCCTTCAGTTGCTGCAACTGCTGAAAATGCCCAGCAACATCCTGTATTTTTTTGTTGTATGGAAAATAAGTGTCAATTTCTCCAAGAAAAAAAAAGTAAATTTAGGTTTAAGATGGATTTATTTCAGGCAAAATTGCAAAATTAGTCTTGTAACGTAGAGGGTTGAGAAAATTGGCCTACTTAAACTCGAAATTTTTAATTTAGTCATGTAAGTAATAAAACTACCTAATTCCAGTCATATTTTTTTCCGGAGTATTAAAAATTGGCCAGAAATGTCATGTGCACATCACGTGATGAACAATTTCCGGCCATTTTTTGAAATTCTGGCGAAAATAGGACCAAAATTGGGTTCTTTTAGCAAGCGGTGATGGGTCTTTTTCTAGCCAATTTCAACCCTTTTTCGCTGGAGTTTCAAAAATTGGCCGGAAATTGTCCATCACGTGCTGTGCACATGACATTTCCGACCAACTTTTAAAATTCCAGCGAAACTAGGACTGAGATAGGGCAATTTTAATACTTACATGATTAAATCAAAATCTCGAGTTTAAGAGGACCAATTTTGTCAACCCCCTTAAATAACATGACTAATTTTGTAATTTTGCCGCTTATTTCACTTACCACATTGACCCTGGTCCTTAACACCAGTAACAGCTCCCTTCTTTCTCCAGTCCATGCTGGGTGGAACTGCACTAACATTTGCATACCTAAATGATGAAACATTAGATGACTTAGAATGAGATCCCATTTTGAATCCGTTTCGAGATGCCTGAAATTCCTCGTTCGTCAAATCAGCAAATTTGTTTATGGCAAGTTTGTAAGGCCGAGCCCCTGCTTCATTAAAGGACTCGATATATGCCACATTCTCCTTGAATATGTTGAATCTATACGCCTTCTCCGTGTCGTCTTTGTAAGCACGTCCAAATCGCGCCATCCATTGCTCGTGTTTCTCAGCCATTGATGCATCAGGCGCTGTGCGTGCTGTAGCTTGAGAAGCGCACAGCACCAACACTGTCATGGCAGATAAAATAAGCTTCCAAGATGGTTTCAAGGCCATTGTTGGTAGCTGGGTACGTATCGGAGAACAGAATATAGTGAAAATGTATTGAGTTTGTGATTGTTGTGAATTTTTACATAAGTTGCATGAGGTATTTATAGAAATCGCCGAGTTAATTAACGATGTCCCTGACAGACCCGGCAAGTTGAAGATGAGTAGGAAACTCAGATAGTTCCGTGGACGCTGCTCCATTTTGAATGAATAGCATATTTACCTTTTGGTATTTGTAGTTTTCTTCCCTGGTACTAATTTTGACTGTTGTTGCAAACAAGTTCTAAGACGACAATAGTTCAAAAAACGTAACCATTTGGAATTAAATAAAAAAAATTGTATTTTGCCCCAAAAGCTAGGCAACAGTGACTGGAGGAATGATTTCATATAAAACACATTAAAACTTACCATAAGTACTCAAAAATATTGGATTAAACACTAAGTATTTCAATGTAATACACCAGATTGCAGATAAGCAGGAGAAAAATGAAATTAAAACACAACTTGCTAACAAAAAAAAATAAAAAAGGAAAAAGACAACAAATACACCAGGCTCCCAAATGCCCCCAATAAAAGCACAAAATAGCAATAATCCTGCATCACGGAATCCCGAAAAATAAGCAGTCTTTAATATATCCAGCCAAGCTTGTTTATTGATCTGCAACAAAACCAATATGCCGAAGTTTTCTCTGTATCCCACAAACTCAAGCTTTAGGCTTGAGGATCTTGACAGTCTCCCAGGTGAAGTCGGGATCATCACGGCCAAAGTGACCGTAAGCAGCAGTCTTCTGGTACCTGAAGTTGCCTCCTCTCAACAAGTCAAGGTTGATGGCCATCATTCCTGGCCTAAAGTCAAAGTTCTCCTTAATAAGAACCAGAATATCCTTGTCTGGGATCGTACCAGTCTTGTAGGTATCAACAAACACAGAAAGTGGCTCAGCTACACCAATAGCATACGAAACTTGCACGATGCATCGACGAGCAAGTCCTGAAGCCACAACACTCTTTGCCGCTTGCCTGACAATATACGCACCACTCCTGTCCACCTTGGTAGGGTCTTTGCCAGAGAAAGCACCACCACCATGAGCACCCCAGCCACCGTATGTGTCGATGATGATTTTCCTACCGGTGAGACCTGCATCTCCATGTGGGCCACCAATGACGAATCGGCCGGATGGGTTGAGGTGGAAGATTGTCTTGTCATCAAGGTACTGAGCAGGAATCACAGGCTTGATGACATGTTCTTTCAAGTCAGCTGCAATCTGGTCGTTTGTAACAGTCTCATCGTGCTGGGTGGAGATGAGGACTGTATGGACTCTAATAGGAACCATGGCGCCACCATCGTTTTTGTACTCGACAGTGACTTGTGTCTTGCCATCTGGTCTCAACCATGGGCAAGTCTTGTTCTTTCTCACTTCAGTGAGTTTGGCACCGAGCTTGGTGGCGAGGACATGAGTGAGTGGCATGAGCTCTGGTGTTTCATCAGTGGCATACCCGAACATGTGTCCTTGGTCACCAGCTCCGATTTCTTCAGGTTTCTTGGTGAGATGACCATGAACTCCCTGAGCAATGTCTGGGCTCTGTTGTTCAATGTTGACAAGGACCTTGCAGTTATCGGCATCAAGGCCAACATCTGGTGATGTGAACCCAATGCCTCTGCATGTATCACGAACTATTTTCTCATAGTTCACATTAGCCTTGGTCGTGATCTCACCAAAGACCATCACCATATTAGTCTTTGTGCATGTCTCGCACGCAACTTTGCTCTCTGGGTCCTGCTCTAGGCAAGCATCAAGAATGGCATCTGACACTTGGTCACAGAGCTTGTCGGGATGTCCTTCATTGACAGACTCTGAGGTGAACAGGAAGGTGTCCATATTGTGTCTGGAAAGCATTGCCAGGGACATGTTAGTTTAAGAAGCATATGCTAAAAATTTTGCAGTTTGAATTGTAATAAAGTAGGAGGTATGTCGAAACATATATCAACTACAAGTAGTTGGATGCTTTTATAGTAACTAAAATATAATCAACCCTGTTTACATTCCAATACAGGCAGAAAGTGGACTCAAACTCTAGACAATACTCAGCACTCAAAACAGTTCAAAACAAAAAGAGATATTTGGATCACTTGCATAAGTAGATTGGTACCACTTCCCATGGATTCAAACTTTCTTTGAGTCATCACTTAAGTACATAAAATCCACACTGATAGCTTTTTCAAGCAGATACTATAAAGAAAACAAAGTAACTTCTCCATTGATAACAAGTTATTAAATTAATAAGGCAAGAAAAAATTACCAACTCATTTGAAACAAAAAAATATTTTACAAAAAACTAAACCCTCCAACATCTATGAAACAAGAATAAGCACAAAATTAGAATATGAGCATACTGACTATAATCTCATCCAAATCATCCATGCAGCCTGATTATGTAAAGGAACAATGCAGCAGAAACATCTAAAGGCATATGCAATATAGATCTAGAGAGCTATAATAAAATAATACCATCTACAATAGATCATAATCTTTCATACTATTATGAATCAGATAAACCATTGATCCCAAAAAATTGTCAGCAAACGCAGATCCACAAATGAAAATCACAATACTCCTTCTGGCATAAAATGCTCAACAAGATCTGACTCGCATGAAGAAAGAGAACTAAGTTTTATACAACATACAAGCTCCGACACATTTCAGAAGAAAATCTTCAATATCGTAAACTCAACATTCTATTACAATATTTCTTTCCTGAAATCTAATAAATTACATCAAATAACACTGGTTATTTGCATCCAAGGATCCACATATCATAGAAAACACCAAATCTGGCAACATCCAATTCAAAACACAAAATACTAATTCATTTTCAGCAAAAAATGCAAATATATGCTAAAGCAAAACGAAAATGCTACGGATCTAAAACAAGAACACAACAACCATACCAGATCTAACAGAGTAAATAAAAAGCTCCGATGTCGTGCGTACCTTGTTGTAAATGAAGCCTTAGATCTGCAGATCACAATAGAAGAGGAAGAGAGAGCAAAGCGCAAATGCGGAATGATTTTCAGGAAAGGAAACGGAGGGTATATATAGAATCGGATCCGAATGACTCGCTCAGTCTCTAATTTCGGTTGGGAAAACCAAAAAACTACCGTACTCGGGCCCCACTTACCAGACACCTCTGGTGGGCCCTAGTCAAATATGATGGTGCCAAGTGGCGGTTGAAGGGTTGATCAACGGTCTAAACATCGTGGCAGTTTTGGGTTTTATTTTTATGTTTGGTAGGTGGTAATTGTCAAAGGAGGTTTTGTGCAGTTGAAGGTTGTGCCTAGTGCATCAGGAAATGTACGTGGGTTGGTGAAAGTCGTCTCATACCTTTTTGTATGAGATATTCTACTTCCAGAATTGTATCCATCTCTTATTCAGTTGCACAGTTACCTTGTTAAAATCTCCCACAATTTATGCTTGAAAATTAATATTATGGTAAATATTATATACTTGTCAAACATCCGTACGATAGAATAAAAAATGAAATATGGTTCTGGAATAGAAGATTAGCCTCTTCAGAGCCCCTAAGTGTGAAAAATGAAAATATTATGCAATTCCAGAGTTCATTGAATTTGGTCCATAAATTGCTTTCACGTCTATCATATATGTGTTTGGTGCTCACGGAAAAAGCATTAGCTTACGTAGATTAGGGTAGGCATTTTATCATAGCAAAAATATCTCGGAGAGAAATTCATAGAAAAATCGGATGCGGTTTTCTATTCCAAAATGATGTTTTATTTCCTATTTACATTGTACAACACGAATGAAATTAATTTTTCATTGTTTCATGAAAACTAGTGCTTTCATGGACGATTAATTCATTAAATTTTGGAAAATAACAAGTTCATCGTCTTTTGATAAATTAACGTGGTTTCCTGTTTCATTAAAATAGTCAAAGATGGGAGGAATTTGGTTGTGTTGCATTACCACAATGGGTTGGTAGATGTCTTTATACTTTGTCGGTATCAAGAAGATGTGCCACCTACTTTAGTTTTACTGTAATCATCTGTTTTTCCTCCTTCCAAGGTAGATATATAGTCGATTATTACCCCTTAAAGTGCCAAATTGTTTCATTAGGACATATATGTAATTTGAAAGGGTGGAAAAGACAAATAAAACGACGTGGGCATAACTTGTATTTTTTTTAATGAATTGATAAAATAATAACATGTATGGATGTGTTTTCAAATGTAATTTTCATTTCCCAACTAATCCAGAAAAATGAATTTATGTTTGTTTATAAAGTTCTCAGAGAAATGAAGTCAGTTTCAGTTTTCACTTTTAGTCTTTTACATAAAAATATTCTTTTGGAAACACAACCAAATAATTCTCCACTATAATCACGCAATTTATTGTGAAAATACACTACAATCACTCAAATATATGTAAAAAATACATTCAAAAAACTATAAACCAAACCAATTTTCATTTTCGTATAAAAATTCAGACAACAAACTAAACATATTCTCAATTCTCACACGAAAATCAATAAAGTTTAAAAATTCATTTTCCAATACTGGAAAACTAGAAATTGAACTTGAAAATACATCCATACAAATCTATAATTATTCGTCTTTGAATGGTTTTGATTTATCAAATAAACAAAGAGATGGGTGCACATCATGCATGTGACTTGTGTCGACGTGCATCCAATTAGTATGCAACCATATTATAGTCTTCGATTATATTAATTCTATTTATAGCCATAAATAATAATGGAAGCATATACGTTTTTGAAAGTACATGCGTATTCATTGCATGTGAAACATGTAATAAACATATACACGCGGTTTGTGGATCTCACTAATGGCAGATTTATGGAATTAATCGAATAATATTTTTAGTCGTGCTATCGTTGCTCTTTTCTAAGGGTATCAACATTTCTGTCAGCAATAATTTACTTATCGATTTAGGAAACAATAAATAAAGTTTCCTTTATTCATACTATAGCAACCTAACAAAAAATATTTCTTGCATTGAAGGGATTATTAGTAACTCAATCCTAGCTGAAGTCCTAGGGCCGCATGAACGAGGAACAATGTCATAATCCCACTGCCCAGAATTCCATGAACATTACGCAATCCTGGATTGCCCTGTACAAAAAATTCCAGAATTAGACACTATTGATGTAAACATATATACAAACACTACCTCTGAGATTTGGCTTAATTACAAAAAAGCCCAGTAATTTTTCAAAACTACAAATATGTCATTGACATTTTGCTTCTATTTTATAGCACATGTTATATTCGAGGGGACTTGGTACGGTCCCACACATGAAACATACCCAATATGGGAGAGAGCCCAAGCCCACCAAGTGAGGTTCCATCCTAAAACCAATTGGTGATAGGAGGAGTCGCTCACTTGGCTTATAAAGTGGACTCTCTTCCCTTAATCAATCCATGTGGGACAACTCACAGACATATCTCAACACACTTTAAGGGGGTATTTGTATTTTTGAAAGATAACTGAAGTGTTTTGTAATTAGATTAAACAGCAGGGGTAGTTTTTGTAATTACCCCATTGCAGAAACACTAGGGAGAATTTTGATGTTATATTAAGCTCACCTCAAATAATGCTGGTAGTATAGTCTGAATTGTTAAAAGAGTAAGCCCAATGAAGCCTGTTACAGCATGAGGACTGCAAGAGAAGATAAAAAGAAAGAAAAAAAAAGTGATGTGGTGTAGAGATTTTGTCTTTCAGGAAAAGATAATGGATAAGGAAATAAATACAAACCTTTCAAGAATGGGCTTGTCTGAAGTGAGAAGAGATGTAATACCACCAGTAGCTCCAAGAGCAAAGAAGAAAAACATTCCTCCGAGAAGCTTAGGGTGCAAATCTTTGGCCTTGGCCTTCTCCTCCTGGGAATACATTAAGGAACTTTAGACGGAAGTGTTTCGCAAACCATTTATCACATAATAAAATTATATTTTCGTCATCTCAATCATTACCACATCTTCTGAGAAACGAATACGGAATCCCAAATAAGTTCCATAACCACCCATAGCGAACAGCACAACAGCCTACAGAAGTATGAGAAGGTTATTATAAAGAGACATATACGAAGTTAGATGGCTAAACTTGTTTTTTTCAGTTTTCATGAGAATTTGCTGAACAGAATGCATTGTGTACCATGTTCCCAGGGTGGCCCCAGTGGACAAGCCAACCAGGGAGGTTCCATGACTTTACGAGCTCAACAAAAGGGCTGAATAGTGATGTTATAGTTGAAGCTGAAATCAATGATAAAAAATAACGAGTACAAACAATGAGAGGTGATGGTTATATTGATGAAAATAACTGCATAGAACATGAGAAGATCAAGTAGATCTTTGAAAAACAAAAAAATGCTCGAGTATGTTTATGATCAAGAGATCCTGAAAGATATTTGAATTGAGGGATGAGCAGAAAGATAATTCTTTCATGCTGGAAGAGGTAGCAGCCATTATCCTACAGTGAATGCAAGATCTAATCTGTGCTCGACGTGTTTAAACTATATTTAATTTTCTCTTACTCTGTATCAAAAGTGAAGATGACTAGACATGTAAAATCTTTTTGGCTCTGAGTTTGCAATTGCAAATGTAGGTACTAAATTTCGGTTGGTATTTAGGCTTAGTATATCTATGTGTTCTGATGTCCTACTCCACTCTTAGGGGTGTAAACGAGTCGAGTCGAGCCGAATACGGTATTGTTCAAGCTTGTTTGAATTTTAATCGAGCTTAAAGAATTGTGTTTGAGCTCAGTTTGATTATTAATCGAGTCGAGCTCGAACGAGTTTTAGTCGAGCAAAACACGAATCGAGCTTGAGTAACTTGATATTTTTACACATATTTTATTCTTTTTTACTAATCGAGTTGAGTTCGAGCCGAGCTTTACATATTATCGAACGGGAATATATGTTCAAGCTTGGTTCGTTATGTTAACGAACCGAGCTCAAACAAGCTTTAAACCATCGATCTCGAATCGAGTATCGAGTAGCTTGGTTCGTTTTTCAGCCCTATCCACTCTTCCAAGTAATAAGTTTCCCATTGGATTGACTTTTAGACAGAAATTAGCACAAAAACAGTCCCATTAAATCCAAGAATGAACTAAAATAAGATTATCAATCACTGCCACTTTCAAAGCTCACCAATGCTTGAAAGAAAATATTTTCCAAAACAAAACCACGCTTAGACATATAGGCTTCATACCTCACAAATTCTGCTACAGTTCGTTCAGCATTGCATACACATAACACATTTATGCATAATTGGTCTATCTACTATATATCATTAATAGAGAAATGCTGATTTTGATCAACCTAGTTTCTTATATAGCTTATATGACTAATTGTCCAGCTAACAATTCTGAAAAAGGAAACTGATCGCGATTCACGTATATGTTTTTTACTTGATGCAAAGGTAATATAGGTCCTTTACTATTCTTTTCAGTGCATATAGTTTGACCACAAAAGTTTTGTACAATACTTATCCCTTGAGCAAATGCATATACGAAAATGGTTCAACCTAAACGCCAGTGTTATGACTATACAATAAATTGGCTCAAATTCACTAGAGAGCAATAAAATATTCAAAACAACTTCAATCAGTAAATCCACACACTAATCAACTTATCCATACATATCTAGGATCCAAATTGAAATTCCAAGTAAATGTAACTGGGGCATTACCTCCAGGAAGAGCACCCAAAAGTAGCAAAGCCAAAGGAGAGAACGAATACAAGAGAGTCTCAGAGGATTCTTCCAAAACCGCATCATCTTTCTCTTCAATCACATCCTCAGTTTCACAAATGTTGCTGTTTTTGAGAGCAAATGTGTAAGTAAAAAGAGCCGTTCCTTTTGTTGTCGCGGCCGTCAGTGGTTTAGACGGAATTTTGGGGGAATTTATTGATGGGAAGTGGGAGTGTGAGGTGGAAGGCAGTAGAGAAGGAGATGAGTGTGGTCTGAAAGCAACAAGAGATGCATTTACCACAGCCATTTTCAGGACTAATAACCGCAAATATATCTCTACTTTTGCAGCTCTAGTCTTTTTCTCCTTCTCTGTGTGTGTTCTGGTGTGTGATATCAGAAATGGTGGGTTTTAGAATGAGAAATTTGCAGATAGATGGAGAAGGGTTGGGAAAGGCAAGGAAAGAGACACGATTCTGTATTCTTCGCTTGGAATTAGCCCTTTACACGTGGTCTCAACACGCTCCCCTAAGCTTTTTACATATCAGCATTTATATTTATATTTTTATTGTTTTCATGTCTCGTTTGGAGGGAGTTCTTCGAAATTTGATACCCAACGTCAATAAAAAGTTTCAAGAATCCGAGGCTCTCCATCTAGGATGTAAATGACTGAGTTAGTCGAATATATTATTGTTTAAAATTGTTGAATTTTAATTGAGCTTCGAAAATTGTGTTCGAGCTTAATTTGATTATTAATAGAATCATTTAATCGAGTCAAACACAAATCGAGCTCGAATAACTTGATATTTTTATACATATTTTATTTTTCTTTTACTAATCATGCTCGAGCTCGAGCTCGAGCCGAACTTTATATTTTATCGAACAAAAAAATTGTTCAAGTTTAATTTGTTATGTTAAACGAACCGAGCTCAAACGAACTTCTAACGACTATCTCAAATTGAGTAACTTGATTCGTTTTTCAGCCATCTCATGAGGGTTTGGGTATATCTTTAGACCAATTTTATAAATTTAAAATTATTATAAATTTTGGTTTAAAAAATAACTTCAATATTTTTTAAAATAATGTATTTGAAAAAACCTACCCTATTACCGCCATCTCTATTTCTCAGTTTTTGCGTGAAAAAAAAAAATTCCAAACGCATTTTCTATTTTTAGAATAAATAAAATTTGATCAAAATACCCAAGTAAACAACTAAAACTACAATTTCGAAAGAAACCTAAATTTCTAGTACGTAGTTTGAAACCCATAGAATTATAAGTGATATTTGCATCATTTTATATTATAATTACTTAGCCAAATTTAAATTATTTATTGACAGTATTGCCTAAAGGCTAAAAGTAAACCCAAAATTCGGCACTGAACATAACAATAAATAATCTCGGAAATATTAGATCGAAAAAAGGTTGTCAGCTTCATTTTTTTTTTTTGACTACCCAAAGTATCCTCACACCAGCCGAAGGCACAAACCCTATACTTCCTTTGGATTATGGGACATCCGTCCCTTCCAAGGATAGTCCTAATATCTGGGGGAGGAAGGTCAAACACAACCCCTCACTCCGCGATAGTCAAGGTTTGAACTCAGGACATTGATGTGCAATTGCAACCTCAACGCCACTAGGTCAACCCTTTGGGGTTGTCAGCTTCATTCAATGTGTAATATATGCAAGAAAGTTAGTGATCATTGAATATGCAGTGTCATTTACTAAACTATTACCAACTATTTAAAGTCACACGTATACGGATGATATCTCCTCTTTATCATCTAACCCAATAAAATGTACCAATATTTTCCAGCAGTTCAAGGGTTGAGGGGCAACATCCATAGCAGTACCTGGTCAGCTGAGCACAATAGTAAGCAAGATTACTAAAAGAAAGCCTTGCAATTTACAAGCAGACAATTACATGAATATTACAAAAATTCAATGGAGAATTTGGCTAGCTTTTCCTACACACCTTGTGATTCTGTACAAGATTGGATATAATTTTATCATCAGTCTACTCGAAGAATGTTGTTATGTACGCTATTCCGGGTAACTGATTCCCTTTGAGGATCAATTCTCCAATGACCATCGATAACAAACTTTATCTGCAAGCAAAGAAGAAGGTATGTAGGTTATAAGAAAACTAACCATTGTAGCTTGTATCCTGTAAAGAAATGATTTATTGGACATTATGTTCTGTCAAGAAACAGCTGAAGGTCTTAGCCTCCATACGATTAATCATTACAAATTCCATTTTTCTGAATTTTTGGTCTTTCAACCATAAAAGCGTATAAATGAGTCTACCCAGTGATTACAGTTCAAGGTTTTGAGAAATTTACAGCATGCAATTGACTGTTGTTTTCGCACCTCATAAACCCCAGGATACAGCCACAACACTGCTCGCCAAAGTCGAGATGTCCTGACAAGTTTTGCTAGGAAGGTTAAATTGTGATTCCCATTGGGCCTCAGGAAGAAAATGTTGTGGACATCAATCTAAGAAATTAAAATAAAAAGGGATAATTACATAAAACCCCCTGAGGTTCAGGCTAATTACAAAAAAACCCAGAGATTTTTGAAAATTACAAAAAACCCCTTAAGGTTTGATTTTGCTTACATCTTCCCCTTCATACGCACAAAAACATCTCAAAAAAACCCCTGATATTTGTAGAAATATTACAATTACACCCTTGAATTTAAGACTGAATCAAACCTGACAGAGCTTTTTGTAATTTTGAAACATCTCTGGATTTTTTTGTAATTAGCTCAAACCTTGGGGGTGTTTTTGTAATTATCCCAAATAAAAATTGCAAGTCTATCAAAACTTTAGCCATTTTTTATTATTAGATAGAAGAGAGCATAAAGCATGGCCAAAGATAACAGCCTAAAAATATCCCAATAGACACCTTGAATTTAGACCAATGATTAAATCTCACATAAGATATGAAGAGACGTTGAGCCATAAGGAGAAAAGAAGATTAAAAACCTTGATTCAGAAGGGTCTGTGATACTTGATGATGGCTGTAGATCCATGGCTATTTTATGATGCCAGCCATTGAAGCTACCGGCTAGCTCCACAGTCTCCCCATCCCCTGAATACTCTATCTCAACCTAACAAAGGAAAGCTACTTCACTTCAGTCAGAAAATGCTTCCTCTGGATTCTAACAGAAAAAAACATGAGTCAATACTGGCTGGCAGCTTAGCTGGTATATCTGCACCATATATTGTTATGTGATTTAGCGATCATTAAATGGTTCATTTGTTACCATATTCGATGTCTCCAATATGTACCATGACATGTTTCTGGTATATTGCCAACTGCCTAAATCGCTTGTGGCACCGTTAGAGCATAACAAGCTAGATTTAAAATTCATGATTGGAATGCATCTTATTACAAATCAGGATGTCACCACCAGGTTTTTTTTTTTCATATACATATATATATATATATATATATCAGCGACGCATTTAAAAAAGTCAAAGAGAACATGAAGCACCTCCTTCAGTCCAGATAGGGTTTCTTCGGCAGCATATAATTCACTCTCTTTCTCAGAAATAAGCTTCTGTGCTTTGTTTATCTCTGTTTCTGCTTTAGTTTGCAAAAGAGATAAAGCAAGCTGCAAGGTGAAAATAGAAAGGAACTTATACATGTACTTTCTGAATTCTCTTACACAAAAATGGAATTTTCTAATGCATAAAATAGATTGGACAAGGACTAATGTCTGATATATGAATGCGGTGATTTTGTATAAAATTACAAAAAAAAAAAATTCAGATAAGTATCAAGTGAGTATGTTAAAACAAGAAAGCCATCGTCTCATATTGTACTGTACCATATCAGAGCAGATAGATATATTGAGAGAGAGGGGGGGTGGGAACTCATACAAAAATATGATAACAGCTAAAGCAATTCAGTTATCCCCAGCTATCTTCAACACAATAGCTTACATTTAATTTGATTGCATAACACCTAATCATGTCCTTCCGGCAGAGTTAACACTGTCACACACACACACACATGCATGTCATTTCAGGCTTTTACTTCATGCTTCTGGAAACATCAACTTGGATCTATGCTTTTCTCACAATGTCAAACTACACAGCATCCGCCTGCTGCAATGATAAGCTCTCTTCCATTTTTACTTTGTTGTTTGATCACAGTTTCCATGTTGTTCCTTTATTCAAGAACACATCAGACATAAAAAGTAAAAACATAGTCTAGCCCAAACAAGGCTAACTCAAAAGCTCTCAACAAACATTTATACTTGACGCACCTAATGATAGAATCACATTATTCGTGAACACAATGTTCTTGAGAACTACAGATTTTCCTGCTATAACTTTTTTTTTTTCTTTTATAGCAGTAAATGGACAAAATATTGTTTGTTCTTGCCAACATAAGCGGCATGTTCCGTATCTCAATCTGTTAAGCCTTCTGCATCTGCAATTTATTGACACCAAATCAGACTTTAGGCAGACCTGATTATCTCAATTCCACTCAGCTATTATGATGCCATAAGATTATCTATGAGATGTCAGGTCTTAAGAGTCAACTCCCAATTAATTTCCTCAGGTTTCTTGAAAAACAGCCCATGCACAAATCACGATCGGAACAGCCTATTATCAGAGATGACTACTAGTACACGTAAATGCAGAGGTGTAGGTTCCAATGATTATTACTCTAGAAAGGTATCCAAACCATAAATAATTATGGTCATGAACACAATCGCACACACCGGGAACAGAAAAGGATGTGTTCTATCAGAATCCAGCAGAAACTTGCATTAGAAAACAAATATGTGTTGCTATTAACTATTAAGAAAAGATAGCACTTTTCCATCTCAGAGATTTAAAAAGTACCATCTCATATTTTAATTACCTTTTCCTTTTCAATTTGCTCCTTCAACTGGATCAGTTCCAATTCCTTCTGATGCTAAGCAAAAAAGAAAAGAAAAAACAACACCGCACTTGGTTATTACATCAAAAAAATCTTAAGGACATCAGGCAAAAAGCAGAGGGTTAAGCTCAATGCAGATAGGGCTAGACACTACTTTAGAGATACATGCAACTAGTATAGTATTACCAGCAAGAATTTGAGATGCTTAATTTCAGCTTGATTTTCCAATTTCTGTTACAGAACAGATGTCAAAATCAATCACAGCCAGATACATTAAGGAAACTTTGGTAGAAGACAAGATAAGCCCTGGAAATCTTTCACAAGTTATTAATTGACCAACTCTAGATAAACTGACCTCATCATCTAAATCCTTGCCACCACCAATACTTGTCTGTTCTTCAGTTGAGATATAACTTTCCCTGCAAAATAACCCAAATGCATTAATGCAGATAAGTAAGAAACAAAATTGAAACAGAAAGTGAATTGAGATAACTTCTTCAAAGTACAAAACATAAATAATGAAGTTAGAAAGCACAAGGCAGCAAAAGAAAATATGGAAAGTAAACCAGAAATTAAAAGTTCCATGCAAATGTCAGTAACCAGATTACATCTCTATACTCCAAGTAGACTTGGAAAGATAGGAAAAAAGAACATAAAAATGTACAATGTCATTTTCTGGAAGCTTCTGCAGTATATCGATGCACAGACAATGTCTCCAGCACCTTCCCGTTTTTTACCAGAGAATAAAATCTGATGCTTGCATACTTAACACCTAATAATCATCTACTTATTGGTCAGAAAGGGGTCTGAACCGACCTGGAGATGCTATTTTCCAATCCTGGATCTTCAATTTTCTCAACTGATGAAGGGACATTTCCATTTAACGTTTCAGCACCGCCAGAAAGTTCTTTTTGGTGGTGATGACCAAAAGCAAATTCTAGTTCATGAGAATCTTCTGATTCAATATTCCATTCTTCTTCATCAACATGTTTTTCATTCGTAAATTCAAATCCACCATCTGAGAAAGAAAATAGCTAATTTCAGATATCATGAAGCAACATATAATTGATGAGAACACAAAAGAGCTCAACATAATGAAGGGCTTATGATAAGCAACATTACTTTTCTGGATAAATCTTCACTGAAAACATTTAATACTAAAACTTGTGAAAAAATTGGTGAAAATATTTCATGCAAAGCTGGTGAAATGGATAAAATATAACTGAAAGTTAATCAAAATGATGTAACTTCAAAATGTCATGAGAAAATATCACTTCAACTTCAGTGCTCACATAGGGACCATTCTAGATAGACAATGATTACTAGCTTAGATGGCAAAATGAGATCAGTTTCATCTTAAAGGACTAAAATAGTTGGGACTTGAGAGCTAAAGGAAGAATGTTCTATAAGTGAAAAGTAGAAAGACCATACAATTTCTTTGTGCCTCTATGACTTACCTTCAATTGTATCCAATTCCCCATGCTGAATAAACTTAGCCACCTTTTCCTGCAAGGATAAAGCATTTGATTCTGCGACAACAGAACTTTCATCATTCAACTTGAGCTCTTCATCTGTCTCTATGCAACTATGAAAGTCTTCCACTTGGATACTCTCATTTGACAATACATCAACAAACACTTTCAGCTTTTCATTCTGACCTTTTCAGACAACAAAAGACTATCAAGAAAATTTTAAAAATGCATAAAATTTACAAATGCGAAAATACACAAATCTTATCTAGGATTCACCTTCAGAGCCACCAAGAACCTCCAGATTTCCAGTCTGACCAGTGTCTATATTGGATTCACTGAAGTTTACCGTCGATGAGCTTGAAAGAAGCTGTCTAATGAACTTATATCCTCTGCGTCTGACTACATACGCAAGATCTTGCCTACAATTTTCTAGAATTAAAAGGATACTAAAGAAACTAAAAGTATAAGTTATGTCCCTTAACCAGATTACAGATATTCTTTTCCATATTATTGAGCATAGTGGTATCAGAATCTTGCACATAATACCACATAAAGCTTACAATAAAGAATCTCAAAATGTAATAGATTAAAGGGATAAACTTAAACCATCCTTCTCTAATTTACTCTGTAATTGATTGGTGCAAGAGACATTGTAACAATACACGAGATGTTTCCATGGCTTTGAATCATCTATATACAAAGTAATCAAACACATAGAATGAATTCTTGAGTTACACAGGTCTGGTGCCAGAAAACATGTGAAGAACCTTACATCTTTATATTCCCATATAATCTCCAAGATTTTGTTAGTACCTCTATAAAGTAGAGCATGTGATTATATTATTTATAAGTCTACCAAACATCTCCATGCTTCAGAATTAGTTAATGTTCTTAATGTGTTCATGCATTAAAGATAAAGGAGACAACCATTCCCTCAGTTTTACTTTTGACTGAATGTCTCAATCTAGCTCTGCTTTGGAATCTGAAACTACAAAATTTCTAAACTAAGCTCGGTGTAGGTCTTTCTCGATAAAACTATCGTCTTCAGTTTTCTAGTGTTTCTGAATGTTAGTCAAACACTTGCAGTATGAACTCATATATTTCTGAAAATTGATTTTACTCGAGCCTTTTCTAGTATACAATCCAATTTTCTGAACAAATGCTTGAATTAGTTTCATCAAGTAGAAAAATGAATCAACAACAAGGATAATACTTGACGTTTTGGCACGAAACTTCAATTTTAAAATTACTCTATTAAAAACTTCGGCAACTATTAGAAGAAATCGTCCTTCCGAGTAATTCAATCTACAATGCAATAGTTGCTTATTATTACTCAAAAGCCTACGTAACCGTAAAATTACTTGAAACAAAGGGGAAAATCAACATAGCGTGAAAGCTCCTTCATGAAACTTGAACTGGATTGCAAAGCCATAAAACTCAATACCTTCCATAGTGTGAAAGCTCCTTCATGGTAGGCACATGATTTTCGGGAAGTCCAGCAGTGGATAAAAACTCTCTTATATCATTGCAAAGATCTGCGTCGCTCTTCACCTTCCTACTAGCTCTGAAAATAATTCGGAAAATACAAGCCATAGCAGAAATCGTTACAGCAAAATAGCAGCAGAAACGCTAAAATACAAAGAGTTGAAAAAATGAACAAATTAAGGGAAAAGGGAAAACAGATGACAACCTGAGGGATTTCTTGATTGAAGAAGCAGAAATTGTAGAGTAACGGCACTTGTGGTGGTCGCTAATGTGGGAGCTTGGTGATGGAAGATGGGAAGTAAAGGAGAGTTTATGGGAAGAGAGAGAGTGGAAAGTGGGAAATTGATAAAGGATTGCCATGAGAGAATAGCTGGGGAAATGAGTTATGCAGCATTGAGGGGTTTAAGTCTGAATTATTTTCCTTGTGAAAAATCTCTTCGTTGCACAAATTTTATGGTTTCTGTGCTTTGAATCAAATGCTGCTGCATTATTATCAGAATTTCAAGTGTACTGGCACTAAAAAAGGAAAAAGAAGAAGAAAAACTCAAGTGTACTTGGGCCATGTAGTATTAGATGTTGGGCTAAATTGGGTACCTATTGTGAGGCCAGAAACACTTGGGCTAAATTGGCTATTTTTGAACTGACTAAAGATTCAAAATTCAAACAAAATATTTTTGTGTTGTGCCTCACCATTAGCACCCCACTTACCTATTGTTTGGTCCTTAGATCTATGGACAAGAAGATAAATCACGAGATAGTGTCTTAGTGTTTAGTAGCCTAGTACCCCAAGGCTCCCATTTACTGGGTGCGAGCAGTCGAGCACTGACTCTCAACTAGCTTGTGAAATTGGCCCGGTCCAATCCGGTCAGCCCGGATATAGACTTCTTTGGACTTTAGTTTTAGAGGTGTGAAAAGGAAAGAGTCTATTTTGGCTCAGCTCTCGAAGCCCGAATAAAAACACACGTGTTGGGTTGGCTGGGCCACAAGAAATGTGGCTCGAAAAAAATTCGAATCGACCCAACCCAATTTCATGGCTTGGCCCCGCTAGGCTAGGGTCGAACCGACCCAACTCATTACAAGCAACACTCTCTTTTAACAGTGCCTACTGCCTAAGCATCCAGCGCTAAACTATGCCCCGAGGGCTCAAACATAATTTATTTTCCATCATAAGAACGTTATTCGTTTATTCCGATTGAATCAAATTCAAGTACAAATGTACATGTATATGTATATATTTTGACTAGTCATATCATTGAAATAAATCCAGCCCTAAAACAACCCATTGAGTATTGAGAGTTACTAATTCTTTTTTTTTTTAATAATCGGTCTTAATTTTGGTTAAAGTTTATTGCACTTGAAATAATTAAATAAATCAAATCTTCTTGAGATAAGGAAAAATAAAATATTGATGAATGAGATGTACTGCATTTCTATTTCTCTTAATATTAATTATGTTTTAATTTTTCCATTTTTAACGTTTTCATTCAAATGCGTGATCACATGGTGGGGTCGTAATATACGTAATGACGCAACCCGTGACGTCGATTCGGACAGCAAGGCTCTCTCCTCTGATATTGCTTTATACTTCATAGAACCCTGCATAAAATCTATCAAATTTCATCATACTTCTCGTAGTCTACTTTGGGAAATTACTACTATGGGTTTGGGTTGCATAGTGATCAAGTTACTCAATCCAAATTTGACCACGAACTTGTAACTCAAGTGATATCGCTCACTATTTGTAAGAGTGTTGATCGTGGTTCAAACCCGATACTTTTCAATTTTTTTGAAATTTATCATCTCTCATCTATAAGTATTCCCAACTTATTAAGAAAAAATTACTCAGTCCAAATTTTGCTTGTCACGCTAGAGAGAAAAGAATGATAGTTGACTATATTTCAATTGGTCATGTGAATATAATATTTTTTTTAATATCATATGCATTAAAAAGTTAATGTTGCTGAAAATTATCCAACAATGAACGATTGAAAGAGAACTCTCGGGGATGAAATCCCAACAAAAATTAATTACTATATGTGAATATAGTAATTAATTAGGCAAATGATGAGGATTAATAGAGAAAAATGAAAAGCATTAGATCAACTAATAAGCATTGCTTAATTATGAAAAGATCCATGGGCTTAGGCCTGACCAAATGGAACCGGAACCGGAAGAGGAACCGGAACCGGAACCGTGGTCAACGGTTCTTGGAACCGTTGACTGGTTCCCGGTTCGGAACCGTGAAGGAACCGGTCTTTATCGGTTCCGGTTCCACGGTTCCGGTTCTAAGGTTCCGGTTCTAAGGTTCTAAATTGTCGGTTCCACGGTTCCGGTTCCACGGTTCCAACAAATATAATGAATTTATAATGCATATAGTTTAAAATTTAAGAGAGAAACGAGTCAACAAGAAATACAACCTACACCTACTATAAGAAATAATGGTAAAAAATGTATAAAGAAATATGTGGGCTTTGATTCCACTATATCAGAAGAGGATACCTACGACTTAATATTAATTATTCATATTAAGTTCAAACCCTTTTTTTGTTTTATTTAATTTAAAGTCTTCAAATAATCTAAGATAATATTCTAATTTTGGTATTGAATTATATTGTGTTATATTTAAACAAAAAATATTAATTTAATTTTTGAAAAAAATTAAAACAAAAAAGAAGACAGTTCACGGTTCAGGAAGAAATGGAACCGCGGGTTTCTGTTCGGATTCAGGAAGGCAAACCGTGATGCTCGGGAAATCTTGGAACCACTGTTCAAGGTTAAGTTTAGGTTTATATTATTTGGAACGAAGGCATGTTCCAAAACCGTGACAGGCTACATGATGGGCTCTTAGGTTAAGAGACATTCATTAATGTTGTTCAAAGGAATATACAAAAAGGAAGTCCCAAAATTACTTTTTAATAATTTGCAACAGCTACCTTTTGCCTCTTTGGTGGTTCTGAGAATTTTCAACTACCCCATTCGCCATGCCTATATATGATTATGTTTTAATTATGCATGGATCGACTTTTCTCCTATAAATTAACACAAAAACTCCTGTCAGACCGTCTAACGGGTCTGACCTGTTAGACGGATCTGACCCACGGATCCGGTGGTATTTTCATAATATTAGCAGTGGTGTTGTAGTAATTTTCAGGGAGCACCAAGATAGCGATCTTCCGAAATGTATTAGTCGTCTTTCTAAAAAGTATTAGCAATTCTTCTGAAATGTATTAGTAGTTTCCTGAAGAGTTTTTTAGTGTTTCTCCTGAATATACTCCCGAAATGTATTAGCAATCCTCAAAAAAGTATTAGTAGTTACTCGAAAAAGTATTAGTAGTTCTTTGAAATAAATTAAAAATTTCTCCCGAAATGTATTAATAGTCCTTCTGAAAAGTATTACTCGTCCTTCTAAAAAGTATTAGCAGTTCTTCTTAAATGTATTAATAGTTCCCCTTAATATAATTAAATTTTTCTCCCGAAATGTATTAACAATTCTTCTGAAAAGTATTAGTCGTCATTCTAAAAAGTATTAGCAGTTCTTCTGAAATGTATTAGTAGTTCCCTGAAGAGTTTTAGTATTTCTCATAAATATACTCCTGAAATGTATTAGTTGTCAATCGGAAAAGTATTAGTAGTTTCTCGAAAAAGTATTAGTAATTTCCTAGAGAGTATATTAGTAGTGCTCCTGCAACGTATTAGTTTTTCTTATAAAATGTATTAGTATTTCTCCATAAAAGTATTAGCTAATACTAAGACTTGTATCATTTAGTGCTCCAACACCAAAACATCTCGAAACATCGGTAGATTTTCAATTGTGCCAAGAGGCGGCCACGCCGCAGCAAAAGTCATTTGTTGTTGTTGAGATAAATTCAGCGGTGCTCCGCCGCGGGAAGCGTGGTTGACGATGACGATGGAGCCGGAGCTCCGGCCTGGCGGCGCGTAGGTGAAATCAACATCGGATTTAGCCACCTTGCGGTGGCTTCTCTTTATTATCTTGTTGAACATGTCACCTCAAATGCACCGTGTTTGGGTAGATCAGGTTTTAATTGCACAGATTGGTTCAGACTCGTGGCTGGCGAAGTTTAAGAAATGGGAGCAATCTGGTGAGCCTTTAATCCTATTTTACTTGGCACTATATCCATGTTTCATGAAATTCCTCGTCCTTGTTGAATAGTTAATTCAGACGGCACTATGAAATATCCACCTTGCACTACTCCTTCAATGATTTGTGTGAGAAGAATGGAAAAGAGACATGAACAGGATTCAGTGATTTGTGTGTGATTTGTGTAGATATACATAAATATACACACAGACACACGTATATTAGAGAGAGAGAGAGAGGGGAGAGAACGTGAAGAAGTGGGAGTTTTTTTTTTTTTGGGCAATTCCGGGTTAGGGCTGGTGATGGCTCAAAAGCTACCTTTAAAACCATAGGCAAGTGCACCTATCGTTTTATAGTATAGATTATTGAGTACCGAGTGTTATTCCCACGAGGATTGTAAGTACTAATAATTACCGTCTTTTTGTTATTTAATCTAACAATTTTCAGAGTTTTGTTTGATGAAAAAGAAAAATAAAGAATCTAAATTATCAAAATGCAAATTGTAAAAATGAAAGAAGATTTGTAAAATAAGAAATCAAGAGATAGAAATGTGTTTGAATGTAAATCCCTCAGAATGTTTTTTTTTTTTTGTGATTTGACAAGTTAAAAATACAACCGTAAGCCCTTAAGCAAAAACCAACCTCTTTTAATAAAATCTCATGTCTTGTGGACCGTAGAAATTCCCAATTTAAGTTAAACCCTTTCTCAAGGCGAAAAACTTCTAATCTCAAGTTGATTAATCGAAATCTCTTTCTAGTTAAAACCCCAAGACAAAGATTATAACGATTTGTGAATTCCCATATTAGGTTTGACCCTAATCCGGAAGATTTATGTCGCCCTATATCTAGGATTGCATGCAACTCTTTTCACTTATATAGATTCTATTTCACCATGAATCTCTCGATTTCCAGGATGAAAAATAAACTTCAAATCAATATTGCGCATATATCAATTCGAATGAACGAAGCATAATATAAGTGAATCACACAAAATATGAAGATTTTATTAAAAACATACACACCTTAATCACAAATCCATTCTAGAGTTCATTACATTCAAACACTAGGAGTTTAGCTACACATGATTTTGACCAAAGAATAAATTACACAAGAAGATTTAAGTATTGTAGACATGGTGTACTTATCTTTCTCAAAATCTCAATTGACTTCTTTCTTGATTGATGATGTTGCTCCAAGCCTTCTTCTCCAATATTGCCCAAGCTTTCTCCTCCAAGACCCCCTTGATCCCAATTCTACTTAATGAAATGAATACAATGAATATTTCCGAGTATCTAATGAATATCCTCTCCCAACTTCAACCTTGGCTTTTATAGGCAACCAATACATTGATAGTACTCTCTTTTGTTAAACAATTGCCTCCATTTTCCTTGTTGGTTGGTGAATTCTTGTATTCAAGTGATGAGGGAGGGACATGGAGACATGTTTCAGACAAAATAGGGTGTTAAAAGTGTACAAAAGTGGCCAAAATGGGTTGGTTGGTGAGTTTTCCCCAAATTCCGCAAAGAAAAGTTGCAAAAAGAGGTCCCGGACACGCCAGAAATGCCCGACACGCCAGGCCGTCTTTGTTTAATTGTGCAGAGCACTCGTCTCGACATGGCGTGCTTCCCAAACACGGCCAGGCCGTGTTCCCGACACGCCGTGTTGGGGAACACGGCCAGGCCGTGTTGGAGGCTATTTTGTGCAAAAATTTCGAGTTTTTGGCTCCGTGAACACGGCCGTGTTGCCCGACACCCCGCCCGTGTTGGACCAAAAAGGCCCGAAATGACGCGTTTGGCTTGGAATTTCGAGCGTTTTTGCATCCTTAAACTCCCGGTATGTTTTGACATGAATCCATGGTCCGAAATTCACCAAAATTAGCCCCGAATGGTCAATCTACATCAATAAAATCACCTCGGAGTAATATGAACTATGTACAATCAAAAATTTACAAAACTAACAATAAAATAACTCGAATTCTACTCAAATATACACATAAAACATGCATAAAAGACCCTTATCAAACCACCTCCAACTTTGAACTTTGCTTGTCCTCTAGCAAAACATTATATCAAAAAGAGGGATTCAATAAATCACAACATACAAAGATGATTTTTTTTTTTCAACATATTGAACATAAGCGGTCAAGTTCTTGGCCTTCTCAACCTGAATTAACCATTAAGTAAAAACATAGTTTTGTAAAGCGATCATTGTCAAGAAAGATCGTAATATCGGCGGGCATTATTCGACTTGAAATCATCACTCCACAAAATCGATAGTTATGAACAACTTCAATTCAATAACGCCATGAAAATACAAGAATTCAATAGATCATTGTAGTTAGCCTACTAGTCATATAACCAAGCTTCTTGAACTTTATTGGAATGAGAAGTCAATGAGTATTCATTCTCCTTTTTTTTCGTTTCTTTTTTTTTTTTTTTTTTTTTTTTTTTTGGGACCTTTCGAGACATGCTTTCACTAGGTTTATATTTTGAATTTTGTTCAAACACTCTAGGGTGGTTTCCCATACTCATATTCGTGTCACCGTTTTACGTAAAAAAGACAAACATGGGGCTCATGAATGCTCCTAGTTACTAAGCAACAACAAATAGAGGAGTATAACCTCGATTGGTCCGTGTTTTTTTTTTTTTTTTTTTTTTTTTTCATTTTTCTTTTTTTTTTTTTTTTTCACAAGCTTGGTTTAACAACTAGTTAACCACTACTAAATCATGAGTTCTCGGAAGTTCATAGACTAAGTATCGTCGTATATGCCTTAACGCATCAAGTATTTATGGTGTTGGAAATCTCGTCAAAATTTAGCCCGCATCCACGTCAATCTATCCTAGACAATCAATTGCTTCACACTTAAAACACAAATTAACAAGTTAATATAGGTATAATTGGGCAAGTTATTGACTAGCAAATACTAAATTTGTTAAAAAAAAATCACATCTCTTGAAAACAAACACACAAGCATTCCGAAAATGTTATTGTACCCACCTCCAACTTTAAGATTCACATTGTCCTCAATGTGAAAGAAAGAAAATGGACAAACACACACAAAACAAAAAAAAAAAAAAAAAAACAAAGAAATTAGAATGATATAAAAGAGGTGGAAAAAAAAAATACGACCTTACTACAATAGTGGAATCAATGTTGAGCGACCATTGGGTTGTTTTGGCACGGGACCTTCAACGGCATCTTCATACCTAATTAAAGTTAAGCAACACACAACTCGAATACCGTGAAATCTCAAATATTCCCAATTAGGACAACCAAGAAGAAGCTCAAGCTTTTTTTTTTTTTTTTTTTTTTTTTTTTTTTGATTTGAAAATGACTCAAGGACTTGTGATTATTTTGAAAGAAAATAAAATAAAAAAAAATAAAAATAAATGAAAACAATTGCACACAAACATCGGGTTGCCTCCGGGTAGCGCTTTCTTTAACGTCGTATAGCTGGACCATTTCACCTAAATGTGAAGATTTAATCGGGCGAGCCTTGAACTTATGAATTTTTTTATCTCTTTGAACAACATCGCCACCGTATCGATTTTTGAACAATTGACCTTCATGGTCCTATTTTTTTGCATGTTATTCTCAAAATGGGATTTATCTGTGGAAACTTTTGCACATTGAACATCACATACTTTCAAGGATTTATTAGAAGATATATCAAGCAAAGAATCATTTATCCTTGTCTCAATCAAGTTTATAGGAAAACAAGTATCATTTATAGGATTTCTCAAAGGAATTTTAAAGATAACTTGTTCACCCCCTACTCTCAAAGTAAGCTTTCCATCATGCACATCAATGATAGATTTAGCGGTAGCCAAAAAGGGACGCCCTAGAATTAAGGGAACTTTATATCGTCATGCATGTCAAGAATAATAAAATCAATCGGGAATATGAATTTATCAATCTTAACTAGCACATCTTTAACAATACCTCTACAGGATGTTTAATCGATTTATCGGCTAATTGAATGTCCATCCTAATAGGTTTAAGTTCACTTAATTCCGCATGCTTGAATGATTCATAAGACATCACGCGTTGACTAGCTCCTAAGTCGGCTAGTGCCCTATCAACATGTAAACCATCAATTGTGCAAGGGATAATAAAGCTTCCCGGATCATTAAATTTTTGTGGTAGTTCATTGGAAGGACGTTTATCATTCAATCGCACATTTGATAATTTATTAAGCTTATTTTCACTAGGAATGATGTCATTAAGATCCCTAACATGCTTTGAATGAGGGTCAACAAATGGATTATTGGCATGTAATTGTTTGAAAGAATCAAGGTACTTACCAAATTTGTCCTCCCTTCTATCTTCTCGGTTAGACTCGGTAAGGGATCTTGGGTCAGATTACGCAACCTCCTTTTTCATGAGATTTTCTTTGGGCATGTCATCCTCCACGTATTTCGCATGGCGGCATTGGCATAATCATGCTCATGTGGAAAAGCGATGGTGATTGCTTTTACGTGCTCCGCTGGGTTTGGCTCGATTACCCGCAAACTACCTTGTGGCCTTTCGGAAATCATCTTCGCAACGGCCTATTTGGTTTTCCAGATTATGGATAGATGCCTCTTGATTTCTCAAGGATGTTTCCACCGCCTGGAATCGGGTATCTGTTGATTGCACAAACTTTGTTATAAGATCTTCCAAGTTAAGGCTTACCTTGATTTGGTGAAATCCGGAGACGTGTGTAGATCGGGATTGGGATTAGGTCGTGGTTGGCCTTGATTTCCCCAACCGAAATTAGGATGTTGTCGCCACCCAGGATTATATGTGTTCTTTGTAAGGATTACTTGGGTAATTTTTGCCTTGATTCCCAACGTAATTAGCATGTTCGGTGTGAGGTATTGTGTGTGGCGGCCACGATGATTATGCAATCCTCCGCAAGTTTCACAAGATAAAACATGCGGTGGTGGTGGTTTAGGAGCCGCTAGATCGTCGATCTTTTGGGGTCAATGCTTCGACTTTGTGCGGCGAGCGTAACTACCACATCCGCATTATACACACCAACCGACGTTAGTTTTACCTCGTATGGATTGCCATTGGTAGCCGTTCATGGCCATTCCTCAATCAAATCCTGAGCGGCTTCCGGCGTTTTGTTATTAAGAGTTCCCGACGTGCATCGATCGATCATTTGTCTTCTTGTTGTAGAAAGTAGCCCATTATAAAATGTTTGGACTTGCATCCAAATAGGTAGGCCATGGTGTGGGCATTTCCGCAACAATTCTTTGAATCTCTCCCAAGTGTCGTACAAAGTTTCATCGTCTGCTTGAGTAAATGAAGAGATTTCGTTCCTTAATCTTGCGGTCTTTACCGGTGGGAAATACTTCAAAAGGAATTTTTCTGCCATAATATTCCATGTTGTAATCGTTCCTTTTGGCAAAGTATTTAACCACTGTTTTGCTCGTCCCCGAAGAGAGAATGGGAATAAGCGTAGGCGGATGGCATCATCGGAGACCCCGTTGATTTTGAAAGTGTCGCAAATTTAAAGAAAATTCGCGATGTGATTATTGGGATCTTCATCTGGTAGACCGTCAAATTGGACAAGCTGTTGTACCATTTGAATAACGTTGGGTTTGATTTCGAAATTATTGGCTGCAACAGCGGGCCTTACGATACTAGACGACGTGCCGTCCATAGACGGCTTGGCATAGTCGTACATGGTTCTTTGTTGTTCATCCGCCATATTGGGATCCTTGTCTTCGTTAATATCTCATCGTCAGTATTAATACTTTCTCTCGTGTTGCTACCGGCGGTGTCGCGACTTCCAAATTCGGCGACGAGTAGGCATGCACTGCGATAAATAAAGATGATAAGTATAATACAAGACTTACAAATATAGATAAAAAGAAAGATAATGTAAAAATAAAAAAAATGATTAAATTAACAAAAATAAGGCGTTCTTAATATTACAATCCCGCAATGGCGCCAAAAACTTGATGGCTCAAAAAGCTACCTTTAAAACCATAGGCAAGTGCACCTATCGTTTTATAGTATAGATTATTAGTCACGAGTGTCATTCCCACGAGGATTGTAAGTACTAATAATTACCGTCTTTTTGTTATTTAATCTAACAATTTTCGTAGTTTTGTTTGATGAAAAAGAAAAATAAAGAATCTAAATTATCAAAATGCAAATTGTAAAAATGAAAGAAGATTTGTAAAATAAGAAATCAAGAGATAGAAATGTGTTTGAATGTAAATCCCTCTAGAATGTTTTTTTTTTGTGATTTGACAAGTTAAAAATACAACCGTAAGCCCTAAGCAAAAACCAACCTCTTTTAATAAAATCTCATGTCTTGTGGACCGTAGAAATTCCCAATTTAAGTTAAACCCTTTCTCAAGGCGAAAAACTTCTAATCTCAAGTTGATTAATCGAAATCTCTTTCTAGTTAAAACCCCAAGACAAAGATTATAACGATTTGTGAATTCCCATATTAGGTTTGACCCTAATCCGGAAGATTTATGTCGTCTATATCTAGGATTGCATGCAACTCTTTTCACTTATATAGATTCTATTTCACCATGAATCTCTCGATTTCCGGATGAAAAATAAACTTCAAATCAATATTGCGCATATATCAATTCGAATGAACGAAGCATAATATAAGTGAATCACACAAAATATGAAGATTTTATTAAAAACATACACACCTTAATCACAAATCCATTCTAGAGTTCATTACATTCAAACACTAGGAGTTTAGCTACACATGATTTTGACCAAAGAATAAATTACACAAGAAGATTTAAGTATTGTAGACATGGTGTACTTATCTTTCTCAAAATCTCAATTGACTTCTTTCTTGATGATGATGTTGCTCCAAGCCTTCTTCTCCAATATTGCCCCAAGCTTTCTCCTCCAAGACCCCTTGATCCCAATTCTACTTAATGAAATGAATACAATGAATATTTCCGAGTATCTAATGAATATCCTCTCCCAACTTCAACCTTTGGCTTTTATAGCAAACCAATACATTGATAGACTCTCTTTTGTTAAACAATTGCCTCCATTTTCCTTGTTGGTTGGTGAATTCTTGTATTCAAGTGATGAGGAGGGGACATGGAGACATGTTTCAAAGAAAAATAGGGTGTTAAAAGTGTACAAAAGTGGCCAAAATGGGTTGGTTGGTGAGTTTTCCCCAAATTCCGCAAAGAAAAGTTGCAAAAAGAGGTCCGGACACGCCAGTGTCGCCCGACACGGCCAGCCCAGGCCGTCTTGTTTAATTGTGCGCAGCACTCCGGCCCCGACATGGCCGTGCTTCCCAACACGGCCAGGCCGTGTTCTCGACACGGCCAGTGTTGGGGAACACGGCCAGGCCGTGTTGAGGTGTTTTGTGCAAAAATTTCGAGTTTTTGGCTCCCAGCGGAACACGGCCGTGTTGCCCGACACCCGCCCGTGTTGGACCAAAAAGGCCCCGAAATGACGCGCGTTTGGCTTGGAATTTCGAGCGTTTTTGCATCCTTAAACTCCCGGTATGTTTTGACATGAATCCATGGTCCGAAATTCACCAAAATTAGCCCCGAATGGTCAATCTACATCAATAAAATCACCTCGGAGTAATATGAACTATGTACAATAAAAAATTTACAAAACTAACAATAAAATAACTCGAATTCTACTCAAATATACACATAAAACATGCATAAAAAGACCCTTATCAGCTGGGCGATGGGTAGGATATTTAGATCCGTCTAATGGATCTAGATTCATTAGACGGTCTGACAGGAGACTAGCTCATAAATTAATATTATATTCACTACTCTACAAAAATTATGGATTAGTTTAGGGGCCATGCTGGCCATTTAGTTTCACCTAATTTTTATACGATGATAAATAAGTTGGTTAACTGTTTCAGAGTAATGGTATAAATGATTATCGATATACATCTATTCATCTAAAATTAAAGATCTTAAAATTATTAAAAGAAACAAGTTAATTCAAAGAACAACAAAATTGTATTTTTTATAAAAGGGAAAAATAATTTTGAAATATAGGCAGTAGGGTTTTTATACCTGCTACACCTGTAGGAATACTCCATGTGATAAATACCGTAGATTTATTGTGGATATACGCAAATTCAAACCCAATTGCACATAGTATGTATCATATGCAAATCTACGATGAATACTACACTTGGTGTATTACTTCAGGGGTAGCATCTACAGGAAATAGTATACATATACATATATATATATATATATATATATCACTCTCTAATCTTTACCATTTTCCTCACAACAAAAGTCAAACCTCGACAGTCCAGATCTAAAATGTTTGTTTTAATATATGTAACTTAAAATATCAAGAGGAAAAAAAAATGGAAGAGTGGTCCTTAATTTGTTCTTACGTTTGAAATATTTAATTAAGGATGTAATTGTCATCCAATAACCATACATATTGTTGGATTGCACCCCTACTCATTGGTGCCAATAATGCACCCAACTGTGCTTACTTGTAATTGTCTCATCAACCTACAGAAGTCTACTTCATGAACTTGAATATTTTTTTTTCCTAGGTAATAAATTGAACTACAATTCGACGCAAAAACCATATTCCTATATATTGGTCACTGATCTCTTTGCACTTTCCGCCCAGCTAACACACCTATTTTCTTGACTTAAATTGTGAAAACTGTCCATTATCTGACAGTACGCAGTAGTAAAATTCTTGAACTGATAATCATTCATAGGCACATAGCAATTCTTATATTGCATTCTTTTTGTGGTAGTGTACTACTCGTGGATAATCTATTTATTATTTTTTTAAATTCACACACTTCATTTTAATCAACCCCTAATCTTCCACACATTGGAGGAGTGATACCACTACGCCAATCTAAAAATGGCTGATGGTAGACAATTTATATTTTACTAATAGGATTTTACCACTACAAGAAAAATAGTCTATCCCAACACAAATTTAATGACGCTACCAAAAAGCGTCATTATAAATAAGTATTTAATGACGCTTTTTAAAAAGCGTTGTAAATTATAAATAATTAGTGACACTTACTGGAAAACGTTAGCATTTTAGTAAATTTAATGGCACTTTTATTGAAGTGTCATTATCTTAATAAAATTACCGACTTTCTTTATAAGTGTCACGATAATTATAGAATTTACTTACACTTTTATTTTTTGTGTCATTAAAATGGCGACACTTATTAAAAAGCGTCATAAAATTGATGACACTTTTTATTTTACTTACACATTTTTTTATTTGTCGCCAAAATTTTAATATTTACTTACACTTTTATTATTTGTGTCATTAAAATGACGACGCTTATTAAAAAGCGTCACAAAGTAAAAAATTAGAATATCTATCCCACATCGAAAGATTGAAGTGTTGAGAGTGTCTTTGAGAGCTCATACATAGGCACTATGTGGTGTATAATTGACTAACAACAAATATATTCAAAATGAGTAAAAACAAAATATTAAGTTTAAATTTTTAAAATTAATAAATTATTGATCTTTAATAAATTTTACAAAAGCTAGAAATATAAAATCCATCATAATTTTAATGACACTAATTTTGAAAAGCGTCGCAACTTTAGAGACGCTTGATAGTGTCCCTAAATTTAACAACATTTTTACCGTAAATAAAATTTCATTTAAAACGTATTAAATCTTTATTAATTGTGACAGAAAATAGCGTCACCACATAAAGACGCATTTGATAAAAGCGTCAGGAAATGAGATTTACCTACACATAGATCTTGCGTCACGAATATTTTCGTGACATCAAATTTAACAACACAATTCATGACGCTTTCAAAAGCGTAGGTAATATACCTTGTGACGCTAATAAGCGTCACCAAGTGAAAATTTTAGCGTCACTAAACACAGTTTTTTTTGTAGTGTACATAACCTATCTGACACGACCCATTATGTTAGATGTCTAAATTGAAATTTTAGTCCAATAACTATTGAAGTTGGTAGTAATAATAGTGCAAAAATCACGATTTACAAAAAGACCCGTAAATATGAAAAAGAAAGATCTTGATATCAGTCATTTTGCGCAGAAAACTGAAAAATTTGCCAGAAAATTTGCACATCCACATTTTCGCCAAACCGCATGTTGATGTGGAAACCTAATTTTGCTTAAACTCACTTAGGTTGTATTTGGATGGGATAATTTGGTAGGGGAGAGGATTTAAGGAATGATTTCAAATGATTCCAAATAGAAAGAATTTGAAATTCTCTAAAATGACCCGAAAAATAGTTTGCAATGATTTGAAATCCATTATAAAATGATTTCATTCAAACAACCTCAATGTATTTGTTATTATGGATTTGAAGTTCATAGCTCAAATCATTCCATCCATATGGAGCCAGAGAGAAGTCCACATAACCAAATTGCTACCAGTGTTTTGGCCGGAAATGTGAATTTTTCCCAAATTTTCAATTTATTGGTGACCAAATAACTGAAATCATTTTAAAAAAACATGGCACTTTTTTGCTAATCATGATTTTTGCATACCATATTTGCTAACCTCTATAGTTAACTATATTAACAAATTAGCCTATGTTAAATTGTTAATTTACTCCATATATACAATGAAACTATAACTGAACTTTTTTAGTTGTCATGAATAATTGTAATATTGTATGCTATTTTTTTAACTCAACTTTCAGACTTACTGTTGATTATACATGAGGACAGTAGTTTCGGCTCCTCATTACTGCCACTAAGGTAAACCGCGGGATGTGCACACTTTGGCGGAGACAGTGGCCGATCTGGGCCCTGCCTCAGCCACCCATTTTTTTTTAAAAAAAATTTAGTGAGGATTTAAAAAAAAAATAGTTATAATTTGTATTAATTTTTCTTGGATTTTTTATCCGGCCCACCCCATTTTCGTGTATCGGCCCACCCTGGTAAAGCGTCCTGGCTCCGCCCTTGGATGTGCATACACTGACTAGTGTTATGTACGGTCTTCTGGAGTACAATCAAGTCTTCCTAGGTAAAGAAAACGATTATATTTGACCCCCTAAATCTAATAATTATAATTGATTTTTCTCTGAATCGAACCCACCCAAGTGTTATTAAATATGAATTACCACCAAATCATTGATTGGGCAGTATGTGGATTCTATACTAGTAAGAGGCCAAATGAAGCTAACAGTGGAGGAGTTTATGCACATGGGATGGGATTAGTCCAAATGGATAAATTTATTCTGGAAGGCTACCTTTTTGCTAATCACTGAAGAGGATTAATTAATTAGCTAGACTAGACTTTTAATTATTGAAATTAGAGTGTATCAACTTTGACTTGTGTGTATCCCAAAAAAATTACTAAAATATATATATGCTAACACCATGTTGTTTCCATAGAAAAAAAAAGTCTTATAAACAAACAAAACCATTTCTCTCACAAGCCATCAAGACTTTTTTCATCTAGAGAGAAGATGGGAAGAGCTCCATGTTGTGACAAGGCAAATGTGAAGAAAGGGCCATGGTCCCCTGAAGAAGATGAACAGCTTAAAGAATACATAGACAAACATGGCACAGGGGGGAATTGGATTGCCCTGCCACAAAAAGCTGGTATTTAATTTTTGATTTATGTATGGGATGTCAATATGTCAATTTTATTGGTTTTTATGTCCATTTGTGATAATTTTTTTCATCATTAATTAATTAGGTCTGAGAAGATGTGGAAAAAGCTGCAGACTGAGATGGTTGAACTATCTCAGACCAAATATTAAGCATGGGGAGTTTTCAGATGATGAAGATAGAATTATTTGTAGCCTTTTTGCTCGTATTGGAAGCAGGTAACAATTTTTAAAAGTGCGTTCAGGAAATGAATTTTTTAATAAGTAATTTCTCGAAAATCTTCAATTCAAGTATAATTTCTCCATAATGGACTGGTGGAAAAATTGACTTGTTATTATGGAATATGAACTTTTAGATCCAAAAGTCGGCCATTTGAAAAGTGTTCCCAAACATTTTATGGAAAATGCAATTTTGGCATAATATGTTATATCCTTTAGCACCATTTCATGCACATTTTAGATTTTAGATGCTTTGATATTGTTACTTCATTTACTTGCAAATTGAAGTCTTGCACATATTAATTTTTAGGGATAATTACATAAAAGCCCCTGCGGTTCAGGCTAATTATAAAAAAAATCCCGAGATTTTTTAAAATTGCTAGAAACCCCTTATTATTTGATTCTGCCTACATCTTTCCTCCTCATAAGCAAAAAATATTTCAAAACCACCCTCATTTTTGTAGAAATGATACCGTTAACCTCTTAAATTTTGAACATAATCTAACGCTTTTTGTAATTTTGAAACTATTTCTGGATTTTTTTGTAATTAACCCAAACCTTGGGGGTGTTTTTGTAATTATCCCTAATTTTTATGAATCCCAAATTAAATCACTAAAAAATGCAGGTGGTCAGTAATAGCAGCCCAGTTACCAGGCAGAACAGACAATGATATCAAAAACTATTGGAACACAAAGCTCAAAAAGAAACTCCTTCAATATGACCAAAAAATGCCTGATCAAGCCACAACCACATTTCCATTAATAATACCATCTAATAATAATAATTCACTTGTACAAAACTCCTCATTACCAATATCTGATTATTCACCTACTTATCAAATATCACCATCACCATATGATCAATTTGGCAACAATACCATAATTTCTTCATCAAATCACCTTAGTGCCCCTTCAGTGCATGATGGGAATTTAGGTTTCCAGAGTTATTTCAACATTGATGATGGAAATGATGATCAGAAATTCTTGACTAGTGCACCTGATGAGAAAGGAGAAAATGGTAATTGTTTTAGTGAAATTAATCCATTGGATTACAGTATTGAGGAAATTAAGCAGCTGATTAGTACTAATAATATCTGCAACAATATGGACTTCTTTCATGTGGATGAGATCAAGAAAGAAGAGACAGATTATTTGTACTACTGATTTTTATTTTATTTTGGGGAGGATTTTGATGAGAACAATTTTTATTTTTTTTTTAATTTAGGAAATGATGTATTATAGTACTGTCTATAAAAGTTTTCTATGTGCATTTATTTTTAGGAAATGATGTATTATAGTACTGTGTAATTTTTATTTATTTATTTATGAGATTTAGAGAACTCATGATCATCGTGAAATCAAGAACTCGAAATTGATTAATGCTGAACTTAAAAATTCATCGATAATAAAATTAGATCTATCTGATTAATCATATACTAGGAAGCACTGACATTTCTCTGAGGATGTCGTGCTCGTACTGGATATGTATCTGATATGATACTATATCTGATATTTCATGGATGTTTCATGAATATATCTACATGTGGAAATATATTTATTCTACTTCTCATTTTTTCAGCATTTTTTTTGTGTGTGTATGTGAGTTGAGTTATCACATTTCAAATTATATTTATGAAATTTTGGTTTTTTATGCTTGTAGCATTGTTTTTGAATTATACTTAATACGTCTGTATTTTCAATAATATAAAATATATAATTTTTAATGTGTATATATATAGTACCCAATGGCGTCGCCAGGAATAAAATGGGGTAGACCGATACAAAAAATTGAGCATATAAAAACTTAAATGAAAAACCATGAAAAAATTAAATATTTTTTTTTTGCATAGAGTTGTTTTTCTTAAAAAAAAGGGGGGTAGGGGGGATGGAACCACCTATAAATCATGGTATATGCTCGAGTGGTCAGGATCAAATCAAATCCAATTGTCCTGCCAGATTGACTCAAGACAAGAGCAAATAAATCTGCTTTGTCTAGGACCGAACCTGTGCGGCGAGAAACAAAGCGGATGACTAGCCTTTCCTTAACACTCACAAGGGCGGATCCAGGGCTGGGCCAACCTGGGCCCTGGCCCAACCCTTTTTATAAAAAAAAATAGTGGAAAATTTTAAAAAAGAAATAGTTATAATTTGTATTGTTTTTTCTTGGATTTTCTATCTGATCCACCCCATTTTCGTGTATCGATCAACCCTACTAAATCATCCTGGCTCCGCCATTGAACACTCAGCTATGCCCGAGGATTTTTTTGGTTTCTTTTTAATCCTAATCTAGCTCAGTCTTCCGGACAAGCTTTCCTATATTTTAATACCAAAATTGGTAAATGATTGAGATACCATGATCCAAAATTATCTTGTCCTAGCTTGTCAGAAATCAATGCAGATTTTCTTTGCACATGAAAATGAAAATTTTGAATACTAAGTTCACGCCATACATATAATTTTCACGTCCAGTAAAGTCGGATACAGATGAATGATTACGACCTTAATTGATCTATCAATTAAATAAAACTTGTGTAAAACCGACCATTTAAACTAGGACTTGAATTTCAAAGAATTTTTTCTAATAAAATGAACACTCGAAAAAAAATCAAATGAATTTGACTGAAAATTATAGCAACTAATAAAACAAATCCCACTTGGAGGACTAGGACTAATTAGTAAGAGTAAAAATTGCAGAAATCCAATTAAGAAGTAAATATGTTCTGCAAGGTTTGGACAAAATTGAATAAATTTTTTAATTTATTCACAAAAGAAGATTAAGAAAGGTATCAAAATCTTTAACAACAATTAATGCATTGACCTCTTCACAAGGCTTGTCAGCTTCTGTAAGAATAAAGTCATAAATTATTGTTTAAATGCCAGCTATTAGAAGCATCAATGATAAGACCAGGGGCAGAGAACCGGGAATGTCTTTTCTCATGAAATGCAAACAGTCAAAAAGTGCTGTAGCTGAATTCACGTTTTTGTATCTGCATGCTTTACTTAAAAAACCTATTGCTACTAATTGAAAAAAAAAAAAAGAGGTTCTGGCTTATTAAAAAACCCAGAAACTTTTGAAAAATACAAAAAAAAAAAAAAAAAAAAAACTCTTACGTTTTGATTTCGTCTTACATTTTTCCTTTTCAACAAAAAATATATGAAAAATCTCATTGATATTTATAGAAATATTACAGTTAACCTCTTAAATTTAAGACAAATCAAACATCACCAGAATTTTTGTAATTTTCAAAAATCTTTGAATTATTTTGTAATTATTCCAAATTTTAGAGAGTTTCTGATAGGGCCTCAAAGCCATGGCCATGACTCCATCACAAAAGTTAGCTCATATGTATAGATTTGACCTGAACTTTAAGTATCAATTCACAATTGCTTGTTGATCTAGTATATGATTATTGCAGTTTTGTAATCATTCCTTTCTTTCATTTGCTAATTAGATAACTATAAGTTCAACTATATATACAAGCTTTTGCTAGATCATTTAATCATTTCTTCATTACCTCAAGAATGTTGTTTTTTTTTCCTTCAACAACACAACCATCAAACGGCGGATACAGGGCTGGGCCAACCTGGACCCTGGGCCAGCCCATTTCTTTAAAAAAAATTAGTGAGACTTATAGTTATAATTTGTATCATTTTTTCTTGGATTTTTTATCCGGTCCACCCCATTTTCGTGTATCGATTCACCCTACTAAAATATTCTAATTCCGCCCTTGCAACCATGTGCTGAAAATTTGAACAAAAATGTCAAAACAAGATAACATAAACTAATAAGTAATAAATCTACTTTGCTTCTACATTCACTGTTTTGAAAAACGATGTGCACCCAAAAATTCAAACTTTCCCAACAATGCAAAAAAATGAGGTTGTCAAAAGCAACATCCGAAACACAAAAAAGGGTCCTATAATTAAATGCACCAGCAAAGTACAATAATCGAAATCCACGCCTTTCTTTATAGAAAGTACAAAAAACTTTTAGAAACAACAGCAAACTTTCTTGTAAAGTGAAGTGATTAATGATAAACTATGTCATAATTAAGATAGGGTTAACATGAGGTATGCATAATATGCCAACGCCTATAAACAAAAGTCATGATAGTATCTTACGTTTTCAACACTTTTGTTTTACAATTAAAGATGGCTATTAGAAAGTCTTGTGTATTGCACAAAACAAAGGGACAATTGGATCCAATATCAAGTACAGAACCTTTGTCAATGTTAGGTATTAGTTTGAATTTGAGAAGACTTTTGATTCAAGCATAAGGTTTGCCTTAAGACACAATGAATTTTGGTTGAATAATGTATCCACCCCATTACACAAATTTAGGACAAATTTAGTTTAACAGAATTTTATTAGATAGTAGCATTCAATAAAGTGTGAAAATAAAAGGTTAGTGTTATGCGACAAGGACGCAAAAATTTCGTGTCGCGTTTGTGTAAACACGTAAAAAATAACAGATAGAATGTTAATCTACTAACGACATGTTAATCTGTTAGTAACACGATAGTGACATGAATAGGACACGAATCACGATATAATGACATGATAACCAGATATTTTGTATGTTTATGTCATGATTGTCGTGTAATATCATGTCATACCGTGTAATTTGTTACCATATATTAATGTATAACCAATTTCTTTTTGGTTTTGACTTATCGCATCAAATCATGTCAACACGAAAATTTTCGTTTTTGTGTACGTTTTTGTGTATGAACAAATCCTTATCGTGTCGTGTTCGTGTTGACCATATCATGTCGTGGAAACACGACGCAATTACACAATTTTGTCACCCCTAGTTTTTTCTCAAATACACTATTCAAGATCCGATTTTAGTCCTTTAAGTAGGCATATTCACACTTTTGGTCCTCACTTTTAGGGTTTTTTAATTTTTGTCCTGTAAAATAAAAAAATAAAAATCAAACTTTTGCTCCGGTAACTCCATATAACAGGTCATGGTGGCCTATTTGCTTACGTGGATTTCTTTTTACTTTCTAAAACTTATTTTTTCAGTTCAAATAAATTTGGTGGCAGCTTACATGACAATACCTTGGCAAGTGAGTAAAATGGAGGGGGACAAAAATAACAAATCCAACTTGACATTACAATTAGATTAGATAAAATATTTAAATTAGAAAAATAACTAAAAAGGACTTCCATCTACACAGACTTCACCTTTACATACTGAACAAAAAATGTGGCACAAATGCTAGATTAAATCTCTGTATGAGATAATTTCCCTTGACACAGGAATTAGGCCCTTTTCTGGATTCAAGGGATGTGTCAACCCATGATCATGGAAACAAAGGGAAAAATCAAATCTTCACACAGGCTAAAAAAACATGCGCATAATAAGGCATGATTTTGCTAATGCAGATATCAGTGATCAGCAGCATTACAGCAGACGGGACTAAAGGGGGTGTTAGCCAACACTAATTCTCAGATTCTAGCTTGGAAAAAAATCACTCTTTACTATTTGTAGTGTCAACTTCTGCTTCTACTTCATTTAATTAAAATCTAAATGCAAAGGGATGAGTGCTTTAGATTTGATTCTGCTTTAAGTTTCACTTCTACTTGTCGCTTCTGCGGCAACAAATCACTTACCTACAAAAGTACTAGTGTTTGCAAGCACTCCCTAAGAACAGCTTTAAAGCTTCTTTAACATCTGGAAGAAGGTTGAAAGTCCAAACAACTTTGTATAGTTGAAGCAGAGCCTCATACAAGTACCTAAAGATTTAACCTTGGAAAATATGTTAATACAATATTAACATAATGCGGTAGAATGATCAAGAAACAAAAAGAAACAAAAAATGATATTACACCTCGTATTGCCATCTCATAACATGTAAGTCCTACTCGATCAATACAACATTGGACTGTTATCAATACAAAGATCTCATATATATGGGATTGAAACTATATTACAACTGTAATTTAACAAAGAGAGTCGAGAAGACAGCAATTTAAAAGGCCAACTATGCCAAAGAGAAATCATCAGTTTGAATATCCCAACGTTTGTACAAGCAAGAATGGTGATTCAATTATATTAACAAGCATGAGTACATGCAAATGATTACATTTTCAGATTTTGCACATAAAAAGTGACAATATTATTTACAAATGCACCAATGATGGTTAGAAGGTTTTACTATGGTATTTACAGGAAGTCCCATTGCCAATAGACCTTGTCCACAATCCCACCTCCACTCCTGACCGCAAGGTGAAGAGTCTCCGAAGCTGGAGGGACTCCCC
Source organism: Rehmannia glutinosa (assembly GCA_016081115.2). Classification (NCBI taxonomy): domain Eukaryota; kingdom Viridiplantae; phylum Streptophyta; class Magnoliopsida; order Lamiales; family Orobanchaceae; genus Rehmannia; species Rehmannia glutinosa. Next base: position 1,239,838 of record JABTTQ020000348.1, read on the forward strand.
AAAGTAACGGCACTGCAACAGTCATAGTTAGTTTTTCATGCAGCCCTTCTTTTGTTGCCTTTTCTGCTGCCACAACCTGAAACTCAAACACAGACTCTTATGAGGAATAAGGAGATAAGTAAAAAAAAAAAAAAAAAACTAGCTTCATAACTAGAAGAAATAATTACAAAAACACCGCCGAGGTTTGAGCTAATTAAAAAAAAAAAAAAACACCAACGATGTTTCAAAATTACAAAAAATAAAAACACGAGGTTTGATTATGTCCTAAATTTAAGGAGGTAACTGTAATATTTTTGTAGATGTCAAGGGGGTATTGAAATGGTTTTTTGTTATGGGGGAAAATATAAGACAGATCAAACCTCAAGAGAGTTTTTGCAATTTCCAAAATCTTCGGGGTTTTTTTGTAATTAGCCCGAACCTCGAGATTTTTTTTTGTAATTATTTCTAACTAGAAATTCAATATTTAAAATAGGACTGGTAAGAAAGACAAAAGTTACCGCTGACCAATGAGCATCGATATAAATATTTATGTAGTCTCAAACTTAATCGGATTTGAAAAATAATTCCCCTTTTATTGCACTACCCTAGGCAACTGCTAAATTCGGGGGGGAGGGGGGAGGGAGGACTTGGTACAATCCCACACATGAATCATTACCCAATAAGTGAGGGAGAATCCAAGTCCACCAAGTGAGATTCCATCCTAAAACCAATTGGTGATAGGAGGAGTAAGCTCACTTGACTTATTAACAAAGCTCTCTTCCTCTATTTAATCAATGTGGGACAACTCACAAGTGACAAATTTCAACACGCCCCCTTCACTTAACCATCATAATAGGAATCTCCATGCTCCATCACATCATGTGATGGCCCACCCTGGACCTGTTGTGATACCATGTTAAATTCAGGGACTTGGTACGATCTCACACATGAAGCATACCCAATAAATGAGGGAGAGCTCAAGTCCATCAAGTAAGGTTCCATCCTAAAACCAATGGGTGATAGGAGGAGTAGCTCAATTGGCTTATAAACAAGACTCTCTTCCTCTATTTAATCAATGTGGGATAACTCACAAGTGACATATTTCAACAGCTACCAACCAAGATACTAACAGAGGAAATTGTGAATAATAGGGTTTAGGCACAACAGATTCTTCAGCTCATAAAATTTTATCCCAACATCCTTTTGCTGAAGATCCTCAAGAGTTTCAGAGGATTATATCAAATTCCACAAACTACTAATTTTACTGTCACGGCAAACAGGAAACGAAAAGAGAATATATACTTTAGTGTTATTGGCTAATTAGTGTGTTCAAAAATAATATGGTAAATATGTATTTCCCCATGCGACCAATCTCGATTTATTAAGGCACATCCATGATTTTAAAATTTGGAAAGGAGAAATAGAAGACTTCAAAGATAGCAAACAATAAAAATGACAATTTAGAGTCGATCTCCATAGAGGAACTATAATACTCGAGAAGGAAAAATATGTCCACTCAAAATACATAAATTTCACCCAACCACAAGCATAGTAGTTTTTAAGAAAATATTATCCAATCAGATAAGTTATGGTGATATTAAATCACTTAACTTGGCGGACTATGAACAACGTGCCATATTTCAACTGAACGAAGTGCCTCCACAGGGCATAAAACAGTATGTAGCCAACTGTATTACATGATAAGAATCCAGGCTGACGATGAACAACATAGTTGCCAATTCAAATTACCCAAATGAGGCAAGATATATTTCTGATTAGCCACTAACAAGTACTTTCATAAAATGTACCTGATCAATTTGAACATGAAACTAGAAAAATATATATATATGTATAGTGTATACATGATAATTTATACCTCTCCACCATGCTCCAAGACAGTGTCTTCCACAACATCGCAAAGCATCTCAATGGAGCGACAGAAGCCAAAGATACATAGACGTCTACCCATATCAAGTCCCTATATTGAACAATTTACACAAATTTTAGAAAATGGTTGAAATGGAAGATATTTCTTAAAGGGTAAAATTTTACATTTGTTGCTGCAATATCAAAAAGTGCACCAAGACATAGGCTTTGGTTTGGATCCATGTAATTGCTCTCTTGAAACCGTTGAGACCTTTGAAACATTCTTGCCTTCCCTTGTTTCTTCTGCATGGTGAAGTACAAAGTATACTTGAAAATTCTTTTTGTTCATATAAAGTTAAGGATTTACGGAGAGTATTGAAAATAAAATACCTAAGTAGTTACGAAAATGAAAAGGGGAATTCAATAGTCTGCAAATAGTTTTCTGAATAACATCACACAGTAGGTACATTCTTGACTCAAATATATCATAAAATTGGACGATACAATTAGAAGAGAAAAAAGTGAAAATTTCATCAACTGAAAAGGAAGGGGAAATGATTCTCAGTCATAAAAATTAAAATCCTAGCTAAAAGTTTGACAATATGTTCTAAACTACTCGGATGCATAATGCAGGAAGAAATATCAACTAATAAGCAATTACTAAATTGAAAAGTATACTCTAACTTCTAAATAATCTAATTCTAACAGACATGATTCCGCATTAAGCATTTCACATTGCACAAGGGGGCTGGCTACCTATTGATAAAATCCATCTTTTAGTCTGAAAAATATCATTATGAATTCTAAAGTTTAATCATAAAAAACCCTTATTGGAACCAAAATATTTATATTGGACGAAATGAATAAAATTATCCTAACACATTCAAGAATCTTCAAAAGAAATTATATCTAGCAACCTAAAACTACTCAAAACCTCATAATCATTTATCAAGGGATCAGACTCAAATTGAACAACACAATCCAGGAAAAACATACATCAGCCGAAGTAACACGGCGAGGAACAAGATTCCCCCCAATTTGGATCAGCCCATCAGAAGTAAACAATGTCACTTTCTCCTCCGAAACCCACTGCACAGCTAAGCAAAAACAAAAACAAGAAAGGATCAAAAGCCCAAATTCAACTTTGAGCAAGTTTCTTCCTAATCCCTAATCAATTGAGCTCAAATCAAGCTCCACAAACCACAAAAATATTAAATAATTCAAAAATAAAAGGGCATTTCTAATATAGCCATCTCAAAAATTAAATATAACTGAAAAATACAGGATTCGGCGGCGTCAGGATTTTCCCATGGGTAAAATCCGAAATCATCATCGCCGGGGAAATGGGCCCAACCGGATGCTTTGAGGGTGAAGTTGAGGGATCGTGATCGGGGACGCTGCAATTGCGAAGAGAATCTCCGAGAAGTAAAAGAAGTCGAAGGAGATAAAATGGGTTCCTTGGAAAAAGGAATCGAGGCAGAGAAGGTGGAAAAGCAGAGGGCGGAGGTGGTTTCAGCCATTGATTTTTTCTGTAATTTCTGGGAAGAAAAGAATAAAAAGGAATTTGTGGGATGGAGTTTCTTTTTACTACGGCGAAGAATCTCTTCTGGATGATGAAAATTGAAAAAAGGACTAAGTTGATGGCCACATGTTTAGGGGGGACACGTGGACAAACCGACGGTTTTATTAGGCAAAAATGTTTTTTTAGTCCACTAAGTGGACTACTTGAGACATTTAGTCCACTTTTTAAAATTTTTTTGAAACTAGTTAATTAACCGGACAAAAATCGGACATTTAGTCCATTTCGATCGACTTATAAGCAGGTTGCAATCTAGGTGGATTTGTTTTTCTTTTTGTATTTATTTCTGACCTTAAAGTATGGATTATTTTTGGTGATGGGGCATACTTTGGGGCATTTTGGGGGGAAAGTATTATTTTCAATATTAAGTTAGATAAAAATATAAGATTTATCATTAATAAAATGATAATAATTTAAATAATACATTTAAATTATTTATTAATTTTAAAAAATAATTAAATAAAAACTCTTGAAAATAAAAATGTTAATAAAATTTAAAATATTTTAGTTTGATAAATATATACAAAATTATAAAATAAGAAAAATTATGTATTAAAAAATTTTAAAATATTTTAATTGGATAAATATATTCGAAAATATTTTTCTTCTTTTATAATTTCAAATATATTTATCCAATTAAAATATTTTAAATTTTATTAACATTATTTTTATACATAACTTTTCTTATTTTTTTAATTTCGAATATATTTATTCAATTAAATTATTTTAAATTTTATTAACTTTATTTTTATTTTATTTTAATTCAATTAAAATATTATTGTTCTATATTTTAATTCTAATATTTTAAAAATATTATTTTGAATATAATTTTCCCTAGTTTAAAGTACGTCTTAATATTAATATTTTTAAAATATTAGAATTAAAATATAGAAAAATAATATTTTAATTGAATTAAAATAAAATAAAAATAATGTTAATAAAATTTAAAATAATTTAATTGGATAAATATATTCAAAATTATAAAATAAGAAAAGTTTTGTATAAAAATAATGTTAATAAAATTTAAAATATTTTAATTGGATAAATATATTTGAAGTTATAAAAGAAGAAAAAAAAATTCGAATATATTTATCCAATTAAAATATTTTAAAATTTATGAATACATAATTTTTCTTATTTTATAATTTTGTATATATTTATCAAATTAAAATATTTTAAATTTTATTAACATCATTTTTATTTTCAAGAGTTTTTATTTAATTATTTTTTAAAATTAATAAATAATTTAAATATATTATTAAATTATTATCATTTTATTAATAATGAATCTTATATTTTTATCTAACTTAATATTGAAAATAATACTTTCCCCCCAAAATGCCACAAAGTATGCCCCATCACCAAAAATAATCCATACTTTAAGGTAAAAAATAAATGCAAAAAGAAAAAACAAATCCACCTAGGATTGCAACCTGCTATAGCAGGTCACTGGACTAAATGTCCGATTTTTGTCCAGTTAGTGGACTAGTTTCAAAAAAATTTAAAAAAGTAGACTAAATGTCTCAAGTAGTCCACTTAGTGGACTAAAAAACATTTTTGCCGTTTTATTATATCTGTGGAGAAGGAAAACCCGGTCCCGAACGGTTGGTTGGTTAATCCTACGTCTCTTGTTTCTCAATTTTGGCTAGGTGCGTAAACGGTCGGGTCGACCCGAACATAATACTTTTTAAATTTGTATCTTTTTTGAGGTGCTGTTTAAATTTGTATTTTTTTTGAGGTGTTGTTTAAATTTGTTTGAATTTCAATCGAGCTTCCAAAATTATGTTTCAACTTGGTTTTGATTATTGCACGAGCTTTAGTCGAGTCAACACGAATCGAGCTTTAGTCGAGTCAACACGAATCGAGCTCGAGTAGCTTGGTATTTTTAAACACAATTTTTTTTACCAATTGAGTGGAGCTCGAACTGAGTTTTACATCTTACCAAACAAAAAAATATGTTCAAACTTGGTTCATTATGTCGATGAACTAGCTCAAACGAGCTTTTAACGATCTATTTTGAATCGAGTATTGAATAATTTGGTTTGTTTTCGGCCCTAATTTTGGCATGTGTAGATATGTGCTTTTGGCCTTTGGGAATTTTTGTTCCAAAGTTTTTCAACGATTATTTTAGGTTCATGACTAGGGATGGCAATGGGTAGAGTACCCACCCGTTTAAAGATATTCATACTCAAATCCTATAATATTTGTAATACTCGTACCCGTCTCATACCCGATTAAAAAACTACACATATTACCCGCACTCATCCCAAATCTATTTATTAATACCCGCATACTACTCGTACCCACGTAAAACCCGTTTATTTTATATAAAACTTATAATTATATGAATATTTAAATAACTATTTAAATGGACATCCTACCAAAAACTAATTATTGTATAAGGTAATGCCTATTATATTAAATTCTTAATAAAAATAATTAATCATTTCAATTTTGCAAGTCACTACATGCTATCATTATTCATTAACTAAATCAAAAAACAACATATAAATACAAATGCAACCAATACATTCCTTAAAACTGCAAAATCAACACTAGTACATTATTTAGTTCATAAAACTTCATCATTAGAGTCTTAGACATATAGCTCTATCAAACTTGACAAAGGTAAAACATAGTTGAATATTCAAAGAAAGTAACAAATTTATATCTTCTTAGTACAAAATGGAAATTTATGTTGGGCTCCTAAAAAGAAATGTAATCATGTCAGATGGAAAAAAATAAGTAGAAGTTACTAAGAGTAACCGGGTTTGGATAGTGGGTATCCGAGGGGGGTAAAATCATACCCTACCCATATATAAATGGATAGTGATTTCTCATCTCATACTTATCCCAAATTCTAAAAAGACTACCCATACCGTCCCATTAGAGTCTGGGTGGGTGGGTACCTGCGTATACTCGTTCCACTGCCATCCTTATTCATGACTTTACGTAGATTCTTGAACCAGATAACAGTTCCATAAAATAATATATGTATTTTTTTATTTCTTTTTACAAATGCACATTACATATACGTAAATAATATTATCAATGTGACGTATAGTGAAGTGGAAAATATGAAATATGTTTTTGCAACAGAAGACTAATTTTTATTTTTATTTTGAAGAAGCCTAACTAACTACATAAAGCCCATATGATATGTATATATGAAGTTTGAGCAACCGGTTCATATGGACACAAGCTGATGTTGATCCGATAACTGTTGATGGATTTAAGCCTATAAAGGGGTGTCAATCGTGTCGTATTTCGTGTTCACGGGTCGTGTTTCTACACAGGTATTATAGGTCTGACACGAACTTGAATCTGACCCCTATAATTATTTGTGTCGAGATACACGACCCGTTCATAACACGGGTAACCCGACACGATACGAAAAACTTATATAATTTAAACTTGACAGAAAAAAATAAATTAAAAATCAGAAAAAATTGAAATTACAAATAAAAAATACATTAAATATAAAAAATTATTAAAAAATGCATTTAATGATTTTGTAATCATCATATAACCACCTAAAATATCACAAAATATTAAAATAATATATCACTATAAAATTAAATGAGTTACATTGCCAGGGCCCATGTAGGAGAAATTGGGTATGGAATCGGATGCCGGGAGATGAATTTGTGCCCTCATAGACCCAATTTAGCGAAACTTCTGACATACTAATGGGCCAGAAATGTGGGCTTAGTCTATAATAGGATTACCATCTATAATAGGAGTATAGGACTACCACTTTGTAGTTGAAGTCTACACTCCAGAGTCCAGAGCAAGAACCAAACTAAGACACACAGTTAAATCACGACTGTACTACATGACTGTAAAACTCGACCAGGAAAAGAGATTTGCAGAAGTTAATCAGTGTAAAAGATCAGTGATGATATACGGCCCAACTAATAAAACCCATATAAATATAATCTTAATTAACTAAAGTGTAGTATGTAATTCATTTATTGGGCCTTAAAAGCCTAATTGGTCCATACACCGCCAAACTATGGATCATGACTCACTCTTGAAGTCTTGATACGGTGATACACACACACATATATATATATATATACCCCTCCTAACCTTATCATAAAGACACACAATTCATTTTTATTGTCTAGCTTGTGTATTTTCGATTACTCTCTCTTTTTCTGAATTGATTTTAGTGTGACAATCATTGCACCCTAACAACTTCGTTGTGTTACAGACAGTAACTCAACTCAACTAGCTCCCCGCTCACACATACACTTGGAGAACTTACGATAGGAAGGAGTATATCCCACATCGATTGAACATGCTAGTGGATTTTGGCTTATAAGCGAAGATTAAGCCCCTTTTCCCCATGAGGCGTCTTTTCCAGGACAACCCGTGAGAGGCAGGCCAAAGTAGACAATATCTATTTGGCGAACGCGAGCCACCTCGTCCACATCAATGACCTTGTCCATGGGAAAGGAGTTTAGCATTGCTTATAAGCCATAATCCACTCATTTGCTCAATCAATATGAGATATAACTCTACCCATCAATCATATATAGATAAACGATTGTTAAGTTGGTATTTTACCAACTTATTTGAGTATTTTAGATTAGAATTTGGTTTTATTTTGGGTGTTTTTAGAGTCGCTAGAGTCCAATTTATTTCAATTAGAGTCGATGTAGAGTCAATACAGATTTGGTAGCCGAGAAATGAAGAAAACGATGAAAAACGGCTTGAAGAAAGAAGAAATCGCGTATAAAGAAGGAAAAATCGCATTTTGGCCAGGACGGGAGAGCGCTGCAGCCCCCAGGCCCGCAGCGCGCCGCGATAGGGGTGCGGTATGGGACGAAGGCATGTATTTGCAGCGCCAGCGGAAAAAATTTTTGGTAAGTTGGTTGCGCCAAGAACGCTTACATCTTGTGAGCGCCGCAGCCCGTGCGATAAAATGCAGAGAGTTAGGCGCCGCAACGCCCGTGCGATAAAGGTGCGAGATTCTTTGGCGCCGCAGTCACCGGGGCGAAATACCTATGCTTACCTACTCCTTTCTTGGATTTTTGTGGCATATAAATACTAGCCTTGGGGCTTGAAATTAGGATCTTGGAACCCTTGAGAAGAGAATAAACACAAGCTACAAGACAAGGAAGAAGAATTTGGGCATCTTGAGAAGAATTTGGAGAAGAAGATTGGAGGCTTCTATCATCTAGAAAGAGAAGATCCCACTACTCTTGTTCTTATTTTTTGTTTCTTTCTTCATATCTTGTAAGATGTATTATTGTATTTTCATGGATTCGTTTTCTTTAATCATGAGCTAAACTCTATAATTCTACAGAGGAATGATGTAATCTATGTTTGAACTTATGTTTTGAGATTGTGGTTTGTCAATCTAGATCTATCAATTTATTTGTGCTATTTGGATCTATTTCTAAATTACTTGATCAATAATTTAGATTGTTTGGTGTATTTGATTTGACACTTGAGAAATGTAATTGAATACATGACATTGGAATAGCATAACCTAGGATTTCATAGAATTGAGAGATTTGTGAATCCTTTGAAGTCTTTTATCAAGATTCATAGTTTTTATTGAGATTTTAATTGGTGATTTTTATAGAGATATTGATTTCCCAATTGAATCTAAAATCATTTGACACTTGAGAGAGGGAATGATTATTGTAGAAATCTTGACTTATAAATTGGTAATTGATGATTGATAAACCATATTGACAACATAAGAGATAACTAGATTCATTATACCTCTAGAATTCATTTAATCATTTGGATAAACTCATTAATATTTTCATATTCTTGATTTATTTTTAGTATTTTTAGTATAATCACTCCATTATATATTGAATTTCTAAATAAAGCTAGACTACTATATTATAGTACTTAGCAATAATTCGATAATTATTCCCTGTGGATTCGACAACCTTACTACTCTATATTAAAACTTGACACCGTAGACTTGCGGTTACAAAAAATCTCTAACAAGTTTTTGGCGCCGTTGCCGGGGAATAATTTATCTTATTTGCGCTAATATTATTACGTAGTAGTTTTACTTTAATTTAGATTGGTTATTGTTACAATAGGGTCATTGTCATTTTTGTGTTTTCTTGTTGATGCGAAAAAATAAAAGTGCTAATTTAATCTTATTTGATCCAGAAATTGAAAGAACGCTTGAAATATTAGAGCCGCACGAAGAATCGAATTCACAAAAATGGCAGAATTGGTGATGATGAAGACCGCATACCTATTGTTGCACCACCGAAAAAGGGCCATTCGGGACTATTTTCGACCAACCACGAATCAAAACTATTCGGTATTGTTCGCCAACCTATCAATGCGAATAATTTTGAATTGAAACCGCCCTAATAAACATGGTGCAACAAAATCAGTTTGGGGTAGTGCGTAGCGACCCAAATGCTCATTTGGCTATTTTTCTTGAGATATGTGATACTATCAAAATGAATGGGGTTCCGATAAAGCTATTGAGTTGAGGTTATTTTGCATTTTCACTTCGTGATAAAGCTGACAAGTGGCTTCAAACCTTTCCACTGGAAGTATCACTAGTTGGAACGATCTCCTTTGAAAAATTCATGGCAAAATTCTTTCCACCTAGTAAGACACTTCAACTCGAAAAGTGAGATTGCTCAATTTCATCAACTCGACTTTGAACCACTCTCTACGAAGCTTGGGAGCGATTCAAAGAATTATTGAGGAGGTGTCCACAACACTGCAATGCCTTGATTGGCAAAAGGTTCAAGATTTCTACAATGGTATGAATGGGCATTCAAGAACTATTATAGATCTTTGCAATGAGCGGGGAGGTACATTGATGGCTAAAACTCCAAGTGAAGCCATGCTTTTACTCGAAGAAATGGTGTCGATAGTTATCAATGGCCTTCGAAAGATCTACGCCAAGAAAAGTTGATGGTGTTCTTGAACATGATACTATGTCGCATTGGCTTCTCAAATTTTCGCTTTGTCAAAGCAAATTGCTACTCTAAATTCGGGTGGAAAACAAAGAACAGAAGCGTCATGGAGATAAGTCAAGAAATTGTGAATCCCGATATGGAGCAAACGAATTATGTGAACAATCGGGGTTTCAACAATCGAGGGAATCAATGCCGACGCATTATCATCCGGGACTTCGCAATCATGAAAATTTCTCGTATAAAGAATACGAAATGTGTTGCAACCACCTCAGGGATATCGAGAATCAAGCAAGTACGAGTACACATGTGGGAGAACAAAAGCCATCTTTGGAGGAATTACTTAGTTCATTCTTTGTAGAATCAAGAGCAAGGATGAACAAGGCCGATTCTAACATAGAAAATTTGGGTTCAAGGGTTACAACAATTGAAAGTCATCTCAAATCTTTGGGGACACATGTGGGTCAATTGGCCATGACTATTAATTCACAACAGAAAGTTGATACGTTCCCAAGTAACACCGAGGTGAACCCACGGGAGCATTGCAAGGCCATTAAGTTGAGAAGTAGAACGGAATATGATGAACCAAAGATGCCTACTCACGCCACCAATGAACCAGAAGCAAGCCCTGAAACACTCCACAATGAAGAGGGCATTGATAAGCAATCAGAAAAGGCAAAAATTGAGGTAAAACCAATTTCCAATTCTGATAATGTGTTGCCAAATTGTCTTCCTTTTCCACAGAGATTTCAGAAGAAAAGGTTGGACGCTCAATTTCCAAGTTTTTGGAAATATTAAAGAAAATTCACATCAACATCCCTTTTGCCGATGCACTTGAGCAAATGCCAAACTATGCAAAATTCATGAAGGATGTGATGTCGAGAAAGAGAAGGTTGGAGGCATACGAGACGGTCAATCTCACAGAAGAGTGTAGCGCCATTTTGTAAAGAAAGCTACCACAAAAATTAAGAGATCCGGGGAGTTTCACTATCCCTTGCACTATTGGTGATTCTTATTTTAATAAAGCTCTTTGTGATTTAGGTGCTAACATTAATCTTATGTCGTTATCTGTTTTCAGGAAACTTGGCCTTGGAGAAATAACGCCATCCACCATCACATTGCAATTAGCCGATAGATCACTCACCTACCCAAGAGGAGTGATTGAAGATGTGTTGATCAAAGTAGATAAATTCATATTTCCGGACTTTGTGGTGTTGGATATGGAAGAAGATCATGAAATGCCATTGATTCTTGGAAGACCTTTTCTAAAGCAACGGACGAGCTCTAATTGCGTGCAACGAGGAGAGTTAACATTACGGGTAAATGATGATGAGGTACTATTTAACATTTATAAAGCAAATGAAATTTCAAGAAGAACCTCACACATGCCATTTTATTGATACGATCGAACAATGTGATCAAACGGAAGTTATAAAACAAGATTTAAAAGATCCGTTAGAACATTGTTTGATTAATTTAATAATGAAATGTGATGAGGAAGATAGTGATGATATTGATTTGCTTGAGTTTATTCTTTCTCTTGAGGCTAAAGAAATTGTAAAAGAAAAACAAAATGAAGCATTAGAAAATGTCAATATTGAAAATATTCAAAGGTACTTTAACTAAAGGAACTTAGGAACATCTTCAATATGCATTTTTGGGAAAAGATAAAACTTACACGGTAATTGTTTTCGCTTCATTATCTTCATCCGAATTAGATAAGTTGTTGTGTGTGCTTCGTGTGAACATGAGTCGACCTTGGGTTGGTATATTTCGATTTGAAAGGTATAAGTCCTTCCATTGTAATGCATAAAATTTTAATGGAAGAATCTTATAAACCATCTATTGAGCATCAAAGACGACTTAATCCCGCAATAAAAGAAGTTGTGAGAAATGAGGTTTTAAAGTGGCTAAAGGCAGGTATTATTTATGCCATTTCTGATAGTTCATGGGTGAGTCTAAGATGTGACAGTTGTTCCTAAAAGGGAGGTATGACAGTTGTGAAAAATGATAACAATGAATTAATTTTACACGAATCGTCACAGGATGGCGAGTATGTATTGATTATAGGAAATTGAATAAAGCTACTCGTAAGGATCATTTTCCCTCCCCTTTATTGATCAAATGTTGGAAAGGTTGGCAGGATACGAATACTATTGTTTTCTTGATGGCTATTCAGGGTACAATCAAATCGCCATTGCCCCCGAAGATCAAGAAAAGACTACTTTTACATGTCCATATGGTACTTTTGCATTTCGCAGGATGCCATTTGGATTATGTAATGCACCGCTACTTCTTTTCGAGAGGTGTATGATGGCGATTTTCATGGTATGATTGAGGAAATCATGGAGATTTTTATGGACGATTTTTCTGCATTTTTGGTACTTCTTTTGACCATTGTTTGCATAACTTATCTATGGTTTTGCAACGTTGTGAGAAACTAATCTTGTACTTAATTGGGAAAAATGTCACTTTATGGTCAAAGAAGGGATTGTACTTGGGCATCGTATTTCTTGTACGGGTTTGGAAGTTGTGGCGAAAGTTGTGGCTATTGAAAAGCTACCCCCACCTTCAAATGTGAAAGGCATAAGAAGCTTTTTAGGGCATGCAGGATTTTATAGGAGATTCATAAAAGATTTTTCAAAAATTGTTAAACCACTTTGTAATCTCCTTGAAAAAGATGCTATCTTTTGCTTTGATGAGTTGTGTTTGCAGGCATTTGAACAGATAAAAAAGGCACTTGTTTCAGCTCCAATTATGATAGTGCCGGATTGGACTCAACCATTTGAGCTTATGTGCGATGCAAGTGATTATGCAGTGGGTGTCGTGCTTGGTCAAAGGCGAGACAGAATTTTTAAAGCTATCTATTACGCAAGTAGGACCATGGACAACGCCCAACAAAACTACACCACCACAGAAAAAGAGATGTTGGCGGTAGTTTTTGCATTTGATAAATTCCGAGCTTACTTGGTGGGTACAAAGGTAATTGTTTATACGGATCATGCGGCAATCCGATATCTTTTCTCCAAAAAGGATGCAAAACCTCGGTTAATTCGATAGATTTTGCTCTTGCAAGAATTTGATATTGAGATTAGGGATAAAAAAGGAAGTGAAAATGTGGTTGCCGACCATCTATCCCGCATTGAGCAACCTCACTAGGTGATTGAGAGTCCAATAAAAGAATCGTTTCTTGATGAACAAATTATGCGTGCTGAGACATCATTACCTTGGTACGCAGATTTTGTTAATTACCTCGAGGGAGGAGTTTTGCCACCGTACTTGACTTCACACCAAAAGAAAAAATTCCTACATGATGTTAAGTCCTATTTGTGGGATGATCCGTTACTGTTCAAGAGATGTGCAGATTCTATCATTCGCCGTTGTGTTCCGAATGAAGAAATTGGAGAGATTCTTCAATATTGTCATTCCTCATCTTATGGGGAATATTTCGGGCCAACCCGAACAGCTACAAAGGTACTACAATCTGGTTTTTATTGGCCAACATTATTCAAGGATTGTTATGCTTTTGTGAATACTTGTGATCGATGCCAAATGGTTGGTAATATTTCACGGCGTCATGAGCTTCCCTTGACAAATATAATGGAGGTGGAGTTGTTTGGTGTATGGGGTATTGACTTTATGGGGCCATTTCGCGCCCCTATGGAAATTCGTACATTTTGCTCGCGGTTGATTACGCCTCCAAGTGGGTTGAGGCGATTGCTACACCAACGAATGATGCTAAGGTAGTACTCAAATTCTTGCACAAGCATATTTTCACTCGGTTCGGTACACCTCGAGCTATTGTAAGTGATGAAGGTACGCATTTTTGTAATAAATTATTTAATAACCTTCTTGCTAAATTTGGTGTGCGTCATAAGATTGCGCTTGGTTATCATCCTCAATCTAATGGTCAAGCTTCTAAATTTCCAATCGTGAAGTGAAACAAATTCTTGAAAAAATGGTGAGTTTTAATCGAAAGGATTGGGCACAAAAGCTCGATGATGCTTTGTGGGCTTATCGCACGGCTTATAAAACACCCATTGGTATGTCACCATATCGATTGGTGTTTGGTAAAGCGTGCCATTTGCCGGTTGAACTTGAGCATCGAGCTTATTGGGCAATTAAGAAATTGAATTTTAACTTGAAAAGAGGTAGGTGAAAACCGATTACTTCAATTAAACGAAATTGAAGAATTTCGTCAAGAATCATATGAAAATGCCAAAATGTATAAAGAAAAACGAAAAATGGCATGATCAAATGATTCTCGGACGTGAATTCTTACCCGACCAACAAAAAGTGTTATTGTTCAATTCTCGATTGAAACTCTTTCCGGTAAACTCAAATCACGATGGTCCGGACCATTTGTGGTTGAACGTGTGTTTCCCTATGGTGCCGTCGAGTTGAGAGGAAATGATGGGAATTCGTTCCAAGTAAGCGGACAACGATTGAAACATTATTTTGGGAACGAAGCAAGAAAGGTTTTAAATCTTCCACTTGGTGATGAAATTTCTTGAGTCCGAATAGTTGAGTCCTGGCTAACGACTATAAATTTAGCGCTTCTTGGGGAAGCAACCAAGTGATTTTCGTGTGATCGAATTTTTGTGTGATTTTATTTTCTTTTAGTTTGGTGTGTATTTATTTGAATTTTGGTGTGATTTTTGTGTGAATTAATTTGTGTGTGATTTTAAATTTTTGATTAAATTAAAATTTTTAATTAAATAAAAAAAAATGGAAAATACGGTTGCAAAAAATACCGACTAGTTTCAGTGAACTAAAAGGCTAATTCAAAGCCTTAGTTATTTTGCAAAACACAAATACACCCAAACCCACGCCTCTTCTTGATCGTTTCTACAAAATTCCCACCTTGCTTTCACTTATACACCATTCAAGTGGGCATTTGAGCAACTTAATCATCATCTTCATCTTCTTCATCAATTGGGTAAGTGAGCTTCAATTGTACACCAATTTTCTTCAAATTTTCAAGCTTGGGTTAAAAATGTGGGAATTTTCATTATCATTATAATTTCGAAATTCTTGATAAATTGTGATGATATATGAATAATATTGTGCTTGAATTGATTGGTGTTGAAAAATGGGCATGAATTGAATTTCAAATTTAGTGTTCATCTCTTCTTTGCATATATGCCTACAAGGTGTTTGGTAAAATGCCTCAATGAAAAATATTACACCTAGGCATTTGATTCTTGTCATCATTGTGTACTAAAGGTTATTTGATCATGAATTGATGACAAAGATGCATAATTCTTGAGTTGTTGCCAAATTCCTAACTCCTAACTCGTATTGTGCGTTCTATGTGTATTTTGCTTGTGTTATTTTTCAGGTGATTTCCCGATCAATTACAATGCCAAGAACAAAGAATGCAAGCAAGGGCAAAAGAGTGGCAAGACGTCCGAGGAAAATGTTGAAGATCATTTTCTTCACTTGGAAGACAACAAGTTGTATTATGACACATTATGCTCAAGAGCATAACGGCGAACAGGGATTACAACCGGGCCGAATGATGGTGAACTTGCACAAATGATACATCGAAGCAATGGAAAAAACTTTGTGCACAACCTGCATAATTCGCACCGAATATAGTCCGGAGTTTTATGCGAATGCGAAGACCAAAACGGCTATAACTCGAGAGGTTTTCATACGTGGAGTAAACAAGGTATACACTCATACAACAAAGCAATAAGAGAATATTATGAACTCCCGGGAGGTGGATCACTCACCGTATGTCGAATTTATCTCACAACCACCGAGTATGGAGGAGATTTGTAATACCTTATGTCGGCCTGGAACTGTGGTACGTCATATAAAAGTTGTGGGAGGTGCTACTGCTTTTCCGCACACGAGTCTTAGTCGATATGGGCGAGCTTGGTACCACTTCATTTGCAACAACTTGATACCAACCAATCATGTCAGTGATGTAACTAAGGAACGAGCTCATCTTCTATATGCCATAGTTACTGACATACAATTCGACCCAATGCAGTAATTATTGGAATGTCCCTTTATAACAAAATGCTACATCCCAAAACAGGGGGACTAATTTTACCAAGTTTAATTTTTGGGTTATGTAAAAAGAGCGGTGTTAAGTGGGATTGCTCCGAGCCGTTGGAAAATCCTAAGGGACCTATAGATTCGGCTACTATTGTTTCTTATGACGAGTGGGCGACGGTGTGCCTAATCCGGCGGTGCGTGATATATTCTTGATCCCGAATTTGCTCTACCATTTATCGAGCCCGATACTCATGCCCAACCACGAATATCGACGCTCCATCCGATTCAAAGAAGAAGACGTTTCGTTCTAGACGCTCACATCATGATAACAACCCTTCGTGACGCACTAGTTCGCGAGAAGACGAGAATTGAAAAGGGCTTTTGTAGGCGAGCAACGCCACAGAAGCGACACGAGAAGAATATGAGAATGAGCACAACCGAGTACTTGCCGGATATATAGCCGACACACCCGCATTCCGGTTCCCAATACCACCACCACCGGTCCTATTGCTCATTTTTCACCACACGACTCGATGAGAGTCCTAAGCGCTCCCGCTATCGGGAAAGTTTTCTCACTCTCCATTGAGGACAATGTTCAATTTAAGTTTGGGGGTGTAATTTGTATTTGTGTCTATTTGTGTCTTTTGAGTCGTATCGAGTGAGTCGTGTCAAAAAAATCGAGTTGAGTCGAGTCGGGTAGTTTGTTGAACTATAGAACTACATGACTAAGCCGATTTGTTGATCGCGAGTTGAACATCACGAAAGCATGCTTTTAAGTGGTGATCTATATTTTGCTTCATTGATTTCATATTCATGCATAATTCGTTAACTTATTTGAAAATGATTAATGAAGTCAGTGTTGCTTGTATGATCCCACCGGATTAGAACTTGTTTGATCACTAATGAGGCGAAATCTAGGTGAAATAACATAAGAAATGATTTAGGCCATCTTTGAATAAAAGCTAGAGCCAAAATGACTACCCTCATGACGATATAATTTCACTAGTGTCCCCTTTTGAGCCTATTAAACCTGTTCTTTGGCAACCAATTTTTTTACCTTGAGCTTATATGTGAAAATCCTAATTACCCATCACTCATACACACAAAATGATTGAAGGTTGAGGAGAATGTGATAAGTAAGGTAGATGTTCATTCGCATGAAGTTGTCGAGAAAAATAAATAATGAAACCCCATGTGTTAAAATATGCAAAAGATCAAGTTTGGGGGTCTCGAAAAAAGAAATTGTTGAAAATAGAGGCTCGTAAAGGGAGAATAATTGAAAATTCAACAAAAGTGAAGGTAGCCATTTTGTTTGGCAATTGGTGATTTGAAGAGGTAATTGTGTGTTTGGGTGAGTTGAGCCACTTAGTCCTAAATTTTCCTACCCGACCCTAAGCCACATTACAAGCTTTGGAAGTCCTATTGATCCATGTGTTATATTAGCCTACATTAGTGGAGATTAGTGGGAATAACAAGCCTATGGAATCCGGTAGTCATTATCTTTTGATACTTAGAAGTGGATCATCTTGATAACGTTTGATTGCGTAAATCAATTTGAATAATGTAAACGGAATTTTCATGAATATTCAACACTTTTGATCACAATGTTAAAATGCATGCTTGATTGATAGTGAAATGAGTTTTAGACAAATTTTATTGGTTTATGGAGTTTTGTAGTTGCTTGTGTTGTTGTATTGTTTGTCTTTCATTTTGGAGTTATAATTGTTTGAGGACAAACAATAGCTTAAGTTTGGGGTATTTGTTAAGTTGGTATTTTACCAACTTATTTGAGTATTTTAGATTAGAATTTGGTTTTATTTTGGGTGTTTTTAAGTCGCTAGAGTCCAATTTATTTCAATTAGAGTCGATGTAGAGTCAATCTGATTTGGTAGCCGGGAAATGAAGAAAACGATGAAAAACGGCTTGAAAAAAGAAGAAATCGTGTATAAAGAAGGAAAAATCACATTTTGGCCAGGACGGGCGGGGCTGCGAATACCGCGATGTGAGGAGTGCGGTATGGACGAAGGCATGTGGAGCTGCAGGCGCCAGCGGAAAAAAAAAATTTTGGTAAGTTGGTTGGCGCCAGCCTTCCGTGCGATAAGACGCAGAGAGTTGGCGGGCGCCCTGGCCCAGGTGCGATAAAATGCGAGAGAGAGTTGGCGGGCGCCCCGGCGCCCGCGATAAAAAGGTGCGAGATTTGGCGCCGCAGCGGGGGCGAAATACCTATGCTTACCTACTCCGTTCTTGGATTTTTGTGGCATATAAATACTAGCCTTGGGGCTTGAAATTAGGGATCTTGGAACCCTTGGGAAGAGAATAAACACTGACTACAAGACAAGGAAGAAGAATTTGGGCATCTTGAGAAGAATTTGGAGAAGAAGATTGAGGCTTCTATCATCTAGGAATAGAGAAGATCCCTATACTCTTGTTCTTATTTTTGTTCTTTCTTCATATCTTGTAAGATGTATTATTGTATTTTCATGGATTCATTTTCTTTACTCATGAGCTAAACTCTATAATTCAGAGGAATGATGTAATCTATGTTTGAACTTATGTTTTGAGATTGTGGTTTGTCAATCTAGATCTATCAATTTATTTATGCTATTTGGATCTATTGCTTCTAAATTACTTGATCAATAATTTAGATTGTTTGGTGTATTTGATTTGACACTTGAGAAAGGTAATTGAATACATGACCTTGGAATAGCATAACTAGGATTTCATAGAATTGAGAGATTTGTGAATCCTTTGAAGTCTTTTATCAAGATTCATAGTTTTTATTGAGATTTTAATTGGTGATTTTTATAGAGATATTGATTTCCCAATTGAATCTAAAATCATTTGACACTTGAGAGAGGGAATAATTATTGTAGAAATCTTGACTTATAAATTGGTAATTGATGATTGATAAACCATATTGACAACATAAGGGATAACTAGATTCATTATACCTCTAGAATTCATTTAATCATTTGGATAAACTCATTAATATTTTCATATTCTTGATTTATTTTTAGTATTTTTAGTATAATCACTCCATTATATATTGAATTTCTAAATAAAGCTAGACTACTATATTATAGTACTTAGCAATAATTCGATAATTATTCCCTGTGAATTCGACAACCTTACTACTCTATATTAAAACTTGACACTGTAGACTTGCGGTTACAAAAAATCTCTAACAACGATGTACTTATTTTTTATGCTTAATTTAAATATAAAGAAGTTTAATTAGATTTAAAATTATAAGTATTTCCAAAATTATTCGTAATTTATAGTTTATTAAAATACTTTTAAAAATAGATCAAACCTCAAAATAATGTTTATAATCCCCTCTCAAATATCCAACTACCATTTTCAATTTGAAAATTGAAAATGTAGACAAAGTGATGGAGATAAAGATATGAAG
This sequence comes from Rehmannia glutinosa, assembly GCA_016081115.2. Lineage (NCBI taxonomy): Eukaryota > Viridiplantae > Streptophyta > Magnoliopsida > Lamiales > Orobanchaceae > Rehmannia > Rehmannia glutinosa. The sequence continues at coordinate 1,259,600 of JABTTQ020000348.1, forward strand.
ATTTATTATTATCTAGTAATATTAGTTTATTAGGTTATTTTATTATCTTTAAGAGTTTTCAATTGTTAGGAGTTTTATTAAAGTAGGAGTTTGATATTATAAATAGTTGTTTTGTTATTATTTTTAGGGAGGTTGAATATTATTAAGTTTTGAAATTATTCTCTTGTTCATTGCAATTTACGTTTCTTTGTGAAGATTCGTATTGTTTTTGTTCGTTGCTCGTTTATCCGTGATTTCCGCTGCATCAGTTGGTATTCAGAGACCAGTCTACGCTCCCTAAACCATATTTTCCATACCGGATCCGCAACGTATGAACGACACCGCACAGATCCGTCAGCAAATCGACTTGCTGACAAAACAATTCCATATCGTGCGCATCCAATTTCAAGAAATCAAGAGGCTTGTTGAAAAACGATTTCTTGATGGTTGTGAGTTTGTCTGCGATATTGTGCCCATCCAGTCCACCTAGGGATGGCAGGCGGCGGCGGGGCGGGAGCAATCCCCATCCCCGTCCCCGTCCCCGTCCCCGCGAGTTAAACGGGGAAAAAATGCCCCCCATCCCCGCCCCCGTGGGGATCCCCGTCCCCCGGGGATCCCCGTCCCCGATTTAATTTTTTTTAAGAATAAAAATTAACATCTTTTTTAACATTTTCAACCATTATAAATATTTTAAAAACAAATAAATTATTAAAAAAAATAGCAAAGCTTGATACAAATATCCATACTAAAAAATTTGCATACAAATACAATAACAAAAAAACAACAAATTATCAGTATAATATAACGTATACCAAATATTTTTGGTACAAGAAAAACAAAGACGAGAACAAAGACATTTTTTTCATTACTTCTCCAATAAAAAAAATATTGATCTTCTTTTCTTTAAATAACAAACTACAATAATAGAGAACCTAGAGTTGTACTAAGATTCCTAGGCTAAATAAACAATTGGTAAAAGAAAACTTCATGTTCTAAGCTAACTAAACAACACAGAAAATAAGTCCTAAGCCAACTAAACAAATGAATACTGATAAACGAAAACACCTCATACTGATAAAAATAGAAGACACCAATAAGCTAACAAAAATAAACTAAAGTTGTTTAACAAAAAAAAAAGAATCTGGACTGCTTAACGTGACTTAAGAGCAACTAACAAATCATATTCTCCTTAATATATACTATATAACTGAGATTTAAAGAACTTTGATGCTCGCTTGAATATCATGTCTTGCAAAATAAAACTGAAGAAATTTGGAGTCTTGGAGAACACTACAGCAAGAATGGATGAGAGTTGTAAGGGGCGGCGAGAATGAGAGTCCAAGAAGAGATAAAAAAAAGTCTAGGGTTTGAACTTTTTTTTTTTGGGGAATACGATTCCCGCCCCCGCCACGTCCCCGCCAACAGGGGGAAAAAATTCCCCATCCCCGTCCCCACGGGGAAAATTTTCAGGGAATCCCAGCCCCGTTCGGGGCGGATCCCCGCAGGGAACGGGGATTCCCCGCCCCACTGCCATCCCTAAGTCCACCCCATTGGGAACCTATTCAAAGGACATGGATGTTTTATGCTCAAGTTACATTGAAGATGTTGGATATGATGGACCACCAATTTTTGGTGAAGAAAACGATGACACTATATCGGAGATTTGCTACAAAGAATGTCCAATTTTCGACGAGGAAGACGAAGAATCTATTCCAGAGATTGGTTGTGAAAATCCTCTGCAATTCGAAGAAATTTGTGAGTATGATGGACCACCAATTTTCGATGAGGAGGAAAATAGTAACTATGATGGCCCACTACTTTTTGACCAAGAAATTGAGTTTGGAGCATATCATGTATTTATACTTGATGGGATTCCTTCGCCATTAAAGTCTCACGCAAGGGTATTGCGGGTTTTCAGATCTTCGGGTATTGATTTATTGAGTTTGCTAAAGAGGATGTCTCGATTGAAAGGAACACGTCATTTAGGAAATATGTTGAAGAATGCTTAGAATTGCTTGAATTCCTTGGCCTACATGTTCTAAAAGCGAAAAGGGAACCTAAAGCCCTATGTTCACAATTAAATAGAGAATTGTATGGTGATGCTTGTATCACACCTGACAACTATGCATTTCTTGATGGAGCCCCATGCATGACCAAGCGATTTCGGCCAAACTTGTTTCTTGATGGAGCCCCATGCATGACCAAGCGATTCCGGCCAAACTTAAAAGAGCCATTTGAATGCTGTCATATATCCTATATTACGATTGGTCTAGGACTTAAAAGAAAGTACTTGATGGTTGTTTATTTGTTTGTTGGAAAGGATCATAATTTAACTTCTTTTCTTTTCTCGCGTCGTCCTCCTCGCGCACCTCCATGGTTTGACAATTTTTCTAGTGGTGATCTCCCTTCCGATTCGAGGACGAATCGTTTCGACCCCGGAGAGAATGATGGAGATAACGATATGAAGATTTATTATTATCTATTAATATTAGTTTATTAGGTTATTTTATTATCTTTAAGAGTTTTCAATTGTTAGGAGTTTTATTAAAGTAGGAGTTTGATATTATAAATAGTTATTTTGTTATTATTTTTAGGGAGGTTGAATATTATTAAGTTTTGAGATTATTCTCTTGTTCATTGTAATTTACGTTTATTTGTGAAGATTCGTATTTCTTTTGTTCGTTGCTCGTTTATCTGTGGTTTCCGCTGCATCACCAAGCTTCTTTTTATTACATGGAAAATATCTAATAATCAGGTAATAGTTTTAATCTGTAGTTGCTTGTTTTAGTGTGAGACAAACTTTATTGGCAGATTATGGAAGATATCGATCAATATATGATTATTTCATCTTTCAAATCGGCATATATTCAAAGCAATTTGACTTTATCAGAGTTCTGACTTGTGATACATGACTTTCAGGCTTGCAACATATGATAAGTTGGTAAAAAGTCAAATATTTTCAGTATCTCACAAGCCAATGTCAGTATTAGTTGGGCCATTTCCCTGCGATGACGATTTTAAACAAATTTTACAGTCGATCCACATATTATTCTAGTAATTTTATGACAATAATACATTTATCAAAGCGAATTATAGCTAATTCTTTTGACTCGTGTGAAATAAAAATAAAAATCTCTTTATATCGTGACATTTTAATATATTCGTGGAATGCTGAGATCATAAACGCTGCAAGAAAATTTTACTTTACGACAGAATTTACCGATATTAATGATTTTGTAACTAAATTTTACAGTTCTACATAATAAAGCTATTGTTTTCCCCAAATTATACCAATAATTTTTCAATTTACCGATAAAATATTGTAAGTATTTACCTCTGTTGTGAAAATCCCCACATAGCCTCGATTAGCCTCTGCGCACTAGGCTCCCTTATCCGCCTACGTTTTTTCTAGATTATGTCCCGCTTAACCCCTCCAAGGCTCCACCTAGGCGCTAGACCCAAGCATGTCAACCGTCTAGCGCTTAATACGTTTTACAACACTGGTATTTACCAATAGTTTTAGATTATGTTGGCAAATATTTACCTATAACAATTTTACTAATGGTTTTACATTTACTTATACTTTACTGTTATGTTAATACACCAACAGATTTTTTTATTAGGTAAACTAATATTTCTTTGATAAATTATTCAAAAATTTAGGTTAGCAAAAGAGGCAAAATCAAACACAATTTACTCGTCCAATACTCTAATCATTTTTGGTCCATCCCTGGGCATAATCAAAGTCACCAATTGAAAATGAAAGCATTAAAAGTATACATTAGATTACTAGATTGAAATAAATCCTATTTGCCTAGGTTGCTATCACAGCATCGTTTTCTTTGATAAATCTAATTTGGCCTTAAATTCCAGTGGATTGGAAGTCCAGTAAAGCAAGTTTTAGCACATGTTGAGCACTTCATTTTGTTCCAATCATCAAAATGGCACTTTTCAAGGATGATGTGACTAAAGCCTAATTTAAAATTTAGATATATGAGAAAAATTGGTCCTAGATGCTTATAATTTCATATCTTATTTCTCTAGCTATTATTTTTTTTTTTTTGATAATCCAGATATTCGAGGTTTCACCGACTAATCCTGACCAAGCTAAGATCAGGCGCCTCGATCCAACAAGGATGTAAATCGAGGATGTGCCCAAGTGGCGGGTTTCTAAAGGAGAGCCAACATGATTCGCCTAAATGCACCCCACAATATTTCGGTGAAAATCTGCTCCACACGGGATTCGAACCTGCGTCGCCGGAGGAATTCACCCCACATCACCTTAGCCCTTACCACTTGGCTATGGCCCTGGGGGCCGCTATTATTTTCATTGATATACATATCTATTTGTTCTTTGATATACATATCTATTTGATTTTATTTTCTTTAAATTCTTTTTTTAAGTACAAATCATGGGAGGGAGAGAGGTGAGAATTGAGCTTAGACACATGCCTGAATTTTACAAATGTGAAATGCCTAACAAGTAGGTTACGAAGCAATTCCCACTTTAGTTGTGTCATGTGTGTATTGATCCAAAGGTCATGCAGGTAACTAACCAAATAACAAAACATTGTATCTTTGAAAAATAAAGGAAAAAGAAAAGAAAAGTCTAAAGTCATTCTTCTAGGGACCGGTATTCTATAAATTGACCTTAGGTGTTCTATAAATTGACCTTTAATTTTATTCATTTGGTACAATAATGTTGTTATCTGGCCCATGTTTGGGATTTCAATAATTAAATAACATAGGAAAAAATAAAATAAGATAACACCAAAACTAAAAAGAACTAAAATACAAAAATCTCCTACCTCAAAAAAAAAAAGGGTTCCAAATATTTCTATCCTTTTTTCTGTTCAACCCACCCTCTCAAAAACCAGCCTGCCCCAGGTTGGACAAAGTAGGACTACATCTGTCCGTACAATCAAAGTTGGGTTGCGTGCTATGCTTTGACAAAAAGAAAAAGGTTGGGCCATAATCTTTGAAAAATAAAAAAGAAAATAATTAGCGAAGAATTTAAAAGGCAAGAAAGAAAAATAAAAAGGGACAAAAAGGGCATGGGCCAACCTCCCAAGGAAGATGAGAAAAAGAGGCCACAGATATATATAATCAATGAACATGCAAAATATCATCAAAACTGAATTCAATTTTCTATTCTAAAATAGTGTTCTTTTCATCTTTCATTCATCCGGATCAATGATACGTGTAAATATCTTCAAATTAACAATCAACAATTGATGTTTATCTCACTGTCATATGTCGTCCATCCGCATAAATAAAACATGAAATGGAACACCATTTTGAAACAGAAAATCTCTTCCCATCAAATCCGTCAACATTTTCACGCATGGGTACATACATTCCAACTTCCCACAAAAAAATTCAAATAAAAGGAAAAAAAATAAATAAATATTTCACTAATTCATTCATTATTAAGGGTATTCTTTTTGACATTTGCTTCTAAAGGTCAACTTTCATAGAATTGATTAGGCATACACACATATCACACCAACACTACCCTACACTAGATAAAATAAGGATACAATATAACCCATGATAAGATTGGGTTGGGTCTAGTTTCAAACTAATTATTTGGCCCGCCGGCCCAATTTTTCTATTTGATTCTTCATTTTTTGTGTGGTTGTAGTGATTTAACTCTAATTATTGCCTTTTTTTAAGATGTCCAAATCACATCAAAATAAATAAATACATGTTTGGTTTTTTAGGTATTATTACCTCTCAACTCTCAAGGTGAAAAATGTTTTTGCTTTTTCGTCGTAATTTTTTTTTTTCGTTTTACCAACAAAATACTGATGGTAATTTTTTTACGATAATGACAGATAGCACCGTCTCTAAAATAACGATGGATTTGTTTTTGGATTTAGCGCGTGGTTTATTAATACTCCCTCTTATTCACAATAAATGTCCTTTTGGTACATGGATTTTTTTTCAAAAAGAATGTCTTTCTCACATTTCAAGGTTGGTGAGAAAAAAGATTTCCCCCAAATTACCCTTAAATATATTATTTCCCAACTAACACTAATACCTAAATTTGTTTTTCCAAAGTAACATTTATTATTAATTAAGGATATATTTGATATTTTAACACAATTCTTAATATGTGTGTTTTTTTCCTAAAAAGACACTTATTTTGAATAAGAGGGAGTATAATTTTTTTGTCGGTAAACATTTTGCCAAGGGATTTTAATTAGTTGTTCAGTGAAATTTTTGTCGCTAAACTGCGATTTTCCAGTAGTTTTTGGATATTCCTTTTGATGCTTTGCTTTTTACGCTTATATTTTTATGAATTATTTTAATTTCGTTTGATTTTGTCCATTAAATACGCTTCAACACACAAGAGTTTAAGTAATAATAATAATGATTTTAAAAAAATACACACACACACCTACAAATTTTTTAATTCCATGTGGATTTTCCAAGCCCCAACAAGCATAGCTCAACTGGTAAAGGACATGGATGATGTGATGTTCGCTGGTATCCGCAGTGTGGTAGTTCGAATCCACATGGTAGAGCGGCAAAGACGAGCCCATCGGGCTTTGCGAATCCGTGATCGGCGCCGATCCATACATGTAATTCATGCACAAAAAATCGGTCACCCAAAAAGGGCGGGCTAGATAGCCCGACTTTTTTCGGGCCTGAAAAAACGCGTCCCAACCCAACCCAACCCAAATCTCAGGCCGGACCTGATTTTGCCACCTCTACCACCTGGTAACAGGGTGGAGGATGATTTCTTATGTGATGATTCGGTCTAAAACAACTCATTCTCATTGAGGCATATCCTCGAATATTCACTTCATCCACGAAACTCTAGAGACCGGACAATGTGGGCACTTAATTAAGAATGGGGTCCATTTTTTTATTTTTTGGGTTGTCCAAGAAGATGCCTAAACATGTGCTTTGGATATTAATTAATTCTTGAATGCTCCAACTAGGAAAGCATGGCCAAGTCATTGTGCAAACTGCACCAGGACCAGTACAAAATTCACAATTATTTAAAGGATTAGTTTCATTGATGGCGGTTTGCTCCCGTTAAGGATTCCTTATATAAAATTAAATATTCATGTTTCAATTATAAACCCTTTTTCTGATTCTTCCCAACAGGTATCCCACTTCCATCCCCAAGAATCTATTGTACAAAATTATTTAAATTAATTAACTCCCACTTTATTCACCATTTTCCCCTTTTAACTAATAAATCTTTCAATATAAAAACCTAGTGAGCTGGAACATTTTTCTTTTGGGTATAACTTTTTTGAGCTTATGCTAAAAGATTCTTCAAAAATTAATTTGATGTTATACCTTTATAATTATCATGAGTTGGTAATAATGTGGCTATGATTATAGGAGATTTTCAGCATTATTGTTGATCTTATGGTGGGAATACAGCAAAAAAAGGGGAAATTAATTTGTGATCAAGAATATTCTTTCTGGAAAGAGCAGGTGGAATTTATGGAGACATGACCTGCTACCAAAACATTTCATAAAATAATCATGAAAAATTAGATTGTGGATGACATTATTTTATCGAATTGGAAGTGATTTTTCTAGGGATGTTATTCTTAAATGTTATGTGTCCAATTGCTTGGTTAAATCAAACTCTCGTGTATTTAAGTAAGAGTTTTAGAGGATCAATTTTGTGCTCCAGTGGTAGAATCTTGTATTATAAGGACGATTGACTAGAACTCGATCTCATATGAGTGTGTGTGTCCCCGCTTCTACTATCCTCTATTGTACTCAAAAAAAAAAAGTGGGAGTTTTAGAAATTTGATTTTTAGAAGTGCTCTCGACTCTTATTTACTGACGGAAATATTCGCCACTGTAATTGGGAGTTAAAAGGTTGTAAGATTGTTAACGAAGTAAGATAAAAAGAATTTGGTGTGAGAGAAAAAAATATTTATCGATATAGTGAATTTTTATTATTTTCCGTGTGGAAGTTTAATATAAACTGTGTCATTTGTTAATATATATTTTTTAATTTATCATGTTATAAGGTTTATTCGTTATAATGATCAATAAAAAAATTAATGCAGTTAACTTTATAATTGTTGTGGCTTATATATTTTTACAATAATCTGAATATTATTTAATCACAAAATTATTTCGTGTTAACCCATAATTATTGTTTAATGGGTCAAATTACAAATTAGGCCCAATCTATTATCCGAATCTCATGAGACCCAAAATTTCATGTATAAATAGTCATCCTCCCATCATTTGTAGGTTAATCTAAACTTAATTACTTAAATTCTCTTAACTATTTCGTAGTACATATTCTGACTTAAGCATCGAATAGACTTTCCTAAAAGAACCAGAGCCCATCTAATTGTTCGTTTGTGTTGCATGTCAGTTCCCTAACGTTGAATATTACTACACGTGGACTTATTACCAGCTAAGGAATGAATTATATTTCTTGGTAGCATCAATAATGTAATTAGTTGGTTGTAATAAAGTAATTTAAGCTAAAAATTTAAATTTGATAAATTTACAACTCGAATTCATATTAAAGATAATAATCGTTTATCTCCATATTTAATCATACAAATTTGTCAACAGTAGACTGCATACTGCACCTGTACTGTTTTGTAGCATAAGGCTTCTTTTAGATTTATACCAAGTTCGCTGTCTCAATTTGTGAGTACATAGCACTTGGTTTTATTTGGCTATGAAGTTTGACTTTATTTTTCCTTCATTTATTAATAATACATATTTTTCCTTGTACCATTTCGGTCTACAGACTATAGTACGTCCATATTTACTAAAATCTCTTAAAGATTTTCCACATCTTTGAATTTATTCGGTGGATAGGTGCAACCATCAATAGCTAATTTTGTCACATGGTACAAAATATACTGAAACAAGTTAAATATTTTATAAAATTTGATCTAGGGATATATCCTAAGAAATTAGCCTACATTGGCTTTATTTCATAGGCAGAACAAAATCATAGTGGCAAATGAGGACAGTACACAAAATTAATTTTGTTTGGTTGGAATATATGTTAGGAAAGAGGCTGCTATATATGTTGAGGACATCCACTCTGCATTTTCTTGTAATTTGATTGGATAAGCCCTAATTGGCAGACAGGCAAAAAATAGGTGTGCAATATCATATGGTTTAACCAAAAAAATTATAATACATATAAGTAATGATTGGAAAAAACATCACAATGGATTTGCACCTATTTATGCCAACAACTTCTAATAGGGTAAATATTCTTGTTAGCACTCATGATTTTTTTTTTTTTAACTATCAATAGGCTCTAGTGCTGGGGTAAATTTTTCTTACCTGATCAAATCTCAACTCTCAATGGTGTTTTAACTCATCAAGAACTCATGTGCTTGTTTTATTTAATTGACTTTCAAGTCAATTGAAGTTGATATTCCAATTTTGTTTCCTTTTTCTTAAAATAACGGTAACTAACGAATATAAATATCAATGTTTCGTCATTGATCGTTTTGATATATTTTTCTTTAACTTCTAACCTCAAAAATGTAAAATTACTAATTCTAAATATTTAAAGTGGACAGATATTTGATGGGGGTAATATTGATTTTTTTGTTATTGCCAATTTGTTCTATTATTTAATTTTGAAATTAAATAATTAATTAACTATTTACTCATAATTATTAGTTATTGTGTCAAATTACTGTCAATTGACCTGCTCAAATCATTACTTAAAGTTCATGAGATCTACAGTCCCAAGCTTAAATATTCTATCTCCCCATATTTGTAAATAATCTGAGACTAATTACACTTTTGTTGCTTAATTTCTTTTACTGGCCGGATTGTTCTGATATACTTACCGACTTAAGCATTGGATGAGCTCTTAGACAACCTCAAGACCCTCCTAATTACCTTGTCAGTCTTTCTCTACGAGAGTACCTTTGCTATTGGAGTTACCTTAATTCTTGGAATTGGACTAATTACCCTTGCTGGAATGATTTATGAATTTAGTAGAATTAATATTCAATATTTAATATATTGAAATTTTTTGTATAAAAGAAACATTTAATATTTTAGTATTATTCACAATCGAAATTCTCAAATATAAATCAACCGGAACTTATTTTGTTATTTTTTTCCTTTTAATTTGGCAGAAACATTTAAATTTTGAGCTAACTTGGAGCCTTTTTTACCCTACCGAATTTTTTAAACTTAAAAAAAAACAGTAGCCAGTAAATGCAGCTTATGCTTTTCCAAACCAGTAAAAGGTTAAACACATTTAGAAATTAGAACCGAAAGTTTTCAAAGGTGGACCCCCTTAGCCTTATTTCCGTTCTCAAATAACATGATTTGCTAGACCCTGCCTCAAACTTCTAACGTATATGTTTCCGAATTGTTACATCCACTTGAATTAAAAATATTAATTATCGTTAATGGGTTTATTTAAAATGCTTTATGTTAAAATTGATTCAATCTCAAATGAATGTTATTGCTAGCTCGTACAATAACAATCACTGTGTTTTTATTCTTAAACACAGTCAACAATATCTCCCTTACACCTGATTATATTGACTGCAGAATAAAATTATTCATATTTCATTTACAGGAGTAATAAATGATTGAATCTGCTCATTTTCTAACCACGAGCTTATACCTTAAATGATATCGCTCACCCTTTGTAAAAGTGTTAGCTGAAATTCGAACCCAATATCTTTTAGTTTCTTTGAATTTATCCAATCTTTTTCAATCAGTACTCCCAAGTCCCAAGTCCCAACTTATTATAAACAAAAAAATCTGCTTATTTCCTAAAATCTTGTTGGACTTGGCCCTACTAGGAATAATAGCTAGCCCAAATTAATTTAGAGGAAAAAAAAGAAAAAAGAAAATTGATGCGATGCTCGTATAATTGCGGGATAACTCTGCTTCAAACCATGTTGTGGACTGTGGTGTACAAATTAAATATACTTAGATAACATTTAATTAAAGATTACATGGCCTTATTGCTTAGCTAATCACATTTTTTCTTATAAAAAGAAAGAAAAGTACACTTGACCACAAGCAAGACAACGGAATGGCATAGTGAGCATTCACATGCATCACTTTTCAGGAGTGGATTTGAGTGGTTTTTAAATTTTATTCCTCATATTTCTGGGCTTTATAAATTATAATAAATAAAATAGAATAAAATAAAATAAAATCAAGTTTTCTCTACATTGGAAGTGAGGATGGACTATGGAGCAATCAAAACTTTGGGCATCCCTATACTATACAGTAATTATTCTCTCTCACAAGAGAGAAAAAAGATGGAGAGAGAGAGAGAGAGGCACACCTTTTTTGACTTCAACAAATTAAAAAGTCCCCTCCATCCCCAAAAATTAAGGTGATTACCTCCTAATTTTGCTACTAATGATGATTAAGTGAATATCAATTCTCTTGATATGAGTTAAACCACCAGCTCCCTCTGTTATTCTTTGTTGTTTATTCTTTAATTTTTATTTGTTCTCCACCGCATGATTATTATCCAAACTCCTGTAGTTGGGCCTTGTCTTCGTGTTTCTTCTTCATCTAGCTACTACTTCCATTTAGTCTGTCTAGACTCAATATTAAATTGATACTATTGACCAATTAATTAATTTGATTATTTTTCTGAATATACTAATTTTATAATCTTGGTTAAATTTTTAAACAACACACTTAACAGTCATAAGTAATGTACGTAACAGTGTGGTGTGTGGACCAAATTCCCTTTTTTTAGTATTTGATATTTGATTATGATTCCTTTGAATGATTTAATTTGTGTATGGTTTTATTTTTTGAATTTATGTTCTAATGTTATTGTATTATCGTAGATAAAAAACATATGATATATGTTTATTAAATGTTGAGGCATCATTTGTGAAGCTCGATCGGGTCTCAAATCTCAAGTGTACAATGCATACATATTAATTAAATTTTTTTAGTACAATGCATGTATGAGTTTTTACAAACTTCATACCACGTGTTAATTAATTAAACATTTAAATGTTCGTAGATCAAAGTAAGCGATTCAACTTATTTCACAAGCTATAATTACTCTCTAGCTAAGTGACAGTACTTACAAGCTATAGTTACTCAGAGTACCGGAACTGTTTGGCGTTAGCATCCATTATCCAACTTATGTTAGGGTTTTGATTGACCGACAGTATTTTTTTTTTTTTTTAAAAACGATAGAAATATATTCATTCTCAAATAAACTTACACGCTAAATTGACAAATGGTCACCTTGAACATACATACATTGATACATGTCAAGGGGAGAACTCCGTACCAGAGGTAAAACCACCGTAATTCGAGGGAGCAAAACAAGAAACTACTAAAAAACAAATAAAAACTAAGAACTCCAAAGAAAACTAAACCACCTCCGAAAGGAGGACTAAGGCACTCCGCAAGGGAGACTACCCAACTCGAACAAATCCAGGGCACGAGCTACTACACGCACCGCAAGCCCGAAATTACCGCCGCCTCACGAGTTTCGCAAATCAACCGGTAAAAAAAGACAAAAAAAACCAAAAAAAAAAAAACCAAAAAATCGAAAAAAAAAAAAAAAAGGAAAAGAAAAATGTCTCTCCCTCACCCGATCTTCAATCGCAACCAGGCAACCCATCACCTACTCCGGCCCAACTCTCTCTTTGTAGCTCCGGCCTTCGACTTGCCTCCACTCTCGATCGGAAAAATCGATCACCTCCGGATAACGCAAGGATATACCTTCATTGGTTGCATCATGAAACATGGTTGGGGAGGGGAGGGGATAAGGAAGGAGGAGGAGGGGAGGGGAGGGGAGGGGACGGAATTTGGGATAGGTGAGGGAGGGAAGAAGGAGAATATTAGGGTTTTTTCTTTTTGGGTAGAGAAGGGGAGAGAGAAAGAGAGAGAAATGGTGGTTTTCAATGACCGACAGTATATGAAAGTTAAAAAAAAATGACAACTTTCTCAAAAAAAAAAAAAGACAACGGTAACGGTCATTGGATTATTATAATTGATGAAAGTATTATATTTGGTGTCGCTTAAAATGGCATGTCATTCAAAGTCGAGGAATTGAGTAGTTGGTAGTTGGTCCAACTTCTTCTCCTAAGCTGGTAGAATATTCGAATGAGAATTAGCCTCCAACACAGAATAAAGTTAATTAGAGGGTCCCTGGGGTGTGGTCCTAGCCCCAAGGGAAGCCCCTACAATGCCCAAGTTAGCGATTGTAGGAGAATAATTTTAGACCACGGAAATATCATTCGCAGTTATGGGTTGTATAGGCTGTAGAATCACATTTGTTAGATGAACTTTTTTATAACTAAGATGATAGACCACATGGACCTTTTAAGATAAATTGGACCATTGTGCCAAAATTTTGCGTCAAAGCTTCAGATATGGGTAGTATAGGCCGTAGAATCACATTTGTCCCTATAATTAATAATATTAGATAATTAACAAATGCATTAAATAAATAAAGTTGATAATTATGAAATGACGATTTATTCCCCAACAATATTATATCTATAAATAAAATTTGTGGGTCTATCATGAAGCAAAAGGCATCAACCAAAAATCGCATCAGATTATACGGTAATTAGATTTTGCTAATGAATTGATTCTTCCTGTAATGTCTTGTCAAGTTTTTTTGTCTATTTATGTTGATTCGGCAAGCACTAGTCGATATTTAACCATTTTTAAGGCCCAATTAATAGGATCACAGCTTATTCCCAGTTTCCACTGAACAATTCTGAAAATGGAGAATTGACTTTTTCATCCAAGTTCAACTGATTGTCACTAAAAGAATTTAAGATCCCAAACTTTCTCAGAATAGAGTATTGTTACAAGTGCCAGCAACACTTGTACCAACCCGCAGCGGATAAAAACAAAACACAGGGATAAAATTTGTCTACAAATATAAAAATATTTGTAAACGTGCCACCAGGGCGAAATATATTCACTAGTTGAAGTATCGTTTACAGAACTCAATCGAATGACTCAACTAGTATGAAACCTATCAAAACTCCTTTGTATGAGTAGATCTATACTTTGTAAAACGGCTCGTCCAAAAAAGAAAGAATATGATCTATTCAGAACTTCTATGAAAACAACATATGGACAAAAAACAGAGAAACAAAGACTTCAATCTTCAGGTGTTGAACGAATGCTTTCAAAGAAAGACTTCCTTCAACACTCAACTGTGTAGATTTTCGGACTTTATTTCTCTCTTGCAGTGATCTCTCTCGGATATATGCTCTCGATTGTAATTCTGCGTCTTGAATTATGTGGAGATCGTCCTCTTTATATAGGCAATCCGTTGAAGAGTTTGAGTCCCTATAAAACAAAGAAGAAAAAGAAACATAGTGGAAATAGGATTCCTAATCATATAAGGACTAGAACTCTTTTAAACATATCCCTAAAAAATTGATCCTTCCATAATCCAAAACTCAAGAATTCGGTTTTAATACAATTCTTTTCTAAATCACCTTCCTTTATTTAATAAATCCTTTTTCAAGAAGTAACCAAGAAAGGCAAAACACCAAAAATTATATTTTTCAAAAATAAAAGAAAATATTATATAACCGTGAAAAACACGGATCTAACATTCTCCCCCTTTTTGCCTTTCTGGACAAAACATCAAACTCGAGCAAAGGATTTATAAAAAATAAGTAAGTAACTCCCCCTTAGTTGAAAATCAGTGAAAAAAAAATTTTCTCCCACTTAATCAAAAACGCCCGCTTCACAAAGTGTTCTACACGGGATAGAACACTTACATGAACACCTCAAATCTGCAAAAATGGTTAGTATGTAAATGCAATATCGGTGTAGAGCAAGAGTCAACGGACTCCAAATGCGAAAAGATATCGACACCAATCATTAGGTAGTTCAATACGCATTATGAAATGTTAGCACATCAAAAGATATTAGAGTATCGGCATAGGTTTAAGTAGCAAAATTGCTAAACATGCCAAAACAAATGTAAGTACTCAGGATTTTAATCAAATTTATATAAGTCGTCTTCAAAATCAAAGTTTAAGTCCATATCATCCCCTTGCTTCCTTTCCTTTATCCGTTCTATATTAGCTCCATCCTTTGCGCCCGCGTTGCATCTCCCCCTCCACTAAAGCTCGGTTCAAGATGCTCGTACCCACCTCATCTCCCTTTTTGTCCGAGAAGGTGAGAGCAAGCCAAGTAAATGAGCTTTGAAGTTCTCAAATCTTGAATGTGTTGCTTGGCGAGTGATTTCTTTGATCGGCAAAGGCCAATTGTTCTGCATAAAAGACTCACCACAAATGTAGCATTTGGAAAATCAAAAGCAGGCATATGAATGTTAGAAGTGTTGGGAGAATCCGATGGCACACTTGGTGGAACACCCTCAGATGCCATAGGAGGAATAGGTTCTGGAACATCTTCACCAGAGAAGCGAAGAGGTAGGTCCTTCACCCTATCTCCTTTGAACAATTTATGAGAAATTGTAAACGATTCGAGGTTCAAGTGAAAAGGAATCGCTAATCGAGGTTAAGACCTTGAGAGGTCAAAATTAAGCGGATGATCAATGAAGGATACGGTAAAGCATGTTGCACGGAAGATTCAGCAAACCCCATTACCATGTCGAACACCAACTGTCCAAAATTCAAAGGGATCCATGTCCCAATTTTAAACAACACCACAACCTGTTCCTTTGCAACCGACGTATTGTGAGAGATCGGAATCCAATTTTGCACTGAAATCTTATGTAGAACAGAGTAAAGGGACGTGAGTCTAGAAGCGGGAAGTTTTGAAGGATGAACAGGCCAAGTTTGAACTCGGTCCCCAGTTATTATGCGAACAACCTCATTGTAATCATCCACTAAGGCACCTTCTTCAAAGTCAGGGGTGCCATAAAAGGTGTTAATAACTTGGGGCAAAAAATCATAAACCTTGTTTCGAACAAACACCTTTCCATACTTCGCAGACCGACGATTTTTGGCAATAGACTCCAAGTTTGCATAAAATTCTAATACCACATTCCTAACAAACGGCAATGCAGTAATTACAGTGCTCAACAAGTTTCGCCTTTGAAATAACTGAACAATGTTATTTTTCTCAAAAAGATCATGCTCAATTTGCTTTTCACAAATAAATTTGCGATCATACATGGTTTTGAAACGTTTGAAAGCACCTTCAGTGTAAAAAGAGAAAGAGTAGGCTTGACTTATCTCAAACTCCTCAGTCAATGCAGCAGAGGATTCAGCAGATGTATCGAATGACGGAGTTGCAGTGTCAGGGTGCATAGCTGAATCAGGTGTTACAGCAGGAGTATCAACACCTTGAGGCGCACTTGACGCAGCTTTTTCAACTTCTCGTCTCGGCACTAGCTCGGGGTCGGTGTCATCATCCTTATCATCTTCCAGGGCATCAAAGTCCTCATCATCGAGTTATCGACTCGGTATGCTCGAGTCGAGTCAGAAGGTGTTGGAACTAAAGTGGCAAAACTTTTACCAACTCTCCGTGTTGTACTTGACCCTGTACTAGTCTTTAAGGTTTCCAAAATTTCAGCCCCTTCTTCTGCAAAACCTTTGTCGGACCCTTTTCCTTGTTCTTTCGTACCAAACCCAGACTCAGATGTACTTTTCTTCTTGCGCGGAGTGGTCGGAGCTGCTTTCTTGGCGGAAGTTTCTTGACAGAGGAGGTTTCTTTGCGAGAGGCTTTGAAACTATGGGTTTTCGTGAGCTCGAGTTCTTGATCGCCGAGCCATCACATACCGGGAAATGTCCTCATCGGAATCGGATTGCAACGGAATATCGGGAACAATGACGGTTCTCCCACTTTCTTGGATGATCGTTTAACAGGCTTCTTTTCTCTTTTCGGATTTCCTTGCGATGGTGACCCCGCACTGCGAGTCGAGGCAAAACCCTCTTTTTCAAATCGGCGATTTTGGAGTGTTTAAAGTTGTTTCGTGAGTGGCCATATCCGGGAGATCTTAAACATTGATGACATTTTCGGTGTCATCTGGTGGAAAAACACCAATTGGAATTGGGGTTTCGGACCCAAAGAACCATGGCGGAGTTGGAATCCAAAATGGCTTCGTGGATTTTCAGTGGGTTTTCTTGCGGATTTTACGTGGATGTGGGTTGGTTTACGGTAAATTTGTGGATTCTTCGACCGAACAGGGACGGGGTAGGAATTTTGGGTTCTCGTTGATGGGAGTACCTGTTCCGTAAATGCAGCGGGAGTTTCAAGATTTTGAGTCGAGGAGTCTTGCGGGGTGTTGTTGCAAAGACTGCATCGACTCCTGTGTCGGAGGTGGGCGTAGATTGCACCTTGGGGGTTGATCGACGCCGATTCGCGGTGGATTTCACAAGAGTTGATGGAGTCGCACCGCAACAGTGAGAGACGATGAAGATGACGACGGACTAGCGGTTGGGTGAACATTCTCGAAATGCGAAATAATTCTCTTCATTGTGGATTAGTAGGCAGGTGAATTATGCAAGGAAGGAAAAAATTTCGAGAGATCAAATGGAGAATGAGAAGACAAGTAAATATTTTGTAAACTCGTGAGAGAGAAATGACAAAGGGTGTAAAGTGATATGAAGTGTGATAAGAAGCAAGTCAATCACTCTTAAATATTCTAGACAAAAGTGGCGGTTGATAGGAGAGAGAGAGAAGTCCAAATAGATCCAATTACCCAAAAACAAACGGGCAAAAATAACCACCCAGTTTTTCAAATTTGATTTCAAATTATAAGTCTCCAAAAAATTTAAAATACTTAACCGCATATATAGATAAGATAGAGCTGAGATAATTTCAAATATATCCATGTATATCACAATCCATATAACACCACAAAACTTAAATCACCACAAGATTCAATAATTAGGAAAAAGAAAAAACAAGATTGCATAATATCCAAGGGATTCCGAAACTCTATTATTCATCAATTTTCACCAAAATACATGTCCTAATTATGTCTAGATATGGAACAAAAACAAAAAGATAAACGACACACATGTTAGGGACTAATATTAGCTGACATTGTACCGAGTGTTGTAACACCTTAAGAGACACCTTTACGCCGATTCAATGAATAGTGATCCGCATACCCAACATATAGGATTTTTCGAGTTTTTCTTATGATTTTTCCAAAATTCATGTCAGATTTAGCCAGTGGGTAGCTTTCACACAAACACCCAAATGTAGCTTTTTATCACAAGATCATGCCGCTTGAAACCTTTTTAAGAGGTAAGAATTGGTCAAAAGGATTAGCTGCACTCAGTGGGGAGGTAGTTGTTTCCCTCAAAGGCCTCAAAACATGATCGATATATTTTTTTTAAACTCATCGCCTGGGTAAAATATATTAATGATTTTGTAAATTGGAAACATCCACTCACATCAGCTTATTAGGTGAACCCTCTTGGGTACATTACCAGAACTTTGTCAAGCTAATTTCGTCGTGCAGATGCAAATCTAACTAAATGCATGGATGCAAAAAAAAAACAAAAAACAAAAAGCAAACAGAAAAAGGTGTTGCAGCAAGTGTTACTGTGTAGGCTGCAACACTTATACGAACAGTGTTAGAACGCACACAAACCAAGAGACTTCCTTAGAGTGGAAAATCTCTCAAAATCTAAAGCTTTGGTGTGCTAACTGATTTTCAGTACCAATGTATTCTATGGGAATAATGTTTTTCTCAACCAAATCACGAATAAAGTGGTGTCTTATGTCTATGTGTTTTGTGCGAGAGTGTTGTACCGGATTCTTTGAAATGTCAATAAAGACTTGAATTATGACAATAAATGGTTCGAGATATCACTATGAAGACCATAATCCTCAATCATTTGATTCATCCAAAGCAATTGGGAACAACAACTCCTCTGACAAAGAACATATTGATTCAAAGAATCGAAAAGAGAAACACAATTTTGTTTACGACTGTACCAAGACACCAAATTATTACCAAGGTAGAAACAACCACCTGTTGTACTTTTTCTGTCATCAACGTCTCGGCCGGTCGGTCAGTCACTAAAACCAACTATATTTGTGTTTGTATCTTTAGTGTACCAAATTCCTAGATTAGTGGTGCCTCCAATATATCGAATAATTCTTTTCAAGGCTTTCAAGTGAGTGATCTTAGGATTGGCTTGATAACGAGCACACAAACACACACTATACATGATATCGGTGACGGCCAGCGATTAAATACAAAGACTACCTATCATGCTTCTATACAAAGTGTTATCAACACTTTCAGCAACATCTTCTCTACTAAGTTTTTGACTCGAACCCATGGGAGTTTTCATATGAGATGCACTATCTAAGTTGAATTTCTTCACCAAATTTCGTGCATATTTACTTTGAGAAATAAAAATCCCATCCTTCGATTGTTTGATTTGTAAGCCCAAAAAGTAGTTCAATTCACCAACCATACTCATTTCAAATGTAGATGACATACAATCAACAAATTCTTTCAACAATTTTTGACTAAAAGCACCAAACACAATATCATCCACATATATTTGAGCAATTAAAATGCTATGATTAGTTCTTTGAATGAAAAGAGTCTTATCCACTTCACCACGTTTAAAACCCATTTGGAGTAAATGCTCGGTTAATCTACCATACCAAGCTCTAGGGCTTGTTTAAGACCATAAAGAGCCTTTTTAAGCTTAAACACATGGTTTGGCTTATAGGGGTCTTCAAAACCTTTTGGTTGTTCAACATAAGCTTCTTCATTTAAAATCCCATTTAAAAAAGCACTTTTAACATCCATTTGGTGAAGTGTAAGATCGAGGTGACAAGCTATAGCAAGAAGAAGTCTAATGGACTCAATTCGGACTACGAGGAGCAAAGGTTTCATCAAAGTCAACCCCCTCAACCTGTGTATACCCTTGAGCCACCAAGCGAGCTTTATTACACACAATGTTTCCAGATTCATCAGTTTTGTTTTTGAAAATTCATTTAGTTCCAATCACATTCACATTATCAGGTCTAGGAACTAAATACCATACATCATTTTTAGCAAATTGATCAAGTTCATCTTGCATAGCATTAATCCAAAATTCATCTTTCAAAGCCTCATTGATATTCTTAGGCTCAAAATTAGAGATAAAGCAGCAAGTTCTTATCAGAGTACAGTTTGAAGATAAGTATGCATTTCTTACCATGTCACGGTAGTTTACCTTCTCCTTTCTTCGTGTTCGTACACCTTGATAAGAACTTCACCTATCACTTGAGTAGTTGGGTGATTTTTCCAATTACGCTTGGTATGTCTGCAGTACGATTAGTCACATGATCATCAAGTACTTGGTTTTGTTCGTTCTCATGATCAGAATCAGTTTCTGAGTCTGTTTCTACATGTGTGTTTACAGGTGTTGCTGCAGGTGTCTCAACATCTGTTGGAACACTTGCAACGACATCTGTTGTAACACTTGGTTCAACTTCAGTTTCAGGGACTGACTTAGATGTATTATTTGTCTCAATTAGATCAGAGACACAATCTTCTTCAGTTTTTCCTGCAAGGTCAGCTAGATCATCGAAAACAACATTCACAGTTTCCATAATTGTCCTTGTTCGGAGGTTAAAAATCCTATAAGCATGACTGTTAGTGGAATATCCTAGGAACAGACTCTTATCACTTTTAGAGTCAAATTTAGCAAGTTCATCTCTATCATTTAGCACATAGCACACACATCCAAATACATGAAAATATTTAAGGTTAGGTTTCTTACCTAAAAGTATCTCGTACGGAGTCATAGTACTTCATACCCTCAAATACACACGATTCGTAATATGGCATGCAGTGTTTAAGGCCTCAGCCCAAAAACGTTTGGTCAAATTTTTCGAACTCAACATGACTCGTGCCATTTCTTGTAATGTTCGATTTTTCCTTTCCGCCACCCCATTTTGTTGTGGAGTTTTGGGTGCGGAGAACTCATGAGAAATACCTTTCCTATCACAAAAGGTTGAAAAAGATGAATTTTCAAATTATTTTCCATGATCAGTTCTTATTCTAGCAATAGTGACATTGTACAAATTGCACACCTTCTTATGCAAATTTCTGAAAGACTCAAAAGCATCAGATTTTTCACATAAGAAACGAACCCATGTAAAACGAGAGAAGTCATCAACACACACAAAAGAATATTTCTTTCCTCCAACATTTTCAACCTCAATAGGACCCATAAGATCCATGTGAAGAAGTTCAAAACAACGGGTAGTGTGAAAATGTTGTGACACTTGGTGTGACACTCGGGTTTGTTTACCTTTTTGACAAGATCCACAGACAGAGGTATTTTTAGTGTTCGATTTTGGTAATCCTCTTGACTTCATATCGACAAGTTTCTCAATCATTTTAAAGTTCACATGTCCTAACTTTTGATGCCATAAATCCGTCTCATTCAAATTGACATTATGATAAACAGTAATACCACCAAATTGGTAGCAATTATCAACGGATCTTAAACCTGCTAAGATGGAAACGTTAGCATTGTCAAATACTTCACATGAATTCTTATCAAATTTAACATACAAATCATCATCACAAAGTTGGCTAATGCTAAGTAGGTTCGCAGAGAGCCCTTCAACATGTAAAACGTTTCTGAGCTTAGGAAGACCTTTTACATTCAGAGTACCTTTACCAACTATTTGTCCTCGTGCACCACCACCATATGTGACCTTACCTCCGTCGAATAATTCATAGTCCGTTAGGTATTCTTTGGTTCCTGTCATGTGGCGAGAGCATCCACTATCGAAGTACCAAGATCCTGTAATGTTAGACCTCAAGGATGTATATATAACATTACAAGTCAACTCAGTTTTGCGGACCCAAATAGTTTTTCTTTTAGTCGAGGTGTTGTTAGAAGTGTGTGAGAACACTCGTGAAAACACTTGACCAGAAAACTTTTGACGTTTTAGATCAGACTTTAGCTTATAGCAGTATGGTTTAATGTGGCCAGGTTTATAGCAGTAATGACAGATATAATACCTTTTTCTTTTCTGTGGCTTTTGTTCGCCTTATTTTTAGCTTCACCGCAAGTGTACGGTGTAGTTTATAGAATAGGGTAAGCAAGGTCGTATCCACAGAGACTAATAAATTTATGTGCTAAGTATTGAACTAAGATAGTCTTATTTTTATTTAGACGATCGAAATTTGATAATTGTAGTAGAAGTAAAGACAAGATTAACCACAAAAACACAAGATACTAAGAATAATGGAATTATCAAGGGAATGAAATGGATTCCCGGGTTATGGTTTCAATTAATATTCCTCTTGTTTTACGATTTAATCAAAGCCAAAGTTATTATCAATACACCTATAAGACGATCACAACGGTATTTTATCCTCCCTCTTGAGATGTATATAAAGTGTAGATTGAAATATCTATGCTAGTATCTCTACTCAACATAAGATACACAACTCCCAAATGCACAAAAGATCAAATATCCTCACAAATATTCACAAACCTCTCGATTATGCAAATATTCATGTCAAGTACTCAAGATCTAATATTGAAACTCATCTCTCGAATTATGAATCAATATATCAAACATGCTAAATCATTGGCCAAATGATAAAACAAGAATAAGAACAAAGTACTCAAATAGGCTTCAAGACAATAATTTCAACTAAGATTAAAACATTCAACAAGAGTTCAATTAATCTACTTCCAAAACCCGGAAATCACAAGAAGTTTAGCTACCCATTATAAATAAACAACTCATAGACAAATTGTTCATCTTCATAAGAAGCTAAAATGAAAGATTAAAGCACAAAGAATGAGAAAACTTAGGAAATGGATAATCTCTCGATTAATCTTCAATCCTCAAGCTCGATTCGACCCGATTCTTCCTTGATTCTTCCTTGATGAAATTGATGTGTTTCTTGTGTTCTTGGGTGTATTCCCGGCCTTTCCTTCATCCCCTAGATCAAGCCTCCCATTTATCTATTTATAGCCCCTCAAAAAGCCAAGAAAAGGTGGAAGAACTTAGGAATTTCCGTCCGGGCGCTGCGGCCCGGACGTGAATTTTGGAGTGAATTTTTTTGTCTGGGCGCTGCAGCGCCGTGGATCGTGGGCGATGGCGCTGCGGCGCCCGCCTGAGTTTTTCACCCACCAAATGTTGGAATTTGCTTTTGAGCCCTTCTTCAAAGTTGTAGCCCTATCTCTTAGCTTTCCATAGCCACTTGAATCATCTCAATATCAATTTTGTAGAGAGAGTTATGGCCAAAATACGAAACACTGCCAGTGATGGAAATTTCGGACGCGTTTGGACGTTTCTTCAAATCAATCTCTCTTTGTTTGCTCGTTTGTACTTCTTTTGATACAAGATTCATTACTATGACTATAAACTCAATATAATTGGCTCTCAACATGGCTTGGCTACTCAAATGACTCAAAATACTCAAAAACAACACAAAACTCAAGTCTTGGAAGCCCAAATTAATGGTATAAAACCAAGTGAACAAATACCCCAAACTTAAACTGTTGGCCGTCCGGTCAACACTTTTAAAAACAAGACAAAACATGACTGGGAGTAATGAAAAGTTGAACGCACAACAACTCCATAAAATTTTGTATTGTTCATTGTAGGTATCAAGCAGCGAATTAACAATCCTCAAACATCTAACATAGAGCACATATTAAAGAAACCATGGTAAATGCTAAGAATTACACCTCACAAAGATCAATGTATACTCTCATCTCGAATGAATATAGGACGTGTTTACGCTCAATTCAATTCAATATTGAGAATTACCATAGGCTTGCAAATCGTCTCATATCTCCTTAGCATTTAGGATGTATGCAAAATTGTGAATCAAAAAGGACTTTTCCTTTGGTTGTAATGAAGGCTCTTTGGTTGGGGTAGGAAAATATGGATAGAGTGACTCAAACTCGAGCATATAGACCGGTGAGCATATAATTCATCTACATTAAAGCTCAATATTCTACTCAAATCACCTCTCATTTTCACCAACTCTTCTTATCTCCATCCCCTTTATTTTGTAAACTCAACCATTCACATTACAATTCTTAACCTCCAAGTTCATTCAAAGAAAACTCATTCATCGATCTATTTTTTTTTTTTTTTTTTTTTTTTTACTCTTATATGAGTTTTCAACATTTCATATCTCCTTTTTCTTTCTCTTTTGTTCTCATCAACCAACTATAACATCACCTTCTAACATTTTGATTTCACCCATTCACCCTTATTCAATTCCTTTACTCAATGCTATACGCTCAAGTGTTGGGTAAAAGATTTATCAAGTTAAGGCTTGAATTGTGGCTATTAAAAATTAGGCAATAGGCTCAAGTTGGCTAACTAGGGATTTCAATATCATCATTAGGTAAGCAAAAGGCTTGAAGGGCTAATAAAATGGCCTTTGATCATTTTCACATTTCGCATACAAGATGTGACCTTGACGAGAGATACCGGAGCAAGTTCTAGAATTCTAACAACATGAATGATACACTCAAATTAACAACAAGATCGCATATGATGAAAGCATTAAAGGCTCAAAAGCTCACGAGCTTGCAAATACGTAATTCAAAGCATCAAACCATGTTCTCAATATCCACATGCTCAATATCATCTATTCATGGCTCAATCAACTCATACTCAATACCCAATCAAAACAATACAAATTTTTTTCAAAAATATAAGCATCAAGTCTCGTCGCACATGGTCAACTCACTCCTTAAAATCTATGAAAATAATAAACGTGCTAAAGCGAACGTGTTTCTAATGCAAATGCAACCTAAAATGCTCTACATGCAACTATATGAAAACACACAAAAATGCAATTTTTTTTTTAATCCACACATTTCATATCAAAATAACTATCTCTCCCCCAAACTTAAATAAAATTATATCGCACGTAGAGAAGATAGAATTTCAATATAAAATTGTGTGGATTTACCGATTCATTGTGCGGGTGGTGGCCCTCCTCGCATCTCCTCATATCGCTAGGACTTCTTCCTTCAACCATCACTTCAAATTTTGTACCTTAATATTATCTCAATTTGAAGGGACGACGGGTCATGCGCGCCACACTGGTCACCCGTATGTGATGACGCATACAACAACACTTTTTTTTTTTTTTTTTTAAAAAAAAAACAAACAAAAACAAAATCACACCACAAACCGATTTGGGTTGCCTCCCAACAAGCGCTAAATTTAAAGTCTTTAGCCGGACTTTTGTTTTACTCAACCAGGGATCCAAAAACAAGTGTCGATCATGCCACGCCCGTATTTTCCAAAAGTATAGGTGATCCTTGAGTGTATTTAAGATGTGGATGATTCGGGATCACAATGTTGATGGTCTTTTGGAAATCAAGAAATGTGCTCCTAATGATGAAAAATGGTTTATCAATCATAGTAAAGATATTTCTATCTTTACTCACATTATATATCATGAAGTACGTAGAACATGTGAATTGATCACCATTTTCAAACATTGTTCCTTCAAGTGTATGCTTCTTAAAATTTGATACATCCGTAGTGAAGCTTACATCTAGAGTGCACATATTTTTATCAGTATGAGGATCTTCAATTGAGTGAGAGATAGAAATACTCCCCGATTTAATCCGACGTGGCTCGCTCGTATTCGATTACCACTCCTTTGATGAATGGCACTATATTGTTCCTTCCGAGTTGGCTTGATGTGGTGCTTAAAAATTGGCTCTTTTGATGTTGCCCACTAACAATTTTAGCTAATTGGCCCATTTGAGTCTCAAGATTTTTCAATCGTGAATCCATAGTATTGGCCAATTGTGTCAATTCAAGCGCAATCGTCTTTCCGTCCATCTTTGCCGTTTTTATTAAGGCTATTTCTCATTTCCTCATGAATAAATTTATTTGACTCATAATCAAGTCATTTGATTCATGAGTGAAATGAGGACGTCTTCCAAAGATGGTTTTGCATCTTCCATCGAGCGGGTGCACCTATACCAATCCAAAAAAACAAATCAAATATTGTAGAAGTAGAATTTACAAAAGAAAAATGAAATAAAATAAAAAAATGTCTAAATTAAAAATAATTCTATCTATCGCAATATTAGCACCAAAAATTGTATTAGTCCCGACAACGGCGCCAAAAACTTGTTCGCCTTATTTTTAGCTTCACCGCAAGTGTACGGTGTAGTTTATAGAATAGGGTAAGCAAGGTCGTATCCAGAGACTAATAAATTTATGTGCTAAGTATTGAACTAAGATAGTCTTATTTTTATTTAGACGATCGAAATTTGATAATTGTAGTAGAAGTAAAGAGAAGATTAACCACAAAAACACAAGATACTAAGAATAATGGAATTATCAAGGGAATGAAATGGATTCCCGGGTTATGGTTTCAATTAATATTCCTCTTGTTTTACGATTTAATCAAAGCCAAAGTTATTATCAATACACCTATAAGACGATCACAACGGTATTTTATCCTCCCTCTTGAGATGTATATAAAGTGTAGATTGAAATATCTATGCTAGTATCTCTACTCAACATAAGATACACAACTCCCAAATGCACAAAAGATCAAATATCCTCACAAATATTCACAAACCTCTCGATTATGCAAATATTCATGTCAAGTACTCAAGATCTAATATTGAAACTCATCTCTCGAATTATGAATCAATATATCAAACATGCTAAATCATTGGCCAAATGATAAAACAAGAATAAGAACAAAGTACTCAAATAGGCTTCAAGACAATAATTTCAACTAAGATTAAAACATTCAACAAAAGTTCAATTAATCTACTTCCAAAACCCGGAAATCACAAGAAGTTTAGCTACCCATTATAAATAAACAACTCATAGACAAATTGTTCATCTTCATAAGAAGCTAAAATGAAAGATTAAAGCACAAAGAATGAGAAAACTTAGGGAAATGGATAATCTCTCGATTAATCTTCAATCCTCAAGCTCCGATTCGACCCGATTCTTCCCTTGATTCTTCCTTGATGAAATTGATGTGTTTTTGTGTTCTTGGGTGTATTCAGCCTTTCCTTCATCCCTAGATCAAGCCTCCCATTTATCTATTTATAGCCCCTCAAAAAGCCAAGAAAAAGGTGGAAGAACTTAGGAATTTCCGTCCAGGGCGCTGCGGGACGGAGCGCTGCGGCGCCCGGGACGTGAATTTTGGAGTGAATTTCTTTGTCCAGGCGCTGCAGCGCCCGTGGACGGGCTGCGGCGCCCGCCTGAGTTTTTCACCCACCAAATGTTGGAATTTGCTTTTGAGCTCTTCTTCAAAGTTGTAGCCCTATCTCTTAGCTTTCCATAGCCACTTGAATCATCTCAATATCAATTTTGTAGAGAGAGTTATGGCCAAAATACGAAACACTGCCAGTGATGGAAATTTGGAGACGCGTTTGGACGTTTCTTCAAATCAATCTCTCTTTGTTTGCTCGTTTGTACTTCTTTTGATACACGATTCATTACTATGACTATAAACTCAATATAATTGGCTCTCAACATGGCTTGGCTACTCAAATGACTCAAAATACTCAAAAACAACACAAAACTCAAGTCTTGGAAGCCCAAATTAATGGTATAAAACCAAGTGAACAGCTTTTCATTAGAACAAGAAGGATCATCAATAGAAGAATTTGAAGCCTTAGAGTCTTGAGATCCTTTTACAAAAGTAGGAGTTTTGTATCCCAAGCCGTTTTCTCTGTATTTCCTAGAGCTAGGATTTCGTCAAGTTTAGCTTTGCCGAATTAAGCTTTCTCAATGTCTCAAG
This sequence comes from Rehmannia glutinosa, assembly GCA_016081115.2. Classification (NCBI taxonomy): domain Eukaryota; kingdom Viridiplantae; phylum Streptophyta; class Magnoliopsida; order Lamiales; family Orobanchaceae; genus Rehmannia; species Rehmannia glutinosa. The sequence continues at coordinate 1,287,255 of JABTTQ020000348.1, forward strand.
AGATTTCTCAAGTTGATTTTACCTTTTCTAATTCCTCATCTTTCCTGGTTAGCATGATTTCCAAATCGTGTCGGGAATTATTCTCGCTCCTCGTTCTCCTTTGTAAGTTTTTCATTCTCCTTTTTTGGGCATCCGATGTGTTCAACACGTTTTCCCAATCGTGGTATAATTCTTAGTAAGCATCCATGATGTCCTGTTTCTTCATTATCGGAGTCCTCAAAGAACCTGGATATATGTTTCAACTAGAGAGACGGATGTTAAGCAAAACGTATTTGAAGGGTTAGAAAGAGTATACTGTTAGGTGTTGGAATGTCTCGAGCAACACCTCGAGACACCCACTGGATTGATTTGCATTGCCCTTTTCTCATTGATGATTGTCATGAGAGCGTATTTTCATCATTTCGACTCGAGTTTTTTCTTCGACTCATCATCGCTCAAAGTAACACTCAAATTCATACCTTTTTACGTAAAGTATTTGCACATTCATTGGCATAGTGCCCAAAACCGGTGCATGCTCTACATCCGACCTTATCTATATCAAATGATTCCCGTTTTATCTTGGTTTCTATCGGCATATTCCTTTGAGGATATTTAGGAGCATTATGTTTAAAAGGTTTGTTGGTTTTGGAAGAAAGCGAGTTTTGCTTTTGTTTTTCATGATTCTACTTTTGAATTTTTTTAGCAAACATAGCCATAGATTCCTCACCTAATTGATTCCTCAACCTCTTTAGTTAATTGAGCCAATTCACTAGTTTCATTAGGTATTACCGTAGAGCAATGCTTTTCCTTTTGGTCTCCTTTTGTCGACAAAATTGAGTTCCCAAGTTTTGAGGATTCCAACTAACTCATCGAGTCGTAGTGTTGCAATGTTTGATAGTTCTTCAACCGCAACAATCTTAATATCAAACCTTTCGGTAGGGAACGCATCATCTTGCTTACTAACCTGGAATTTGAGATCGGCTCACCCGGAGATTGAGATTCATTGGCGATGTCACAGTAGTCGTCCATGGTAAGATGTAATATCTTCATCTTCCTCCATCTTCAAATTTTCAAACCTAAGCGTCGGTGGTGTCGTGAATTGGACAGATTTAACACTTGCGAGAACATTCACAATGTTTTTGTAGAGTCTCTATCGTCCTTGGTCGGTATAGTTGCAGATGATTTTAAACATGTTGAAATCATTGCACCAAAAATCGCATTGAGAGCCTTCAATTGTAGTTCGTAAGTTGAATATCTTCATTGGACCAGCTTATTTCATCTTGATTTATGTAATCGCCATCGACATCTATGATTTTTGTAGGAGTCCATCCAACTGCAATGCGCCAAGGCTTTCTCATCAATTGATTTTATAAAAGCCCGCATCTTGATCTTCCAAATTGAGTAGTTAGATCCATCCAACATAAGTAACGAAACACAGCTGAAACTTGACTATCCATTGCTTGCTCGAACTTAGGATCAACACTTAGTGAAATCAAGTGTTGGCTCAGATGCCAATTGAAAGAATTTAAGGTCCCAAACTTTCTCGAGAATAGAGTGTTGTTACAAGTGCGGTGAACAACTTGTACCAACCCTTGATGGATAAAAACAAAACACAGGGATAAAATTTGTCTACAAGTATAAAAATACTTGTAATCGTGCCAGCAGGGCGAAATATATTCACTAGTTGAAGTATCGTTTATAGAACTCAATAGAATGACTCAACTAGTATGAAACCTATCAAAACTCCTTTGTATGAGTAGATCTATACTTTGTAAAACAGCTCGTCCAAAAAGAAAGAATATGATCTATTCAGAACTTCTATGAAAACAACATATGGACGAAAAATAGAGAAACAAAGACTTCAATCTCAGGTGTTGAACTGGTACTTCAGCAGCACTTCCTTCAACACTCTGAATTGTGTAGATTTTCAGACTTTATTTCTCTCTTGCAGAATTTGATCCCTCTCAGATATATGCTCTCAGTTGTAATTCTGCGTACTGAATTATGTGGAGATCGTCCTCTTTATATAGGCAATCCATTGAAGAGTTTGAGTCCCTATAAAACAAAGAAGAAAGAAACATAGTGGAAATAGGATTCCTAACCATATAAGGACTAGAACTCTTTTAAACATATCTCTAAAAAATCGATCCTTCCATAATCCAAAACTCAAGAATCCGGTTTTAATACAATTCTTTTCTAAATCAACTTCCTTTATTTAATAAATCCTTTTTCAAGAAGTAACCAAGAAAGGCAAAACACCAAAAATTATATTTTTCAAAAATAAAAGAAAATATTATATAACCGTGAAAAACACGGATCTAACAGTCACCAAGTGAAAATTGTATAAAAACTCATAGTAGGCGATACACCGTGAATTTAATCATAATAATAATAATCTTTTCACATTTTAAATATTTTATTGGTTATCAATACTGAAATGCATGAATTTCAAGTTAATCCTTGGCCTCTCCAGGTCAAGGATTCAAGCCTCCGGGGCACAATCTTTGAACAATTAATATTGAGAGTTTCAAGCGGTAGTGTGAAAGATTGGAACTCAGTGGGAACTTACGGCTGGATAGAGAGAAGTTCGGCATGAAGCAATCACTTGAGAGACGACTCCCTGTGTGCGGTATTTTGAGGATATTAGGGACTCGGGAGCCATTGTACATTCTCGCGGTTTATATGGGGCAGTTCCTGAGGGGCTGAAGCTATTTCCCCGAGGAATAGTCATGTACTCATGTGGGAAAATGAAATCTCGATTATAAAAAAAAGGGTATTTTACTTTAATTATAATAATATATTTTATTATATCTTTTGTATTCTTTTAAAATACCAAGATTATGGAGTATTTTTCAAATTCTTATTCATGTGTAATGAAAAAGAAGAAAAAAAAAACTTGTGTGACCCACTTATTAAATGCTACTAAAAAAGTATGTACATTGTCTTCACTGGTGATGATGATGTAAATGGCAGATGAAAAAGCCTACATATTTGAGGAGTGATCAGAAATTACTTTCCCACTGGATATTTATCTGTTTCCAAAATTCTAAGTTAAATTGCATGAAACTATACTCTGCTCCAAGATTTCACTTCCTCATCCATGATACATATCTACTTCAATTGTAGCTACTTTTGAACCCCTTCAACAAGAAGTATTACACTTTCTATTTCAAGTTAATGAGACAAGTACTATTTGGTCATTTTGAAAAAAGTTGCCTTTTCTTTTAAAATCTTGAGGAAATTATACTAAACATCATTTACTATTCGTGTTTTTACATTTTACCAAATGAACTATTTTCCGTTACATTTTACCAAATGAATTATGTAAATTTTTGCATTTTGCCCTATATGGACATTTTTACCCCTAGAATTTTATTTTTCTTAAAATAATAAAAATTGTTCATTACGATCATATTCAACCCATCATGCTTCCGTATAAAAATTAATAATTTCTTAAATTCATACAATGTTGACTAGAATGTTGAACTGTCAAAATGGACCAATAGTAAAAATTGGGTCGGGCAAGGCCGGACCAAACAGTAGTCGGGCTGCTAATTTTGGAGCCCATGCAACCCACGAAATTACACACTATAAAATTCGGGCCTAATGGGCATGGCCAAATTAGGGATGACAATTTCGACCTAACCCATGGTGTGCCCGCCTTGCCACGTGACCCGCAGTGGGGGGCGGGTCTAGGTATCACTTCCGCCCATGGGCACCCTCCCCCGCCTATATTTTTTAATATATTTAATATATATTTTCCATATATAATATATTATACTATAAATTTTATATTTTGATATTATATCTAACATATATATTATACTACATTCTAGTAGAGCATTTTCATCAGTTAGTTCGAGGGCAAGCCCGATCTGCGATTTTTAACCGAGGTAGGCTCGAAAAACTGGCCCAGCTAGCCCAAATTTTATAGTGTAATTTTATGGGTTGGACTCCAAAATTAGCAGTCCCACTACTGTTTGGTCCAGCTCGGCCTAACTCAATTCTTCTTGTTGGTCCGATGGACTAGGCCAAGTGCCCGAGATATTTTGATGACTCTATATTCTAGTCAAACAATGTATAAATTTAAGAGTTATTGATTTTTATACTAAGCGTGTTGAGTTTAATATGATCGTAATGAACTACTTTTATTATTTTAAAAATAAAATTTTAGGGGTAAAAATGCTCATATAGGGCAAAGTGCAAAAATTACATAGTTCATATGGTAAAGTCTAACGAAAAATAGTTTATATGGTAAATTGTAAAAACGCGAATAGTACAGGGGATTTAGTGTAATTTCATCTAAAATGTTTGCCTTTTCTATAAAAATTATTTATTTAGTTTTGTAACTTTGGGCTAGTGACATTTTAGGTGTTTTATTGTTTAAATTTGCGATTTAGGACTTTAATTTTAAAATTTTGGCACATTGAGGACATTTTGGTCAGAAAATTCAAAAATTGGTCGGATGGCTCGTGGCTGCTATCTCACTACCCCAAGTTGGGGATTTTCAAGTTTCTGGCAAAATTGCAAATTTGAATGCCGACTATTTTAAATTAAATTTCCAAACTTTAAACTGAAAAAATAAAAGTCCTAAAAATATAATGATCCCAAAGTTACATGACCTATTTTACAATCAATCATATTTTATTGTGGCACCATGAATCCATGATGAGAACTATAAGTGAAATACATAAAAGAGTTCAAAAAAATCCACTCCACGTAACAAAAACTGAAAATAAGAGGATAAATTTAATGGCGTGCACAGCAAAATAATACTCTGATCATACAACTCTTTTGTGTTCCTTTTTCGTGACTCCAACTTTAATATGGGGAGAGACAATGGATAATCGATTATTCGGACATGTTTACGCCATCGTGTATAATACTCATGACATTATCCAGTCCCTTTAATTTCTAGGCTTGTCAAAGTACCAATTACTTGGTCAATAGTTTGTCTTCAACTTGAAATATTTTACTCAAAGAATCATATAATTATATTTGTTTCATCATTACCTACTATCTTACATAATACGTACGAATCATTATAGAAAAATATAATAAAATTAACTCGTAGAAAAAGGATAATCTAAATAAGGGATTATTATAAAAACGCCCCAGGGTTTGGATTAATTACAAAAAAATCCAAACATGTTTCAAAATTACAAAAAGAAAACCTTTAAGGTTTCATTATCTTAAACTTAAGGGGGGTAAATGTCAAGGGACTTTTTTGAAATATTTTCGAAAATCACCGAGAAAAATGTAAGACGGAATCAAACCTCAAGGGGTCTTTGTAATTTTCATAGAACTCTGTTTTTTTTTTTTTTTTTTGTAATCAACCCAAACTTTAGGGGTGTTTTTGTAGTTATCCCTTTAAATAATGAAACAATTGTAAAATCTCATAGTTAATTTATCCCATTTAGCTTCTTTCAATTTTTATTCATATTATATATATATATATAATTACTTTGGATCATCACATACACATACACATTCACATACACACTAGTGTGTGTTTGATCCAAGACACCCAAGTGAGTAGAATAGAATTTACCACAAAATCCTAAGTTCCTAATTGACAGAAAATACATACAGGAAAATAGCCACTAGATAGGGGTTTGGCTGAGGCTAGAACTGTCAAAATGGGTCGGCCTATTGAGCGACCCTGAAAGGCCGGGTCGGACTGCAGTTGTGGAGGTCCAAAAAGGGCAAAACTTATTTAGTTCGATAAGTCGTGTCGGCCTGATCGTTCCAATCTTATCTTGTGTATTTTCATGGACTAGTCATAAAAAATATCTCTTGATAGAATTTCGATCGGCTCGGCCTAGCTCGATTGTTCTCTTTTGCCTGACTAGACCCATTTGACAATTCTAGCGAAGTGGTCGCCCCTCTCAATATAATTAATTTAAATTTTGTAAGAAAAAATATTAAATCTTAACATGACCACTTAAAAAAATAAAAAAAAATACATCTCTATCTATTAGTTTAAATAAAAATTAAACCTCATTTCGTCTTCCTAATCTTCATTTTCTAACTCTGTCCGTGCATACATAATAGAAAATGTCTCTCCTAAATAAGAGAAATAAAACAAAACCACTTTTTTTTTTCAGAAATATGCAAAATTAGAATTTTAGACAAAATTAATCATACTATACATTTTCCAATATTTTTTTTCTAAAATATATTTCTCCCAATTATTATTTCCAATACTATAGAATAAAACCAAAAGTAGCCCTAGCATCGTGTACGTACGTACGCTTGCGAATGAAAAATGCTTTCTTAGATGTAATTTAAAGTTTACAAAAATAATTTACCTAAAAAAGCAGTAGACTTTCAAGGAATTTGCAGAATCAGTCAGATGCAAAGTTTAATTCACATCTTTAGCTAAAGCCTAAAAAATAGCTGACTCACGGTTTTAACTTTACAGAAATCAAAATGGCCTGTCTAAAGCAACTCACATTGCGTGCCACCTCGCATTTCTAAATTCCCAATCCTTCAAACTATGATTATGTTAGTTGGTTAAGAACATGTTTCATTTCATCTTCCAAATTCATTTTTCATATTTTCAGCATTTTTATATTTGTATTGATTTTTTGTATAAAATGTAATTAGTTTGGAGTACTTATTATTTGTTTTGGCTCTTATTTTTTTTCAGAAAATTTGTTGGATATTTTATTTCATAATTTAAAAAACTTTTCAGCTACTGACAAAAATGACTAAATTTTATAGTTACTACACAATTCCGACATAATAAAAAATATTATTTTTTTCTCAAACTATATAGACCAATTACCGATAAATCACAAACAAATTTTGAATTTATCGACAAAAATATTTTAGCTATTTACCAGTAGATTTAGAATTTGTTGGTAAATTACCTACACCGGTTTTAGCTACAACAATTTTATCTATACTTTATTTTAATATTTGCCTACTTATTTTTCTATATGTAATTTAATTTTTCCTTGTAGTGATATTAATTACTAATTGATATCTATATATAAAATATGTACTCAATTATTTTATTTAAAAATGACATCTTACATAAGCTCCACTTAGTTAGACTAGAGTCGTCAAAATTACCAACCATTTAGTCTAGTGGTATTGCTTCTTCCGTTATAAGGAAAGTCAAAGGTTCTGTTCCAGTGAAGCGTGTATGTGTGTGTAACTAAAAAAAAATAGAGCTGTCAAAATGCCTGTTTTTTCTCAGTGGACTAAGAGCAAAAATCGACTCGGGTCTGGTCAAATAGTAAATTGGGCAACTAAAATTGAAATATAGTCCGACCCAATCCATAAAATTATACTATAAAATTCGGGGCAATCGTACTGAACCGGTTTTTCGAGCATAATGGGCCGAACCAAATAGCCCTCCCTTTTTTATTGTTGATCCAATATTGTTAGTTGCACAAAATTGAAAAATACATCCCAACGTATATAATTCCACTATAATCCACTAATTATAGTGCGAGAGAAAAGAACATGATCAATAAATAGGATCCAATCGAGTGTCCACTAAATTTTGTCCTCAACGCTTCATCTTTAAGCTCTAATTTGTCAGGTAATACACATTACACCACACACTTCCACCACAATCAACGCATGTTTTCCTTTTATAAAAATAAAAGAAAAACGTTTCGGGCAAGTACATTAGCACCTGGATAATCAATAATGTTGTCAGAAAATCATCATAAAATCTATAGATTCCTCCTCGAAATTAATTAAACAATTCTTTATGAAATCATTGGAAAAATGACAGCGAATTCTATGCCTCATAATTTCTGTAAATTCGTGAAATTTTTAATTACATTTGTAATTAAGTTGCATAAATTTAAAATTTGTAATGACATGTTGATAATAAGATATATAATTAGGATTCCAACGCTATAAGAAAATTATGTAGATAAATATTAGGATAAGTATAAAGTATAGATAAAATTGTTGTAGGTAAATATTTAGTATTATTTATCAACAAATTTAAAATTGTTGCTAAATACTTAAAATGATTCTCATTACAAGAAAAAACCAGTTTACCTACAGAAAACTTTGTAGGTACTTTAAGATACTTGTAAAGTGTGGATAAAATTGTTGTAGGTAAAACCATTTTAAATAAATACTTACCTGCATAGTCTAAAATTGTTGTTAAATACCTACAGAAAACCCATCGTTAAATTGAAAAACTGTCGGTAATCTGTTGGTAATTTGTATATATAATTTGGGGGAAAATAATATTTTCAATTCTGTAGGTAACTGTAAAATTTAGTGACAATCATTTCTGTCGGTGAATTGAAATTTTGTTGTAGCGTTTGTCGTTAAATAAGGGCACAAAGAACAAGAAAAACCGCCGGATTTATTGGAGACAAACAATGAGGAATAGTTTGAATAAACTTTCTTACAATAGATTAGAATCAAAATGAATTCCATTCATTTATTAAAAGAATTTACAATTGATAAAAACATTGAATAAAAAACACAATTGTAAATCTTACATGACCATAATTTATAGATATTAAAAAAAAATTTAAAGCTAAACAAATTAACTCTAGTTGATATGTAGAAGTGACATCGGTATTATCATAATTTCATAAACCTACAAAGATTTAACTTTTTTCAAAATCTAGACATATCTAACTGATTCATAGATCGCAACGAAGATATTGGATAATACACGTACCAAAGAAATTGATCTCAATTTTATTATGTGTAGCCGCTAATGACTCATCTAAATTTTTCGAACAAAATCTCATATATGAGACAAATTTAGTGGAGATAAATAAAATCCAAATAATAGGAATAAATTTATTGAGAGTAAAATCATTGAAAAACAGTAAGAAGATGGAGAGGCGTCCCCAAGTTTTAACTTGGACTAGAAGCCACAATAATAGCAAATAAACATCTTCACAGTAAAAAGATAATATTGACATATTGACATATTGCATGTATGGTCAATGGATTACGGATTTAATATGAAAGAGATAATTATTTTTAACCACCTCAACTTTATCCCTTTTTACATTTCACAACCTAGACTTTTATTATTAACATTTTGCTTCATGAACTACGAAAATAATTACTCTTTGCAACTTTTGGACCATTTTGCCCCTGGGATTTTATTTTTTAATAACAATAGTTCTAGTTATCCCTTTAAACTCTAATTTGTGGCAGATTGCTCCATAAGGATAAATATATTGCATTCTACAATAATCATAAAGTTTTTACTCCATAATCAATTTGTTTTTCGGATTTTTAGAAATAAGAACCCGATTTTTTACGTAATTTGTTTTGTTCGTGGCATTGTTACACCGCTCTTAGATCCGGCCTCTATTCGAGAGGTTTTAAATGGATCATGTCGGGTTTCAATTTTTATAAACTCAACAAGACATACTTTATCAAGATCTTATTTCAAGTATTTATCCGTATACAAATTGGGTCTTTAGACCGAAAATGAAAATAGTCCATTACGACCATATCAAGCCAACATGCTTCAGTAAAATTAATAAATCCCTTAAAATTCATACCTCTTTTGCCAAAACATGCGGGTTAAGTGGTTCGCAACCCTCGGGAAGATGATCGCAAGTTATCCCACTCTTCCGTAAATCGCTCGGAGATGCCTTGGTTCGTTTCCTACCCAGGCGTAAAAGTAATTAATTCTTCAAAGGGGATTGATCAATAGTACATCATGAACACATGTTGAACAAAACCTTTATTTTATTAAGAATTTAAAGAAAAATTTATTACATTAGTAATCTCCTTTTGGGAGGAGAATACTTGTTTAGCCTCTCATGTATGAGGCTTGCACACGAAAATACATAAAAACTAAAACACTCAAAATATTACAAATTTTTCACTCAGATTTTATTGTAAGAAAACTAAGGAAAATGTTCGATGTCCCTCCTTCCTTCAAATCCTGCATTTTATAGAGGTAAGTCCAGGACTTCAAAGGCGGACTTCAAATCTTGTTGATATATATGACGCCATCTTTACGTCATATCCCACATTATTGCCTCGCCGGTGGTTTTCTTTTTTCTCCCGCTGACTCATTTCATGTGATGTTTGTCGGGAATCTTTTAAAAATTTGGTTTACGTGGTCCCCGGGATAACACGCGTCTTGTGAGTGGACCCTTATCCTTTCGGTGCATGATCTTGTCGGTCGGGTTTGGGTGGAATCCTTTCCCAAACTCGGGTTCTTTTTGTTCGGGGCATGCTTGCGGATCCGGTCGATCCAACGGCCAACATGCGCCATGTTACAAAATTTTCGAGACGTCTCTTTGCTTGCCGGAATCTTGTTTTCCCAGAGAATTCTTCTTTTGGTCTCGAAGAGTTCTTCCGCAAATCTCGTGGTTGATCCGGTCATCGAATTTAAAAGGAAAGATCCATTCGCCGAATTCTAGAAGAACTTGAATGGATATTTGACTTTGTCCATTTGATTAGACAAACCCAAAGACCCCATGCTCGTCCGGTAGAAGCCGTCTTGAGAAAATGCTCCTACTAACACCGGTCCTTCTTTAGGTGAAAGCTGCGCTTAATGTATTTTAAAGTATTTCCATCCGGTCTTCTTAGCTTGATGAAATGAAAAGCTTCATTAAAGCCTTTTTTTTTTGGTTCGGGAGCCGCACCGATAAAATACGAGTTCAAAATATCGCCTCGGCCAAGTGTGGATTATTGGCCAGTCTCGTAAACGCGCTTCCCCAATCCATTTCGGTAATTTTGAAATTTACGGGAATCCTGGTGACACGGTATAGATTGAAGCTAAAGCTCCAAAAGTATATCATTCTGTCTTCATTTGGATGACTTCCTAGTTTGGATACTTTCCGAGATATCAACCATTGTTTTCTCCGGGTTAATACCTTGTCTTGTAACTAGTTTCTCCCATTGCCGTTGATATACCGCATAGGAGAAATCTTATTCTCGTCGATTTGAACCTTAGATTTGCCTGTCGGGCCTAAGATTCAACTCTCCCTCTTTACCCCCAGGGTCTTTGGGTTGACTTGAAGACTCGGGTTGTGACACCGGAGCTTCAACATTAAATTCTGATTTGTACACCCTCGAGGATGCATCACCGCAACACTTGTGATTATGGTACTTGAATCCATAACCTCCGGGTTAGAGCCACTCTCTCGGCCCCTTTTTGCACCGTAGGAGATGCGGCTGGAAGAGAGGCCCTTGCGGTCTAAGAACAATTTGTAAGTCCAAGCGGCTACGATAATCTAGAGGGGGTGAATAGATTATCTCCATCTTTTCGATTTCGCCTCTTTTTCGAACCGAAAGCTCAAACAAAATAATGAAGGTGCGGAATGTAAACAACACACGTTGATTTAAAGAGGTTCAACCCACCTAGGGCCTAATCCTCTACCACCCCAAAGATATCCAGGGATGGATTTCAAAAAAAAAAAAGATTTTATTAATTTACCAAAAATTAATACAACACCAACTTACAACAACACCTTGAAGAGCACCACACCACACTCTTCTTCAACAACACCTTCAAGATTATCACAATCTCTTTTGAAGATCACCACAATCCTCAACGGCACCTTGCGAAGATCACCACAATCTTCCGACTTGAAGAGCACCGAACTCTCAACACCACCTTTGGAGATTACCACAATCTCCCTTTGAAGATTACCACAATCTTCCTTCAACGGCACCCTTGAAGATCACCACAATCTTCAATCTTGAAGAATACCAAATTCTTCAACACCTCAAGAGCACCACACTCTTGAAACACCTATCACCTAGATCACCCAAGTGTATTCTTACCACAAGAATACTCACAAGGATATCTTGTGTTTGGTTGATGAATTACAATCAAGATTACACTTTGAAAAATATTACAACTCAAAAGTGCAAGTGTAATCAAGAATGAAAGCCTAGACCTCAAGATGTGAAAGTGATAGTACTTAGGCTATTACAACAAGAATGTTGAAATGAATAACAAAGATTATGTGCTTGTGATATCTCTTGTTGTTTGTATCAAGTCTTGTATTTGATCCTTCAAGCTTTCATCTATTTATAGGAGAGCCTTCAAATTTGAATTCCAACATAGGCTCCTCCAAAGGCTCCTCCAACATAGGCTCCTTCATGGGCTCCTCCATGTTTTCTTTTGTCTACAAATAAGACAAAGAGATTAAAATAAATATGGTTGTCTCATAAGGATACAAAAATCAGATTATAGAACAATCCCACATTTTAAGGAAGTTAATGGTATGTCTTTGCACACAACGGTTATATTTTTTTTGTCAAACTAAAGGGCGACCGGTTGCGCACAATAGACGCGTTTGAAATAGATCGAAAAAAAAAATACAGGGGCGGCCGGTCGGGGGTGCTCGACCGGTCGACATCACCCCTAGCCGGTCGACCTCTCCAAAAATAGAACAGGAGATTTTGCACACTTGCAGTGGTCGGCCGACAGGCGGCCGGCCGACCGGACGGTCAACACCGGCGGCGACCGGCCGACTGCTTGATTTTTCTTCCGTCTCATTTTCTGTTTCAAAAATCATCTTGGTGCGGGTTGCCCTATAGGGCGACCGGTCGACCAAGAGACAGAAATATTGTCCAATTTTTGTCGAAAATAAAACTCAAGAAATACTCCAAAAATTCAGTAAAAACATTTTAAACCAATTGGGAGTATTAGGACAATATTTTAGAACCATTGTTTTGGTGTAAAAACACATTAACACAAAATCATCAAAAGTGTTGTCCAATTTATATCGAAAATAAACTTGTAGAAATACTCCGGAAAATATTAAAACCATTTAAATCATTTAGGAGTATTTGGACAACCTTTAAAAACATTCTTTTGGTATAAAAACAAAATCATCAAAATCATGATAAAACCATTTATCAAACAATCTCCCCCTTTTTGATGATTACAAACCAATACAATTTTAACGAGGTCGTTTTATAAAACAAAACAATTTTACCGGTTAAAAAGAGCTATCCGTTGTGAGCGACAACATTCCGTGCAAAATAAACACAAGGATGGGAGTAGAGATATTCAAGCACATATAGCAAATGCTCCCCCTATCAACATACACAACAAGAGTTATATAGAAGCAACTTAAACATAAGCTAAAATATTAGCTTTTCGATATTGAGCTTAAGTATCAAAAACTTAAAAGCTCCCCCTGTCAAAGATACATCATTAGAACCGTATATAAGTCCATACTACAACCAATGGACCATGATTCATACATAACCAAAATGCACCAAGTGGACAAAATATGATCCACAACTTATGGCTTTATGAAGCCATAGCTTATAGCTTCTTTTCATTAAGCATATCTTAGCTTTTATGAGCTACAGAGCTTATAACCTGTTTCTCCACATGTTTCCCCTTTGGAATCATCAAAAGAATGTTAGCACGATAAATACATCATATATTCATATCAAAGTGCGCAACAAAACCGATGTATCGAGCTATTTGAATAGTGAAGCTTATAAACCAAATAGGAGGGAAAAGTCGAATCATACGACTTGTAGAAGCTTATGAAAAATCATTTCATTTGCAAAAACATGATCTCTATAAATATATGAGACTTATGAAATCGAGAGAATCATGTAGGTGATGAATTTTTCATTGAAACGTTTTATCGAACACTTGGCGGGCGTCAAAATTAGAAAATAATATATATAGCCCTTGTAAATGTAATCAAGCCAAGTTTTTCATCACCAAATTCAATTTAACAAGTATCATTCATAACAATCATAAGCTCATCATAAAAATATATGAATTTCATCAAGAAAAATACATATAAGCCACAAACTTAGGGTTCAACCCAATTGAGCTAAGGATAGTGAAATTCTTACCATTCAATTGGTAAAGACGAGCAATGATGATGATAGTCGAGCTAGATAATCCCCAAAATATATAATTCATGCATCAAAACTCATTTGAAGTGAATTGTGTGTGAAATTTGCAAAGGGACGAAAAATGGCCAAAAGAAGTTAAACTTGCGAATCTTTCAAGACAGAACCATTTTAATCCAAGATTTTGCTTAGGCGCCGGTCGTGGTTGAGGGCGACCGGTCGGCGTTGAGGGCGACGGTTGCCTCAACCTTTTTTCAAATTTTCGTTAGTTTTTCCAAAATCCGAATTTTCAACCAAAAATCCGATTTTTAGCCCCTAAGTTTTTAAAACGTGCAAAATGCAAACGTAGACCTCATTCAATATACATTATGTCATAATCAAGCTCGAAATGAGGTAAAATACTCGGCGGTTAATGATCAAAAAGTCCGCGAGTTATCCTTGAGACGGAATTAAACACATCTCAAGTTTTTGTTAAAAATCACAATCCCTTAAAAATATATCGAATCTCAATATGTTTAGTTCGATTATGACGAACCAAATTTTGAATACGAATAACCGTATAATAGATACCGAACTTGTTATCCCGAAAAAATAAGAACATTTTAAAGCTTTGGATACAACAAGTCATAAGAAGAAGTGTTTTGAAAATTTCTTTTAATGGCACTTTAATGAGATTCGTTGGGATAATTTTTGAAGTCGAGCATATAGACATAAGGTATATGGAATGTCGAGTCTATAGGAATAATACAAGAAGACATACCTCGAATTTGTTTGTCAACCGACATGCCTTTCTCAACCTTTGTCAATCTCTTCATTGATAGCCATAGAGGTTGGAATGATTCTTCCTTCTTCAATGCCTAACTCCTTCAAGAGTTCTTTTGAAATGTAACCATCTACTTGGCATTAAATGATTTGAAGTCCAAGCAAGAAATCATGCTCATTTCAAGTACACCTTGCATCAACTTAGAAAACCATATCTTGCACAAATATTCATTAGTAGCACCAAAAATATTCTCATAAATATGCACAAGTTTAAACAATATTGCCCCTTTTTTTTTCACAAACAAAGAGAGTAGTATCAACTTTACCTTTTGTAAAATCATTTAGCAAAGATAGCTAAGTCTATCATACCATACACGGGGTACTTGTTTTAAACCATACAAGGCCTTAAAAACAATCATTTGGCCTAGAAAAAATTTAAACTCCGGAGGTTGTTTTTCATAGACTTCTTCTTGAATAAAACCATTGAGAAAATTGGATTTAACATCCATTTGGTAAAGCTTGAAATTTTCTTAAAACAAGAATTGGCAAGTAAAATGCAAATAGCTACTAAATGTGCTATGAGTGCAAATGTTACATCAAAATCAATTACCTTCTTCTTGAAAATACCTTTGAGCTACTAACCTCGCCTTAGTTCGACCAAGGTTGCCTTGGTCATCGAGTTTGTTCCGGAATACCCTTTTTGTCTTCTTCATCATAGGGCATTCAATTGATCTAAGGTGTTCATAATAGAACAATTTACATCCAAATATTTTGAGGTAACAAAATTTGGAGTACTTTATTTCTCATCTACACAACTTTAACAAACTCATTAACGGCATCGCTTATATAAGCAAGAGAAAAATAGTCCAAGTGTAAAAACATGCCTCAATCATCAATCACAAAAATATCTTGCATAAGAGCATAGTAGAAATAGACACTATATATATAGACCATGAAGCAATAAACACATACTATGCATTTAGAAGATCATCAAGAGTCTAATAAATCATGCAAGTTCAAATAAGCTTAAGAAAGCTACAAAAGGTCTCTTTTGAAATTTGAAATCCGAAAGTATATAGTTGAGACCTTATTTAAAAGAAGTATTTGAACAAGAGTTGATACGGCAAATATGTGCAATCAAATATCGAATAGTGCCTTTCAAAAAATCTAAAAATCCTCATAATCGCACTTGTATGAAATACTATGAAAAACAAGCATATAGGCACATGGCAATACATATATCGAGTCTATAAGAGTAAGAATAACACAAGTAAACGTACCTCGATAATTTATGCCTTTCTTGACAAATAATGACGTAGATGGCCATTTGTGAAAATATGTAAATCCTACACAATTCTAGCACAAATCATAATGATAAAAGTGTAGGCTAAGAGATATCACAAGTAAGCTCATGCCATAAAAATCCATAAAAGATGATAATACACTTTAGTCTACAAAAATGCACAAGAGTTTTAAAAACATCATATAAGGTCTTCTTTTTAAAAAAAAAATTTTAAAAGACAAGTATATATTTAATTAAAAAATAAATATTTGAAAACTCATTTTGCAATTAAGACACAAATAAAAGCATGCATAATAACAAAATAAAATGCATATTTAAATAGGGAGATACGGGTTACCAATTCGCCATTTCCATGGGTTGTGCCGTTCCCATTGTTGATGAAATCTTCCTTTGAGAAGTCACTTTGTTGATGATGACTTCTTTGATTACTCCATTTCAAGGTTTGTTGCCTTCCCATTTTTGATTGTACCTCTTCTTGGAAATTGGCTTTGTTGAGAATAGTTTCTCCTTCTTTGATCAAATGAAACGATCATTTGATGCCTTCTGGCGGTATGAATTTTCTTCGATCATTATTTCACGGTACCTAATATGACATTGTTTTGTGGTACCATTATGTGTTTGGGTCCTTTGGGATTAGTCTTTGAGACTTTTAGGTCTCCAACAATAATTAGAGCTATTTCTAGCCCGACAAGTATTTACCGTATGACCCCTTTTGCCACAATAAAAACAAGTAATAATTCTAGTGCATAATGACCAATATGCATAGTGACTTGATCCTTTTTCATATGATTAACAATATTAGGCTTATGATCAAGTCCTTTATCACAATTATGAATATCAACAATATTGGACATTTTATTGGTACTCAAGTTGGATTTTAATAAATCATTTTTCATGCAATCAATATTCTCAACAAGAGTACTATTTTCTTTCTCAAGGTTTCTAACCTTATCAAGAGTGGTAGTGTGAGCACATGATAGTGATTCATAGGAAGTAAATAAACTATCCTTATCATTTTTCAAAACAATGAATTCCTTTTTCAAATTTTTGTATTTAACAAGTAAGTTTTGGAATTCATCTTGTAGCTCATTATAATCATTTTGCAAATCACTATATTCATTTTGCAATTCATTGTCATAAGAAGTAGAGGGTTTAGAACTTACCTCGTTTTTTCTTCTTCGATGCCCATAAGACATTTTTCGACTTCATCATCGGAATTTGTAAGAGGCTCATCCCATATTGTTGGATTTGATGTTGTATCCATTTGAGAAGTAGATGCTTTTGAGTTGCTCCTTTTATTTGCATATACTTCATATATGGCTTCTAGTTTTGCCATACTTCATGTGCCGATCGAATACCTACAACATGATCAAATTCCAAAGTGGTAAGTGAACAATGTAAAATATTAAGAGCTTTACCATTTAAGGAGATGATTCTCTTCTCTTCGTTATTGAGCTCTTTGAAGCCTTTAGAGGTGTGTAGTGTATTCTTTGTGAATGGATTCTCCATTGATGACGGTGTTCCAAATGTCGAACCCGCAACTTTGTAAATAGCATTCCATTCTTTCTTTCCAAAATATAAAATTTTTGGAATCAAACCGAGGTGGCTTGGTGGTGGAGGTTCCGGATAGATGAGCTTCGTTCAGTAGCCGTCGATCGTTTCTCTTCACTCGCGATGTGAAACGAGCTTGCCAAAGAGTTTGGCTCGATACCACTTGTAAGTCAGCGCTACGATAATCAGAGGGGGTGAATAGATTATCTCCATCTTTTCGATTTCGCCCTCTTTTTGAACCGAAAGCTCAAACAAAATAATGAAGGTGCGGAATGTAAACAACACACGTTGATTTAAAGAGGTTCAACCCACCAGGGCCTAATCCTCTACCACCCCAAAGTATATCCAGGGATGGATTTCAAAAAGAAAAAGATTTTATTAATTTACCAAAAATTAATACAACACCAACTTACAACAACACCTTGAAGAGCACCACACTCTTCTTCAACAACACCTTCAAGATTATCACAATCTCTTTTGAAGATCACCACAATCCTCAACGGCACCTTGCGAAGATCACCACAATCTTCCGACTTGAAGAGCACCGAACTCTCCAACACCACCTTTGGAGATTACCACAATCTCCCTTTGAAGATTACCACAATCTTCCTTCAACGGCACCCTTGAAGATCACCACAATCTTCAATCTTGAAGAATACCAAATTCTTCAACACCTCAAGAGCACCACACTCTTGAAACACCTATCACCTAGATCACCCAAGTGTATTCTTACCACAAGAATACTCACAAGGATATCTTGTGTTTGGTTGATGAATTACAATCAAGATTACACTTTGAAAAATATTACAACTCAAAAGTGCAAGTGTAATCAAGAATGAAAGCCTAGACCTCAAGATGTGAAAGTGATAAGATTTTTTTATTACAAAAGAATGTTGAAATGAATAACAAAGATTATGTGCTTGTGATATCTCTTGTTGTTTTTGTATCAAGTCTTGTATTTGATCCTCAAGCTTTCATCTATTTATAGGAGAGCCTTCAAATTTGAATTCCAACATAGGCTCCTCCAAAGGCTCCTCCAAAGGCTCCTCCAACATAGGCTCCTTCATGGGCTCTCCATGTTTTCTTTTGTCTACAAATAAGACAAAGAGATTAAAATAAATATGGTTGTCTCATAAGGATACAAAAATCGATTATAGAACAATCCCACATTTTAAGGAAGAATGTTAATGGTCTGTTTGCACAACGGTTATATTTTTCTTTGTCAAACTAAAGGGCGACCAGGTTGCGCACAATAGACGTTTGAAATAAGAAAAATACACGGGGCGGCCGTCGGGGTGCTCGGCCAGGTGGCCGACATCACCCCTAGCCTGGTCGACCTCTCCAAAAATAGAACAGGGAGATTTTGCACACTTGCGCAGTGCAGGTCGACCCACAGGCGGCCAGGTCGGCCGACCGGACGGTCAACACCCGCAGCGGGTCGACTCGCTTGATTTTTCTTCCGTCTCATTTTCTGTTTCAAAAATCATCTTCGTGCGGGTTGCCCTATGGGCGGCGATTCGGTCGACAAGAGACGTAAATATTGTCCAATTTTTGTCGAAAATAAAACTCAAGAAATACTCCAAAAATTCAGTAAAAACATTTTAAACCAATTGGGAGTATTAGGACAATATTTTAGAACCATTGTTTTGGTGTAAAAACACATTAACACAAAATCATCAAAAGTGTTGTCCAATTTATATCGAAAATAAACTTGTAGAAATACTCCGGAAAATATTAAAACCATTTAAATCATTTAGGAGTATTTGGACAACCTTTAAAAACATTCTTTTGGTATAAAAACAAAATCATCAAAATCATGATAAAACCATTTATCAAACACAATTGTCCTTGAGCGAATTGGCATGCTCGTATTTGACTAGAAACGGATTTCTCGTCACTGTTGTCATCCAACAACTTCTCGCATTGAGACATAACGCCCCAAAATCTCGTTCTAGACTCTCCAGGTTTTCCCGAGATGTCTTACTCGTTTAAGGACACGCAAATCGCAACGCGCGTCCCTTCCATCTCGTGTCAAGAAATCGCAAGAATATTTTCATGAGATTTTATAATGACAATATCATAATCATAATATTGACATTCAGCTTGCCATCTAAGTAATCGAGCCTTTTTCTCGGTTTTGATTCAATTTTGTTTTTCGGAAAAGCCTTGACACTTGAATTATCAATTTTTAAAGTAAACTTTTTAGCCGGTAAAAATAGAGGTCATTTTTTAAAAGCCTTTACATTCGCAAAGAATTCTTTCTCGTTAATATGCCACCGAGTTGCTTCACTAGGGGTGAATAAACCTTGCAAAGATCTGCATGGCACTTCCTCGCGTTTGGTGTGACTTTCGTAAGAACCGCCCACCAATCATCACTGGCATCCGTGTAAAGAACGATTCGTCCTCATCTTGGGAATTGCAAGCTTTGGAAGCTTTTTACAAACTTCTTTAAGTTGCTTAATTCTTGATGTTCATCTTCCCATTTGAATCTGCATCTTATTTAAGCAATGGGCTAAACACCTTCCTCGTAGTATGCGGATTGTTAATGAACATCCCGGCAAAATTAACAACTCCAAGAAAACTCTGGCTATTCGCTTGTCTTTCAATGTATCCGAAATCCTCGTATCTTTTCCACAATATGATTACGTAGAATAATTCCGATTCATCGATTTCTATTCCGAGGAATTCAATCCGTCTTGTTGCAATTACCGCCTTTTCTTTTTCGAAAGCACTAATCCTTCTTTGTGACAAACATCCGAGAATATTTCCAAATGCTTGAGATGCTCCTTCATGTTCTTTGAGGCGATAAGAATATCATCGATGCACACGAACATGAAATCGAAATAATCTTTGAAAAGATTATCCATCTTTCTTTGATATATCGGGGTGCGTTAGCCAATCCCATAGGCATCACGTTCCAAATATAGTGTCCCTGTGGTGTAGAGAAAGTCGTAAACTTCTTACTTTCTTCCTCCATCTTGTCTGGTAGAATCCGGACTTGCAATCGAACTTTGAGAATATCTTGGCACCTTTGATACTGATTAACGGATGTTCTCTGCTTGGGATATAGTATCCGTCGAACTCCAAAATATTATTAATCCCTTTGTAATTAATAACAAGTCTTCGCTTTCTCTTTTGATTTCTCCATGGTTTCGACTAAGAATCCTCGGGATCTTTGTATGGAGAAACTCCTGGTGAAATTAACTTAAGGTCAAGATGTTCCTTAAGTATCTTTTGCATATCCTCACGATCTTTCGGTTCATAAGGATTGGTTTGAATCTTACGAACTCGTACTCCTTTCCAGGTTTAACCTTTAAGGAAGCTTTAAGCTCGTTCTTATCCCACCAAGCCAAAGGATCTTCATTGTAATTCCTTTGGATCTTCTTCGATGTCCTCGAGTGATATTTGTTCCTCTATGGTTACATCACTCGTGGATTCTCCATTAGACCCATCCATAATTCTCCGCAATGGCTTAAGACGGGTGACTCGTTCTTCTCCTTGTACTGCGAATGAATACAAGTTATTATCCCATATCTTCGATCTTCCGGATGGAACCAAATTGTCATAGGATAATAAAGCTTCACCAAATTTCCTTCGATCCGCCATTTTTGGATTGCGGTTTGGCTTCATCACCACGCTTGCTGCGAAAATTAATGGGCATTTTTCGGTAAAATGCTTCCCGCGATCTCTGGACAATAATCTTATGATCACATAAGGTTGTGAAAATAAGTCTTCTCGTCTCGTTCTCTTGTGTGAACCGCTTGAATGTTTGTAGGAAATTGTTTTCCAAAAAAAATATCTCGCACTGTATCATGGAAATAGATTGGTGGCGTCTTTACTTTGTACCGGGAGTCGCCCGCTCCTCCGATCATTATTTCTCGCTTGTTTAATTCCTGTTAAGGATAAGAATCCTTTTAGAGAAATCTCTTCTGCAATGGCTGGTAAATCTTCTCCAATTTCTTTAGGAAAAACATCCTGCGGTACATATTCCGGCACTGAATCAATATAGGCGGCGAAATACTGCGCTTGTATTGACATATAACATTCCAATAGAAATGTATATGGAGAATGGACTAGTGGTCATCTCGATTCTCAGTATCTTTTATTAGCCTGCTGTGAACTCCATTCCGTCTTGTAATCTTTCCCAAGGTTTATGTTCCTCAAGAAATTCAATTCCCAAAAGTATTAATTGTTCGGGACCTTTCCCGCAACTCCTGTGATAGTAAGCTCAATTTCTCCTATCTTGAGGCTTCCTCGATACCTTCCAACGATTGGTTGTTGGAGATAATATAAAACATCACAAGGAAAAATGTTATCCTTTTGAGTGATGTCGAATATTACTTCAACCTCTCGCCATCCTACGGACATTTCGGCTTCTCTCATTGTTTTAAAAACATCGGGGATGCATTTGAATCGTACTTGGTCTCCTTTCTTCCCAACTGACGGCTACTACTCACCATTCTGTCTTCTTTGGAAAGACATCCTTCAGGCTCAACTCACGAGACTCAGGCTTTTGTTGAAGATGGTTGATCTTGAATTATCATATCAATCTCCTTAATAGTCGGAGATTCAATGATTTCTGGTAACACCACCCTGGCAAAGTCCTCAAAGATTCTTGGGACTTCAATAAATTCCTTTCTCAAGAATACTTGAGAATGATGGGTATTCGAGAGAGCATAGAAATCTTGTATGTGATCGAGTAAGGCACTGTTTCCTTCTTTCATCAAATCAACTCTTTTGAAATCTTGATGAAGGGTTATGGTAGATCAAGTCTCGATCTCCCAAATTGTATGCAATTCTAGGATAGACATTAAATGCCAATTTCCCGCATACAAATTTCTCAGAACCGCTCCAAGGCATGAATCCTTGAGATGCGAGATTCGTTTGTCAAAGACAAAGCAAGATTAAGAGGCGAATCTATTCCTTCTTTGAATGTTGCTTTTATAATTACTCTTATGGCTCGATATGAATCCATGAGAGTGTATTTGCAACTTCTCTTTTAACTTTGCTTTTGATCTCTTGTATTTCTCTAATAGGGACCAATTGCATCTCGATCGAGTTCATTAAACTCCATCGAATAGCAAATTCTCCGGTTGTTACCCTGTGGATAATTTGGTGTTTTCTATTACGAAAACCAATCTTATCCAAAGCTTTTTCCATTGCTCCAATTGTAAATCCATCATAGATTTGAAGCTTTGGATCTTCCTTCATGATTCTCATAAGAGTTTTATGAGAAACCGTCGTGTGAGAAAGGAATCGACATATCCTCCCGATCGTTGAAGAATTTTTCTTCACTCGATTCGAAGTGAAGTTACTTCCATCATCGAGAATAGATCTCTTCTTCATAGATGCTTTCATCCGAGGGAATATCCTCAAATTGATACACCTGTATTAAATCTTGACAATAGACGACCTTCTTCGATTTCGGTGTAGCTTCGAATGCGACTCCTCGTTTTTGATTGTCCGGGCAATCCGTTGAGATATGCCCTCTTGCTCGCATGTCCAAGCAATTCTGATCTTTGAAACTTTCATTTGTTCGTGTGAGCACGCATGAAAGTTCTCCTTCCTGGATTTCTGCGTACTTGCTTGATTAGAACCCGATGATGAGGCTCTACTCCTGGCGATCTTTGGTCTTTGCCCGATTTATAACCGGGCTTTTTGTTTTGACGAACCAGGTCTCCATGAAGACCGCTTTTGTTATTCTTTTCTTCCTCCGGCGGTATGGATGGCTTCTATCCTTCTTTTTGTGCCGACTTGGTTGACCTCCCACAATTGTTGGGATATCATTATCCACGCAACATAGAGGAACTGTTTTGTTAATTCCTCTTAATCTCTTGTAATTCTGTGCGGAAGCGCTTGATAGCACCATTCGGATAATTTGGCCTTTAGGAAAGACATTTTTAAGCCCGCGTTTCTCTTGACTCCACCCTTGTATTCCCGATAAGCATTTCTCTCCAGGGGACTCGAAATCTTGGCAAAGAATAGGTATGCCTTCTTTTTCCTCAATCTTAGATTTCCACCGATATTCGGTGAACAACTTGATATATTCGTCAATATGACAAATATCCAAGAATTTAAGGCTATAGAGGGCTTGTTTATATCTCTTTCTTTTTTCATCCTCTAATCCTTGAAATAACTTGTCTGCCGATGAACCGGATTTTGAATAGTTTGGCCATACCATCGACAATTCCTTTAAGTGATTCTCTGATGTGACCGAACTCTTCGTACAAAGATCGGTCATATCCTGCAATCTTCACCGATCCTTCAAGACTCATTTCAAGGAGTAAAATGAATGAATCATTTGTAAGATCGAGGGTTCGGCTAAAATTCTCATAAGCCAAGCCCATTCATCAATGAGAACTTCTGCTTTTTAAAATGGGATGTCGATTTAACATCAACCCATACGGATGTATTGGGTCGAGGTGCGATCTTCCATAAGGCGCGCCCGATAAACATTCGGCCTTCCAAGAGGTAGGTTGTCAGTTCTGCAAGAGGATTTCGTCCTCCTGTTCGAAAGTGGATCACTCCCGGTCGTGAAATCCCCAAAGACATGTGGCATCCTCTCGTCCCCAAGCTTCATGATGTGAACCCGTCTTTCTTCGACGTTAGGATTAATGGTGGTGGTGGTGGAAGAATTGGTCTACCTTGTGGGTCATAGGTAACCAAAGTCGATTCTCACTGCGTTCATCTTTAAATCTACAATACCTAATCATGAAGGATTCGGCCCGGTCATGTAGATCTTTAAGATTCATCTTTTCAATATCCATCTTTTTAATTTTTGATGGATTTTCCTTCGATTAAGCAATGAGTTTTTCCTCATGTCATCTTTCGTATTCTTCGGTTGGTTTCCTTTTGGTGTAAATAGGTACCGCCCCAAAATCAATACGTTTTTCCTCCTAGGATGAACAGGCGCATCCTCCAGGTTCTTGACTCGTTTCAATATCATGAAGGAGTTCAAGAGTTTCCTTCCGATATTTCACCATCGTTTCCATCCAGTTCGGATCGATGAACTTGTCTTGGTAGATGAATATGGCGGTTGCCATAAGTGCGACCGTCTTCGATTTCTCTAAGATCTTCTGAGATCTTAGATTTGTCTGGAAGATATCTGCGTTCCACTCTGTGTACTCCATCGGAATCATTGTTCGATGGGAATTTTCATGAACCGTTTCTTGAAGGTTCATCTAATGAACATATATAAGTGCAGTTAAGCATCGAATCGCTATAATATTCGGCTCGCATTTTGCATTGCGCTTTAAGGTTTCCCTTTCGGCTCGCATCATTTTGCCTTTCTTCATGTTGGTATTCCCGATATGAAACCTGGTCAAGGTGTTCTTGTGCATACATCGTCAATATTTGACGATATGTCTGTAAGGGTACATCTCGGACATCGTCCAGGATCCATAATCTCGGAGTAATTTCTCCTCACCAATTGTTAATTACATAAATATAATAAATTTAACTAAAAGTTCTTAATAAACCGCAGCACGATACCATTTTTCGAGGATCGCAAGACCTTTGGGAGTAATCAAAGATAATGCAATGAAATTTATCGTCAGGGTTGCAAAGTGTAACAACTTTAAAGTTTAGAGTGTAAACTACAAACCAACTTTCCGAAACCAGGGGTTAAAACCGTAATTTTATGCAAAGTGTAAAATTTTGTAAAGTTTAGGTTGCAATCAGTAACTTTTCAAAGTTCGGGTTGCAAAATGTAAAAGCCCATATAGTCTGGGTTGATTAAAAACGTTATCCCTAATATGAAATCTAATGTTAACCAACCTGAAATCGATTTATTATTTCATGCGAAAATACTTAATTTAATAAAAAAATAAGTAATTTGGTTATCCATACATCCTTGGAATCTGTCTTTGGTCAAAAACCCAATCTGAAGTTTACACACAGTATTCTTTGTCGGGTGCCAAAGTTTCTTCCTTTCTCACTCTTTTTTTTAATCTCTCTCTCTCTCTCTAGGCTTGCCTCATGGTGAGGCCCTCACGCTCCCATCATCTGTCAATTTTATGTCACTTGTGCGTGTTTTTTACAGATGCACCTATAACCAACAACCCCTACTGTGAAAAAAGTAAATCATAGGTTGAAAATTTCACCCTATCAAGTTGCTATCCAAACATACGGGATTGAGAAGATTTGATGGATACTCGTACTAAATAATATATGTGTTAGTTCAATTTGGGAAAATATTACTATTATTAGATGTTGGGGGTTAAACATAATTGTTCAATTTATTTGGGAGAATCTAGTTCGATGCACGGATGAGATCTTCTATTCCAAGATAATATTTCATCTCTTATTCCATCGCACGGATGATTGACATGTGTATAGAAGTGACCATATTAAAATCCCACAATTTAGGCGTGATTTATGCTCCAAAATTAATATGATAACTTCTATACACGTATCAATCATCTGTGCGGTGGAATAGGAGATGAAACACCGTCTTAGAATAGAATATCCCATCCGACATACGCCAGCAGACACTACCATAACACCGATCAGGCATGTGCACATCCGCGGCTTACCTTGGTGGCAGCAGCGAGGGACTAAAGTTATTGTCCTCCGGTATAGTTAGTCATGTTATTATAAGATGAGTTATTTAAAAAAGGTAAATTATAAATAAATAAAGTAAACAAGAAAAAAGTAAATAATTAATCTACCTTCACAAATAAGATTGTTTCCAATCCAGTTTGTTTTGCAGCCGTTGAAGACAAATAATACTAAGAGAGAGAGAGAAAAAAACCATTTTTTTTTTTTTTTGTAAATATAGAAATCTAAAAAAGAGATAAAAAGATTACAGAGTGTGGAAAAACGAAATGGTGGGTTGATTTTGTTCAGTTGTAATTATTAAAAAAAAATAATCTTTTTTTGTTTTAATTAATAAAAAAAATGACAGAACAAGATAGTGAGGAGGAGATAAAGACGATAGAGCAGTGGAGATGGTCTGAAATGCAAGACCTTGAACTTCTAATGTCAGCTCCTCAAACTGACAATAACCCTTCTTCTATTAAAGCCCACAACCACATTAACACCAACACTACACCATCAACTGTACCTACCGCAGGAAATATCACTGCAGGGGTCAAACCCAAAGAAGGGGGGTCCTCCCAAGATTTCGTGGAGAGAAGAGAAGAAACACCATCATCGATGGAGGTTTCAGCCTCTGGCGAACCGGAGAAGAAGCCCGGTTCGCCGCCGTCTGTCCGGTTCAGTGACCTGTTCCGGTTCGCAGATGGGTTGGATTATGTGCTGATGACGATCGGTACAGTTGGTGCGATTGTCCATGGCAGCGCATTGCCTTTGTTCCTTAGATTTTTCGCTGATCTTGTTAATTCTTTTGGGTCTAATGCAAATAACGTTGATAAAATGACACAGGAAGTTTTAAAGGTAGCTTTTTTTTTTCAATAATGGGTTTTGAAAAAACTTTGAAAAAACAGGGGAGTTTTTAAATTTTGTTTCTTGGTGGTTATTTTTGCAGTATGCATTTTACTTTCTTGTTGTGGGAGCTGCGATATGGGCATCTTCGTGGGCAGGTACAAAAAATTTGGGGGAAAAAATGGAAATAAAATAAAAATGTGTTCTTTTTGTTTCTTGATTTGATATAAAGGATTAATTTTGTTTGGCTTTACAGAAATATCTTGCTGGATGTGGACTGGAGAGAGACAATCAACCAAGATGAGGATTAAGTTTCTAGAAGCTGCTTTGAATCAAGATATTCAGTATTTTGATACAGAGGTCCGAACATCTGATGTTGTTTTTGCTATCAACACTGATGCGGTTATGGTCCAAGATGCAATTAGTGAAAAGGTGAGGGAGAAAGAAGCAAAAAAAAAAAAAAATTGAACCCAAATTGGTTTTTCTTGATTTTTTTATTTCTATTTTTTTTTTTTTTTTTTTTTTGCAGTTGGGGAATTTCTTGCATTACATGGCAACATTTGTTTCTGGATTTGTGGTGGGTTTTACTGCAGTTTGGCAATTAGCTTTAGTCACTCTTGCTGTTGTTCCACTAATAGCTGTGATTGGAGGTATTCACACCACCACATTAGCTAAGCTTTCTGGTAAAAGCCAAGAAGCACTTTCAGAAGCTGGAAATATTGCAGAACAGGTAAAAAAAAATTAATTCTTGATTTTTATTTTAAAAAATGTGGTGTAATCTGAATTTAATATGAAATTACAGACACTAGCCCAAATCCGGACAGTGTTAGCATTTGTGGGAGAATCAAAAGCATTACAATCCTATTCTGCAGCTCTAAGAGTTGCTCAAAAAATTGGGTACAAAATTGGATTTGCAAAAGGTCTGGGGCTTGGAGCTACATATTTTACAGTATTTTGCTGTTATGCCCTTTTGCTCTGGTATGGAGGT
Source organism: Rehmannia glutinosa (assembly GCA_016081115.2). Taxonomy (NCBI): domain Eukaryota; kingdom Viridiplantae; phylum Streptophyta; class Magnoliopsida; order Lamiales; family Orobanchaceae; genus Rehmannia; species Rehmannia glutinosa. The sequence goes on from JABTTQ020000348.1 coordinate 1,315,025, forward strand.
TACTTAGTTAGGCACCATTTTACCAATGGAGGTCTTGCAATAGCAACAATGTTTGCTGTCATGATTGGTGGGCTGTAAGTTATTTATTTATTTTTACTCCATTCTTGAAACCCATTTTGCAAAAATTCAATCTTTAATTGATATTAGGGATAATTACAAAAACACCCATAAGATTTGGGCTAATTACAAGGAAACCCAGAGTTGTTTGAAAATCACAAAATACCCTTGAGAGGTTTGATTTTATCTTACATTTTTCCCAGAGATTTTTGAAAATATTTCAAAAAAAACTCTGACATTTAAAAAAATATTACAGTTACCCTCTTAAATTTAAGACAAAACGAAAGCTGAAGGGTTTTATTGTAATTTTGAAACATGTGTGGGTTTTTTCCTAATTAACCCAAACCTTAGGGATGTTTTTGTAATTATCCCTTGATATTATTATGATTTAATTTGAATAAATTTGGTTAATTGATATAGGGCTTTGGGGCAGTCTGCTCCAAGTATGGCTGCATTTGCAAAGGCAAGAGTAGCAGCTGCTAAAATCTTCCGAATCATCGATCACAAACCGGATGTCGATAGAAACAGCGAATCGGGTTTGGAGTTGGAATCGATTACAGGACAATTGGAGCTTAAAAATGTGGAGTTTTGCTATCCTTCAAGGCCAGAAACTCAAATACTTAATAATTTCTGTCTAACTGTTCCTGCTGGGAAGACAATAGCTTTGGTTGGAAGCAGTGGTTCAGGAAAAAGCACAGTGGTGTCACTCATTGAGAGGTTTTATGATCCTGCTTCAGGTGATTATTCATACCATAATTTCATTATTACTTCAGTTTGAATCTTGGCATTAGTTTTTGGGTTAACTGAAAAAAGGGATAATTACAAAAACAAAAAAAAGATAAAACACTACACTTTAGGTTTGGTCTAATTGCAAAAAGACCTAGAGGATTTTCAAAATTATAAGGGTTATTTACAAAAAAACCCAGCTAGCTTTCAAAATTACAAAAGATACCCCCAGGTTTTATTCTGTCTAACATTTAAACCCTTCATAAGCAAAAAATGTTTAAAATCCCCCTTCATATTTATAAAAATATTGCGGTTTACCCCTTAATTTTAACACTGAATCAAACCTCAGGAGACTTTTTGTAATTTTAGAAGTTAGCTGGGTTTTTTTGTAATTACGTTAAACATCAGGGGTTCTTTTTGTAATTATCCCAAATTATAAAAAACCGATTGAGATTTGATTTTGCCTTAAAGTTAAGGGGTAAGTATAATATTTCCATAAATGTCATGGGGGTTTTTGAAATATTTTTTTGCTTATGAAGGGGGAAAATGTAAGACAAAATCAAACTTGAACGGTTGTTTTGTAATTTTTAAAAATCTCTGGGTTTTTTATTAGTGCAAACCTTTACTGGGGTTTTTGTAATTATCCCTTAAATTTAGTCTAATTACAAAAAATCCCAATTATCTTTCCAAATTACAAACATATCCTGACATTTGTTTATGTTTTACAAATTGCACCCTCAAGATTGGTATTTGTTAGGTAAATAAAAACATCAAGTGTTTGTAACACTTTAAGGGGATATTTGTAATTTTTTAAATATAAATAAAAACATCAAGTGTTTGTTGTAACACTTTAAGGGGATATTTGTAATTTTTTAAATATAAGTTGAGTTTTTCGTGTTTTACAGGAGAAAAAAGAAGTGGACTTTTTCGTAATTAGGCTAAACTTTAGGGGTAGTTTTTGTAATTATCCCTGTTTTTATGTTAATTACAGGACAAGTTCTGCTAGATGGGCATGACATAAAAACATTAAAGTTGAGATGGTTGAGGCAACAAATTGGTCTGGTAAGCCAAGAACCTGCTTTATTTGCCACCACCATCAAAGAAAACATACTATTGGGCAGACCCGACGCGACTTTAATAGAAATTGAAGAGGCTGCAAGAGTCGCTAACGCGCATTCATTCATTGTCAAGCTTCCAGATGGCTATGATACTCAGGTTAGCTGGTTTATTAATGGAGTTTTACATGTTTGCAACATGACATTTAATTTGCAGAAATTAAATAAATTGGTCCACCATGTACCTTCTAGATTTATTGGATGGAGAGATCTAACATTTTAGTTCCAGACTGAAAATTTGTTTTTGGGGGATGTGATATTTTATTACAAGAGGGATTGAATGGATTATTTGGTCAACAAAAACAAAACTAACATTTTTTTATTGAAGTCAAATGTTTGGAAATGTTTGGTCATGCATTTAAATAAAAGGTAACATGGTTTCAGTCAACATTGCATGTGCTAGTGTTAAGTCGGTTTGTATTTAACTCATGTCGAAACAAGAAAATTTTCAGTCTCTGGGAATGTTAAAACAGAGGACATAAAAAAGAGAAAAAAACTACTTTATATAAGATTAGGGTATGTTGAGATTCCAGTATATAATACAAGTAATGCTCACGAAAATTAACTGCTCAGGTTTATGGGTTCATGGAATTTTTTAAGCTACTATTTAAATCAATAAATCTGTTCACATTTGCCAATTTCAAGATGTGAATTTAATAAGAGCAGGTCTCTTTGTAGCACGGTTGCACGGCGCGACGGATTGCACTTTTAGTGTAAAAATTGATATTTTTAGTGTAAAAAATGATACTTTCAGTGTAAGTGATACTTTGTCTGAATGTACAGTCGTGGCTAACCTTACTATAATTGTTTGGTAACTTACAAAATCTACCCTTGAGGTTTAGCCTAATTACAAACAACCAGTTATCTTTCATAATTACAAGCACCTACCCCCTTGAGGTTTGTATTTTGTTAACAAATACACCACTCAATAGGTGAGATTTGTAAAACAGAAACAAATATCAATGGAGCATTTGTAATTTTGAAAGATGGATGGAATTTTTATCATTAGACTGAACGTCAAGGGTATTTTTGTAATTAACCCATAACGGTATGGAATTAACAAATGAGTTCATGCTATTGTTACTCTAAATTGTCACATATTTCACTTGTTGGATAATGCATCAATTGACATATTCAGTTGATAATGGCAGGTCGGGGAGAGGGGTTTGCAACTCTCGGGCGGGCAGAAACAGAGAATAGCCATTGCAAGGGCAATGCTTAAAAATCCAGCCATCCTACTATTGGACGAAGCAACTAGCGCATTAGATTCCGAATCCGAAAAGCTAGTGCAAGAAGCGCTAGACCGTTTTATGATTGGAAGGACTACTCTAGTGATCGCCCATCGCCTCTCCACCATTCGAAAAGCTGATCTTGTGGCTGTATTGCAGCAAGGTAGTGTATCTGAAATCGGGACGCATGATGAGCTCATTGCTAGAGGAGAAAATAGTGTCTATGGGAAGCTTATTAGAATGCAGGAAGCGGCTCATGAAGCTGCTCTCAACAATGCCAGAAAGAGTAGTGCGAGGTATATTAAGATTATGGGATACTTGCAAAAACTACCCCTGAGGTTTGGGTTAATTACAAAAAAATCCTGTTTCATAATTATAAAAAAAGCCCCCTTAGTTTTGATTTTGTCTTATTTTAAGGGGATAATTGTGGTATTTTGTTAAGCGTAAGGGGAGTTTTTGAAATGTTTTTTGCATATAAAAGGAGAAAATATAAGACGGATCAAACTAATCTTTTTGTGCTTAGCTCAAACCTCATGGTTTTTCTTTATGTAATTATCCCTTAAGATTATCCCCATCTTGTTTATTAGTGGTAATTACAAATACTACCCCTGAAATATAGCCTAATAACAAGGAAATCAATTATCTTTAAAAATTACATATACCCCTTAAGGTGTTACAAACATCATTTGAAGTTTATATTTACCTTAATAAATATATTCCTCTTGAGGGTGCAATTCGTAAAACAGAAACAAATGTCAAGGCATATTTGTAATTTTGAAAGAAAACCGGGTTTTTTCTGTATATAGGCTAAATCTCACAGGTGGTTTTTGTAATTATCCCTATTTATTATGAAATCCCAATAAAAATGTAAAATCTGAAAGATGTGTTATTATTCCTATTTAGGCCATCTAGTGCAAGAAACTCCGTGAGTTCACCAATAATCACCAGAAACTCGCCCCTACGGTCGATCGCCTTACTCCAGAAGATTATCCGACTTCTCCACCTCTGACTTCAGTCTCTCGTTGGATGCCGCATATCCTAACTATCGCCCGAAAAGCTCGCCTTTAAGGAGCAAGCGAGTTCATTCATTCGTCTCGCAAAGATGAATTCTCCCGAGTGGGCTTACGCCTTGTTTGGCTCAATAGGGTCAGTTGTTTGCGGCTCTCTTAGTGCATTCTTCGCTTATGTGCTGAGCGCCGTCCTTAGCGTCTACTACAATCCCGATCATGCGTACATGATAAGGCAAATCGCGAAATACTGCTATCTTTTAATCGGCGTGTCGTCGGCTGCCCTAATTTTCAACACATTACAGCACTACTTTTGGGACACTGTCGGAGAGAACTTAACGAAACGTGTTAGGGAGAAAATGTTGGCCGCGGTGCTCAAAAATGAAATGGCGTGGTTCGATCAGGAAGAGAATGAGAGCTCCCGGGTTTCGGCTAGGCTGGCTCTTGATGCGAATAATGTCCGGTCGGCTATTGGGGATAGGATTTCTGTTATAATGCAGAATTCTGCTCTGATGCTAGTTGCTTGCACCGCTGGATTCGTGTTGCAATGGCGCCTTGCCCTCGTGCTCGTTGCCGTCTTTCCGGTTGTTGTTGCAGCAACCGTCTTACAGGTTTGTGTTCTTACCAGTAAATTACAAAATCTACCCCTGAGGTTTGGCTTTATTACTATCAATGTTGTAAAAATCGGCCTAGGCGCCGACTAGGCGCTAGGTGCCCCTAGGCCGACCCGATTTTCCCAAAATCGGCCAAAAAAATCGTCTGGGGCAAAAATCGGCCTAGGCGCCCGCCTAGGCGGGCACCTAGGCGGCAAAAAAATCGGGAAAAAATCGGTCTAGGCGGTCTAGTCGGAATAAATCGGCCAAAAATCGGGAAAAATCGGCCAAAATACAAAAAAAATGAAAAAAATAAGAAAAACTTGGGCTTTTCTAGGCGCCCTAGGCGCCTAGCGATTTCTGCAACCTTGATTACTATTACCACCTTCATGTTTGTATTTACTTAACAAATATCCCCTGAAAATGTGAAACTTGTCAAATAAGAACAAATATTAAGGGCTATTTGTAATTTTGAAAGATAACTGAGTTTTTTTGGTAATTAGTCTGAACCTGGTTCAAGGGTAGTTTTCTTGTGAATAACACTTGTTAATATGATCATAACAAACTAAAACTGTCAAAAATTCTAAGATAGCTTTCATTTTAGAGACAATTACAAAAACTACCCCGAGGTCTGAGCTAATAATAAAACAAACGCACAGGTTTTTGAAAATTACAAAAATCCCCTTGAGGGTTTATTATGTATATTACACTCTAACCCTTTCATAAGCAAAAACATTTCAAACGTCCCCTATACATTTAAGGCAGAATTAAACCTCACTAGATTTTTTGTAATTTTGAAACTTCTGTGGGTGGTTTTTGTAATTACCTCAAACCTATTAGCAAATGAAATACTCACTGATATCTGTTTAATTTGAACAGAAAATGTTCATGAATGGATTCTCCGGTGACCTAGAAGCTGCACATGCCAAGGCCACACAGCTGGCAGGGGAAGCTGTGGCCAATCTACGAACCGTTGCCGCCTTTAATTCCGAAGCCAAAATCGTCGGTCTCTTCACCTCCAACCTCCGAACTCCTCTCCGACGTTGCTTCTGGAAGGGACAGATAGCTGGAAGTGGCTATGGAATCGCGCAATTCTTGCTCTACGCGTCCTATGCATTAGGTCTATGGTATGCCTCGTGGCTCGTCAAGCATGGAATCTCGGACTTCTCGAAAACAATCCGTGTTTTCATGGTCCTCATGGTCTCCGCCAATGGCGCGGCCGAAACATTGACCCTCGCCCCCGACTTCATCAAGGGCGGTCGTGCAATGCGCTCGGTTTTCGACTTGCTCGACCGTAAGACCGAAATCGAGCCCGACGATCAAGACGCCACGCCCGTCCCGGACCGCCTCCGTGGCGAAGTCGAATTCAAGCACGTCGATTTTCGTATCCCGCTCGGCCCGACATTTTGATCTTCCGCGACCTAAATCTCCGAGCACGTGCTGGGAAAACCCTCGCCCTCGTGGGACCTAGTGGTTGTGGTAAGAGTTCCGTCGTTTCACTTATACAGAGATTCTACGAACCATCGTCCGGTCGGGTTATGATCGACGGTAAAGATATCCGGAAATACAATCTCAAGTCGTTGAGACGTCACATGGCGGTGGTCCCACAAGAACCGTGCCTATTCGCCACGACAATATACGAAAACATAGCTTACGGCCAAGAATCAGCAACCGAAGCTGAGATAATCGAGGCAGCAACCTTAGCCAACGCGCATAAATTCATATCCTCATTGCCCGACGGATACAAAACATTTGCCGGAGAAAGAGGGGTGCAGTTATCCGGAGGGCAAAAGCAACGAATCGCCCTAGCACGAGCATTTCTGAGAAAAGCAGAGATAATGTTGCTCGATGAGGCCACTAGTGCACTTGATGCCGAGTCGGAAAGGTGTATACAAGAAGCTCTGGAACGCGCTTGCGCAGGAAAGACGACGATTGTCGTTGCGCACAGACTATCGACGATTAGAAACGCGCATGTGATTGCGGTTCTTGACGATGGGAAAGTATCGGAACAAGGTTCGCATTCGCATCTTTTGAAGAACTATCCTGATGGTATATATGCAAGAATGATACAGTTACAGAGATTTTCGCATGGACAAGCTGTGAATATGGTGGGTTCGAGTTCTTCTGGACAATGAGAAATACAACAACTAGAATGGAGTGAAAATCCCAAATACCTACCAAGTGATTTTTTAGGTTCTCCCTTGTTTTGTTTATATTTTGATATAGTATGGCATGTGGATTATCTAATTATACCTCAAATGTCTTTATAAATCTACCATTTTGATGTTAATGGAGCTTCAAGTGCTTTAGGTTAAGCATAAATGCATAATCATTTAATGGGCGTGCAAGATGATGAAAACATGAAAACAAAAATGTTAGGTTTAGTACAAAAACTACAAGAGGTTTTGCCCAACTACAAAATCCTAAGGAATAATTACAATAAAACCCCTGAGGTTTGGGCTAATTACAAAAATACCTAGAGATTTTTGTAAATTGCAAAAACAACCTTGAGGTTTGATTTCACTTACATTTTCCCTCTTCATATATAAAACATATATAAAAAATGCCCCTAATATTTCAAGAATTATTACAGTTATGCGCTTAAATTGAAGACATAATCAAACTTTAGGAGTTTTTTTGTAATTTTGAAACATGTCTGAATTTTTTTATTTTTTTGTAATTAGGCCAAACCACAGGGGGGCTTTTGTAATGATCCCAAATCCTAATTACTAGAGTCTCTAATCATCTTTCAAAATTTCAAATACCCTCTTGAGCCCTTTCGAGGGTGCCATTTTGTAAGCTAAAAACAAATATGAAGGGGTAATTGTGATTTTAAAAGTTAATTGGGTTTGTTTTGTAAATAGACTAAACCTTAAGAGTAGTTTTGTAATTAACCCAAAATATTAAACTGATAACGGACCAGAAAAAATCATGGACATTACATACTCGTATTCAAATATTTGTGAATTGTAATCACTCACAAGTGATTATAGCAACAATTAACATTCATGAGTTAGTGCAAATTATGATGTTCATGTCCACACAATTTTGAGGGTGCAATTTTGATCTTTCAAGAATTTCAAATACTCCCTATTGAGGCCTCTTGAGGGTGCAATTTTTGTAAGCTAAAAACAAATATTATGGGTATTTGTAATTTTAAAAGAAAACTTGAAAACCTGAAGAGTAGTTTTTTGTAATTAACCCGAAATATTTAACTGATAGTGAACCAGAAAAAAGAAATTGAAAGATACAAGGCTCGAATTCTGATCAACACCCTTACGAAGATGGTGAGCAATACCACTTAACTATAAGATTAAACATCCTCAATACTCATAGACAAATATGAGTGGATTTTAATCACTCCCTAGTGAATATAGGAATTAGCATTCACGAGTTAGTGCAAATTATGATGTTCATGTCCACACAAGATGAAACATCCAAAAAAAACCACACGTGAAATGAAATTCTTGGAGCCCTTTTGATTAGGATCGTGTCCGAGCATCTTGAATGTTGATGATATGACAAATTGACAAGGATTGAGAACTACATAAAGAAGAGAGGGGGAACAGAACACCATTATTGGCCAACTTCACGTGGTGGTTAATTGCACAAATGCAAAAAAGGGGGCCTTACAAAGAAGAAAGCAACTTGAGATGAAGTTGCCAAAGTCCAAAAATAGGACAAAGGGACATTAAATCTCATCAAACAAGGAGGTAATAAGAGTGCATGCGGATGGAAAAAAAAGGACTTGAAGTTTGGAAAAATGACAGAGACATGATGCCCCCCATCTATACGTGATAATGGCATAACATTTTGGGGTTTGTACATGGATAGGCTAGGACATGTGTGGCTATCAATATAGTCAATATTAGTGGTCCATTTTTCATTTCTTAGTGCAAAAGACTAAGGGTACGTTTTATTAATCATATCATACTTTACTGCAGTAAGCGTGAAGTGTTTCCAACAGTTCAAAAGATGTGGCAATTCGGGTTATCGACTCGTGTTCGTGTTTAGCTTTGAGACAATTTCGGTTCTGTTTAAAAACATCAAAAAATTAAATAAAATCCAAGATATTATGTTTTTAGACAAATCGATAACTTCGGGTCAGATTCGTGTAAGTTGGGTTAGGGTTTCTCGAGTTTGTGTTCAGGTCTCTTTCAGTAACTTTATGTCGGGTTCGTGTCGTGTCATCTTGTCGTGTCAGGGATTCCCATATTTTCAGGAACGTATCTTAAGAGGATATTTTTAAGAATAAAACACAGTTTTCTACCATCTTGTGATGCCTTCAATTTTCTTCATATTATAACATTGCAGACTTGTTGACTCCCCATTTAGATCAGGATTGAAGGAAGTAAACTTAAAAGTAAAAGAAGAATCAAAGCAAAAACAGTTATTATCCATGAACCTAAAAAGGGGAAAAGAAAATTGGAATTTGCTGATAATTATCTATAATTTCTCAAAACTTGTATTTGATGAGTTTCATATATTACTTACTTAAGACGTACGTAATAATAAATAATGTACTTGACAGGTTTCTTAAATAACAGGCCCAAGATCAGTTCAATATAAATATATAATCACCTAAACAAAGCATAATACGTACAAAAAGAAAGAATGTATATCAATAGACCGGCGTGAAGAGCAAGGGACGGTAATGGACTTGAATCAAACTCAAACCCGCCCCAACTGGAAACCAGGTACTCGACCATTTCATTTTTCCTATCCAAAAAAAATACATGGCATATTTGAAAATAACATATTTTATATTTTTAAAATAATTAGGGATAATTACAAAAAGTACCCCTGAGGTTTGACCTAATTACAAAAAAACCCAGCTAACATTAAAACTTACAAAAAGTACCCATGAGGTTTGATTTAGTGTTAAAATTAAGGGGTAATCTGCAATGATTTTACAAATATGAAGGGGTTTTTTGAAATATATTTCAAACCTCATGGTACTTTTTGTAAGTTATTGGTGATCTCTGATACAATAGAAATGAAATCAAAATTCCCAATGAACTTTGACATTATATGTAGCATGTAACAAATACAACAGAATAAAATAGAACTACAACTGAAGAAACTCAGGAATTGTGAAAAGGATGTGTAGCTATAAATATTGTCGCAGCAATTTAACTCGCAGAACCTTTTAGGCATCTCCTAAAAAATTCTGCCCGTCACTCCACATCGTATAAAATTCATAACATAACTTTACATTGACATTAACTTTGGACCATTGTCTGGCTTGCCCATCCCAGCAGCTAGGTCAGCATCTAATTGGGTGTGAGGAGCAGGCCCCATCATTTGCTTCACACTACGCGTAAAATTGTTAGCATTCTAATTGAACAGTTTTAAACATGTAATGTAAATCAATTCATTGAAAATCTAAAAACATACTCCCGCATGTTGCCAACTCGAATTTGCATAAAATAATTATTTGTTTTTTGTTTTCTCTATTCTAAACCAGAACTTCTCCAACATACTTTGCCAATGAATCATGAATTGTATAAGGTTCCTTCTAAGACTTGAATATTACAAATACAAAGCAGCCCAAAATTCTGAAACCCAAGACGGACACCATGTCAATATATAACCAGCGCAAAAGAACTTGAATCTGAACTGTTTCAGTACAGTCTATCTGTGTACCCGTAATATTTCAGAAGTATTAGTAGCTCATACACACCGTCAAACTCAGAGGAGTCACATCAGAAAAAAAATAAGCATATTTTCTTCATCTGCTTTATAAAAACTGAATCTTGATTCCTTTATTAGTAGTTGTGTGAACTACTAGATACAACAACAACAAACTAAGCCTTAATCCCACTACATGGGGTCGGCTATACGGATCATATCGCGCCATCGTTTACAGTCATAAGTCATATTTTCATTTATTTCTAGGTATAACATGTCTTGTTTAATAGCTTCTTTCTAAGTCTTTTTAGGCCTACCTCTGCCTCTTTTGATTTGTGTGAGTGATTCCCTACCTTCTAAAGGTCTCCTATAAACGTGTCCGAACCATCTTAATCGTGTTTCTCTAATTTTCTCATCTATTGGTGCTTCTCCCACTTTGTTTCTAATGTATTCATTTCTTATTCTATCTAATCTAGTGTGTCCGCACATCCATCTTAACATTCTAATCTCTGCTACCCTTATTTTTTGTTCGTGTTCATATTTAGTCGCCCAACATTCTGCTCCATAAAGCATTGCGGGCCTTATGGCCGTTTTATAAAAATTTTCTTTCAAGTTTAATGGTATTTTACAGTCACAAAGGATAGAAGATGCACTTCTCCATTTATTCCAACCCGCTTGGATCCTATGTGTGACAACTTTATTCTCCGTTCTCTTCAATTATAGATCCTAAGTATTTAAAACTCCTTGTTATACTCACTTCATGTTCATCAATTTTAACCTTCGTCTCATTGTTCTTGTTGTTTTTACTAAAGTGGCATTCCATGTATTCTGTTGGTTCTATATAAATTCCAATCAAGAAAGGAAAAACATATTCCACTTAATTCTCACTGAACTAGCATAACTTAGCGCCCAAATATAGTTCCTAGTAATTGAAGCTACTTTAAAGCAATCACCGTTTTTTTCCAGCAATTAAAATAGATGAAAAATTGAATGATATAGTACAGCTGGTTCATATTTCAATGTTTTCAACTAGATGGTTCAACATGAATAAAAAAACATATACACCTCAAATTGCCAGTGACCTAGAATAAATTTTCACTCCCATCCTTAAAACCACTTTAACAAAATTTCTGATTTTTCAAAACGACTAAAACATACAAAAATTAATGATCTAATAATTCTTCATACATGAATGCTGGAAAAAACTGAAACAGGATTTAATACAAAGTGAACATACCGCTTCCTATGCCGTTTGGTCTTGAAATGTTCATCCCTCACCGCCATACTAGCAAAATAGCGACTGAGAAATGGAGGGGGGAAAATTCAAATGATCAAAATTGGAAAAAGAATCAGACAAAATAATTTCCAGCACATTATAATACTAAAATAAAATAATAAAGAATTTATGAATTAGAAAATTACTCGCAGTGCAAACAATAAAACTGGCCCATTCCTGGAAGGTCTTCATCTACAGGCAAGGATTTCATCACTCCCTCCATTTTCTGAAGCTCATCATAAACGGCGTCGTCGCGTGAACAATCAGCAGTCAAGAAAAAAAACCATTGGAACAGTTACAAAGAAACAGAAAAACTAGGAAATATATGCAATAAAAAGGATATCCATGAGCATAAATTTGGTGCGTCTAGCGGTTTTATGAGAGTAGCGGCGCTTTTTCACGCTCCTGTGCGGGCACTTTCCACCCATTCCTCTTTACTGTAAACGCGAATTGTTGAAATTAGAGTTTCTGCTTTGCTTGGATTGGGAAGCCAGAAACCCTAGATTGTCAAAGGGGGTTTACAGTTCACGAAAGTTTAATATTTATATCGCTCTAATACGACGTCGTACAGATAATAGGATGTGCATTTACTGGGCCATTAACCCCTGGATTTGAAACCAGAAGTCCCATACAAATATTGGGCCAAGGTTTCAGTGTTGTGTATAACTATTCAATTTAGCAAATTTACTTGCTGAAAGCCTGAAAATCATTCGATGTTCATTGTATGAAATCTGTTATAAAAATTTCAGTTTTAAAGCAATTTACCTAAAAAATTGAATATATAAAATATTTAAGAAATACAAGTGGATTGAAAATCATAATTTGTTTGTGAGAAATAACGAAATACGCCAACTAAACCATCACCTTGATTATGATGGCACATATAGTCTGACTAGTGCTACATTAGATAAAACATACATTGAATAATGGAATTAAGATTTAAGAGACAATCTAATAATAGTATTAGGTGTTAATTTATTTTATTATCTCTAAAAAAGTTAAAACTAATTTACTTTCTATTTTCTATAATTAAAAAATATGATAATTCCCTTAGACCTGTAATTCGACTATTTTTATTTTTCTTTGACTATAAATAAGATTTGAAACTTGAATGAAGTACAAGTTAAATAGATAAATACTCGCAAGGGTAGTCAAGTTGGTGGAGTAGGTGAGCACGGCACTGAAAGGTCACGAGTTCGATTCCCCCTACCAACACTTTATTGTAGATAGATTCAACATCAGTCAAATGACATGTGTAGATAGATTCAACAACACGTGTTTATTTCAAGACATATTATTCATCCAATAATTTTCTAACCACCAAATTTTAATACATAACTGGGAGCATGTGACGGAAAGCTACGAGCACTTACCAAATAAATAGAGGGTGAATTAAACAAGAATCCATAAGATCAAGAATATAAAGATGCAACCCGTAAGGGTAGTCAAGTTGGTGGAGTAGGTGGCGCGAGGCGAAAGATCACGAGTTTGATTCTCCCTACCAACACTTTCTTGGTTGAACTTGTCACGAGGAACTGCCTAGTGTGGTTTACCGATTGGCGTAGTTTGCAGCGCTAGTATGTCAGCCGAGTGTTTATCCATTCTTGCGCATTTCGAAGAGTAGCGGCTGCGGGTTTCCCCGTCATCAAAAAAAAAAAAAAAGAATATAAAGATGCCATATTATGTCTGCACCAACACCTGCACCTCTCTTGATCTTGTGTTTAATTAAAGGATGAGGATGATGAAAATGGTCGATAAACACAGAGCTATTAAGGTGCAGGTGCAAATGCAGAAAAAATAAATGGCCTCTTTTTTCATCCGCATAAAAAATCTGGAAATGAACCAACAAGACAACATATATAAATACTATATGGTAAATTAATTAACAAAAGTATTACCCAACGTGACTGTTTAAAGTTGAAGCACTAAATTGTATGGCACGTGATAATGAAGGATGAAGCACGTGGAGACTAGGGTTTCAGCCAATGGAAGCATTACATGTCAGAGACGAACAACTGTCTCCACACCTGACCGCCATGGGGAATTGTTGAGGTAATATCTTCAAGTAGAAGTTTATCTAGAAATGGGTTCATATATTATAATTTATAAATAATATGCATGTGCTTTTTCCTCTTCTTGGTGGTAAAGTTTATGGTGGGGTGTGACAGATAGAGATGTTCAATGGGCCACGACGCTCATTTGTCCGGGCCGTTTAAATTAGAAAAAGAAACGGTTAGGGCCAAATTATTTTCGTCCGTTTAAATTCGAATTTTTTTGGCGCGGATTATTTAGCCCGATGCCCATTAGGGCTAGCCCGCCAATTGTATTTAAAAAACTATATGATTCTAATATTATATATCTAGTTTATAACATATTATATATTACTAAATATATTTTTTTCAAATCCGCATCTCCTCATCTTTAATAGATTTTTTTTGACAGCATCTTTAATAGATTTTAAATATATAATTTATAGTCGTATGAGTAATTTTTCCCATTTTATATGGATATATATTATATAATGTTATCTTTTATTATTATAGTTTTATTTTTAAAATTTAGATCATAATATATTTAAATTTTATAATTTTGTTAATATTGTGTAATTATAGGGATCAATCTTGTGCTCTACTGGTTGAGACATGTGTTGTAAAGATGAAATGACTCAGATTCGAACACATATGAGTGTGTGTGTCTCCTCCCTAAATTCCCCCATTGTACTCAAAAAAAATAAATTAATATTGTGTAGTTAAACTTATTCATGACTTTTTTATAATGAATTTTTTACTTTAAATGTTAACCTTAATGTTATATATATTCGAGTTTAAGATTTTAGATTTAAATATATAATTTTTAATTTTTTGACTTACAGCTCTATAGTGGCTCGTTTAGCCCGAAGACCGCTAGGGTTAGAGTTAGATTCCAATATTGTCGGCCTGTTAATAGTGGTCCATTTAGCCTAAAGCCCGGTAGAGCTGGCCCGAAATCTCTAGGGTCAGCCCGTTTAACATCTCTAGTGACATGTAGCATTATCTAGTACCTCTAATTTTATAACAGAGCTAAGGATATTTTCAGTGGAAAAGCCCTGTTTTTCCACAGTTTTTTATGTGTCATGTCACCTGCCACATCAAAAGTAAAAATCCCACCATTTTACAAACCTTTTCCATAATGGCTTAACCTATTTATAACTTTTTAAAGCCCCCACCATCCAATTTACAAAATAATTAAAAAGTGATAAAAAATCAATTTCAACCTCTTCCTTCACACATGAGCTCCATCCCAACACCTTTTTGCCCCCTTTTCTCCTCCATGAACCAGCTACAATCGGTGCTTCCCCAAAAACCGAAATCCTCTTCACAATGGTAAGGATTTTGTATGATACAATTTTTCATAAAAAAAAAACCTCCAAAATCCTTACCATTAGAGTTGCTCTAAGTGCTAGCGTTAGGACCAACGTGGTTTGACGTACATCACCCCAATCCTAGTATTTTGTGGAGATGACTTATTCATACTATAGACAAACGAAAAATCAATTTGGCACGTGGTGTTTTTTTAATCTCGGGAACAAGTTTTTTTCTTGTTGCTATTATACTGACACTGCAATAAAAGATGAATCGGACTTAATTAACGTACTGAATCTTTTACTCAATATTTGCCTTCGCCAATTAATTCACTTGTACATGGTTCGTGTTAATTACCATACAACCTCACAGTGACTAAGAGCTACTGAATATAAAATGTGAAATTATTTGTCTACCCAGTGAATATCCAAATAAAAACAATTCCACGCAAATAATTTTTGCCGTTTTCAGTAATTTATGAGTTGTTGCTAGCTGCAGGCACCTCTGTAAACGGAACGAGATTTTGTGTTTCACTTCCCTGTTCCACTTCTTATTTCATTGCATCGCATGAATGACACGTGTACAAGATAGTGTCACAATTGTATACATGTCATTCATCCAAATATGGAACATGGAGTGGAACAGGAAAAGTAGAACATGAAATCTCATCCATGTGTAAACATCTAATTAATTCCTCGCCCCACCACCACCGGATCCTCTGCATTTGCTTTCCATGTGTAGATGCATTTAACTCTCCAACTCTGCAAGAAATTCACATCACAAATACCACAACAGTGAGATATGGTCCGCGTCCCCCAAAACTACCATGTGTAGGCAAAAAATATTCGAAATAGATGCACGAAGCGCAAATGTCTAACAATAGAGTTAAATTATGAATGTAACTCTAAACATGGAGTTGGTTCATGCAAACGTTACAGATATCTTTGATAGGGTGGTTCTGATTTATGATGATAATCTCTGGACAAGATTCTCCCAAAAACTATATGGCAATTTGTGGTGCAGTACAGTTGTAACTAATTGAACAAATGGTACCACTCTTACCAAGATGCATGTTTCTGCCTCAGATCCACTTGAAGAACTCAATAATTAACTAAGAAAATGATGTCGGTCCATTTATCCACTCAAGATCTCAAGCCTGGCATAGAAACAAGAAATGTTATTCTCAAGAGTCAGATATATGTTGGATGTTGTGGGAATATATTTTGAGAAAATGTATTTGATTGCAGATTGCAAGTACATCGAACACCAACAACAAACATGGACAAGAAATCTGTTTAAAAGAAGTTCGAGCAAACAGTAATCAATATTAACATTCCAAACTATAAGCTCACACAAATGGAGAAGCTAAAGTTGTACTTGGTTATAAAATATTTTTGCAAAATTTTTGCTTGAGAAATATTTTTTCCTCAATATGCCAATATGTGATTATTTGTGGAACTTTTAAAAAATATATTATTCAGTTTTTCTCACTTTTCTAATCATCAACCACATCAAATTATAATTTCACTAAAAGAAATATCACATCAACTATTATCATTACACAATTATATTATAAATATACCATTCACCATCTCTTATTTTTCTAATCACCAATGGCACCCAATCACCATTAAGAAACCATCACATCAATTACCATTATCGTATTTTGATCTTATATCCAATCATTCTCAAAATTCATTCTCATTTTTCCAACAAGTTTTTCACACCATTCTCTTCAAAAATAGAAAGGGGCAGAACGAAAGGTCAACCAACCACATCCTAAATAACCATAATAACAGAAAACACAACCCCCACCCCCAACCCCTTAAACACACCACACACAGAGAAAAAGAAAAGGAAAAAAAAATCATAAGTAAATGTGGATCATGAAGCTAAATACAATCAGTCTTTTAATACTCAGGTACGATTTCATGGGGAAAGAAATCGAATAGGAGAATAAGTCTGAGTGATTTGTAATTTGTATGCAAGTAGATGGGAAAAAATAAGAGTGATCTAGCAGCAAATGTATTAAATACAAGCGCGCATAAACTTTACAAAGTGAGATGCTAAATAACTAAAAATGAGGAGACAAACTATGCAGTTGGATAGAACTTCTCCTCTGCTACTAGACCTGGCACCACATATCTCCAGATTGCTCACTCTAGGGATATGCCAATCTAATCATGTGATTTAATAACATATTTTGATTATCATATGTCTTGCACACATACAACTGCATACACTGCAGATAAAGTAAATGCAGACAATGACAATTCTTTATAAAACAGGTAGTACTTTCTTACTATTCCAAAGGTAATATCATTCACAAACAAACAAGAGACTAACATTGCTGCTGGAGTATCTGTACATTGCAAAATATGCAAAACATAGACCAAAGCTAGATTTCTTTTGAGGCTTGGCAAAATATTGACAAGTGAATTATAGAACTTTCATTTGGTTCTATGTTAGCAGAAATAAAGACCACAACAATGAAAAATTGATTCTTTAAAAGACAGGTCATATGAACCATGGCCAAGTAATCTGACTCATTGGTGGCATAAATATGATATTTTCCATTGCATAAACAGCCTGATTGCAATATTTCTAATATTACAAGTGATGTAGGACAATAAATACAAAAGAAACTCAAATATAAACAATATAAAGTTTGAAGTTATTCTATTAAATACAGAAAATGTATCAATAAATCATCAATCAGTTGTCGTTTAAATGAGAATAGAGGCATAGTTTAGATAGGCTCTGAAAGAAATAAGGAAATACCATAATTGAAGTTAACTTCGGAATCCTAATGAATTAAGTAATTATATATTGCATTTCTCCTAATGAAATAGAATAACTAATTCCCTAATAATGCTATCCAAATTCTTCTTATTCCCCATCCACAAGTCCTCAACTTAAAATGCTAATCACCTCCACATTATATCTATCACATGTTCGGTGACTTGAGTTATGAGCTGCAGTTGGGTACAAGTGCTCCACATTATACCAGACTCCCAACTGAAGAAAATCAGAACTTGCAACGACAAATAAATGAAGTGAATGGTATCAAATGGTATGTTATAACACAATTTATCAATTGCATTCCATCTACCTAAAAAATCAATGAATATAAAATATTACTCCAAGAATCTTAAAGTTCCACTAGTGTAAAAAAATAATATAAGAATTACTTTGGAATATATATACAACCTCAAGAAAGTAAAATTACCAAAAAGCATACAAGACAAAAGGAAGACCTATAAGCATGACTATTAAATACCCAGGTAATAAATGTTTTTCTAATAGGGAAAAATGTGTTATTATCATAAAATATAGGAGGATAATTTGCTTGCCATTTGCCAAACACTACAAAGTTTAGATATCTGGCAAGAGTTGCCGCCAAATTTATCACTCATGATCAAGGTTGCAGAAGTCGCTATGCGCTAGTCGGGCGACAGCCGGGCGCCTAGGCCGATTTATTTCCCGAATTTTCCCCATTTTTTGGCCTAGGCCGATTTTTGCCCGGACCGATTTTTTTTACCGATTTTGGGAAAATCGGATCGGCCTAGGGGCGCCTAAGCGGCCGCCTAGGCCGATTTTTACAACACTGCTCATGATAGAGGCATTTCGAAATGATTTTTATAGAATGGCCTAAGCAGATAGTATACAATCTACCCAAGTTATTCAGTCTTAGTTTTTTTTAGCTCATGGCCCACAATAGTCAAGAATCCAAGTCATTTTCCAAGATATAAGAACTAGTTGTTTGAAGAAACATTATGTTAAGTGTTTCTTATATTTGTGATGGGGCAACCTATTGTAATTTGATTCCCCAACTATATCTATTAACAACTCTTAATATATGATGAAAAATTAGCATAAACTTCATAATGGACCAAAATATCAAGTTGTATGGTTCATAATTTGTAAACATGTACTCATCAACCTTGATCTTTAACCGTATAGTGTAAAATTAATGAGCTCAATATTTCATCACCTTCATGTAGAAAAGATTATTAAATGAGCTGTATACATGCAAGTAACGACATTTATCTTATTACGTGTCAAAAATATTTTGCACAGCAAATTGATCCATTAAGTAGTTAACACAATGTATCAGGCAATTTGGAGTCCATGACAACATTCTACTTGGATGCATGCTATCCATGTTCACAAGATTCCAAAACTATGCACGTTTCTTTTGTGTTCATGCTATATTTAAGTAAATGATAAGTTTGACTATTAATAAACCATAAAAGGTCCTTTAACAATTTCATTACAACTAACAAGTTTGAATAATAATTTTTGGAATTTGTTCTCTTCATGTTTTTTCATAACACAGGATTAATACCCCACAGATAACAATGCCAATAGAAAATCATGGAATCATGGGACTTAAGTTAGCCCAAATAGGCTTTATCTCTGGACAAAATGAATGGCCATAGAGGTTAAAAAAGTAATTTTTGCAAGAAACACACATTATGGATGAACTCCCTCTACCATTCAGCTGATGACGTCGCATGCTAATTAATGAAAGGGTAAAAGACATTAAATCAAAATGATCAAAATTTATTTCCTCAACTGCCATGTCGGCAAAAAATACCAGAATTATAGCTGGCAAGTGCTACGTTGCAGCAACTTCACTTGCATGCACACCGTGTGTCTTTCACAAAGACGAGCTTTAGTTTGAGTAGATTACTTCTTGGTCTGCATTCATTCCACCTAAGCACTAAGCGGTGCGTCCTTACTATGCCTCTGCATTTCCCTATGCCTATTTAAAGGAAAAACTTGAATTGCCAAAGCATCGTGAGTCGTGATTACTTTTATTCATTTGTTTAAAAATTACCTTTCATTCTCTCTCTGCCTCTCTGTCTGTCTGTCTCTCTCTCTCTCTCTCTCTCTCTCTCTCTCTCTCTCTCTCTCTCTCTCTCTCTCTCTCTCTCTCTCTGATTCTAGGATTCTAGGTTCAGTTTCTTCCTCTTTTTACATCAAAAAACCACTCTTACACTATGAGAAACGTAGTTTTCCGTGAGCTGGAGGTTAATGAGACCTATGATCCAACGATGAGTCTCATTCATGCTTGGGATAGTATCCGCGTTCCTATTATTGCCCCTCTTTTGCGAATTGCAGTTTATATATGCATAGGCATGTCTATTATGCTCTTTTGTGAACGCGTTTACATGGCTATTGTGATCGCATGTGTCAAATGTCTGGGAAAGAAAAGATACACCAAGTATCAGCTAGACGCCATCAAAGAAGATTTAGAGAAAAACAGAAATTATCCCAAAGTGTTGGTCCAGATCCCAATGTTTAATGAAAAAGAGGTGAAAATATCTACATATATTTTATTTTATATTATGCATCAAATGCATAACATAAATTTTCTTTATGAATAACATTGTTGTATAAAATTTTATTTCAATAATAGATAATTAATAGCGTTTACCCGTTAAGTGCCTTACTAATGAACACAGAGTTTTACACCAGTCAGTAATAGTTATTAAAAACATTGCATATTTATAATTATACATATACAAATAGGTATATACAGGGGCGTAGCTAGGGGGGTGCCACCCCGGCCCCCAGCACACCCCAAATTTTTTTTTGTCCCATTTTTTATGTGGAAAAAAAATGAAAAAAAAATTATATGTGTTTTTTTAAGGGGAAAAAATAATTGAGCTAGGGGGAAATGGGGAAAAAATAATTTGGGCTAGGGGTAACCAGTCGAGCTGGCTACGCCCGTATATATATATGTGTGGGTGGGTGCGTACATATTTATTACAGTATGCATGTTTTTCCAATTTTAATTAAGAAAAGAAATATAAAGTTTCTTTTCCCAGAAAGCAATTTTGTCTCATCTCACCTTTTCATTCATTGTTTGTTAGCAATTGTCGTATTATGATGTTAGTGTTAAAAGCCATTGCTTCTGATCTGCATAAGTTTATACTGGATCTTTACTTTCAAGCAGAAACATTTTGTCACCAATTTTTTTACAAGAGGTGAACAAGTACCTGGGGCAAAACCCAATATGTTGATTTAATTCATCAAATTCAATCTAGTCGTGTAAATATTGCTCAACATTTATAAATAAATGATAAGTACTATGGACACCATCTGTTATAATCTACATTCTCAAAATGCTGCAATTTATTCCCAATATGTCCAGTCGTCAATTATAGCTATGGAAAAAATCGAAGGGGGACTGAATGTCATGATAATTGTTAACAATACTAGAGTTCTTTGATGTGAAACTTATGCTTATGAATCAAGAGGCTTGAAAGAGAGTAGAAAAAAACACATCTTTCAAATTGAACTACAAGGAAAAACCTAAACCAGAATGTTTTTTCCTCAGGTTTATAAGCTATCTATTGGAGCAGTATCTGGGCTTTCATGGCCATCAGATCGTCTCATTGTGCAGGTTCTGGATGACTCCACTAATGAAGCCTTAAGGGTATATTTTCTTATTCCAGAGTAACTTAATTTGATTCTGTGACAATTGTGTATCTATAGAATGATTGTGAATGATGTATGCAGACATTGGTTGAACTAGAGTGTCGAAAATGGATGGAGAAAGGGGTGAATGTCAAGTATGAGACAAGGAACAACAGGAATGGCTACAAGGCAGGCGCCCTTCGGGAAGGTCTTAGAAAGCATTATGTTAAGGATTGTGAATTTGTCATAATCTTTGACGCAGACTTTCAGCCAGAAGAAGACTTTCTCTGGAGGACTATCCCCTACCTACTTGAAAACCCAGAGTTGGCCTTAGTTCAGGCCAGGTGGAAATTTGGTAAGGATACATATAATGTGTTCATAATTGAAACATCTCTGAATCCCCATTTAACTATTCACTGGAATATTGAAAGGTCAACTGATCCCTGAAAGATTGTGGGTATCCCATATTATAAAGTTGTTGTTTTTCAAGGTATTAACATCAAATTAATTTTGCAGTTAATGCAGATGAATGTTTGATGACTCGCCTCCAAGAGATGTCATTAGACTACCACTTTACTGTAGAACAAGAAGTGGGCTCTTCAACATGCTCATTCTTTGGATTCAATGGTTATCCACAACTTATATTTCAGTTTAAGAAACTTCATTTATTGTTAAAAAAGATTAAAAAAACTATGAGTAACACAACTAAGATATTTGGCTTGAATTATAGGGACTGCTGGTGTTTGGCGGATGACAGCACTAAATGATGCAGGTGGATGGAAAGATAGAACCACAGTAGAAGACATGGATCTTGCAGTCAGGGCTAGCCTCAAAGGCTGGAAGTTCCTCTTTGTGGGGGACCTAGCAGTGAGTGTTAAAAACTTGAATATGTTGCAACACTATTTACCCTAATGACATAAAACTAAACTAGTTGAACACAATTACCTTTTTCAGGTCAGAAATGAACTACCAAGTACATTTAAGGCATATAGATATCAACAACATCGTTGGTCATGTGGACCTGCTAATCTTTTTAGGAAAATGTTTAAGGAAATCATCATCTGTGAGGTCATAATCTACAATTATTTCTTTTCACTTGTCCGCTACAAACTAGTGCTATGATTGTAAATCTTGAAATTACCATGCAATTCACATGTTTCCTTCATTATGTAATGCAGCGCGTGTCAATCTGGAAGAAATGGCATGTAATCTATGCATTCTTCTTTGTAAGGAAGATAGTTGCACATTGGGTTACCTTTTTCTTTTACTGCATCGTAATGCCAGCGACGATCTTAGTTCCTGAAGTCCATCTCCCAAAGCCGCTAGCTATTTATCTTCCAGCATGCATCACCATTCTTAATGCAGCTTCCACTATAAGGCATGAAGTTCCAGATAAGCAAAATGGAATAATTTCTTATCATTCTATTTCCCAAAAATCTCATCATCAAAATAATTGTTGCAAGTTTTGACTTACCTTGTCACAGGTCTATCCATCTTCTCGTATTCTGGATACTGTTTGAGAATGTCATGTCTCTTCATAGATCAAAGGCAGCAATCATAGGACTCCTTGAAGCTAACCGAGTAAATGAATGGGTTGTGACGGAAAAGCTAGGGAACACAATGAAGCAAAAGTACACTACGAAAGCATCCAAGAGGCCAAGATCACGCATGGGAGAAAGGTAATATAGTACAGTAAGCAGTGTCTAAGTTATACTTTATTAATGTTCCAAATAACTGAGTGCAGGGATTGGCCACTGAATTTAGAAAAAAAAAAACTAATCATTCATAAATAAAACAAACCATTAAGGAACCAAGAACGTGAAACACTCGCCAGATGCACAACAATAAATTTCAGTTTTCTTGGGGATTTAGGAATAGTATCTTTTATCGACTGGGTATTGCACACGTGCATGGATTATAGTTAATCAAATCTATTTTATCTGTGTTTTATACTAACTTACCAAATTGATATTATCAATAGGATTCAAATATTGGAAATCTTGGTAGGGATGTACCTACTTCATTGCGCGATCTACAACATACTATTTGGGCAGAATCACTTTTTCATATATCTATTGCTACAAGCTGGGGCCTTCTTCATCGTTGGAGTTGGGTATATTGGAACATTTGTACCCAATTAAAGATGAAAACAGAAAGAATGCAGTAGGCATGGGGAGAAGTACGAGCTCTGATGACTACATGACAGAGTGTAATAGGTGCGAGGTGGTAGTAGTATTTCTATTTTTTATTTTTTTGTAATGTGTTGCACATTTGTAAAGCAAGCCATGTGGCTTTATTAGACAATAAGTAATGTTAATGTGTAACATCATGACATTCTTGGGTTCACAAATAATTGTTATTGAATCCTTTGGTTCAACAAAAAACCTAAACAACAGTGCATAATCCACAGATCCTGAGCATCGTGAAATAAAATATGAAAACAACATAGTGAAAATAGTGTTGGCTAGATTGAAATAAAAGATCAAATGTCGAACAAGAGATATTTTTCAGAGCATACAGGAAGAAAAAACAGACAGTTTCACTTCACATGGATAAACTTATGAGATGGCCTCAAAATATATTCCAGCCTCTACAGAATGATTTGATGCTCTGATTATTAACCTCCATTACATGATTCCTCTTTTATGATAAAAGAAAATACGATTGTTATCCACAATACAAAACAGGCCATGATTGAGCATTTTGGCCATAGTAACATATAGAGGTTGTAAGTAAAATTATGCATCTATATGTACCATGAGACAGAGGTTTCAAATATACATGTTACAAGTTTTTTCAGGTTTCGAGCCCTGACACCTTTACTGAGATTATGTTTTATCCTTCTCAATGCAGAGAACTTTGATGTCTCCATATAGCATAATGTTCATTGTGAAATTAGGAACAATATCAAACCGAGATAAAACAATGACATACTACAAACATCATTATGCTTAATAACCCCATCTGGCATGCCTGAAAATTGCACATTTTTTAAGCTTGAACTTGTAAAACCATACACACTTACACGCATAAAAGTACTCCATCAGAACATGTAGACACTCACCAACAAACGGATAAGATTCCGGTAACTTTCCTAGCTAATCGACTCTGATTTCTCCACCTTCAATCATAGAAACATGTTAAATAGCTACGACAGTCGCCGATCAGAGCAAAATTTTGCTTTGTGAGTGAAGAGCTTTAATTTTGGAATGCAATTTAGGGAAAAGAAAAAGGGATTCCGTCTAACCTTTCAATTCTGATTTGCCTTCTAGAGCTGGTTTCATGCGTTTCGGTTGAGGTGGTGTGGAAATAGTAGTTTTGACAGTAACAAATGGTAAATGCACAAATTAGATGCAACTCGCATTTCAATTGAATTCAATTAAAGTTCAAACACGTTTTCAGTATTATAGACTTCTGATGCTAGAAGTTGTTTATGTTCATGTAATTGTAATTGTAATAAATAAATGGATGAATTTTTGAATTCTTTTTTTTTTAAAGTACAATGGGGGTTGGTAGAATGGTAGGGGAGGGACACACACTCGTATGAGATCAAATACGGATCATTCATCTTTACAACACAAGTCTGAGCAAGGACAAGGTCGTATTCCCAGTATACAGAAGTTGCACAAACAATTGCTTTTTTAATCTTGGCTATATTAGACGTTATAATATACGATCTACTTGAGAAGAGAATTAGTTGGAAAATAAAAATTGTAACCCGATGATAATAAATCAAGAGAAATGTTGTTTATAACTTTATAAGTATATTAGCAATGAAGTAATTTTAAAATGGTAATAATTTTTTTTTTTGTCTCCTTTTATACCAAACGAAAAGAAAAAGGAAATGAAATGTGGCAAGTGGACCGAGACTTTGAAGCCCAATGTTGATTTAACTGAAAGCCCAAATTGCTTTAGAAGAAAAAAGTTCAGGCCAATGGGCAATGGTCCATCGCAATCCAGCAAAATCTTCAAGCAGAAAAGGCCCATTTAAAGTGCAAACCATGTTCTTCCTCCATGCAAAATAGAAATGGGCATTTCTCCTCTTGGGCGGCCGAATTGGTGGTATAGGTGAGCATAGGATGAGGTTTTTAGTTACGAGTTCGAATTTTTCCTACCAATACTTTCTCGGTCGAACCACAAAATTTAAATAGTATATGGTAGCGTTTGCGAATTCTCTATAAACAAAAATGAGCTCTATAATTATTTTATAATCACTCCAGCTTGCTTTTCTATAGTGAAGGGACATTTTCTATATTTTTTTTTTTAAAAAAAAAAGAAGAAGAAGAAATAATATCACTATGCTAAAATTATTAAAATAAAACCCACATTCCATTAATGTGTACTTCTACTGGTCCCAAAAGACGTGGCTAAAAAGTCAGATGTGTCTGCTTCAACCATAATTTTCAGCATGTCTCACAAGTTGCAAAATCACCAATTGTCAATTCCTATTTCCCTTTACTTTCTTTCAGCAAGGCCCCTCAATAAAACGGGGCCGATTATGTTGTCTTACTATAAAAATAATATTATAAATTATTAAAATATATTTGATAGTAATAGTATCAAATTTTCATTTTATAATACAATTTCCGGTTTATTTATGCTTCTAGTCAAATAATGTTTGGATCATATAGTGGCAAGAATTTTCTAGTCAAGCCCACATTCCTATGGTCCATCATCCTAATTTTGCCTTATAATTTTCCTAAACCGCCTCACGTGCAAATGTTAAATTCAAATTTGACTATTATATTGAATTCAAATATATATCCAATTGCCCTAATATTCAATAGGCGAATTAAAGAATTTGACAAAAACTACTGAAATCATAATCTTGTCAACATTTTATTGGTAATATGAAACTATAATGAACAACTAGAAATAAAGGCCTAAAAAGTATTTGAAGAAAGCTAAAAACCCTAAACAAATCCAAAATTAAAAAAAAAAATCCTACAAACCTAAAATATTCAAATTAAATAAATGGGTTAAAACAAGTCTAAACGAATTGAATTTCGGGCCTATTTCTTATATGTCAGCAGCCAAGCTACTGAGTTTGAAAATGATTTAATAGAAAATTGGACGTCATTTTCAGAAAGTTATGTCATTGGAAATATAACGATTTATTAAAATTCTCAGGGGAAAAATGGGTCGGAAAGTATTAATTAAAAAAATTGTAAAGTGTAGGTAAAAATTATAGGTAAAATATTTACCTCTGAGAATCTAAAATTGTTGGTTAATTAACCTTTGGGTAAATTGAGAAAAATTTTAATTGAAAAATTGTCGGTATAATTTGGGGGAAAATGATATTTTTTATTCTGAAGATATTTTGTAGGTAATTATAAAATTTAGTGACAAAATCATTGTCGGTAAAAGATCGATAAAAATTTTTGTGAAGTGTATCCATTTTTATTTCGATCAAGACGTCCGCAACTCGTTCCATGTCAGGTTCAATGAATGTTAACCCGTCGGCAAGCTACCCCATAGTTTATCAAACTTTTTCACCACTAATTAACTTTATTGTCGGGGGAATATCGCTTCACTTGTAAATTGTAATAATGCTAAATTGTAAAGCAGCCACGACAACACGAATTAACATAATGAGCTTTTGACAATAAAGAAAGCTTCAATTCTAACACATTATATTCATGTCTATGGATCAATTTCTATTTATGACTAACAGCGTCTTCATTTAGTAAACCAGCCACGATGTGACAAATTCATAATTGTTAGTGACTGTCATCTAAGCTATATACATTAATCAACCTAATGCCTAGGACATTAATCGCCCATATGCTACTTTTTTACTATTAATGGTTCTTGTGTAAGTGAATAAAACCGTGCCCAATACTATTTCATAGATAGACCATGCATTATAGGAAGGTGTTAGTTTTCCCTTTGCAATTGCGAATTTTGTAAAATGCAAAGTCTAAGTAATAGTGAAAAATGAAGTTTGAAATTGAATTCATCATAGAAATTATATATTGTTTTTGGTAGATCTGCAAATCGGAGTTAAATGTGATCATCGGCGGAAATGATTTGAAGTCAAATTCATCCAACCAAAAAATTACAATTACAACCCATTGAGTTATAATATGATGTTTTATAATCTATTGCTATTTACTTTTGTTTTTTTTTATTTGAATCCCCCTTTTCCCTTGTTTGAAAAGTTGAAATTTATTTAGGATTTTCTCGTTTGACATCAAAATTTTGTATCTGGTTGTTTCGTATTTATTAATAAAATACAATTTTTTTGTTGAACAATTTAAGTTTTTAGATAAAGTATCAAAGTAGGCCCCAAATTTTGAATTTTACCATCACTCATTTTCCAAAAAATAAATAAAAAAAAGTTTAAATAAAAAAATACATGGTAGGTTTAAATTGAGTACAAAAAAAAAGTGCGATATCGATTCACGGACCAACCATGCACCAAGAGGTTGCCGGTAATCCATCGGCTTAGGCAGTGAACTTATGAACTAAATTTGTGGCCCAAACTTCCTGACGCGTTCTGTAATTAATAGTATGCATATAGTCATATAGATCAAAAGTGCTATTTAAAATCTTTATGTAGAAATAAAAAAGACGAATAAAAAAAAATAAAAAATAAAAATAAAAAAGATCAAGAGAGTTGAGAGTTGAAGTGGAAATTCATGTGTTTCAAAACCGACAGTGTTTGGTGAAAAAACTTGACTAACACATATCCAACACGATTTTACTAATTTATCCTAAAATGAAATAATTGTAGTTCGGTAAAATAACTAGAAAATTAGAGATCAACGCAATCCCTAAAACCAAATACCAATTTATCCTAAAATGTAGTAATAATTTTGGCATAATTGAAATCAATACAAAAGATCACAAACCTTGAATGGGCCAAGACGTGCCTATTAATTTTTGTGCTGGGGATATAGACAAGGATTAACTTGTCATAATTCTAATGGACGCATATTATGCTTTAATTTTTGTTAATTGTAATATTTACAGAGAAATGACACGGCAAAAACTGAATATTATACATCACCCAAATGTTTTATATCTACCTAATTAAACGGCTAAACCCATAAATATTAATATATATATATATATATATATATAATTTTATGTTGGAATAGATGAAATAATTTTAAGTCTGTCGATTCACAATAAAATTATTATATCTAAATACTAAATGAGAGAGACTGATGAAATAATAGCCGGGATATTAGGTCTTGATTATAACATCAACATTAATTAATTATATGTTTATTTCTTCCAATCAAATAATGTACTCCTACCTTACCTAATTCTTTGAGAGTACATTTAATTCCCTCAAGACAAAAATAATTCTTTGTGAGTACAAAAATTTGTGGATGTATTCACATATATAAGTACAGGCTAGTCAGTAATATAAGGCATGTAAGGGCAAATTAATTGTACTGTGAAGAGATGAAAAGAGTGTATAGTAGTACGATAACAACTTCACATATATATAATATATAAGTTATAACACAATTTTCAACAAGACGATTGAAAACTAGTATATAAAATTACCAAACATGTATGTTTAAGAATCAACAACCCTCCTACCATATTTCTCCAGATATAAAAAAAAAAAAAAAAATTCTTCAATTGTCGAGTTTCCTAAGTGTAATAGTCGGAAGATATATAGTAAGTTGCAATCAATAATTAATGAAAAATAAGTTGATGCTAATTTCTAATTAGGACAGAAAAATACAAAACTACTCAATATTCGATTTGAAATTGATCGCCATAAATTCGCTTGACTTTGATTCATTATTATAGTAAAATAAATTTCAACATAATTTATTATTAAATGATATTTAAAGTTCGGCTCAGAGTCAAATAATAAATAATGTTTTTCCACATGAACTCGATTTATGTTCGAGTTAATTAAAGTTCATCCGGTTGATTAAATTAGATAAAAAAAATTACGTGTGACTCAAACTCGACTCATTTGCAAATTTATTATTAATAATCATTTAATTGATGATTTTTCTCCAAGAAAAGTTAGCTTAGATGATAAATCAAGCACAATTAGTCCTTTTCAATCAAAGGAATTTCACTTGAAGATTTGTGATCTTGATTGCCTTCGTAAAAAGAGTGTTTCTATGTTAAAATGCACAATGACGTTAAAAAAATGATTGTTTATTCTAATATTTGTCGTAATAATTTGTATCTTATGATGTTGAAGCATATTATGAAAAAGTTGAATGCACTCACGGACACACATGTCCTTGTACTAAGATAATTGACAAAGAAAATATATCAATTATCAATTTGATGAATACAACATTGTGGTAGTCACTATAACATACACGACAGGACATCCCAAAAACAAAAATATAAATCAAGTCATTCTCATCATTGTATTATTCGGATTATTTATACATAACATAAATTATCATATAATTATTTTGTTTCCAAGATAATGGATTTTGGAGGTTTGTTAATTTTATTGTTGCAATTGTGGTTTAGTGTAAATCCCACCTAATAACTTTGGATTATGGAACGTGGTAAATTTTAGTGGGCAGAATAGGAATTCCACTAAGGTCATGACATTAGTCAAAGTTAGCTGGTTGGTCACGAAACTACATTCATTCCCGATTTAGTCTAATCCGGCGGGCATCAAATTCCCATCACTATGTCATGCTCATTCACATCCATACATGAACATATATACATGCGATAATTACAAGAAACCCCTTGAGGTTTTGGCTTATTACAAAAATTTCTGGAAGTTTTTGAAACTTACAAAAAAATCCTTGAGGTTTGATCTTATATTTCCAACCCTTCATAAGAAAAACTAGGGATGTCGATGTAACGGTCGGTCGATGCACTAAAACTCGGACTGCCCAGCACCTAGAACCGAACTAAGCGAGTCGGCCCGCTGCGGGTTGTGGGGCAGGGTGGGTGCCGCGAGTTGGCCCGTTCTGCCCATTTTAAAATAAATTAAATATAAAAAAATATGTGTAATATATTTTTAAAATATTCTTTCAAATGTTGTTATAATCAATATATAAATGTTCGATATAATATAAGAGTAAATAAAAAATATATTATATATGCAAATAATATATTATAAAAATAAAAATTCTAGGCGGACGGGTACCCACGGGCGAAGTAGATACCCATACCCGCCCCAGCCGCGAACAAAATTGCCATCTCTGCGGAAAACATTCAAAACCCCCCAATGTTTAGAAAAATAATACAGTTACCCACTTTAATACAGTTATAATTTAAATCTGGGGTGATTTTTATAATTTTGGAAAATCTTTAGAATATTTTGTAATTAGCCCAAATTTCACGGGTGTTTTTGTAATTATCCCTATATACATTACAATATCATGTCCCAAATAGAAACTCGTTTTTCTTCTTTGATTTTTTTATTTGGTGGGCCTGGGCCCCCCATGACTTCATAAAAAACTCAGCTATTTTTTCTCTAATTTTCGATTTTTCGTTCCCTATATATCCCGGCAGTTGCCTCTTTTTTTCTCTCTTCAAACCATTCTCCATTTTCTATTTCCACGCTTATTATAACTTCTAATTCTCGAGGAGAAAAAAAAATCGTCAATGGGTGAGGTAATTGATCTCCTCTAACAGTCCTCTAATTAGAATCCAATTTTGAAATTCATAAATTCTACTATTATTTTTCTATGATATGCAGAGAAAATTGAATTTGTCCTGTTTTGTATGTGTTTTTCCAGAAAGAGGGAGAAAAGAAGGCGGCGGAAGGCGGAGAGAAGAAGGCGGCGGACGGCGGAGGAAAGAAAGATGAGGGGCCCATCACCGCCGTGTTGAAGCTCGATTTGCATTGCGAAGGTTGTGCGAAAAAAGTCAGACGAGCGATTAGCCATTTCGAAGGTACTGCAATTTTTACTTTTTTGTTTTGTTTGATTTAAATTTCGTGTTAGGTAAAGACGAGAGTCTAAATCCTGACACGGACACGACATGAAGTTATTGAAAGGAATATAAACATGCTAATTTGTATAAAATGCAGTTGTTTAATTTTTTATTTGATGTATTTAGAGCATAATTCGAAACTTAATGCAAACAATGACCTAAACTGACAATCATGAGTCGCAAAATTAGTTCTATGCCATTTCCATATTCAAGTATTTTCCCTAAACAAAATTATCCAAAAATACAGTAGAGTAGGTATTAGTTTTTTTTTGAGAAGGAGTAGGTATTAGTTAGTATTGCCGTGGTTGCAAGCAAATTACGTGGAAATGATTCATTTTTCTCTAGTGTATTTTTAAAATAAATAAATAAATAGTATTAATTGTTTGTTTAAATCAATAGTATTAAATTGGAAAATAAAAGATTTCCAAAAAAAAATTACGAGTAACTTTTGTTGTGGAAGTCTTCTAGTAATAATCACGATACAGTAATATGACGATGGTTTCTTGATTTGGTCGCTACCCACATAGGACTTTTCGGAGCTCTCAAGGAATTAAACAATCTTTAGATGATCCACAATCAACGGTCCTAAAAAAATTCCATTATTTTTTACAATTCAATTTAAAATGGGAATTTCAATATCAGCAATTTTCATACTTAAAAAATAATTTTGCGTGTGGTCCAATTTGTGAAGGTGTTGAGAAAGTGAAAGCTGACTGTGATGCCAACAAGTTGACTGTGACCGGCAATGTGGACCCCGCATGGCTCCGTGACAGAGTTGAATCCAAGACCAAGAAGAAGGTGGAGCTCCTCTCCCCTCAGCCCAAAAAGGCCCCCGCCGCCGGCGGTGGCGGTGGCGGAGATAAGAAAGCCGACGAAAAATCGGACAAGAAACCAGAAGAGAAAAAGGCTGATGAAAAGAAACCCAAAGAGGTAAAACATCAATAATTTTTTAGCTGATTAATTAATTCCGATTATTTTAATGCTACTTGCCTTAATTTTTAATTAATTGGAAATATATAATCATTGATTTTGATTAATTTTATTTTTGTGGTTATCGTTATTCAGCCTGCGGTTAGTACAGTGGTGATGAAAATAAGCCTGCACTGTGACGGATGCGCACATAAGATAAAGCGGGTCGTGAAGAAAATTGATGGTGAGTTGGCCCGTTTTTTTTTTTTCAATTAAATACGCACTAATTAATCAATTTCCAAAGTCGGTAATTTAAATATGATATTTATTTCATTAGTAATTAAGTTAGGTGCGGCATGAAACCATACACTAATTTTTATTTACAAAAATCAATTATTCGCTATCTAAATAGGATACGGTTGACTATACATATTTTAAAAAATAAATTACACCCTTTAGATATATTTAGATTATTATTTTGCCAACAAATTTATTTCCTGGTACAAGTTCTAAAATGACTCATATCAATTAACTCATTTCAATTTAGCAACAACTTGTGTAAGATGGTCGCACAACGCGAGTGATATCTTTTAGACTTTAATGTAAAAAGGTGATCTTTGGTGTAAAAAGTGATAGTTTGTCGATTCTAAAATTAATTGTATTCAGACAAATTATCATTTTTTAAATTAAAAATATCACATTTTATACTAAATGTATCAATTTTTACCCTAAAAATAATCCGTCATGACTTATTGCGACCGTCTTTAAGAGACATCTCTTTGAATTTTGACCTAATTTGCTTTAATTTATAAAATAGGTTCGATCTGTCTGAGAAGTTTAAATCCGTGAAACGGTTTTACACATAGTTACTCTATTATTTTAGTTGGCAGCATTAATAACCCAGTTTATTTAAACAGGTGTTAACTCGGTAACAACTGATTTCCAAAAGGATTTGGTTACGGTGACGGGGACCATGGACGTGAAGGAACTCACAGCATATCTCAAAGAAAAGCTTAAAAGAGGCGTAGATATAATTCCACCTAAAAAAGACGACGGTGGCGGAGACAAAAAGGAAAAAGAAGGCGGTGGCGGAGGCGGAGGAGATAAAAAGAAGGACGAGAAAAAAGACGACGGCGCCACCGCCAAGGAATCGAAACCTGCCGGCGAAGGAAGCAAGGCCGCCGCCGAGGGTACAAAGGTTGAGGTTAACAAAATGGCGTACAGTAGCATCAACCCACAAACATACTACGCTGTGCCGATGTACAACCAAAATTACACCAATCAGGACTACGGTGTACAAGTGCATCATCCTAACCACAGTTATCCTATTAACTATGGTTACGCTAATCAAGGTTATGCTCAGACGGGTTACGTGGCACATTACTCACAAGGACCTCCCCCGCCGCCACCCACGTACATGAATTTAAATGATCAAATGTTCAGCGACGAAAACCCTAATGGATGCTCCGTTATGTGACAAAATAATTAATTAGTTCCAAATTTTAAATGTATATAATATAAAAAAAATTATAGAGTGATTAAGAAAAAGAATTAATGCGAAATAGATGACAACGTGTATATGAGAACAAAAAGAAAAATATAATTTACGAGTGTGGTAGAAATATTCAAACCCGCGGGCCGGTGTTGGTTAGGTTGTTTTTATTGTTTGACTTGTATGTTGTCAGTTGTTAGGTAATAAAATAATTCAATTTTGTTTCAATAGTTATGTTGTTGATCTATCTATTTTTTTTTAATTCACAGTCATTATGTTAAGTATAAATATAATTCATGGTTAAGAGGATCCCACGTGGACTAGAGTTGTATTGTGGTGGTTTCTCCTAAACAAAATTATGTCTTATTCATGTAATTAGTTTAATTAAATTTAATAAGGTTGAATTTAATAAATTTGTACGGCCTGGTGGTTAGACACTACCATCCAAATTTATGGTAATTAAAAACGAGGCTCGGCGGCCCCTCGAGGAGGATCCTATATTTTTATACCGAAATGAAATGGTCCAACTTTATATTTTTGTTTTTTTGAAACACATTTCATTATATTGTCCTTCTCATTTTATTTTATTGTAAAACGAGAATTAATGTCCACCACACATATATATGTAATCTTGGCTAGCTTGGCATTTTGCAAAATGAGTTATTGATCATAATTAAATGTGTGTCAACTTTTGATATCGTGAGATTGAGATTTTCTGTTCGATCTCTCTATTCCATTAAATTAGGAACAACATGTGTGCAAGATAATCTGACAATTTTAATTATATGTGTTTTTCATCCAATTCAATATGCTTATGAAAAAGAGAATGAAACATGAAAAGTGTAATATGAGATCTGGTCATCACATAGTTCAATGGTTCAACAATCTCACGATTTCAATTTTTTTGGTGTACAATTACTTACAATTTTCCTTTTTATCTTTTATATTTATGAGACAATATTCGATATGGTTAGTTGGAGTATTTTTGTATAGTATATATCTCTCTCGAACTGGCATGCCACACACATCCAATGTATAATGTATTACTCATTCTGCGCATGGAAGATAAACAAATGTTTATTTTTTTTTATTGAAATGAGACACTTATTAGCCATTTAAGTTTTTAACCACTCAATATTGCCAGTGAAATACATCTCACACAATCGAGAATAAGAATATTATATATAATGTTCCATTCGCTAGTCCACGTGCATATACACTGATCAATCAACAAAACTGTGCTCCAGTCGAGGCCGGCACCACAGTCCAGAAAGCTAGGAAAGTCACAAATTTCGTGAAGCACATTCCATTGGTTTTATAACTTCATGTGTCAATAAGATAGGCTACATTTTTTTTTCGTTCGTACCATATTATAGGCCTATTTTTTTATTAAGAGTATTTAATGCAAGAATAAAATAGTAAGAATATAAAAAAATATTATAATCACAATTACATTTATTAAGTTTTCTTAATCTGTGTGAATTATTCTCTTTGTCTACCTTATTGGGACGGATGGAGTAATATATTGGAGTATTAAATTCCAACATTTTTAATTTTTTTATTATATTTTTTTTGCGTGTTTATAGTTGTTAACGTCCGATATTAGTTATATATCCACGAGCCAAACAAAGAAACGAGTATTGTAGATTACTAATATACATATGGAAGTGATATGGATAAAGAAAACGATAACATATAGAAATTCATTCATCGGGCGACCTAGCTAGTCGGGTAATATATATATATTTGAATTTGGTCGAGATTAATACTCTCAAATGCTTAAGGTACAAAGTTGGTAAACCTATTTTTAGTATTAAATAAAGGTATTTATAATAGAAGAATTTCTTTAACCTATGTATATATATATATATATAGTACATTGATCGAGACTATGTCTCTTTGGTATCAGGGAATTAGGGAGACAGAGTGTTAGGTGGAGAAGTGATTATGACTCGATGGGGTGAGTGATCACATCTTACATTCAAACATTCATTGAGCTTTAAGCTTATCTTTTAATGGGCAATCCCATCGATCATGGTCGAGAATCCACCGCTCACGGCCATCACTTAGATCGGATCGGCAATTTAGAATATTCAAAATAAAAATTTGCACGTCGATTGTACAACCAAGACAATCCATGGTCGGGTTGGAGTCTCAAACATTCGTCTTTATCCATTGTTCCAAGCCGTTTGTTGACCATGTCGGCTTGCAAAGTAAACTTGGTGAGCCCTCACGAACTGGGCCTTTGGTCCATTGTGTGCCTTTGCGAATCAGTACACGTCGGATCGGGTACAATAATTGTATAGTTTATTTTATTCTACAATTATAATATTATTATTTGTTGTAACAATTGGAAACAATGTTTTAACCCCCTAGAAAGCAATGTCAAGTGTTGAAACACACTGCAAAGTTGTGGTGAGGCTAAGCCATTTGACTTTTAATGATTCCTACACCTCATTGAGGAGTATGGCAAGATACTCTAATTGGAGATCACCTATGTAAGTGAGAAGTGAGAAGTACTTCAAAGTAACACTTATGAATCCAAAGAGATGTCCATGGCCGAAACGGATACAAAACGTGAGAACAGGAGGTGTTGAGACCTTATTGTGTTAATGTTATTGTCTCGATATGCACCGTGGATGAATAGTTCAAAGGCACTGCATCCACTAGGCCACCAGTGTACCCGATGGTATTAACTACGGAATGTTCAAAGCCACAAGCTACATTTTCGGATGCAGTATTGTCTCTTGAGGACTGGTTTGCGTGTATGCATTCATGCATGTATTAATTTCCACTCATGTGAGGGGATTGTTGGAAATTGGGTTTTGATAAAGTGGGGGTCGACCCGACTTTGACCAAATTTTCGGTGGCTAAGAATTTAATTCTCGAGGAATTAAATTGTGAATTGTTAATCTACATTTCGAGTAGATGTTTGTAGTATTTTATAACCGAATTTCGGTGATGAGTGAGAAATTAATACACGAAGTTGGCCACGCGAATGGGCATAGTTTATCCTAGTATAAATACTAGAAGGTGTTATTGGTTGGATATACTATAAGACAAGTATATGATCACAAATGGGCTTTGGACCGGACCGACTCTATGGGCTCGGGTTTAGGTTGATTAGTTTTGTCACTTGAAAATGGGCTTGACCCAAATTCAAAAATGCTGTTGGCCACGATGAATGTAGACATAGGAAGTGTATAGGTTCGTGTGTCTATGAATCTAGACATTGGAGGTGTCTAGGTTCATGTGGCTTTTTGAAGTTTGTAACTCCTCAAGTAGTGGTCATATATAAAGGGTTTGTAACTCATGGGAGTTACATGTGGTTTAATGCCCACTCTCTTATCTTTAATTCCCTACAAGTGTTGGAAATGATGGTCTATATAAGTCTTAGGCGTTTTGGTGCATTGAGGGGTTAGAAGCAAAAGATGAAGTCAGTACACACAGAAAAATCGCATACCTATGCATATTCTTCAAGTGTCGGTAAAAGTGTTGTAACTTTTCGAAGAACATTTTCAAGAACACTTCCTTCTGCACTCGTGCCCAGCAGCCAGTTCTCGCTCCTTCAAGTTCGAAATGTGCATTTGTGTCAGTGGTGCTACTGTACACAAAGGAGGTTAAACCGTTTTATCTTTGGGGACATTACGTCATACCGTGTGCACTAGACAGGACGTATTTGTCTTGCGAATAGAGGTCTTCCACGACTCGGCTTGTAAAGTTCTGTCAGATTCATGCTTCTGGAGTTGGAATCTTTTCAAGACTTGTAATAGTTAGGTTTTACATTTCTTGTGATTTTATGTTTCTGTTTTGTAAGCAATCTTGAAGGCTTTTAAATCAGAACCACCGTAATATTTCCAACATTATTTTATATACATGATCACACGTACAATTTATTAAAATATCAAATGAAATATAGAATAGAAGAAATATATCGTGTGCTCCAATATTGTAGGGAACTTCTTTAATCACATCGTGGATCATGTAATGCCAACCAATACTTTGCATGGCGTGGAAGTGTTTCAACTCATAAGAGGCTTCCAGCAGCTTCGCCTACTTATTGAAAAATTTCCGCCCCTAATTAATTACGTCATCAGTTAATTAATTAAGTTAAAAAAACAGTTTAACGTCCCAACCGCACACTGAAATCTGGTTTAATTTATAGTTATCTTTTTGTTTTATTGAAAAATGGTTAGAAATTATGACCTTTAAGAACCTTTAATAGCTGGCGTGACTTAAATAAAGCCCTTGATTTCTATGAAAAGATTGTTTAAATGGTGACTTTTCACCGGCGATAAAGGCTAAGCCACTTTAATTGTGCAATTTAATTTATATCTTTTGAATTTTTCAGTTTTTGAGATAGAGATGTTTTCAGAATTAGTTCGTCTAATTAACTGATTGTTCGTGACCAACAACAAATGAAATTGTGGGATTCAAATGTAGAAAAAAAAATATATCATGTTTTCTTGTGGAGTGAAGCATAAGTAATAATTTTCTGTAGTCCTATCACTTTCAAATATTTATCATATTTGTTGAAATGGGTTATATATTACTCTATTGACTTTCAAGGTACTATATATTTATGTTCGTTACCTTTCGGGTTGCACGAAGAACCAATAGAAATTTTCAAATAAGTTTCAATTTTTTCAAATACAGGAAATTATATTTAATTAAGGAAGGCATATCGACAACCTTTTGTTATTTAGAAAAATAATTAACTAATTAATCTGTAACACGTCATAGGTCAATAAATTTAGAATATATAACAACACCAGGAAACAGTTTTGAGGATAAGATCCACTAATATAAGTAATTCTATCTCTGAATCAATATATTAAAACAATGATCGGATTGATCAGTATGCAATTTTAAGTGTTTTAGAGAATGACACCAAGCACTATTAATTGTTCTATGATCTACATATTGATTTTACAATATCAATGATCATGTAATAGGATGTGACTAGAACAACTATCTCAACTCATCGCCGTCTCATCGTATTTTCCATGAAAGTGGAAAAACCTGTGATGATGATGGTTTTGGAATTTCATCTCATCTCTCCTTCGCATGAAGGTCGTGTCAGGAAGGGCATCCGGCATAAAACTTTGGCACCTTGTTTTTTTTGAGTGAATTTTGTAGTGTTAACTAATTCTAGACAATTAATTGACTCTATAACCTTCACACCATCGACACCACATAGTGGGATAATGTCTTGATTGATGATGATGATGATGATGATGTCTTGTACATGCTACTCTTGGAGAAATATACCAGGTGTAGTATTTACCGTAGATATGTATATAATATACACCTGTACATGTGTGATTATGTGAGTAGTTTTACACATCTATAATAAATCAACGATTATTACGCATTGGTGTAGCATGGAATAAATCGTCCAAGAGATTCATTTATAAAGGCTTGTAATTATATTATTTAAATACATAATAATATATTATATTACTAATTAATTACTAATCAAATTTTACAACAATACATGACATTAGAAAATGTTTTTCTCAGAAATAGAACCAAATATAGATTTTCTCACAGTACTATATTTACCAAAATAATTTCCTTGGAACACTCAAAATAAAATGAAACAAAAGTATCTAACTGCTCATTTTTTTTTCATTTTCATATATATTTTTCTTTTTCAATATTTGTGATAAGTGTCATTTTATGCACGTTTTATGTGTATATTTGAGTAGAATTGAAAGTGGAGTTAGTTATTTTATTGTTAGTTTTGTAAATTTTTGATTGTACATAGTTCATATTACTCCGAGGTGCTTTTATTGATGTAGATTGACCATTCGGGGCTAATTTTGGTGAATTTCGGACCATGGATTCATGTCAAAACATACCTGGGGAGTTTAAGGATGCAAAAACGCCGAAATTCCAAGCCAAACGCGTCATTTTCGGGGCCTTTTGGTCCAACACGGGGGGGTGTCGATGATGCAACAACACGGCCGTGTTCACGGAGCTAAAAACTCGATTTTTTCGCACAAAAAAAAGCTTGACCTCGACACGGCCAGGCCGTGTTCCCAACACTGGCCGTGTCGAGACACGACTGACCGTGTTGGGAAGCACGCCATGTCTCACGATCCCCTGTGTGATAAAACAAAGACGGCCCGGCCGTTTATACAGGCGTGTCCGGCACTTTTTGCAACTTTTCTTTGCGGAATTTGGGAAAACTCACCAACCAACCCATTTTGGCCACTTTTGTACACTTTTAACACCCTATTTTTCTTTGAAACATGTCCCCATGTCCCCTCCTCATCACTTGAATACAAGAATTCACCAACCAACAAGGAAAATGGGGGTGATTGTTTAATAAAAAGAGTATCTTATCAATGTATTGGTTTCTATAAAGGCCAAGGGTTGAAATTGGGAGATTCATTCATTAGATACTCAGGAAATATTCATTGTATTCATTTCATTAAGTAGAATTGGGATCGGGGTCTTGGAGAAGAAAGCTTGGGGCAATATTGGAGAAGAAGGCTTGGAGCAACATCATCAATCAAGAAAGAAGTCAATTGAGATTTTGAGAAAGATAAGTACACCATGTCTACAATACTTAAATCTTCTTGTGTAATTTATTCTTTGGTCAAAATCATGTATAGCTAAACTCCAGTGTTTGAATGTAATGAACTCTAGAATGGATTTGTGATTAAGGTGTGTATGTTTTTAATAAAATCTTCATATTTTGTGTGATTCACTTATATTATGCTTCGTTCATTCGAATTGATATATGCGCAATATTGATTTGAAGTTTATTTTTCATCGGGAAATCGAGAGATTCATGGTGAAATAGAACCTATATAAGTGAAAAGAGTTGCATGCAATCTTAGATATGGGACGACATAAATCTTCCGGATTAGGGTCAAACCTAATATGAGAATTCACAAATCGTTATAATCTTTGTCTTGGGGTTTTAACTAGAAAGAGATTTTGATTAATCAACTTGAGATTAGAAGTTTTTCGCCTTGAGAAAGGGTTTAACTTAAATTGGGAATTTCTACGGTCCACAAGACATGAGATTTTATTAAAAGAGGTTGGTTTTTGCTTAAGGGCTTACGGTTGTATTTTTAACTTGTCAAATCACAAAAACATTCTAGAGGGATTTACATTCAAACACATTTATATCTCTTGATTTCTTATTTTACAAATCTTCCTTCATTTTTACAATTTATAATTTGTTTTCCTTTTTCATCAAACAAAAACTCGAAAATTGTTAGATTAAATAACAAAAAGACGGTAATTATTAGTACTTACAATCCTCGTGGGAATGACACTCAATGACTCAATAATCTATACTACAAAACGATAGGTGACTTGCTTTTGATTTACGGTTTTAGAGTAGCTTTTGAACCATCGTTTGAAACCCCAAAATGCACTATAATTTATTTTCGTTTCAACTCCATTTTCAAATCTATTTATATTTCAATATATAATAAACACGAAAATAAAACTAATTCACTTGTAAAAAGAAAAACTAATTCAAACATTATAAATTTTAAACTTTTTCGCCAAAGTGCATATTCCTAATTGGATAAGCTATCTCCTTTTCAATCATTACTCTTTCATTCCCATCAGTAGACACTAATCATCTATTTTGATTGATTGCAAAGCTGTACGTATTCAGAAATTACCAATAACAAGTCCAATTTTCAGGCTTTATTTATGACATGTTGCACATTTTATTATAATAATTAGATTTCCCAAGGCTAATAAAAATTCAACAAAAGACTGGATTGATCAGTTGTTGCTTGAAAGAATTAACTAATTTGCTTGGAGACCTTAAATTCCTACAACTTGCGGAACTCTAAACTATATAGAGTCAGCACTTTTATTCGCTTCACATTGGAAACCACCATTATAACTATTTAAAGGAGGATTAGGCTCATTAGTAACGTTTATCCGGGATAGTCGATGTTACCCACTTATAGGTAGCTACCCAACCGAGTTCTATACCATTGGATTAACACACACTCATGTTGATGTGTGTGTGTATGTGTTGATCTAATGGTATAACCCACGAGTTGGTTTACCCTAGTGGGTAGCATCTACTTACCCCGTTTATCCTAAAAGCTTATCCATTATTATGTTAATTAGTGTATCACAAGTTTATTATTATATGAGAGTGTTTTCAAAAATTCATGCTTTTAAAAGAAGTATATTAATACAAAGCAGAAATAAAAGTAGTTGATAATCAAAATTTGGTTCTATATGCAAATAGAATCAAAAGTTGAAAGTATTTGTAAAGTATTTGGTGAAGAGTTGTAAACATGCTTGTTTGCTTGTAAAAGTCAAATGGGGAGTGGAATATTGCAGGAGATTTGTAATGGATAAACATTGAAATTAAATCATTAAGGAGTGAAATATTATTCA
The DNA here is from genome assembly GCA_016081115.2 of Rehmannia glutinosa. NCBI lineage: Eukaryota > Viridiplantae > Streptophyta > Magnoliopsida > Lamiales > Orobanchaceae > Rehmannia > Rehmannia glutinosa. The sequence goes on from JABTTQ020000348.1 coordinate 1,357,112, forward strand.
CTTTGTAATTTATAGCTGAAATATATTACTAGAAGTTTAGTCAAGATTCAAGAAGTTTAGTCAAGATTCAAGGGGCTAAAAACATATTACTAGAAGTTTAGTCAAGATTCAAGGGGCTACTGGCCAGGCATCACAATTCACATCTTAAACAAATAGCTTTTCAGCTAAAAGCCAGTTATTCTAATTTTACCCCTTCAACCATTGGAAAGTTCCAGTCGCATCCTAAGTCCTAACTACTTATTTTGGTTTTCAATAATAATAATAATAATAATAATAATAATAATAATAAAAGTATAACGTAGTAATTACATAATGCTGACGTCCATTTTTTCTAAAAACTAATCTTCTTTGCCAAATCTTATTATTAATAAACTGATAAATCAAAACAATTTATTAATTAATAAGCACCTTATATGCTTAACGCACCGGCCTAGATTTTAATTAATTGACAAAAAATCATGCAATAATTTCACAAAAAAAGATTATAGTACTAATAAATTAAGAATATTGCAAGCACAAAATTGGATGAATTTCATTTATGATGAAAAATTTTATTTCCATTAACATAAGCGTGTGTGCCGGCACCGCTTTCATCAAGATTTGAAGAACTAAAGAACGAGCTTGGCAAAATTCCACGAAAAATAATGTTCTTGCGATTAAAATGATGTTATTCATGAATAAACTGTAATTTTTGGGGAAAAAAATATTTTCAAAAATAATTTGGTATGCTTTCTCGCGATTTAAATGGAATTCTTCACGCGTCGTCTGTAATTTTCGGGAAACAAATTATTTCCGGCATATATCCATTTATTTATTGGCCATAAATTAAATTTATCAATAAACCAGGTTTAAAAAGTCCAAGTCCAAGAAATGGAGACACACCTATATATGTTACGTCACATATAACAAAAGGGCCAAATGCTAAGGCATGGTGAAGGCCTTTAGAAGGAATTTTTTATTAGTCTCCCGGCTTGCAAATTGCAATATTAATTAATTTTTTCAACTCATCATTATCAACTTTTTTAAATCTCATGGGCATTCCCCTGAATAAATTTCAATTTTCCATTAATTAATAAATGAATGTATATCCAATAGCAAACAAGTAAAGAAAACGTTAATTTGCATACTTCATGCGACTTTATTTGGAAAAAAAGATGAATTACTATTAAAGAGTGATGATGCATGTGTTTACGTTTTAGCTTAGAATTCTTGGGTGACAAGAAGACAAAATAAAGCAGCCAATTATAAAGGGGCATACATAAATTAAAACTTATTACGCATTTGCTCACATCATATTCCATGTTTAACAGCGACTCCAATTCTCCATTAAAGTGTTTGATCGTGATGTTATTTGTTTTAGGGATAATTACAAAAAGCACCCTTGATGTTTGACCTAATTACTAAAAAATGCCCTTGAGGTCTGAATCAATGTTAAAATTAAGGGGCTAACTGTAATATTTTATAAATGTGAAAGGAGCCGGGGATTTTGAAATATTTTTTTGTTTATGAATGAGGTAAATGTTAGACAAAATAAAACCTCAAAGTCTGGATTTTTTTTTATAATTAGGTCAAACCTAGTCAAGGGTACTTTTTGATTTAATTCTTTGTTTTATTGGCAATTAAGCCCCTAACCTTTTACATATTGTATTTTTTCTACCAAAGTAACATGGTAATAATTGCGTCAAAGTCCATAATTGAAAGAGGTAATCTTTTTTTTTTTTTTTTTAGGCAAGGAAGAGGTAATCTTAATCTATGGGTAATATACTAAAAATTTATTTTTTTCTGCAGCTTAATGTATGTGAACAATTGTACTATAAGTATAATATAAAGTTTTTTTTTAACACAACACAAATTAATTGAAGTGATAACTTTTTTGATAATCAAATTAAACAAACATTAATATGTCTATATTAAAGAATTAGACAAGAATTGAAGTTGAGCCAAGTTTTAAATAAATATATAGTCAATTCTGATGGTGATATTTTAATTTTGAGCAAAGTCTCTACAGTAAGATGGTTTTGCGGTCACGCACATATATGACTTTTAGTATAAAAATTAATATTTTTAGTTTAAAAAATGATACTTTTGGTGTAAAAAGTAATATTTTGTATGAATACACTAAAATTAAGTGTATTCATACAAAACATCATTTTTTACACGAAAAGTATCACCCATCACAACATACAACCGTCATACAAAAGTTTTTGCCTTTAATTATTATTGGCGTTCAAACCAAATCAAAAAAATTGAATTACTCACTCCAGAATGAGATTTAAACCAATATTTGGAATGAGATTTAAACCAGTCAAATATTGACGTGGTCGAAAAAGAAAATATAAATAAAGGAGACACGTTCAGTTGAGTCCAATTCTGATAATTTTGGTTGTATCTGTGACCTACCCCATTACGTTGAAGACCTATTCTGATTTATTTAAAATATTCTTTTTCTTTTTTCTTTAGTTTATCATTAACATTTGTTTTTTTTTTTTTGAGAAATATCATTAACATTTGTTACAAATTCATCAAGTGGAGGATTACTAAACTCAACTAAGAAAATACATCTGGACCAAAACAAAGTGCAATTGGACAAGTTTTCTCACTTATATGCCAACATCTGTCAGACCAAATTACATAATAACGACAACCGTAAATATTTTTCCTAATCTTATCTAAGAATAAATCTACATATTCAAAGATTTTGTGGGAAACTTTCACAGTAATTCCTTTTCTTACACCAATCATTTGCAAGAACAAGAGCACCATAATTTGGGTGGGCTATTAACACCCCAAAATTAATGAATACACTTATCTCCATATAATTGCAAAAATATTTTCCACTTAAAAGACAATATTACTCTTACTTCAAGAAGTTCTAGATACACCCACATTCTTCTTCTTCTCGAAAAAAGTTGATTTTTTTTTTGTATAAACCCTAGATTTTTCCAACGCCCAAATTGTTGAATATTCGGACAATAAAGTATTCATATCCCCAATAATGAATGTATATTCTTAGTTTATAGCATAAAATGTGTTATTTCTCAAATTTATAGGTTGAAAAATACGGTCGCATAGTAGTGATGCGATATTTAGCACGATCCCACACTATGACAAAAAAATTCATTTGTCATGCGCCATCGCGTACATGGCATGATGAAAAAAATCCATCGTGATGTCTTGTCATATGACATGATGGAAAAAATGACATCATCCATCGTACCATCGTGACACGTGTCATGATGGCGAAAATACCATTGTGCCATCGTGCCACCAAGGATTTTTTATGAAAGGGTAAAATTGGAAAAAAGACGGGGGTGTATTGAACAATTTGGTCATATTTTAAAAAATTGGGGGGTAATGTATTTAGAATGTGGGTGTCTTTAAAGGAAAAATAAGTGTCAATAGCGTCACCCCCATAATTTAAGGGTAGTGTATTACAGTCTTGGTGAATTCTGCTTCATAATGATCAGAAGAGCCGACATCAAAGGATCAAGAAGCAACATCATTTGTGAACGCAACGTCGCCACAAGCCATTTATCCCTGTGGTAATTTTTCTGAACCACAAACTTGTAGCTCAAGTGTTATCGTTCACCCTTATATTTGTAAGGGGTGTTGACCGTGGTTATAGAGAAGTGGAGAATCCCCATTCCTGCTCACATCCCCAAATTAATCAGGGATTCCCCATCTCATTCTATTCGTATTAACTGGCGTAGTTCTCCGGCGGGATGTTGTCATCCCTAAATGCAGGAGAGATAAAGTTTATAAAACTATTAGAAAAATATATATGTAATAGTACAAAATATAAGCCTAACAGACATACACCACGTGCATTTCATGGATAAAAAAGATCGTTTGCATTAAAAAAATTGTAACGGTCTACATATGGTTAGGGGTGTTCATTTTTCGAATGGGTCCGAAATTCGATTCGGTTGAATTCAATTTTAGTTTCAATTAGAATTTTGAATTTGAATCGAATTTTGAATCAACTTGAATCTCGAATATGAATATTTGAATCGAATAACGAATTGAGGTTTTTTCTCGAATTCTATTCGAAAATCCTAATTCGAGGTAAAATTCGACTAAACTCGAACCAGTATTACAATTCGAATTCTTATTTCAACTCAAATTCGTATTTCAATTGAAATTTATATGTATATGTTTCACACTATACATAATTATTTATTGTATATATGTAAATTATACACATGCATTTATAATATATATAAATGAATAAAACACTCTTGTTTAAATAAAAATGTAAAATTATAAATATATGCTCTTTTCCATCTTGTTTTTTTAGTTTTTTTAGAAATAATTACACTTAATAGTATATGAAATACATTTTACATTACTTCAAATTTTATCTTTAGACCATGTTTAAATAATCCTTTTTGTGTTAAAAAATATATTTTAGGTAAAAAAACTGTTTCATTCTTACAATCTCACGTTGAGGGCATATGGTGAAATAATCTATGAGAATATTCCATCAGCTATGTCCATTGTATAGAAAAGTACAAAACTTGTGTACATAAACTATACAACATACATTATACATTTATACAATATAATCTTTGATTTTTTTCCTTTATTTTAAATTCTTATTACAATATGCATTATACATTATACATCTGTACACTATAGTACATATATTTATCTTCAGATAATATTAAAATAATAAATTATATGATAGCACACACTATATCTCTTTATCTACATACATACACTTTGTCAATTTGATACCTCATATTTGAGTATAAAAGTTATTTATCAAGTAACTAGTTCTAGTATAAAATTGGCACAAAATGATTTATTAAATTTATATAAGGGAGTTCATTATGAATTTATGATAGTCTTTAGTTAAATTAAACAATGAAAAATGGTTAGTCGATAATTTGTAATTTTGAAAAAACAAAATCTGGAATTTTATTGGGTATAGTCCAAACATATTATGTTATGAATCCAAACCTTATTCATTTCATTGATAAATTTGGATTTTTAGATTGACTTCAATTCGATTCAAAAATCGAGAAATCCAATTCGTTTAAATTCGATTGAATTAATCGAATTAGGATCGAATTTTGAATTGAGGTTTAAAATGTTCATTCGATTAAATTCGATTCGAGGAAGTCGAAGAATTCGGAATTCGATTCGATGAACACCCCTACATATCGTGGATTCCATATGTTACTCACACTACATATAAATAATTGTGATTGTTATGAAATTTGAAATCGCAGAGTTTTCTGAAAATATTCCATAAATAGAATCTAAAATTACTATTTGTGTGACTTTTAAAATTTTTACAAATATAATTATGGGTGGCGCTATTGGCACCCCCAAATTTGATGAGTACACCCACCTTATAAGTTCACCCACCCCCACTTTTTCAAATATGACCCAATTGATGAGTTCACCCCCTTTTTTTTTCCAATTTTACCCTTAGTCTTATTTTCCCCCAAAATACACCCTCCAACCTCTCACCTCCCCCACTTTCTCAATTTGAAACAAAAATACACCCACCCTCGCAAATTGTTCTATTCGTGAATCGACAAGCAATGGTGAATAAAATCCAAACATACCGGAGAAGAAGGATGGTTCTTCCTGTTGATGATGACGACTTCGTCGATGATGCACCACCATCCACAACAAAGCCGAGACGAGACACCGCAGACGCGCACGCGGCGCTCGCGAAGAAAATGACGAGGTATTGTTATAACTCAACTTTTCCTTAAAATAACTTGCATTTTTGTAATTTGAGTGTCTATATAGTTGTATGGGTATGGGTTTGAGATGGGTATAGTTATGGCGCCATTTGATTTTGTAAAATTTGAAATACATGGAACTTTGAAGAACACGAAATGGCACGATCGATGAAGCCCTATGTGGCATCGATCGATTATGCGATCGTGCCACTTAGCACGATGGATTAGTCATCGAGCGTGCCACCATCGTGCTACTTGTGCACGATGGCTTATTCATCGATCGTGCCACAATCGTGCCTTGTTGGCACGATAACGATGTGTGACCGTGTCACTATCGTGTCTAAAAGGCACGATCGTAGTATGCGATCGTGCCACCATCGTGCCATTTGATCAACTTAACAAAATCCCTCAGAACAAATGTGCCACCTTAAAACAAGCATTTCCGACAAAGAATCACACCAATTAAAAACACATGCATTTCCAATAAAGTTCTTTAACTTATCCAATACATAACAAACAAATAATTCTAACCTAAGTTTATAGTCTCCGTACTACGGACAACGGGATCTTTCCTACACTTCCACTATACAATTCAAGTTGTTTAGTATACAAATTCTTCCAATTTGTCGCACATTCATGGCGATAATTATTCCATGTTGCGACCACGGGAGGCAATGGGTGACCGCCACTCAAGAAAACCTACAAATGAAAAAAATGGTTATTGTAGTTGAGACGAGACAAATTACTCAATTTTTTAGTTACCTCTATAAAATGGTTATTGTTCACAAATCCAACACAAATTAGCTTCGAGCAATTGGCGCTTACATTCGTAATGGTAGATATGTGAGAGACATTCGCCGATCCAAACACACAAACGCAACATTGTAAGCCGACGCAACCAAGTGACCCATCTCGGGTAAACAAAACCAATGTTTCTTTATGCTACTGTTTGTCTCGTTATAGTAGTTGAGACGAGACAAGATTTTGTCAACACTACCATGTTTGACGAATACATGATTGTACAACCTCTTGGTTTTCGTTCAACTCATGACATAGGTCTCCTCGAACCCGACCCCATGAATCTTCACCGTATCCAAGAGGTTCCTTACACGCACGAAACCACAATGACCATCGCTCATAACATCCTTAGTACCAATAATATGTTGATGTAAACGCGTTGGAAGTTGCTCCATAAAACCACTAATGGTCACACCGGTCCTTTTGACGCACAACCTATTGAAACACAACATGAAGAATAAGGTGGGACATTAGCAACAAATATGTCATGTGTACATGCACAAATAAAAGAGACGATATTTACCGGTAGCTTTTGTCTCGACATCGGGAGAGAACATACGTTGATTCAATGGACCAATATTAAAGATTACTTCTTCACATGGTGAACAACTATCTTTAATAGACTCGACATATTCGAACTTACTCGGGTCACGTTTGGTTGATTTGGATTGTTTAACCTTTACGGACTTAGGGCGACCACGTGTGCGAAGGTCGCATCTTCCAGGCTCAATTAGTGAGGTTGTTCTTGGATTCGTAATCTCCGTAATTCTTTTCAAAATTAATAACCTCTCCGATTCGGGTGCTTGTTCAAATTTGGTGAAAAGATCACCAAACACGAGTCCATCGAGACCCATTTCGGGCCCAACTCCTTCGTCTTTGCTAGGCGGTAATATATCTAATTTTTGCCAAAATGAAGCCACTTGATCAAGTGGAATTGGCTTATCCAAACTCACATATTCGAGAAAGTTCATGAGCACATGGGAGTCCGCACGTCTTTCTCAATACACAACCACACAACAAAGGGTCTACGCTACCCTCCCTACACGATGCATTTCAAAGATATAGATCAAATTCAATGCATGTATAGACACCATACCTCGTAGTGACATGAATACAATCGATTTGTATTTATGTAAGACTACATTTCGCTTCTTCTCAAAAAAGAAGAAGCGGTTGCATTGTGTGATGTCTCGAGGAGGGTGTGAATCTTTGCCAACATGTCTCGAAATTACATCGACTAGACGCAGTCGTGTCTTTTCAATGTTGCATGGTGACTCTCCGCCTATAATGATTTTTCAAATAATATTATATTAATTTTTAGGATTGTATATGATATAACATAAACGCAATGATGAGCACAATAAAGTGAATTACCTATTTGTTGTGGTGTTGTCGAAATGCATGACATTATTCGGCCCAAGCGGAGACACAAATCTTTCTTTATACGGCCCCATCCATTGCTCCATTATATATTGTACGCGGGTGGATAATCACAAAATTCTCGATCGCAATCTCCTAATTAAGTCATAAAATGATTGCTCGGGAATCTGCGATGACCAATAAATTACAATAGAGGTTAAAAGATTCCCACTTCTCTTTTGTGGCCAATATTTTTTTGCGGTTTGCCAAAATGTTCCTACTAATGTGCCACCGACAGAGAAAATGTCTCGAAGTGGGAAATGTCGCTCTATTTGATGGCTCAAAAGCTACCTTTAAAACCGTAGGCAAGTGCACCTATCGTTTTATAGTATAGATTATTGAGTACCGAGTGTCATTCCCACGAGGATTGTAAGTACTAATAATTACCGTCTTTTTTTTGTTATTTAATCTAACAATTTTTAGAGTTTTGTTTGATGAAAAAGGAAAACAAGTTATAAATTGTAAAAATGAAGGAAGATTTGTAAAATAAGAAATCAAGAGATAGAAATGTGTTTGAATGTAAATCCTCTAGAATGTTTTTGTGATTTGACAAGTTAAAAATACAACCGTAAGCCTTAAGCAAAAACCAACCTCTTTTAATAAAATCTCATGTCTTGTGGACCGTAGAAATTCCCAATTTAAGTTAAACCCTTTCTCAAGGCGAAAAACTTCTAATCTCAAGTTGATTAATGAAATCTCTTTCTAGTTAAAACCCCAAGACAACATTATAACGATTTGTGAATTCCCATATTAGGTTTGACCCTAATCCGAAGATTTATGTCGTCCCATATCTAGGATTGCATGCAACTCTTTTCACTTATATAGGTTCTATTTCACCATGAATCTCTCGATTTCTCGGATGAAAAATAAACTTCAAATCAATATTGCGCATATATCAATTCGAATGAACGAAGCATAATATAAGTGAATCACACAAAATATGAAGATTTTATTAAAAACATACACACCTTAATCACAAATCCATTCTAGAGTTCATTACATTCAAACACTAGGAGTTTAGCTACACATGATTTTGACCAAAGAATAAATTACACAAGAAGATTTAAGTATTGTAGACATGGTGTACTTATCTTTCTCAAAATCTCAATTGACTTCTTTCTTGATTGATGATGTTGCTCCAAGCCTTCTTCTCCAATATCGCCCAAGCTTTCTCCTCCAAGACCCCTTGATCCCAATTCTACTTAATGAAATGAATACAATGAATATTTCGAGTATCTAATGAATGAATCTCCCAATTTCAACCTTTGGCTTTTTTATAGGCAACCAATACATTGATAAGATTCTCTTTTATTAAACAATCACCCCATTTTCCTTGTTGGTTGGTGAATTCTTGTATTCAAGTGATGAGGAGGGGACATGGAGACATGTTTCAAAGCAAAATAGGGTGTTAAAAGTGTACAAAAGTGGCCAAAATGGGTTGGTTGGTGAGTTTTCCCCAAATTCCGCAAAGAAAAGTTGCAAAAAGAGGTCCCGGACACGCCCGTGTCGCCCAGAACGGCCGGGCCGTGCTGTTTTATCACACAGGGGACGCTTGACATGGCCGTGCTTCCCAACACGGCCAGGCCGTGTCTCGACACGGCCAGTGTTTGGGAACACGGCCTGGCCGTGTCGGGAGGTCAATTTTTGTGCGAAAAAATCGAGTTTTTAGCTCCCGGCGGAACACGGCCGTGTTGCCCGACACCCCCTGCCCGTGTTGGACCAAAAAGGCCCCGAAATGACGCGTTTGGCTTGGAATTTCGAGCGTTTTTGCATCCTTAAACTCCCCGGTATGTTTTGACATGAAATTCACCAAAATTAGCCCCGAATGGTCAATCTACATCAATAAAAGCACCTCGGAGTAATATGAACTATGTACAATCAAATATTTACAAAACTAACAATAAAATAACTCGAATTCTACTCAAATATACACATAAAACGTGCATAAAAAGACCCTTATCAAACCACTTCCAACTTTGAACTTTGCTTGTCCTCAAGCAAAACATTATATCAAAAAGAGGGATTCAATAAATCACAACATACAAAGATGAATTTTTTTCAACATATTGAACATAAGTAGTCAAGTTCTTGGCCTTCTCAACCCGAATTAACCATTAAGTAAAAACATAGTTTTTTAAAACGACGATGTCAAGAAAGATCGTAATATCGGCGGGCGCATTATTCGGACTTGAAATCATCACTCCACAAAAATCGATAGTTATGAACAACTTCAATTCAATAACGCCATGAAAATACAAGAATTCAATAGATCATTGTAGTTAGCTTACTAGTCATATAACCAAGCTTCTTGAACTTTATTGGAATGAGAAGTCAATGAGTATTCATTCTCTATCTTCTTTTTTTTTTTTTTTTTTTTTTTTTTTTTTGGGACCTTCGAGACATGCTATCCACTAGGTTTATATTTTGAATTTCTTTTCAAACACTCCTAGGGTGGTTTCCCATACTCATATTCGTGTCGCCGTTTTACATAAAAGACAAACATGGGGCTCATGAATGCTCCTAGTTACTAAGCAAACAACAAATAGAGGAGTATAACCTCGATTGGTCCGTTTTTCTTCTTTTTCTCTTTTTTTCATTTTTCTCTTTTTTTTTTTTTTTATTCGCAGCTTGGTTTAACAACTCGTTAACCACTACTAAATCACGAGTTCTCAGGACGTTCATAGCGCTAGGTATCGCCGTATATGCCTTAACACATCAAGTATTTATGGTGTTAGAAATCTCATCAAAATTTTTACCGCATCCACGTCAATCTATCCTAGACAATCAATTGCTTCACATTGAAAACACAAATTAACAAGTTAATATAGGTATAATTGGGCCAAGTTATTGACTAGCAAATACTCAATTTGTTAAAAAAAAAAATCACATCTCTTGAAAACAAACACACAAGCATTCCGAAATGTTATTGTACCCACTCCAACTTTAAGATTCACATTGTCCTCAATGTGAAAGAAAGAAATGGACAAACACACACAAAACACTCAAAAAAAAACAAAGAAATTAGAATGATATAAAAGAGGTGGAAAAAAGAAAAATACGACCTTACTACAATAGTGGAATCGGTGTTGAGCGACCATTGGGTTGTTTTGTACGGGACCTTCAACGGCATCTTCATACCTAATCAAAGTTAAGCAACACACAACTCGAATACCGTGAAATCTCAAATATTCCCAATTAGGACAAGCAAGAAGAAGCTCAAGAGTTTTTTTTTTTTTTTTTTTTTATGATTTGAAAATGACTAAGGACTTGTGATTATTTGAAAGAAAATAAAATAAAATAAATGAAAACAATTGCACACAAACATCGGGTTGCCTCCGGTAGTGACGCTTCTTTAAAGTCGCATATTTGGACTAATTCACCTAAATGTGAAGATTAGTCGGGCGGAGCCTCGAACTTATGAAAATACCTTTGGTGTTTAGTAGAACTACCTCCAACTTGAAGTTTCAAAATGTGCTTTTCAACCTTCCTAGGTCCCCCTTTTTGGGCATAAGCTTCCAATATGGACTTTGAATAACACTTTTCTCCAAGAGTTTCTCATCATGCAAAGGAATTGAATCGACAAAAGAACAAGTAGTATCCTTTTCAATTTCAACATGAATTTTAAAAATTACTTGTTCATCCCCTACTCTCAAAGTTAATTTTCCTCATGCACATCAATGATAGATTTCGCCGTAGCAAGAAAGTACGCCCAAGAATTAGAGGAACATCAATATCATTATGCATGTCAAGAATAACAAAATCAATCGGGAACATGAATTTATCAATCTTGACTAACACATCATTAATAATACCTCTAGGATGTTTAATCGATTTATCGGCCAATGAATGTCCATCCTAATAGGTTTAAGTTCACCTAATCCCGCATTCTTGAATGTTTCATAAGACATCACATTGATACTAGCTCCCAAGTCGGCTAGTGCCCTATCAACAGTAAACCATCAATTGTGCAAGGGATAATAAAACTTCCCCGGATCATTAAATTTTTGTGGTAGTTCATTGGAAGGACATTTATCATTCAATTGCACATTTGATAATTTGTTGAGCTTATTTTCACTAGGAATGATGTCATTAAGATCCTTAACATGCTTTGAATGAGGGTCAACAAATGGAATATTGGCATGTAATTGTTTGAAAGAATCAAGGTACTTACCAAATTTGTCCTCCCTTCTATCTTCTTCGGTTAGACTCATTAAGGGATCTTGGGTTTGTATCGCAACCTCATTTTTCATGAGATTTTCTTTGGGCATGTCATCATCCACGTATTTCTCGCATGGCGGCATTGGCATAATCATGCTCATGTGGAAAAGCGATGGTGATTGCCTTTACGTGCTCCCCTTGGGTTTGGCTCAGGTATTAGCAAACTACCTTGTGGCCTTCGTAAATCATCTTCGCAATCGGCCTATTTGATTTTCCAGATTATGGATAGATGCCTCTTGATTTTCAAGGATGTTTCCACCTTTGGAATCGGGTATCTGTTGATTGCACAAACTTTGTTATAAGATCTTCCAAGTTAGGCTTACCTTGATTTGATTTGGTGAAATCCGGAGACGTGTGTAGATCAAGATTGGGATTAGGTCGTGGTTGGCCTTGGTTTCCCCAACCGAAATTAGGATGTTGTCTCCACCAAATTATTATATGTGTTGGTGTAAGGATTGCTTGGGTAATTTCGCCTTGATTCCCAACGTAATTAGCTTTGTTCACTTGAGGTATTGTGTGTGGGCGATCCGATGATTATGCAATCCTCCGCAAGTTTCACAAGATAAAACATGTGGTGGTGGTGGTTTAGGAGCCGCTAGATCGTCGATCTTTTGGGTCAAAGCTTCGACATGTGCGGCTAGTGTAACCACCGTGATCTCGCATTATAAACACCCACATTCGGTAGGTTTACCTCAAATGCGGATTGCCATTGATAGCCATTCATGGCCATTCCTCTATCGATCTTGGCGAACCGGTGTTTTATTGTTCAAAGTTCCCCGGTACCGCCCGCATCAATCATTTGCCTTGTTGACGAGAGTAGCCCATTGTAAAATGTTTGGACTTGCATCCAAATAGGAAGACCATGATGTGGGCATTTCCGCAACAATTCTTTGAATCTCTCCCAGTGTCGTACAAGGTCTCGTCATCTTCTTGAGTGAATGAAGAGATTTCATTCCTCAATCGTGCGATTTTGGCCGGTGGAAAATATTTCAAAAGGAACTTTTCGCCATGATGTTCTACGTTGTAATCGTTCCTTTTGGCAAAGTATTTAGCCATTGTTTAGCCCGCCCCGAAGAGTAAATGGGAATAGCGTAAACGGATGGCATCATCGAGACCCCATTGATTTTGAGCGTATCGCAAATTTCGAGGAAATTTGCGATATGATTATTCGGATCTTCGCCTGGTAGCCCGTCGAATTGAACGAACATTTGTTGCACCATTTGAATGACATTCGGTTTGATTTCAAAATTATTGGCGGCAATGGGCCTTACGATGCTAGATGACGCGTCGTCCATGGATGGTTTGGCATAGTCATACATAGTTCTTTGTTCATCCTCCATGACGAAATCTTTACTTTCGTTAGTATCCTCTTCGTGGTCTCGTGTTAGTACTTTCTCTCGTGTTGCTTCGGCGGTGTCGCGCTTCCAAATTCGACGACGAGTAGGCATACATGCGGTAAACAAAGAGGATAAATATAAACCAAGACTTACAAAGATAGATAAAAAGAAAGATAATGGTAAAAAAATAAAAAATAAAAATAAAAAAATGATTAAATTAACAAAAATAAAGCTTTCTTAATATTACAATCCCCACAACGGCGCCAAAAACTTGATGGCTCAAAAGCTACCTTTAAAACCGTAGGCAAGTGCACCTATCATTTTATAGTATAGATTATTGAGTACCGAGTGTCATTCCCACGAGGATTGTAAGTACTAATAATTACCGTCTTTTTGTTATTTAATCTAACAATTTTCAGAGTTTTGTTTGATGAAAAAGGAAAACAAGTTATAAATTGTAAAAATGAAGGAAGATTTGTAAAATAAGAAATCAAGAGATAGAAATGTGTTTGAATGTAAATCCCTCTAGAATGTTTTTGTGATTTGACAAGTTAAAAATACAACTGTAAGCCCTTAAGCAAAAACCAACCTCTTTTAATAAAATCTCATGTCTTGTGGACCGTAGAAATTCCCAATTTAAGTTAAACCCTTTCTCAAGGCGAAAAACTTCTAATCTCAAGTTGATTAACTGAAATCTCTTTCTAGTTAAAACCCCCAAGACAAACATTATAACGATTTGTGAATTCCCATATTAGGTTTGACCCTAATCCGGAAGATTTATGTCGCCCTATATCTAGGATTGCATGCAACTCTTTTCACTTATATAGGTTCTATTTCACCATGAATCTCGATTTCTCGGATGAAAAATAAACTTCAAATCAATATTGCGCATATATCAATTCGAATGAACGAAGCATAATATAAGTGAATCACACAAAATATGAAGATTTTATTAAAAACATACACACCTTAATCACAAATCCATTCTAGAGTTCATTACATTCAAACACTAGGAGTTTAGCTACACATGATTTTGACCAAAGAATAAATTACACAAGAAGATTTAAGTATTGTAGACATGGTGTACTTATCTTTCTCAAAATCTCAATTGACTTCTTTCTTGATTGATGATGTTGCTCCAAGCCTTCTTCTCCAATATTGCCCCAAGCTTTCTCCTCCAAGACCCTTGATCCCAATTCTACTTAATGAAATGAATACAATGAATATTTCTGAGTATCTAATGAATGAATCTCCCAATTTCAACCTTTGGCTTTTATAGGCAACCAATACATTGATAGTACTCTCTTTTATTAAACAATCACCCCATTTTCCTTGTTGGTTGGTGAATTCTTGTATTCAAGTGATGAGGAGGGGACATGGAGACATGTTTCAGCAAAATAGGGTGTTAAAAGTGTACAAAAGTGGCCAAAATGGGTTGGTTGGTGAGTTTTCCCCAAATTCCACAAAGAAAAGTTGCAAAAGAGGTCCGGACACGCCCGTGTCGCCCGTAACGGCCGGGGCCGTCTTTTATCATCACAGGGACTCTGCCGACATGGTCGTGCTTCCCAACACGGCCAGGCCGTAATCTCTGGACACGGCCGTGTTGGGAACACGGCCTGGCCGTGTCGGAGGCTGTTTTGTGCGAAAAAATCGAGTTTTTAGCTCCCCGGAACACGGCCGTGTTGCCCGACACCCCTGCCCGTGTTGGACCAAAAAGGCCCCGAAATGACGCGCGTTTGGCTTGGAATTTCGAGCGTTTTTGCATCCTTAAACTCCCGGTATGTTTTGACATGAATCCATGGTCCGAAATTCACCAAAATTAGCCCCGAATGGTCAATCTACATCAATAAAAGCACCGGAGTAATATGAACTATGTACAATCAAATATTTACAAAACTAACAATAAAATAACTCGAATTCTACTCAAATATACACATAAAACGTGCATAAAAAGACCCTTATCACTATTGCATTCATTAGAGCTAATTCTCTATCAGTAATAATCACATTTGGCAGGGAAGATGGGTCCATCAATGATTTTAAGACTGAGCAAGCCCATATGTAATTATCTTCCCGCTCGTACTCCATATAAGCAACTACAATACAAAATATCATATGTGTCGATGTCACACCAACAATCTCCAACAAAGGTAACTTGTACCTATTAGTTTTGTATGTGCAATCCATAAAAATGACACTCGGAAAAGCACGCAACAACTCAACGCTTGTAGGGTGAGCAAAGAATATATCCTTCACGGTGTTACTCGTCGCAACGCGTCTATGATGATAGAAATATCCATGCTCCTTCAATTTATGCATAAGTTGTTGCATTTGAGATCGACCATCACGCCGACAACTCTATTCTTCATACGGGCATTGTAGATAGTCCGTATGGTGGACTTATTATCTTGAAACTTATTTTGTAGGCCAAACAAAATGTCCCGGCCGAGTATTGCCATGTGACATATCCAACACATATTCTTCCTCACTTCTTGATAATAGACCGGCATAAGAGTGACCCTCCAAATATTGTGCAATTGGATGATTATGCACACCACATTCAACATTTAGTGACCATTCTCCTTCAATTGTTACTTGCCGCCCCTCAAACGAAATGGGCAACCACATTTCTTAGTTCGCATTCTCTCTTAGAGACTTTTTTCAAATTTCTTAGCATCATTTTGTTCGACATCTCTAGTCTTTTTTGAATCACGGTAATGCCCACTACGTTCACAAGACAAAAATATCCGAGGTCTTTTCTTTCCTTGACCCACGTCCGACCTACTTATTACAATTACCATGCCGTGCTCATGTCCTCTCTCACGCACCCAATCAAATAATTTATCCCGAGAAACAAATAACTCATACATCGTGAATACGTGTGTGTAATCGGTAACAACACCAAGATCTTCAACATTCTCATCATTCTTGGGAGGAAAAACAACACTATTTTCCATAGGCAACGAGGCCATACCCTATTAAAACAAAATCAACAAGACCAAAAAACAAATCGTCAAAATGGCACGATCATGACCATGATCGTTCCACCTTTGATCGTGTCACATGGCAATATGGCACGATCATTGAACATGTGATCGTGCCATATTGCCATGTGGCACGATCGACGTGATGATCGTGCCATGCTGTTGATCGTGCCAATCGGCGGAAAACAATGGTGCAGCAGAAATATCGAACGGTAAAAGTGGATAAATTACATAATTTTTGAGCTCATAACCAAGAAGATACTTACAATATTTGGAGGAATCAAATCTTTGTTGTCCATTTAAGTTGTTGTGTTGGTGTCGAAAAAACTAGGGTTTATAAGAACAAGGTTTAAGCTTTTCTCAAGAAAGAAGAATAAGAAGAAGAAGAATGTAGCTGAAGGATGTGGGTGGGTGTGTTTTAGTAGATTTAATTGTAATGAATGATGTGGGTGTATTTAAAGATTGGGGTGTGTATTTAGAACTTGGTTTTTTAGTAAGGGTATTATAATCTTTTGACTTAATGACATTTTTGAAATTTTAGAAAGTGAGTGTACTCATCAAATTTGGGGGTGCCAATAGCGCCACCCTATAATTATACAGCCTGCTAATTGATCATTATGTAGATGTACGTGTGAACAACACTTGATTGCATCACACCTATAAAATAGCAATCTCATTTTTGAGAGAGCATATAGTTGAAAATCTTAGATTTGGTCGATAATAAATGGGAAGAAGAAAAAATAAGTAGTCTAAGATCGTCTTCATAAATATTATAGCTCACAATTCAATAAAGTAATTAAAAAGAAATAAATATTGTAGCTGATCTCTTTAATTGATGTTAGATACGTGTATATATTTCTCTCATTACATGTGTACTTCTTCTAAAAAAAAAACATGTGTACTTAAAACCAGAATATATATATATATATATATATATATATATATATGGGGGATCCTGTGAGACCACCTCCTGGGTTAGTCCATATGACTAAATCTACACCATCCAAATAGTAAATCAATGACCAAGATATATTACAATATATACAACATTTTATAAGTAAGTATACAAATGTGAAGGGATAAAATAGGAATCCAGAAATTAAATATAGTAACCGTTTCCTAAAAATTAGGGATGTGATTTTGTATTGATCACGTCCTCATAATCAAGCGATTCACCTTTCCTTTCTCTCTCTTCCCATTCGAACCTGCAATTTATTCAAATATAGCAACAAAATCGTGCAACAATTAATGAAAAATATACAATTACACTAAACTAACTATACATTAAAATTTAAAACATTACTAAAAGTATATATAAACATTTAACTAATTATACAATTACACTAAACTACCTATACATTAAATCTTTACTAAGTATACAGAAACATTTAACTAAGTATACAATTACATTGAACTAACTATACATTAAAATACTACTAAGTATACATAAATATTTAACTAAGTATACAATTACACTTTGAATTACTTATATAACTAAGTGTACAATTCCATTGAACTAAGTATATAAATCCATAGAACTACGTATACAAATTCACTAAACTACTTACTAAACTACTTATATAACTAAGAATACGATTCCCTTGAACCAAGTATACAAATCCATTGAACTAAATATACAATAAAACATGACTAAGTATACAAGTCCTTTGAACTAAGTATACAATAAACATTGTTCACAAATATGGCGGAAAGAAATATCAATTTTGAAAA
Organism: Rehmannia glutinosa; assembly: GCA_016081115.2. Lineage (NCBI taxonomy): Eukaryota > Viridiplantae > Streptophyta > Magnoliopsida > Lamiales > Orobanchaceae > Rehmannia > Rehmannia glutinosa. The sequence goes on from JABTTQ020000348.1 coordinate 1,375,298, forward strand.
AATGCTTGAAGTTGATGATTTTTCCTCCCTAAAAATCGGGTAATGCTGAAAAGGTAGGATTATGTTTCCTTAAAAATAGCTAATAACCGTCCAATTAACATAACTAATTAAATATAAAAGTACAATTATACCTTTATATGCCTAAATTAACTAAAATGATCTACACCATCCAAAATTTTAAATCAATAGTCCATAAGTGTTCTTATGGACTAACCTAAAGGATTGGTCTCATTTGAACCAACCCTTATATATATATATATATATATATATATATATATATATTTCAAGTCCCAACTAGCTTTTGGGTAAAATATGTCTGGTGGAAGGTTTCTGTTTGAAGATAAATGGTTGGAATAGAGTATTTAAGCTTAGTCGAGGCCGATTTAGAATCGAGTCTCCGTAAGACGAAAATGCCCCGTATAATGGAGTGCTTACGGTTGGCGCTCGCTAGGCCTCTAAGATACAACGACTTTGAAGCAGTTAGCAAAGACAAAGAAACCGGACTAATAAGCCGAACAAGCAAAGTGTTTGACAACTTTCAAGCTTTCAAAGAGGGGAATGATCAATATGCTTTTGTATGCAGAATGATCGGTTATTATTTGAGTATTTTCGTGTGTTAATTCATCTGCAGGGGCTCCAGTGCCCGTACGGAAAATCGCGTCTATAGGCTCCAAAAAACACCTTTTGCATCAAGAGACGCACATGTGCGGGGGGAAAGCACGACCGGCGCGCCGTCCGTCCCGCCCGTGCGTCTGGTGCAAGATTGAACCCTAAAGACGACCCAGGACGCACGGTCGTGCCCGGCCGTGCGACAAATAGCGCAACTCTGCGGACAAATAAGACGACGACCGACGGTCGTGATCCGCCCGTCGCGTCTTGGCCGAAACAATTTCCCAGTTGAACTCTTTTAATTAATTATGAAAATTATTTAAATCTATTTAATTAGTTACAAAATTAATTAAATATTTAATTTTAAAGGTTTTGGTCCAAAAAGAATAAGGGCCTTGAAGCCCAAGCCCAAGCCCACGACCCGGACCCGGACCCGGGCCGAGCCGAGCCGAGTCGGCGAAAGGCGGAGGCGCGGCGGCGTGCTTGTGCAGCGTGTCTTTGAACCAAACCCACAAGCATGTAGGTCCCCACCCCTTTAAAAACTTGGGTGCCCCCAAGGGCCCAAACTCATATGTCCAACTTGGGATATATTGAGTGTGCATAGGGTGTTCATTTGGTTAATTCGGTTAACCATTAACCGAAATGTTGAAAACCGAATTAACCGAATTAACCGAATTTGCTAATTGGTAAAACCATTAACCGAACCGAAATTATATTTACCGAATTAACCAACCGAATTATAATTCGGTTAATTGATCGATTAATCGAATTAACTGAAATTTCTTTAAAATACAAAAAATATATGTTGTATATATAATATATGATATAAATAAATAAATATAATTCATAGAAATTTATTTAAAATAAAAAAATATAATTTTTATATATAATATATGATATAAATAAATAAAATATATGATATATATTATATATAATTATAATTATATATAAAATTTATGTTTAACATAATATTTCGGTTAAATCGGTTAATTCGGTTAATTTGAATTTTCGAACCGAATTAACCGATAACCGAAATTCTTCAAAACCTTTAACCATTCACCGAATGAAATAATTCGATTCTATCGATCGAATTAACCGAATTGATTCGGTTAACGGTTAACTAGAAAAAAAAATCGGTTAATTGAACACCCCTAAGTGTGCAACTTTGCCTTATTTTTTCCTATGTGGGATGAAGCATCTCTCATCCCCCACATTTTCCATTTTCCATGCCATTTATTTGTATTAAGTGGCTAACTTTCTAGCATTAATTTCTCATCCACCGGAATCGGTTTTGAGAAATTCCAAATGCTATTCTCATCTACTCTCTTAATAGAATTTTTACGAATAAATTAATTCCATTTATCACAAATGGAAACCACTTAATTATTTGGTCAAAATCGGGTCAACACCCCATTTATCAAAGACCAAATTCCAACAATCCCCCACATGAATGAAATTAATGCATGCGTGTATGCAGATTCGCTTGAAAGTCTCGGCGAATCGTTATTGCATCAGGATAGGTAGCTTGTGACTTTGAACCTTCCTTAAAAATACTATCGGATTTACTCGTTGCTTAGTGACGAGATGTCTTGAACTACTGAGCCGTTTGTGTAAACCAAGACAACAATACTTACACAATAACAACTCTAACACTTGTTGTTCTCACGTTGTGTCCATTTCGGCCCTGGACCATATCTTAGGTTCATAAGTCTTTCTTTTGAAGCGGCCATTACTTCTCACTTATATAGGTGATCTCCTATTGAAGAGTATCTGCAATACTCCACCTTTTGGTATAAGAATTCATTAAAGTCTTAAACTTTAACCTCACCACATTCAGCAGGTTTACATACAATTGGATGTATCGAGAATGAGCTAACATGTTTTTCAAGTGTTCAGCTGAACATTCATAACTTAGTTGTCCCATTGAACCAAGGTATTGGGATCTCCAATTCACAAGGTTGGGTTACCGCTATGAACATTCTTTAAGTTGTGGATTTCAAACCCATTCCCCTTAACAACTTATACAATTGATCTCGATTAATGCCTTTCGTAAGCGGATCCGCAAGGTTTTCCTTTGACTTCACGTAGTCAACCGAAATAACCCCATTTCGAAATCAACTGTTTATTGGTATTATGTCTACGACAAAAACGTCTAGACTTACCTCTTTCTTTTCCAAGAAAGGATACATTTAATAAATACAACATTTCTTGATTTAATGATCGTACCATCACTTATATCATAAATGCTGAATTTATTACTTTCGACGCTTCCACTTTTTCCAAAGCACCCCCACATTTCAAGGCAATCTCCTTTATGTGGTTTGCTAAAAGTAAAACTCTCCTTTCAACTTCGATATCTTGTTTAACACAAGGTCATCCAGAATTCTTATGGCTCTCGGCCATTTTTATTTTATTTTGTTAGAACATTGTCCCGACAATCCAGTTAGAGTCTCGTTCTACCAGATTTCAGATCTTAGTTCCAACAACTCCATCTTTTACAAGGTGTGTAACCTTTGATGTTATCACATCTTTAGTAAGACTTCAGATTCAACTTGTTACGGTGTCTGCCTCTAGTGTTACAACACTTTCGACAACACCTCATGCAAATGTGGTTTCGGTGTTTACAACACTTTTGGCAACACCTTCTGTTCATTTAAAAATACAACAGAAACTCCACTCGTGTTCCACAAAGTATGATCATACCCCCATATTTGCCGATTTCCATTCGGAATCCCGGTTGTCTTCCTCAATCCAAGTCGAACTATCAAATCCTCAAAGCCTCATTTCTTTCCGTTTGTGCTTGAGGTAGTTCTTAAAATTTTTCCACGATGGCGACAATTTTTTGATAATCGCAGCCACTTGAAAGGACTCGTTCAGAATCATCTCTTCAGACACTAAGTCGTGAAGTATGATCTGAATTTCTTGAACTTGGCTAATCACCGTCTTGGTGTCAACCATCTTATAATCCAGAAATTTACCGACTATAAATTTCTTTGCACCGGCATCTTCTGTTTTATATTGCTTCTCCAAAGACTCCCACAGTTCCTTGGACGTCTTGAACGTGCTATAGACGTTGTAGAGAGTGTCGTCTAGCCCGTTCAAAACGTAGTTGCGACATAGAAAATCATTGTTATGCCAAGCATCCACAGCGATTCTCCGGTTGTTGTCAACTTCGTCATCTCCAACGGTAGTAGGGGGTCGTCTTTCAGAAAACGAGCCAACCCCAAGGTGGTGAGGTAGAACATCATCTTCTGTTGCCAACGTTTGAAGTCGGCACCGGAGAACTTGGGCGGCTTTTCGCCATGAGCGGGAGCGGCAACCATAGGTGTGAAAGATATCGAACTGGATGCCATCGTCTTCAACAGAAACAAAAATTTTCGTCTTGCGATTGTTGGGTAAAATATGTCTGGCGGAAGGTTTCTGTTTGAAGATAAATGGCTGGAATAAAGTATTTAAGCTTAGTCGAGGCCTGATTTAGAATTAGTCTCCGCAAGACGAAAATGCCCCGTATACTGAGTGCTTACAGTTCTGGCTCTCGCCTCTAAGATACAAGGACTTTGAACAGTTCCAGTTTGCAGCACAGCAAAACCGGAACAACAACGAACAAGCGAAGTGTTTGACAACTTTCAAGCTTTCAAAGAGGGGAATGATCAATATGCTTTTGTATGCAGAATGATCGATTATTATCTGAATATTTTTGTGTGTTAATTCATCTGTAGGGGCTCCAAAATTATAGGCAATGGAGTGCCCGTACGGAAAATCGCGTCTATAGGCTCGAAAAACACCTTTTTTTGATCAGCAGACGCACACGTGTGCAGTGTTCGCCTTATTTTTAGCTTCACCGCAAAGTGTACGGTGTAGTTTATAGAATAGGGTAAGCAAGGTCGTATCCACGGAGACTAATAAATTAGTGCGCTAAGTATTGAACCAAAATAGTCTTATTTTTATTTAGACGATCGAAAGTTTGATGGTTGTTGTTTTGAGATTAAGACAATTTAAATCACTAAAACACGAAAATAAGATAACACAAATGAAAGAAGTATCAAGATGATGAAATGGATTTCCGAGTTAAGGTTTCGATTAATAATCCTCTTGTTGTCCGATTAAATCAAAGCCAAGGTTATTATCAATCTTCCTATAAGACGATCACAAAGCTATTTTATCCCCCCTCTCGAGATGTATATAAAACGTAGATTGAAATATCTATGCTAGCATCTCTACTCAACAATAGATACACAACTCCCAAAAGCATCAAAGATCAAATGTCCTCACAATATTCGCAAACCTCTCGATTCATGCAAATATTTGTGTCGAGTATTCAAGATCTAATATTGAAACTCATCTCTCGAATTATGAATCAATATATCAAACAAGTTAAATCATTGATCAAGTGATAAAACAAGAATAAGCTCAAAATACTCAAATAGGCTTTAAGATAATAACTTCAACTAAGATTAAAACATCCAACAAGAGTTCATTAATCTACTTCCAAAACCCGGAAATCTCAAGAGTTTAGCTACACATGATTTCTAAACAACTCATAAACAAATTGTTCAAAGCCATTACAACTAAATGAAAGATTGAAACTAAAAGAGAAACAAGAAAAACTTAGGAAAGTCGACAATCTCTCGATATATCTCCGTTCCTTAAGCTCCGATGCAACCCGATTGTCTCCTTGATGTCTTCTTCCAAGAATAGACCCTTGTCTTGTGTTGTAGATCCCAAAAAATGTCTGATTCCCCTGTGTGCGCCCCCCAAAAAGCCTTTTTATACTCCCCATCATGTTTAGGGCTTAATGCAGCAGATTATGGGATTCAGTATGACAGACGCACGGGTCGTGCGCCCACGCACGGGTTACCCGTGCGCCACCCTTTGGAATACCCCAACTCTCTGTAGGGCGCACGGGTGGTGCGTCGAGACGGCCTACCCGTGCGCCACTCCGGTGAGATATCCCGACTCTCTGTAGGGCGCACGGGTGGTGCGTCGAGCACGGCCTACCCGTGCGCCATGTCGTAGCTTCAATCAACCTTATACAAGGGTGCACGGGTGGTGTCTTGAGGCACGCCCAACCCGTGTGCCCCTGTTTCTTCCGTGAACGCTCAACTTTCGCTCTTTTAGGCTTCACGTTTCGTATATCCACTCAATTCTCCGCGTTTCTACTTTGCTTTCCTCATATCTTATTCAATTAGCTTCAAATATCATGAAATTCCTACAAAATAAGCAAAGTGTAATATCTTTTCCACAAAGAGTGAATATGTAACGTTTAACGCGAGTATATGCATGTTTACTTATCATTATAGCTCGAAATACGCATCAAAACACATGCAAAATTCACGCTTATCAAAATCCCCCAAACTTAAACTGTTGACCGTCCCGATCAACAATATTTAGAACACGATAAAGCATAACAGGGAGATAAAGATAAATAAGCACACCAAGAGTCTACAAGAAAATCCAAATTGCTCGTCATGAATGCTGAGTACAACTCAATCAAGCCTCAAATCTCTAATCAAAGAACACGCCTCAAATAAAACAAAGTGAAATGCTCTGAATCCAACTCTCAAAATTAAGTGTATACTCTCATCTCACAAGGTTATAGGACGTGTTTACGCTCAAATCAATTCGATGTCGCAAAATTACCATAGGCTTGCAATTTGTCTCATATCTCCGCCACGAGAGTGTATGCAATTTGTGAATCATAAAGGACTTTCTCATTTGGTTGTAATGAAGGCTCTTTGATTTAGGTAGGAGATTTTTGGATAAAGTGGTCGAAAACTCGAGTGTATAGACCGATGAGCATATCAATCATTTTCATTATAATCCCATATGCTACTCAATCATCCCTCATTTTTATCAACTTCATTTATCTCCATTTCCGTCTTTTCTTTTGAGAATCACCTCCATTCACAATCCTTCGCCCCCCAAGTTTATCCACTTTTTCAATCTTTTTTTCATTTGTGCATTTTCAACATCTTTCCTTCCTCTTTTTATTCCTTTTAACCAAGTATGCCCAATTATTCTATTTTTGAATTCCCACCCATTCAACCTCGTTCATTTCCCTTTTACTCAACGTTATACATTCGAGTTTAAGGTGATGGAAATATAGTAAGATCAAGGGTTAAATTTTTGTGGTTATCAAAGAAATAGGCTATAGGCTCAACTTGGCTAACTAGGATTTTTCACATTTTTAGGTAGGCAAAAGGTATGAAAGGCTAACAAAGATGGCCTTTAATCACATTCACAATTCACATACACATGTGGCTTGTGAGAGATACCCAAGCAAGTTCTAGAATTTTAATCAACATGAATGATATACTCAAATTACAACAAGACGCACAAGATATAAGTAAAGGCTCAAAGCTCACAGCTTGTCAAAATGTAATTCAAAGCATCACACCAAGTTTTTCATATCAACATGCTCAAAGTTATCAATTCGAGGCTCAATCAATCCATAAAAAAGACATCCAATCCCAACAATATGAATTCTCAATCAACACACAAACAACAAGTTGCACATGCTTGGTCAACACACTCTCTAACCACTACTAAAGCAATAGACGTGCTAAAGCTATAAACGTGCTCTAATGCAAATGCAATCTAGAGTGCTCTAATGCAACTATATATGAAAACACAAAATGCATGATTTTTTTTTTTTTTTTTTTTTTTTTTTTTTGTATCCACACTTTTCATATATTAAAATACTATCTCTCCCCAAACTTGAATGAAATTATAGTGTTCTAAGGGGAAAAATAGAATTTCAATAACAAAAAGTGGGGATATACAGAATGCTGCGGCGGCGGTGGTGGGAAGTGGCCTTGAGAAATATGCCACATTTGAAGTGTTGGAGCACTTGCCACGTCTCCTCGAACGATTTGCTCCGATCGCTCATTGAACGCGAGAAAATCAGCCCTATGTTGCCTTAAATCCTCTCCTTGCCGCCTCAACTCTTCTTCGTGCCGCCTCAAGTTCTCCCCAAACGCATAAAACATGTCTTGAAAATTGGCGTCGCGATGGGGTCCTCCATTGTGAGACGGACCGGGCGATCTCCGCTTTGAGAATGTCGAGGATAATCGCCTCCGTGTGAGGACTCGGGTATATCATACCCAATTTGGGGATGATGAGGTTCCATCCCCATTTCGCGTCCATGTATCTCATCCTCCTCCTCCACCATATCTTCTTCATCCAAGAAACCTTCAACTCTGCGCTTCTTTCTTGACTCTATAGCCTCGGTAATTCGGTTATGTGCGTCGAGTTCATTAAGAAGTTGGTGGTGTCCATCAATGTATCAACGGTGGTGTATGGTGGGTTAGCAACGGAAATGAAGCACCTTTCTTTTGTAGAAGCACCAATCATTGTCTTCATTCGCTATGAACTTCATATGGTGCAACGATGCCAAATTAACCAGTCTTTGCCGGGATAGGCTCCAAGCCTCGAAAATCGACATTGAAATGCCGGGCAATAGGGGTAATGAGGCCCCCTATAGAAATCGTACCTTCTTCCCGCCTAGCTAACTGCTCAATTTGCTCGGCAAAATTAACGGCGGTGTTGTAGGGGTGTTTGTGACCATACACGAGAGGAGATAGAGTTCTTTAGTCGTCATCCTCCAATGTTTTCGGCGAGCGAAAACAGAGGAGCGATCCGCGCGTTGTATATACCGGAAAACGGGATTCCGGATCGGGAGGCTTTGGCGGTCCGCGCGGCATACAACATTGGCCCCGTTTGTGGTGTTTCCACAAGCATTCTCCGGATGTCGTATTGATCATAATGGGGCATCGGGCGGGTACGGCGTTTGTTGGGACCTCGAAAATGGTGTTCAATTGAGTCATAGAGAGTTGTCTACGAACATTCCCCAATGAAATTTTATCATGTACGGTTGAAGGTCCCGCTTGTCGAAAAGTCTTCCACGGTACTCAAGAACTCCAATGTATACTTTTTAAATGTCGGCCACCCGGCTCATGAAGTTCGTCCATCCTACCTTGGCGAAAAAGACACCACACGTCCTCATGTATCCCTAAAGTTTGGGTACAATCATTGTCGGCGTAGCGAGATGGAGCTATTTGGCGACCGATCAGCGATTCCATCGCTCAAGATCATCGGCATTAGTCAAGTTGACCCCATATATGCCGATTTGTTTTTGGTCGACCTCGGCGGTGCCAAGTCGCGTTGTGCCGCCCGCGTGCACGTCTCCTTCCACCTTGTGGGTTTCTTCGCTCGGCCATAAGGAATTTGTACCGGAATACATTCTATTAGCATCCCAATATCATCAATGGCAACAACAAAGTAGGGAAGTAAAGCTAACATATTAAGTGATGTAAATTCACATGCCCAAGTCACTTTGATCGATCAACTACCCCAAACAAACAAAAATTATGGCCATTCTCGACAAATATTAGCTCAAATAAACATTAGCCATGCCTTATTCATCAACAATTCACCTACATCTCCTCAATTATACAAGCCCACAAGGTGTTTGATAATTTGCCTCAAAGAATAATTCACATCATTTATAGCAAAAATATCAAAATACACACCTACCATGCTCCTTAATACATAATTAACAACGAATTGACAAGGAGAAACGGTGTTCTTACCGGAATTTTCTAAGTTAAACTCGAAGTGGAAGATTTGAACCCAGGTGCTTTTGTTCACAATTCTTCAAGCAAATTCAAATTTGATGCAAAGTGAAGCTCAATTGTGATGGGGGAGGTGTTATGTAGAAGAATTCAAGTGAAAACTAGGAGAAATTTTGAAAACTAGGGAGGATTCGAGAGGCGCGCGAGGTGAAGGGTTTGAAATGAAGAAAGTTTTTTAAAACCGTCCAATTTATCGTTCTTCTGCGGGCGCACGGGTCGTGCGTCGGCCGCACGGGTAACCCGTGCGCCACCCGGTGAATTTGCCCAACTCTCGAAGGGCGCACGGGTCGTGCGCAAACGCACGGGCTACCCGTGCGCACTTGTATCTGACAATTGATTCGTTTTTTTTTTTTTTTTTTTTTTGAAACACGCAAAAATGAAACAAAAACACACAAATCACACTCATTAAAAGAATTACACAAATCAAATCACTCAAATCACATAAGCGTGAAACTAAACACACACAAAAATGAAAATCACACGAAAAAGCTGTTGGGTTGTTGCCTCCCAACAAGCGCTATATTTAACGTCTTTAGCTTGACGCCTTTTGATTCCGATTATGATCATTGCGGGCGAGGCTTGTCACCTCATCGTGCGATTTTCCATGCCAATCCCGCTCACTTGGATGTACACCTCCCTTGATCATTACTAAAGGAGGTTTTTCATGCTCGTCAACTATCCACATGTTCTTCTCTCCATCGTGCGAATGGTACGTGCACGTTCTTGGTTCAACTTCAGGCTTTTTGTGCCTTTCCTTCTTCTTCATTGTTAATCCCCTGCATATTATCTTTAGAATGCACACAATTATTCAAGCTATCGGCTTGAGTACAATGAATTAGCAATTGTTTTTGTTTTACAACCATTAAGATCATCATGTCCTTTCACATTAGGAAAACGGAAAATGAAATACACTCATCATCAACTTGTAATGTAAGCTCCCCTTTCTTAACATCTATTAGTGCTTCCGCGGTTGCCAAAAATGGACGCCCAAGTATAAGAGGGGTGTCACAATCCTCATTCATATCCAACACTAGAAAATCCACGGGGAATATGAATCTATCGACTTTTATGAGCACATCTTCTAGTATCCCCATTGGATGCACGAGTGATCTATCCGCGAGTTGTAGGGTGACCGTGGATGGTCTCACTTCTCCGAGTCCAAGCTTACTGAGAACGGACAGTGGCATCAAATTAATACTAGATCCTAGATCACAAAGTACATTATCAAAGAAAATATCGCCTATTGTACACGGGATAGTAAAACTCCCCGGATCTTTCAGCTTTTGCGGTATTTTCCTTTGTATGAGTGCGCTACATTCTTCCGTCAAGTTTACAATCCCATTCTCTGCCCATTTGTTCTTGTTGGACATCGCTTCCCCTAAAAACTTCGCATAATTTGGCATCTGTTTCATTCTTACGCAAAAGGAACGTTAATGTGCAATTTTTAAACATGCCCACAAATTTAGCAAATTGATTATTGATTAGTCTTGTGAAACAATCGGGAAAGGAAGAGGAATATTATATTTCAACAAATTAGAGTTAGGATACGATTCACGTTTCTTGGCTCTTTTTTGTTTATCTATTTGTTGCTCGATTCCTCCTTTAACTTTCATATTGCCTTGGAAGCCGTTTGTCATTTCCCGAATTTGAATGGTAGGTTCGGCATCACACACGCCCTGGTCGTGCATTGATATACGGGTCGTGCGTGACTCGACGTCACACCAATATCGGCATTTTCGGACTCTTCATTTTCTTTTCCACCCCCACATGGATGGCATGGCAATGTTCCCCGGGTTGACCTCTGTGTTGCTTGGAAATTGACCCTTTGATGTTGACTCCCCCCAATGTGCGGTCAATTGACCGATTTGAGTTTCCATATTCTTTATTGAGCTTGCCAATTGTTGTTCTAACTTATCCATCCTAAGGTCTTGCTTATCGGCGGCTCTCGTCTCATTCATGAAAGCACTAGATTGATTTATGAAAGAGGTGAGTATATCTTCCAACGACGATTTGCCTCTCCATTACCGCCTCCACTCGAAGCATTAACCCCCGGAGGTTGTAACACGTTCTTTGTATTCGCATAGGAGAAATTTTCATGATTTCTCAACCCTGGATGGTAGTGCGTTGGGTTTGAATTATTAGGAAATTGTTGAAATTCGGTTATTCACATAATTTACCTCTTAAGTCGGATATAGAAGAGCTTCACTACCCGTGCTAACAGATTCGATTCTCGGCCCCTTCGTAAATACATTCAATTGAGTTGTCAAAGCCGCTACTTGTGCCGACAATGTTTTGATAGGTCCGAATCGAGATTTCGCTACTCGTTGTACATTGGATCTTTCAGGATGGCCATTGGTAAGCGTGTTCATGGCCATTTCTCAAGAAGATTTAAGGCGTCTTGTGGAAACCTTGCCAACAATGCTCCTCCTCATTGCGGCATCTACAAATGCTCTAGTCGTCCCATTAAACCATTGTAGAAGAAACATAATGTTGATCCTCCGGAAACCCATGTTGCGGACATCTACGTAATAAATCCCGAAACCTTTCCCAAGCCTCGTACAAAGGCTCACGAGTCGAACCGTCGAATTGAGTGATCTCGCTTTTGAGCCGCAAAGTTTTGCTCGGTGGAAAGAATTTAAACAAGAACTTTTGGCTCAAATCATCCCAAGTGCTCACACTTCACTTTGCGTCAAAGTACCCAACCAATTTCTCGCCTTATCCCGTAAAGAGAATGGGAATAGGCGCAATCTTATGGCGTCATCCGAGACTCCGTTCATCTTGATCGTGTGCATATTTGGATAAAATGGGCAAGGTGAGAGTTAGGATCTTCTTTGCAAACCCCCAAACCGATTCTGTTGCACCATATTGATTAGTGCGGTTTGAGCTCGAAGTTGTTGGCATTGATGGGAATATGGGCAATACCACCATAATTACGATTCGTTTGTGGTGAAAGTAATCACGAATGGCTTCTTTGTTGAAGCGTATCGGTAACTCGTTTCCACCATTGTTTGGCGGTATTGGTAACTCATTCAAATCCCCCCATTATCGGATTGTGTTGTCTTTCATTTCGTCTAGTGGTAGATCGATCCTCCTCGCGAAAGCCTCAACTTTAGGTATAAGCGGTATTAAGTCCCCCTGCTTAGAGCGCGTGTTCATACACTACCCGGACCAAACTAGAATAGACAAGTCAAATAATGTGGAATTCAAGTCACATAAAAAAAAATAAATAGTAAAGAAAAATGTCTAAATTAAGAATAATTCTATCTATCGCAATATTAGCACCAATAATTGTTTTAGTCCCCGACAACGGCGCCAAAAACTTGTTCGCCTTATTTTTAGCTTCACCGCAAGTGTACGGTGTAGTTTATAGAATAGGGTAAGCAAGGTCGTATCCACGGAGACTAATAAATTAGTGCGCTAAGTATTGAACCAAAATAGTCTTATTTTTATTTAGACGATCGAAAGTTTGATGGTTGTTGTTTTGAGATTAAGACAATTTAAATCACTAAAACACGAAAATAAGATAACACAAATGAAAGAAGTATCAAGATGATGAAATGGATTTCGAGTTAAGGTTTCGATTAATAATCCTCTTGTTGTCCGATTAAATCAAAGCGAGGTTATTATCAATCTTCCTATAAGACGATCACAAAGCTATTTTATCCCCCTCTCGAGATGTATATAAAACGTAGATTGAAATATCTATGCTAAAGCATCTCTACTCAACAATAGATACACAACTCCCAAAAGCATCAAAGATCAAATGTCCTCACAATATTCGCAAACCTCTCGATTCATGCAAATATTTGTGTCGAGTATTCAAGATCTAATATTGAAACTCATCTCTCGAATTATGAATCAATATATCAAACAAGTTAAATCATTGATCAAGTGATAAAACAAGAATAAGCTCAAAATACTCAAATAGGCTTTAAGATAATAACTTCAACTAAGATTAAAACATCCAACAAGAGTTCATTAATCTACTTCCAAAACCAGGAAATCTCAAGAGTTTAGCTACACATGATTTCTAAACAACTCATAAACAAATTGTTCAAAGCCATTACAACTAAATGAAAGATTGAAACTAAAAGAGAAACAAGAAAAACTTAGGAAAGTCGACAATCTCTCGATATATCTCCGATTCTTAAGCTCCGATGCAACCCGATTGTCTCCTTGATGTCTTCTTCCAAGAATAGACCCTTGTCTTGTGTTGTAGATCCCAAAAAATGTCGATTCCCCGTGTGCGCCCCCAAAAGCCTTTTTATACTCCCCATCATGTTTAGGGCTTAATGCGGTGATTATGGGATTCAGGCGCAGACGCACGGTCGTGCGCCCACGCACGGGTTACCCGTGCGCCACCTTGGAATACCCCAACTCTGTAGGGGCGCACGGGTGGTGCGTCGGACCACGGCCTACCCGTGCGCCACTCCGGTGAGATATCGACGACTCTCTGTAGGGCGCACGGGTGGTGCGTCGGAGCACGGCTACCGTGCGCCATCTGCAGCTTCAATCAACCTTATCTGAGGGTGCACGGGTGGTGTCTTGAGGCACGCCCAACCCCGTGTGCCCCTGTTTCTTAAAGTGAACGCTCAACTTTCGCTCTTTTAGGCTTCACGTTTCGTATATCCACTCAATTCTCCGCGTTTCTACTTTGCTTTCCTCATATCTTATTCAATTAGCTTCAAATATCATGAAATTCCTACAAAATAAGCAAAGTGTAATATCTTTTCCACAAAGAGTGAATATGTAACGTTTAACGCGAGTATATGCATGTTTACTTATCATTATAGCTCGAAATACGCATCAAAACACATGCAAAATTCACGCTTATCGAGGAGCACGACCGGCGCGCATGCGCTTTTGCCGCCCGTCTTGTCTGAGTGCAAGACTTGCCCAAGACGACCCAGGCACGCACGGGCCGTGCCCGACTTATGCGCCGGCCCGCAACTCTGCGGCAAGTAGACGACCGACCGCACGGGCGTGCGTGCTCCACTTGGGGCGAAACGATTTCCCAGTTGAACACTTTTAATTAATTACGAAAATTAATTAAATCTATTTAATTAATTACAAAATTAATTAAACATTTAATTTTAAAGGTTTTTGGTCCAAAAAGAATAAGGGCCTTGAAGCCCAAGCCCATGACCGGATCGGGCGAGTCGAGCCGAGCCGTCGGCCGTCGGCGCGTGTGTGTCTTTGAACCAAAACCCGCCAGCGTGTAGGTCACCCTTTTAAAAACTTGGGTGCCCCCGAAGGCCCAAACCCATATGTCCAACTTGGGATATATTAAGTGTGCAACTTTACCTCCTTTTTCCTATGTGGGATGGAGCATCTCTCCTCCCCACATTTTCCATTTTTCATACCATTTATTTGTATTAAGTGTCTAAAATGATATTCTCATCTACTCTCTTAGTAGAATTTTTACAAATAATTTAATTCCATTTATCACAAATGGAAACCACTTAATTATTTGGTCAAAATCGTCAATACCCCATTTATCAAAGACCAAATTCCAACACTAGCTAGCTTATGGCCCGGTGGAGAGTGGAGAGGGAAGAATAAGATACATTTGTCACAGGTAATGAGGTAATCAATCCTATTAAGTATTAACCTAATTTAAAAGAGCGGTAATCAATGTTAAATTTTGGGTTGGATCGGTATACTCGGTCGGTCCAATTAACTGCAAAATCAACAATCGATCAGTTATGCACCTGATACGGGCCATATGGCATTGGCTATGCTGGGCCAGCTCATTTGACACATCTGTCATGGTCAACTCTGCCTGAGCCGATATCTTGGGCTTTTGGAGCAGTCAAGCTTGTGACTTTGGGCCAAAGACGACTCTGATAGACTTGAATAATGATACTTGTGGCTCGCAAGATTAGGGATTATGTAAAGCAATCCTAGATTTGCCGAATTGTAAACTATCATCTTAATATCTTCTATACATCTAGGATCCATGCTTTGTAGGGTTGGCAGAGAAGTTCCATTACTATTAAGGAAATTTTTGGTGGCTGATCCGTTCAAGCACATCGGCACCTAAATTAAAACTTGGGTGAACCTTTTATTTATTTATTTTTTCATTTTTTCTAAACCTAATGTATGATTATATGTGTGCGATTATTTGTATTTTGAATTTTTAAAATATTTTTTAAGTTGATTATTTATCCATTTTATATTGTACATAATAATTAGTCTATTCTATCACTATGTTATGTAATGTAATAAAAAATAATAATAAATGTGAATTAACCGATAGTAACCAACGATTGACCTTTAATTGACAGCAAGATTGATTTAAGAAATAAGAATTAAGACTGTTAAATTACAACCGATTAAATTACAATAACATTGATCAATATATACATAGGGATAATCTAAAATAATAATTATGGAATCGTGTACGTGAGCATCATCACAAATCGCCAACCATCCACCATAAATTCATATATAGACAAGCACAAGGGTTCTGAGATTGACCTTGGAGTGTCTCTGACTCAGCTCTGACTATGATCAGCCTAAACTTATTTGGCTTCTTCTTAAAATAACATGAGTACATGACATGCCATGCATTTTACCCATGGCATGTATGATTGTATCATTGTATGGTGACTCATGGCTACATAAAGGGTACCCCATACATGACTTTTTTTTTTCTTCCAATTTTTATAGATTTATTATTAAACTAGGGGTGGGCGTGGGAGTATGAAATGGGTTAGGGTTCGAGAATCTCCTGGAATATTTATTAGAATAATTAAAAAATGAAAATATAAAAAATATTTCTTGGTGGGGGCAGAAAAAGATGTGATGTGATGGTGGGGCCATTCCACGTCATTCAGACTTGGAACAACGTTGGATTATTGAATCCCACAGCTCTGTGCTGACATCTAAATTTCTACAAATTAAGATTGAGGAGTTGCTAGCTCGCATAAAATACATTGATTTATGATTTATTATGTGTTATCAAAAAGACAAAAAGAAAAAGAAAATGATGACAAGATTTATGTAAGGTGGTCCAGAAATTCAACTTAATTATTCCCCATTCGTTCCATAAACATTTGGATTGGTATTTAATCCAAGAACTTTGGGTTGTATGGTTTGTATTTAAGTTGATTTCAGGTTAGTGTTGGAAAATGAATTTTTAACTTTATTGATTTTTGTGTGAGAATTGAGAATATGTTTGGTTTGTTGTCAATTTTGTTTGAAAATGAGAATATGGTTGGTTATTGTTTTTCAAATGTATTTTTGCGTAGATTTGTGTGATAGTAGTATATTTTTACCGATTTGCGTAATTGAGATGAAAATTTGTTTGGTTGTGTTTTCAAAAGAATATTTTCCATAAAAAAGTGGCGAAAATGACTTTTTTTCTTTGAAAACTTTTAAACAAACATAAATCTATTTTTTGAAATAGTTGAAAAGTGGAAAAATGATTTTGGAAACACAACCATACAAGGCCTTTTTTTTTCTGTTTTTAAAAAGCAGCCCACTTTTTCTAAGTTAGCATTGAAAAAAATCAGGATTATAACTCAAAGGGTAATTACAAAAAAAAAAAAAAAAAAAAACTAAGGTTCGGGCTAATTAGAAAAAAAACAGAGATATTTCAAAATTACAAAATGCCCCATTTGATTAGATTTTGTCTTAAATTTAAGAGGGTATTTGTAAATTTCAAAAACTTTTTGAAATTTTTTGTGATTAGGTTGAACCTCAGGGGTTATTTGTAATTATCCCTAACTTAAAATGTGAATACAGCCTTGAAAATTTTTCCTACACACAATAGGGAAAAGAATTCCAGAATCGTAATTTTGATTAAAATTGGGGCAAAGCCAAAAAAGTCAAGATAATATATTCGATGTCTCCTAAAGACTGCCAAGAAATTTCATATTTTTGTCCGAAAACTATAGTAAGCAGCACGCCCTCCGTTCTCAACATATATAAGTCGAATTGTTTGAAGGTTCAACTTAATCATGGGAAAACGAGAGTGCTTGTTAATGAAGATTATTGGTCCTTTTTTGACTTTGCCTTCAATTTTGGATAAGACCAAGCGTAGTCTAACACTCGTGTATTCATGTATTGGGACACCAAAACTCCATGTATTCAAAGTCAAAGTAAAACTATTTATACTTGCATATAAATAAATATATACATTTTGTGTACTAGTTTGAAAGTTTGAACATTTTGTCGGTGGGTGGAAAACATAATTGTGATTTCTTCTTTGGACATAGCCCAAAACTAAAAATTTAGTGGTAAATTTTGGGCTGGATGCATGAGATCCTAATTAGAAGAATTAAAAATGAAGTTGGTTCATGATCAAACTTATGAACATGTATTAATAATTCGGTCATTAAGCCCATAATATATGATAAGAAAAGATGGAAAAATGGGAAGAGAACAAACCATAATTGAAAAAGGCAGCCCAAATAAATTAAAGATCAAACACTATAAACATCCTAACTCGTGCAATTTAAAATTCAAGTACCGCGGGCTGAACCTAGAGCTGGCATAAACTAGCCCGGCATGTGGGCCAGCCCGAGTTTTGGATCGGGCTGGGCTATGATTTTTCAGGACCAAAGAAGTTTGGGTCTATTTAGGACAACTCGATCGGCCCAAATTTTAGTCCGACCGTCGATATTCATGTAAAAAGGTATTTTTGGGGTGGGTTGGGCTATACATTCGCAGCCCAACCAAAATCAGTCCGGCCCTATCCAAAAATTTCCAAAAGCCCAAGGCCCGACCCATTGCTAGTTCTAGCTGAACCAGGGAAAAACCATCTACTCCTAGGAATAATAGTTGGACTTAGCCTTTGATATTAGGATTTCTTTTTTAGTGCAAAGGGGAAAATTAGATATAGAACACACACTCACATGAGATTAAACACGGTTTAATTATCCTAACAATATAAAATTCTACCACTAAAGCATAATATTGACTATCAGGATAGTTAAAACCTCTTAGGAGTTGGTCTCCACATATTACTTATGTTCGTTTGGGTGCGGGGGATAACTTGGGGCGCCTCATTGGGCTTAAAAGGCATGGGTTTCTTATTTGACAATGGGCTAAAATTATTAATTTGAGTTTATATCCACATTTTTATGAAATCTATACCCAAACCATGTGGGCTTTCTAAATGAATATTCCATACAACAGTTGGGCTATAACGGTAGACGAATCTCCATCAAAGTCATAGCTGGGCTGGATATTTTCCGCGTAAAATGAAAATATAACTTCAGTAACTTTCGGGGCCTGAATCCAAAACCTTTGGGCCTGATAAACAAAAGCTGGACTGGTTGTACACTTGAACAAAAAAAAAAAAAACGATTTTGGCAAAGAGGATTATAGGATACACCATCGAACGGCCCACCGTTACAGGAAAACTCTCCAGTTTTCCCACCAAATCCACATCAATCGATTTCGTGTATAAAAAATTTCAACTGAAAATGATCGAAACAAACAAAAAAAAAAAAAATGGAGATTTCAATCTTCAAATGCCACAAGTTTCCACAAAACAGAACTCTCCAGAGCATCTATGGCCAAAACCCCGAAAAATGCTAGTCTTCGTGGTAGATGATTCCCCCACTTTCTTCTTCCTCTACTGCCTCATCTTCTTCATTTTCTTTCTCATTCTCTTCCGTTTCGTCGTTGTTTTCTTCTTCCTCTTCGTCCTTTTCATCCTCTGCTCCGACGTCGTTCACCTCCTCTTTTCTCTCCTATGTCCTCCTTGAATGCGTCTCAGGATACTCACACCCCCGCCGCTAAAAGTGTATGCACTCTTCTCCCACTTCTCTGTTTTTGCCTATGTAACGATTTTACATTTGGACCATGAATATTTTGGTTATTATACATTTATTTGCATCATATTTCGAAAAGGTACATTTTGGTTTGGTTTGGTGCAGGTTTGGGTTGTGATGAAGGGGTGCAGGGGATATTCTATAGGAACTTGATAGTTGACAACGCCGAAGAATTGGGCTGAGCACACCAACTGTTTGATAAAATTGATTCGAATGAGGCATGAATTGAAGCAGTACTATTGCTATACTATTGTTTGCCTTTGATGTCATGAAGATGATCTTATATATGTTTATATATGTATAGCTTGTAGAGTCTATTGTTGTAGTTGAATTGTGTTATAACCATAAATGCTTTTGTGTACATTTTGTAATATATGGATTATGGATGATTAATGTTATACAGTAAATGGATGTCTTAGTCTCTTAGAAATGGCACAAGTGAATGGAATTGGATTGGTTGAGTTTGCGCAGTTTTGCTATTTCAGCAATGATTTAAAAACAGTTCATCCTAACTCTGTTGGCTACTGATGACGGCATATTGTTTTGAAAACCAAACGTGATATAATACCAGTTGGTTCTATTTGCTACTTGCAATGCTATCTGCCAGAATCTAAATCTTAAGGGTTAATTTTCAATTTTCAAGTTTCCCAATTGTTGATCGGCCATTTTTTAAGGAAGTTTCAGTATTGAGTTTATGAAGTAAGTAAATTATTTGCAGTTTCTAAATCGATGCTTCTTTAACACCGGGACTCATTACCTTCCTACTGCTGCATTGTCTTCGGACGATCAATATAATGATGATTTAATTTTGAGGATGCTGGAAGATATAAAACCACAGTAGAAACATGATGCAGGTGGAAGCGTGAACAAAGATAAAACTCACCTATTCTAGACGAATAAGAGAGACAAGAATTGAGAGAAAACCATCGATTTTTATTTCAATAATCAACCCCCATAAAAATAATAACAAAGCAAGTATTTATAGGATTGACTCCTACTAAAATAAAAACTCCTAACTATTGAAAACTCTTAAAAGATAATAACATAATCTATTAAATCTAATCCTAATAGATCTTATCTCCGTCAGGACATATTAAGCATCAAGCAGTCAAGTAATGTGTGTGATAGATGTTAAGCAGATTATGGTTTTGTGGCCTAATGTAGTTTTCCAGACGTTGCCCTAAACTCCCTCTATTGAATGTTGCCATTACAAAAGAAGAATTAAGGGGATATATCGGAGTTCTCATATTTGTGCTGAGTTACACCTCTGTAACACATTTCGGTTTTACTTCTTTGGAGGGTTGTGCTTGTTCGTGAGAATACTGTATATTCCTCTTTATCAACTTGGAATCACCCCGTTCATCAGTAAGGTAGAACTTCTTTCTTTCTTATCAGAACCTTAGGAAAACCGTAGAGTTTTTATGATCGGATTTGTAGACATATAAAAATTATGGCCAATCAAATCAAAGCCTTCACTATATGAGTTATCTAAGAACCTCTCTCTTACTAGTATAAATAGGGGTCATCATCAAGGAATTAAATCACGATTCAAAGAGAAGAAATCCAAGCAAGAAGGCGATGGAGGAAATTCTCTCAAGTCAAGAAGAACAAATTCAAGGAGATTCACGGTGTTCAAGGCGAAATTCAAGGCGTTCATCGTGGAGTCCGCTCAAATCACGGCTTTTGATTAGGGAATAAGCTTTCAAGCCTCAATCTAGCATTATAGAAGTCAAATTCATCTTGGAGGAAAATCGAAAAGTCAAATCCACCAATAAAACCTGATAATTAAGTCAAATATCATGATATACATTACGTTTGATTCGAGATCAAGGTGTCAAGCCCTCGAATTATCGTTATTGAAGTTCAAGTTCAAGTTTGGAGAAGATTAACTGAAGAGTTCAACTCCAAATTCTCAAATTCTACACGTTATATTCTTGAAGAAAAGAATCAAATGATTTATTTTAGAGATTGTAACCCTTTTGATAGTTTGATTTATATAAATTCAATTTGTACTATTTTTCTTGTTTGTTAATTTACAGACAATAAAAATTTGTGTTACAGGATCTACTTGAAGAATAGCATTTTCATCCTCAGATTGCTGAAGACATGGTTTGTTTGTAACTCTACTGTTGTATCTTATTGTCTTATTGATTGTGGTCGAGAGCAGAGAAGGCAGGAAGGTTTCATAGAATTTTAAGATGTTTGGACTTGTCATCGCAGATCACTTGGCACCATATATGTGCTTAGTTCTTGGAGATTTCTTTTTTCTGATGTCAAATATGCGAAACAGTATACTTGTCGTATTAGGCTTTTGATTTTTCAGTAATTGCACAATGAGTTAGCTCTGTGCTATGATAGAATACTTTTCTATAAGAAATAAGGCTAATTACAAAAACTACTACTGAAGTTTAACATAATTACAAAAAACCTAGTTATCTTTTGAAATTGTTAATACTCCATTGAGATTTGTTGTTGTCTTACCAATTGCATCCTCAAGAGGGGGTATTTGTTAGGTAAATATAAACCTCAAGAGGGTAGTTGTAATTTTGAAAGATAACTGGAGATTTTTGTAACTAAGATAAACCTCTGGGAAGTTTTTGAATTTATCACTCAGAAATAATTGAACCTGTCCATGTTATACACTTTGTTATGTTTGCATGTTGATGATTAGCTAGAAAACGTTTAGGCTTAGTGCATGTCCTACTTTCTTTTACCCTTTCCAGGTACACCCAACTTTAGTTATCAACAACCTTTTTTAATTTCATTACAAACTAGCCGGCTGTAGCATTATTGTGTTTCATTCCTCATTAATAATCTTTTCTATTTAGATTGAAGGCCCGGAAAAAAAATTGTCCATTCAAAAAGACGTGCCTGTTATTAGTATGGCGTCATTCAATGCTACGAGTATTTGTTCTTAATTTTGGATGTTCTTCAATTGTACAACATCGGTGACTATGTCCGCAGGGGGCAACAAGCTGTCAGCCCGTTGCCGACTGAAATAATCTTTTCTCAATAATGAATTTCCTGGTCTTCATTCTAAAGAGGCCCCCTACGTTTTTGTTCGGAAAAAGTTGAAAGATTTGGTATTAGTAACCTCCATGGAGTACTTGATTGTACAGAAAGGATAAACATCATTAACCAGGGTCCCCTACATATTCAAGCTTTTCATATGTTGTATTCTTATCTTACCTTGTCTAGTAGTAAACATGGCTTGCCTCTATAATATCCTTGATGTTTGTACAGATGAATTAGAGAGCTGAAAGTGATATATCAGATATTTTCTTGTCGCACCGCACATGAATTTTGCATGCATGTATCTTTCAGAACCAGATCTTTTGTTCCCTCCATAACTGCTCTATAAATTTCATCGGTTGCAGCTAAGGTTTTCGTCATCAGCATTCAGCATCATTCATTTCTTTTGATCAACTGTTTTATTTGTTTGTTTGAGGATGAAAGGTGGTTTAGAGATCCTTGAGCTTGTGAAGAAAATGCTCGGAAAATTTCTCACAAAATCCATTCAGTACGATTCTGATCACGCCATTAGAGGCCGTGATGAGAATGCTTTGCGCGATTGCCTGCCAGAGGACGTAAAAGAAGGGCAGTTTGCTGTGCATACAGTTGATGACGGTGAGTTGAGGAGATATGTGTTACAACTGAGTTACTTGGCGACCGGGCTTTTTGAAGCTTTTAGAGCAAGCAGAGGAAGAGTTTGGTTTTGGACAAACGGGTATTCTTGCTATTCCATGCACATATAGTGACCTTCAAACTGTTATTGGGAGTAATGGAAAAAGCTAAGGAATGGTTCTGGTGTTACTTTTAGGAATCTTATATCTGCATGTTTATTCCATTTCATAAGGATTTGCTCAGATATTATTGTAGTTATACATATATGTGTATGTATTTTGATCTCATGAATGTTTATTTTTATCTAGGCTTCTGTGATTGAGTTTTTCTTTTTTTGGTTAAAATGCAACTTCAGCTGCTTCAAAATCAGCATCATCCTCTAACTAATATATGTCCATTTAGTCTATGCTATATATTTTAGAAATCATCAAGTGATGATAAGTTTATCGTTTGATTTAGTTTAATGGCTCTATAGTTCATCTTTCAATTTCCTTTGCTATCCGACGGGCTTGTGATCATGACATTTTCCTTTCTTTTTATATATTTCTAACTTTTTTTTTAAAAAAAAAGGTTTTATCTTTCAATTTGGTTTAATGGCTCTTTAAAGTTGCATATAAAAATTAATAGAAGAAGAGTACTGAATGTGTAGAGAAGAAGAACTACAGTGAAAGATGTCTCTGGTAAGGGTGTCAATTTAGGTTGGAGTCGGGTTCGTGGATTCGGGTTCGCGTGTCGAAAATTGACCAACTCGGATCCGACTTGTTTAATTATTCGTGTCGAATCTTGAACCCGGACCCGACCGCTTATTTCATAGGTAATCCGGACTCGACCCGCATAACCCGTATAATAAAATTATTTATATATATATATATATAATAGTTTTAATCTGAATAAAATTATTTTTTTAAAATCAATCGCTATCATATCTTGTTCAATCAATAAAAAGTATCACAATTCACAACATACAAAAAGAAATAACATAATTGCATAAATAACATAAAATACTAATCATATATTAAGGACAATATTCAAAAAGACATGCATAATAATAACAAATACTGAGAATTAAGGAGGTTTTATCATTTAATTTTCAAGGATATGTCTTGTTTGTTGTTTTTTCTTACAATTAATTATTTACTTAATTTTTTTTTTTAAATTCACAAACGGGTTAGGACGGGTTAAATGGGTCATAGTAGGTTGACCCGAATTGACCCGAACCTCCGACATGTTTAATTGTGAGTTATTCGGGTTTGACCCAATTTTAACAGGACCACCGAAGCGTGAACCCGGACCCATTAATTTCGTGACGGGTTTGCGTGTCGGGTCCGAAATTGACACCCCTAGGCTCTGGTTGACAGCCTCATTCCAGCCCTTAAGTTTGGGCTAATTACAAAAAGACCCAAAGATGTTTCATAATTAATAAAAATCCTCAGGTTTGATAGCGTGTTAATTTTAGGGGGTAACTGTAATTGTTTTTATAAATGTCGGGGGATTTTAAAATATTTTTGGCTTATGAAAGGATGTATTCAAACTTCAAGGGTTATTTTGCAATTTTAAAAATTTCTGGATTTTTTTTTTGTACTTAGGCCGAACCTCGGGTGGTTTTTTTGTAATAATATATAATACTGAAAGATAATTATTTATAGGTCATATTCCCTTAAATTTTTATTTAAGTATATAACAAGAAAAACATGGTCCCTAATAATGGTGAGCAGATGTTATTTTATATTTGTCGCCCAAATATCAAATAAGTACTTTCAGCTTTCAGGCCCCCTGAGAGTGAGTATTAGCCGTGTCGGTGTCTTCAATCTGAACGAGTGAAGATGTAAAGAGAAGATTCATATAAGTCGGTAGTTTGGATTGTCAATTAACTCTTGTCGTTCAATTGTACTTACTTAACTTTTGGGATTACGTTTATGGCAGGACGGAGTCACGGAGGCAGGGCGATTTAGTAGGGATGGCCGATCGCGAAAATGGGGTGGTAGAATAGAAAATCCAAAAAAACAATACAAATTATAATTAATTTTTTTTTGAAAATTCTCACTAATTTTTTTTTAAAAAAGAGGGCTGGTCCAGGGCCCAGGTTGGCTGACCCTGTCTCCGCCTCTGGGTGAGATGTAATTTTTAAGCTAATAGATATTGAGACATTTTTAATTATCGAGGAGGCCAAAATTATAAAATTTAATAATTTCATATACAAAATATATAATAATTATAGGCATCCCCGCTAACCCCCTTGCTCCATTCATGGGTTAGGTATTTTGTATAACTGTCAATCGGGTTGGCCCGGCCCGGTGCTGACCCGACGGGCCAAGAGGAAAAATGGGACTCGACCGAGCCAAAGAGCTCAGCCCGGTCCATGAAAACAAACTAGAAAAGCCGGGCCTATCGGCCCGCCCGGTTTTTCGGGCCTGAAAAATTGGAGTCCAATCCGATAAAATACCTGGGCCGTCCGGCCAATCAACCCGCCGGGCCGGGCTGAAATTGACCCCTCTAGTATTTTTGTATGTCTTGATTAATTAAGTAAAATATGATAACACATTAGATTTATGTACAAAGAGATGCTTACTTTCATCTCAAGATTCCACCTACACCACTAGGCCACCTTTTAAAGTATTTTTTTCCTTTTTTTTTTTTTCTTGGGGGGGGGGGAGGGGGTGGTTATATATATATATATATGCATATAAGTGTGTGTGTGTGTTCACATGATAAAATGTCCTTTTCTCTTTCTCAATTAAAGTATATTTTGAGAGTCCAACTGATAAGAAGAGGTCCCAATGATTACATACTAGACAATGTCAAACTAATGAAATTCCAAATATCATTGACCTCTATTCTTTTTCCTTGACTGTTTCCTGCAATACAAAGTCTAAAACAAGTGCAAAATTCAACAAAACCATGCAACTACAAGAATAGATGTTGAGAGATTAAATTCGAACCATGCCACAAACCAAACTGTCACATATATGAGTATAAGATGTTTGTTTTTTTCTTTATTACAAAAGGGATCGTAGGGGTGGGGAATCGAACCCTTGAGTCCTTGACCAAGGGCTGGACTAAAGAACTTGACTTGATGCCATTAGACTACATTGGTATTGGCACAAGTAGTTTAGTTTATGTTCTACAAACTTGGAGTTTGTGAAATATTTCCTCAGTTTTATTCTTCAGAAAACTTAAAATCACTATGAGAAAACCATTGCACGGATCCGGCCACAATTAAAAGAAAAATTTATTAATTAAGGTTAATTAGAAAAACTACCGTAGAAGTTTAGCTTAATTACCAAGAGAAACTCAATTATGTTTTAAACTTACAAATACCTCATTGGCTTTTTGTTTCTATTCTTACAAATTACTCATCTTAATTATTAGGCAAAGGGGTGATTACAAAAGTACGCCTCGGGTTCGACCTAATTACAAAAAAATTCGATTAACTTTCAAAATTACAAAAAGTACCAATTGGAGATTTGATTTTGTATTTACACTTCATCTTCTTCATAAACAAAAATATTTCAAACATCCCTTTTATATTTATAAAAATAATACACTTACTCTGTATTATATAAAAATATATATAGTTTGAATACATATCGTGAGAGAAGAGAGATTTGGTGGGAATCGAACCCTAGACAAGATGTCATGACTTAAGAATCTTAACCACTCGACCACTATCGATTCTCTTATTCCCTTACGGTTAACTTTAAGTTAAGGATAAACCTAAAAAAGAGATTTTTTTTTGTAATTAACTTCTATGGATTATTATGCAATTACCCAAAACATTAGTGTTAGTTATCGTAATTATCCCTAATTTTTATATTCGGGTAAATTGTAATTTTAGTCTTGTAACTTTAGGGTAATTGCAATTTCGGTCCTTTATCTTTAAAAGTTGCGAGTTTTGGTCTGGACAATTTTGCCCTTATGGCTAAATAGCATGGTTGATCATTTATCTTTCTAAAGTTAGCAATTTTATAGAGATGACAATGGGGCGGGTCGGCCAGGACACGATGCGGGACGGATCGACCCGTTCGCCCCATTTTAAATTAAATTAAATTAAAAAAATGAAAAAAATATATTTATAAAATATTATTTACAAAATCTATTATTATCAATTTATAAATATTAAACATAATATAAGAATACATAAAAATTATATTATAATATATATTATATATGCAAAATATATATTATAATATATATTAAAACTAAAAATTCTAGGCTGGGTAGAGTGACTGGGGCGGAAGTGATACCCGGACAATATCTTTCGCTTATTTTTCGCATTGTCTCAAGGTTTCCCTATCGTCTCCTTCGAGTTCTTTTTCAACATATTGATTATTCCAATATTTTATCTTGTCTGGTGTTCTTGTGCATACATCGTTAAAATTTGATGATATCTCCTGTAGGGTCTATATCTTGGACACTCGTCCGGATCCATTTTCTCGGAGAAGATTCTCTCGACAATTGTTAATTACATAAAATAATAAATATAACTTAAAATTCTTAATAAACTTGGGCTCGATACCATTTTAGGCAAATCACTTAGTTAAATAATCCAATTATGTGCATAAGGGTATTCTTGGTATTTTGAAAATATAAAAAACCCAGGGGGACCAATTTTGCAACAAATTGAAACTTACATGACCGAAATTGCTTAGGTATAAAACATATAGGACTAATTTTGCAAAAACTTTCAAATTTCTGAGGACTAATTTTGCAAACTCAATAGTTCAGGACCAAAATTACAAATTGCTTATAGTTATAGGACCATTTTTGCAATTTTCCTTTATATTCTACCACAACCAAAAACACATGACATATTTATTAATTACGATGACTATAGTCTATACATAACCAAAACCATTTTAAAGGAAATAAAAAATTTAAACCAATTAACTAAGATATGTAGTTCCGCGTTCAACTATGACAGCAGACCAAGAAACACTTCGGAAAATACCACATTAAATGCTCCAATCAAAAACTGATAAACATTAAACAGATTGCCCAATTGCCTCATTTGCCGACCATCTACGAAGCTTCAAACCCCATATCTCTCCCACCCAAGAAATCCAATATAAAATCAAACAATTCCCTCCATATCCATAACTCTCTAAACTAGTTTGCAATAAACCATTTCCTATATATATATATATTGCTAAAATACCCTAAACCAATACAAAAATGGCAGTAGAGCAGAAAAAAGGCTTGATTGCACTCAAACTTTTCATCAGGAAACTTCAAACTCACATGTTGAGAGGATGCGAATCGTGCGAAGAAATCGAAGCAAACGAAACGGTGCGGATGACGTTAAGGAAGGCCATTTTGCAATTGTAGCAAAGAATGAGGATGAAAAGCCAATAAGGTTTGTTGTGGATTTATGTGTTCTTAAACATCCTAAGTTCTTGAGGTTGCTGAAGATGGCTGAAGAGGAATATGGTTTTCAACAGAGTGGTGCCCTGGCCGTGCCGTGCCGGCCTGAGGAGCTGCGAAGGATTCTGCAAGACAGGATTTGGAGGACAGTATGCTAATTTAAAGCAAATATATAGATTTGAGTTTGACACAATCTTTGATTCTTTTTGAGAAGTTTTGGTTCTCTGTTTGTTTTTAGATTGATTTGTTCTGTGTAAAATTAAGAAACTATGGGGTGAGAACAGAGAGAAAGATGAAAACATGTTTTACTTTCATTGCTTATGATTCTATTATCTTCATTTCAGGAACATCCGATGTTTTAAATGCCTCAATGAAAACATATTATGGGAGTGTTTGCAAAAACTTTTGCTTTTAGAAGAAATGGTTTATTACAGTATAGGTAAAAATAGTTGAGAATAAGAAATGAGTAGTGTTTACAAATAGAATCGAGAAGATGAGAATCAAAAGTTGTGAATATTTAGTGAAAAAACTGAAAAGTGCTTATTTGTTTATAAAATCAAACTAAAAGCAGAATAAAAAAATCTAAAAGCACACATCTCCTGCTTTAAAGATCGATTAAATGAAACAGAATCAGAAACAGAAGTTGGCATTTGTAAACACTAAAAAGTGATTTTTTCAGCCAAAAGAAGAGAATCATTTCTTTTTAGTGATCACAAACATTCCCATAATATCTCACCAAGCAACATCAGTCATCTTTTTGACATTTTCTTTTCCCATTCTTTCGTGTCAATGCAACATCAATCGTCTCCCAATACATAAAATATATAAAATGGAGCTAATGTTCATGGCTCACTTGATTTCAACACACAATTTATGGAATTCATAGCGGACAGTAAATAAGAATTTTTTTCAACAGTCACAAATCACAAGATTATCAAAGGTCTACTAGTTTGAGAAGTCCATGACAGAAAAACCCAAGCTGCTGGAGAAAGAAGACTTAAGGAAAGTAGACAGGCCAGTTGAAGTAGTACGAGTCTCGTACTTCTCTGGACATTTGATTCCACTGTCACAAAACGAAAACGTTACGTGAGAAAGACAAAAAAATCTCAAACTGCCGAAGCCATGGTAAATGCATCACAACATGAAACAGTATGAGTTGCATGTCTTCTGTTGTTTATGTTTGAAACTCAATTTCAGTGAAGTACCTTAAATTTATACGGTTGGTTCTTCTCACGTGCTTTCTTCCAGTGATATTGTTCAAACAACATTGCTTTGTCATGCCAACTGCATTGGAACCAAAAAACAAAAAAAACAAAGCTAAGATTTACAGATTTGAATACAGCAAGCAACAAAGTCAATACATCTGAGATATAACAGGGCTCTAAACTGCAATACTACAAAGTTCACACTGCTGGAATACAACAGTAATCATGGTTGATTAAAAACGATGAATGAGTTGAAACAAAATATACATTTGTGTTATGGATACGCTAGATCCCTTCTTCCATTACATTTTCCCATCCTATATAATTTATGCAACTAAATGGACCATCGAAGCATAAACGAGTTACTCCATATATTCCATTCTCTACGCGTATGACAAAAGGTTTGTACCTCTTAAAAAAGGAACTATCTTTCTGGGATCGGGTGCGAAGAAATGTACACGTATCTCAGTTCAAAGCAAACAGGATCAAGATCAGCTGTCATACTAAAGTTCAATGACAAGAGCACTTGTCCAGCAAGGTTACATATTAAAAAACATCGAACATATTTAAAGAGATATATCAGAAAATGTTCTTCCTCAACTCCATATGAATCAATATCACTATGCAAATATCCAACAAGAATGAGATATCTTAGCCAGGGTTATAATCAACTATTGAAGGAAGTAACTGACTTATTTTTATAGACCAAACACAGAACACTCCATAAACATGCGCCTACGTGTGCATATAATTCACACAATGTGTCCGCCAAACACAATTCCTTCTCCCATCAAAACCGAACACTCAGGGCACGATTGGGTACCAAAAGTTTTTCATTTTCGGTGCACTAGATTTTTTTTTTTCAATCCGCAAATGCAATTGCTAATGAAGATTCTCATAAAATACACTATTCACTCACTTTCACTTTTTCTCCTACCAATTACATCTACTCATTTTTTCAAAAAAAAAAAAATATATATATATATATATAGGGTTAGGATCAAATGTGGCGGGGAGCTTACCGTGTGGATGATCCAATCCATTAATTCAACAAATCCAAAGGCTCATTTTTTTTTGAATTTTTATTTATTTATTTAGTTTTCGCCTACGAAAGGCATAAGCGCCATTTTATTTGTAAAATAAAGCGATTACTTTTGGTAAGTGTTCATTCCAACGATTTTTATGGGATTTGATTCTATGATTGTTCCGCTTTTCATTCAATTTTGTGGTTTACTCACAATGATGTACAATTAGCTATACATTGATGCACGCACTATTAGATATAATGTGGTGCACAATCGATTATTAAATGGTGCGAGTTCAGCTATTAAAATGGTGCATAATTGATTATGGAAACGTGATCTTTATCACATCCATAATTGTAGGGCGTCATTATGGGAAGATGGTTACACCATTTTGTCTTTATAGTTCTTTTTAGATGATTTACAATTAGTTATACAATGATGCTTTGTTAGATATAAAATAGTGCACAGATTCGATTATTAAATGGGAAGATGGTTACACCATTTTGTCTTTATAGTTCTTGTTAGATGATGTACAATTAGTTATACAATGATGCAATTGTTAGATATAAAATGGTGCACAGTTGATTATGTTATTAAATGTGAAGATGGTTACACTATTTTGTCTTTATAATTCCTTTAGATGATGTCCAATTAGTTATACAATGATGCCTTTGTTATATAAAATGGTGTACGATCGGTTATTAAACGGTATACGATTCAACTATTAAAATGGTGCACAATTGATTATGGAAACGTGATATTAATCAATACCTTGATTGTAGGGCGTGATTTATGGCATTTTGCTAGTTACTATTATGCTCTTTCCACCTATTAATTAATTGATAAATCAGTTATTTTTAATAGTAAACGGACCATTGAATAAAATGTGTGGATATATGGGTGGATGGATGACATTAATCCACACTGCCACTAGTTGTCACACGAGATTTCATCCCTATATATATATATATATATATACACACACATACACAAAAATCATTATTACACATTTTCTCACATTTACAATCACCAATCATATTCAATCAATATTTTACTATTTTATATCAAATCAACTATTTTCATCGCATATCCAATCACGCTCTCAAAATTCATTATTCTTCTTTCATTTTTTTTTATACCTATGCTATAACATATTTTTAAAAACAAAAAAAAAAAACAATATCCAATCACACCCTCAGTATTCCAACGCATTTCTACTAAACATTTTCAAATACATAACATCAAGTCTCTCTCCTCCCAAAATACTTCAAAAAACCCCCGGTCACTGGCCAAACATAAAAAGAGCAATTCACCCAGTAGAAATCTCTATTACTCTATAAAAAGTTTGAGTATTGGAGCCAATTAATAGTCGTCCATCAACATTTACAATTACAAGATTTCAATTCACTAATACCGAACTTTGCAAAAATTCCCAACTTCTCCGAGTGTCTATAATCATTCAATAATTGAATAAACAGAAAACACAAGTAACACATCCATAGAACACGGGAAAAAAACATCAACTCAACGGATAAAAAAATGTATCTCGAAATCAACGAAAACGCTTGAAAATTAAGAAAATACAAAACAGATACATATATAGAAACAAGACTCTGTATGTATACGAAAGATAGATAGTGGATAAGGATTGGGGAATACTTGAATTGATTGGAGAGTTGCCACATGTAAGGGTTTATCCAGGTGAGGGCGGAGAAGGCAGCCGACCCGATCCAAATGTTCACGAAACGGTCCGGGTCCGCGTGAGGGACACCCGGGTCGCCCCGATATGCGTTTCCAAAGTACTTCTCCATGTCTGGAAGAAGCTCTCTTTCTTCACCCTTCAGTACAGCCTCAATCAATATGCCTATCTATTCTGTGACTTTGCCTATCCGATTATCCGATTATCTTTTGTCATTTCCTTTGTCTTATTTGATGTTGTCAAAATAATAATAATAATAATAATAATAATAATAATAATAATAATAATAATAATAATAATAAAAGAAGCCAATGTGATGACTTTTTTTCCTGACTTTATTTTTATTATATTTGTAAATCAAGACCAATGAAATCTAAGTATCACATATCACATTTTTTGCCTCTCTGATTTTTTGTATTAAATTAAATATGTTAACTAAATATTTATCATGAATACCCCTATACAACTTAAAATTTTAAAAAAAAATATTTACTATTTCCTTTAAAATTTATTTTTACTTTAAAATTATGACTTACTATTCATTTTGGAAGTACGACTTTTTACTCAAGAAAGTAAAGTATCACTTTGTATTCAAAAAGTATTATTTTTTTTATTGGACAAGTATTACTTACTAGTCTTTAAAATTATATCTTATTTCTTTTAAAATTATTATTTTTTACCCAAAAATTAATACTTTCTACTTAAAAGTTAATACTTATTAATCCCTTTAGAAGTATTGATGTTTACTTGAAAAATATCATTTGTTACTCAAAAATTGTTAAGTTTTTATTGTAAAAGTATTACTTACTATGTCTTTTAAAATTGTCTACTATTTCCTTATGCTACTTTTTTACTTAAAAATTATTACTTACTAATCCCTTTAGAAGATTGATGTTTATTTGAAAAGTACCATTCAAAAATATTACTTTTTATTGTAAAGGTACTACTTACTACATCGTTTAAAATTACATAATATTTCTTTTATAACTGTTACTTTTTACTTGAAAATTAATATTGTTTTCTTAAAAATTATTACTTATTAATCCCTTTAAAAGTATTAATGTTTCTTGAAAAAGTATCATTTGTTACTCAAAAAGTATTAATTTTTATTGTAAAAGTATTACTTGCTACATCTTTTAAAATTATACACTATTTCCTTTAAAACTATTATTTTAATCTGAAAAGTAATATATCTTATTTTAAAAGTATTACTTACTATGTTTATTGATATGATGTATTATTTTCATTAAAAGTGGGGTCCAAAGTCCACATGTAGCCATCTATGTGCTATTACTGTTCCTTTTGCAAAGAATGGTGCCGAATGATGTTAACGAAGTGCATTTTGCAATTGTAGCAAAGAATGAGGATGAAAAGCCAATAAGGTTTGTTGTGGATTTATGTGTCCTTAAACATCCTAAGTTCTTGAACTTGCTGAAGATGGCAGAAGAGGAATATGGTTTTCAACAGATAGGTGCCCTGGCCGTGCCGTGCCGGCCTGAGGACTTGCGAAGGATTCTGCAAGACAGGATTTGGAGGGCAGTACGCTAATAAAAAATTGTGGGTGTTTAGTGAAAAAGTTGAAAAATGCTTATTTGTTTATACAATCAAACCAAAAGCAAAATAAAAAATGTAAAAGCACACGTCTCTCTCTGCTTTTTGCATCGATTAAATGAAACGAAATCGAAATAGAAGTTGTCATTTGCAAACATTAAAAGGCGATTTTTTTCAGCCATCTCTTTTTAGTGATTGCAAACATTCCCATAATATCTCACCAAGCAACATCAGTCATCTTTTTGACATTTTCTTTTCCTATTCTTTCGGGTCAATGCAACATAATCGGCTCACTTGATTCCAACACAATTTATGGAATTCATAGCGGACAGTAAATAAGAATTTTTCAACAGTCACAAATCACAAGATGATGCAAGGTGGGGGGGAGGGAGGTGGATTATCAAAGGTCTACTAGTTTGAGAAGTCCATGACAGAAAAACCCATGCTGCCGGAGAAAGAAGACTTAAGGAAAGTAGACAGGCCAGTTGAAGTAGTACGAGTCTCGTACTTCTCTGGGCATTTGATTCCACTGTCACAAAACGAAAACGATACGTGAGAAAAAAAAAAAAAAAAATCTCAAACTGCGAAGCCATGGTAAATGTATCACGACATGAAACAGTATGAGTTGCATGTCTTCTGTTGTTTATGTTTGAAAATCAATTTCAGCGAAGTACCTTAAATTTATATGGTTGGTTCTTCTCACGTGCTTTCTTCCAGTGATATTGTTCAAACAGCATTGCTTTGTCATGCCAACTGCATGGAAAAATCAAAAGTGCATTGGAACCACAAAAAAAGCCAAAAAGATATACAGATTTACGAACACAGCAAGCAACACAAAGGCCCTCAAGCAACAACAAGGGTAAGTCTAACTAAAATCAAGCACCTTCTCCAAGTATAAAGTAAATAAGTAAAATGTGCTAACTTTGGCAGCTCTGTGGGAGTGTTTAAGAACACTAAAAAATGGTTATTTTCACTTTTTAGCTGAAAAAAACTTTTTAGTATTTGCAAATACCAACTTTTGCTTCTGCTTCTTCTTTGACCCAGATTGATGCTCAAGTGGAAATTCATTTAATTAAAATCTACAAGTAGGGGGTGGGATGCTTCTAAATTTGGAAAAGTGTTTTTGTTATTTTTGTAAATAAGAAGTTTGTTTTTGACATTCTTATCCTCAAATCTTCATCATAATCCAGAATTGTCATTTCTCTTCCTAAATATACCCATGTCATTCATAATATGTATTTTTGCCTTTATATCCAAAAGCTAATTTGAAAGTGTTTTTTTTTTTAATTTTGTTTATTTTTTCAAACTCTCCAATTTTTATTTATTCAGATTTTAGATTAATTTGCAAACACTACCAGTTTTGGATTCTCAATTTAGTTTTGCTTTACTACAATAAATCAGTTCTTAGAAAAGCAGAAGTGTTTGCAAACACTCCCTGCAGCATCTACATAAAAAAAAAAAAAAAAAAAGCACAGACCAATTGGACTAAAGTGTCCATTTTTCCTTTAATAAGCATGTAAAGGAATAGATTGAACATCATCCTAAGTCGGTTAACCAGGGATCAATGATCCTGTTGAACCAACCTGATATAACTTTCAAAAACTCAGAGTCACCTTATAACCTGAAACATATGGTTATGGATTACAAGTAGTGACCTACAAGTCGCTTCCAGTTCTTGGGATGGCTCCTTGCCATTCATGAGCTATATATAAGGTTTCTAAGTCTCAAGCCCCACAGGGATGCCACAAAATTCAGATGTTAATTACTGCACGTTCATGGGAGGCATTTTGCGGCAACATTTTATGGCCTTAGGCTCAATCACAACAATAGGTATCTAGGTGTTGGAATGGGTCGTGTAGCCCGAGCCAAACACTCACCGAAATATGGATAAAAGTCTAGGAATGTCTTATCTAGGATGAACAATTGCGGAGAAAAATAAGATGTCAATACATCAGAACAATAACAGGGCTCTAAACTGCAATACTGCAAGTTCACACTGCTGGAATACAACAGAAATAAAAGAAACAGGAGCAAGTGAATCTTTTAGTGAAAAACATAGTGTTTCGAATATAGCTTCGTCAATTATAATTTTCTTCCATGTTTTTATTGCTACAATAATGAAAAATCTTAATTTTGGGAGATGTTTTTGCCTTTATTTTTCTCATTTATCCAGTAATCATGGTTCATCGAAAGAGCTGAACGAGTTGAAAAACAACACATATTTGTGTTCTGGATGCACCAGATCCCTTCTTCTGTTACATTTTCCTATCCTATAGAATCTATTTAACTAAAGGAACCATAGCAGCATAAATGAGTTACCTCATACAATCCATTTTATATGCATATGAAAAAAGGTTTGTATCTCTAAACAACGATCCACCTTTCTGGGATCATGTGCTTGTGGATGAAGAAATGTATACGTATCTCAGTTGCAAGCAAAAAGGATCGAGATCAGCTGCCATACTAAAGTTCAATCACAAGAGCACATCAACAGCAAGGTTGCATATTAAAAGACATCCAACATATGAGTCAACGTTACTATGCAAATATCCAGCAAGGAGGGACATTTCTTTAGAGTTATATAATCAACTATCAATGGCAAAAAAACATAACACTACATGTTTAACATCTAAAAGCTTGCACATAATACACAAATGTCCACTAACACGGTTCCACGCATGCATATGTGAACAACCTAGCAAATCACCCAGTAGAAACCTCTATTAGTCGTCCATCAATGTTCGGATGAAAAGATTTCTATTTACAATTACAAGATTTTAATTCACTAATACCAAATTTTTCATAAATTTCCAACTTCTCAAAATGTCTATAATCATTCAGCAATTGAAGAAACAGAAAACACAAATAACACATCCATCTGAACTTTGCATAAATTCCCAAAATTCTCCAAATGTATATAACCATTCAATAATTGAATAAACAGAAAACACCAATAACACATCCATAGAACACGAAAAAAACATCAACTCAACGGATAAAAAGAATGTATCTCGAAACCAACGAAAACGCTTGAAAATTAAGAAAATACAAACAGATACATATATAGACACACGACTCTGTGTGTACGCGAAAAATAGAGAGTGGAGAAGGATTGGGGAATACTTGAATTGGTTGGAGAGTTGCCACATGTAAGGGTTGATCCAGGTGAGGGCGGAGAAGGCAGCCGACCCGATCCAAATGTTCACGAAGCGGTCCGGGTCAGCGTGAGGGACACCAGGGTCGCCCCGATATGCGTTTCAAGGTACTTATCCATGGCTGGAAGAAGCTCGCTTTCTTCACTCTTTCAGTACAGCCTCCACAGTAACTCAGTAAGCCTATTCTGTGACTTTGCCTATCCGATTAATTAATAATTCAATTAAAGAAATAATCACATCATTTTGTTAAAGAAAATGAAATAATCACATAATTTCTATTAGGGAGCCACTATTTGCACATTGCACCCCAATTTCTTATAAATACATCTCATATCTATTTTTCGCAAAATTAAAATGACTATTATGCCATTATTATCAAAAGAAATACGCCCCACCAGTTTTTTTGAAGTATGGCGCGATTGTCTTCTATTTTAATACATGATATTATCGTGTCACACTTTTAAATATGGCACGATCGTGCCTATTCGAACATGACAAAAAAAATCGAACTTGAAACATAAAAACCCAAAAATTTTAACACAATTTCCAACACAATCTATAAAACAATTAATCTATTAAAAATGACACATTTTCGCACTTAATGCTACAATTAAAATAGCACGATAGTAAAAAAATAAAAAATTAGCAATTGATACTCTAGGAAGAAGAAAAAATCTGGAAAAAAATTGGGTGTATTTAATTTTTTTTAATAATAAGAGTATAATAATCATTTTAAGTCATTTTAATTTTGTGATAATAGGAGGTGGGGTGTATTTATAAGAATTTGGGGTGAAAAAAATAAAACAACTACATTTTAGACAAATTGGTAACTTCGTGTTCGGATTTTCTCTCGGTAACTTCGGGTGAAGTTCGTGTCTCTTAGGATCTTGTGTCGGGTCGAGAAATGACACCCCTAATATAAATGACCTCCTTCTGCCTTCTGGACCTTCTGGTTCCTTTATATCCTACATAAAGAAAATAGCAGTCCCTTTGTTTATTTATTTATTTATTTTTGACAGGGGAGGAGAGGGAAATGAATGTCCTTGAGGAGAGGGAAAGGTCCTTGAGGACTGAGGAGAGGGAAAGGGGATAGAATTTGAACCCAACTCTGTTCGTCCAGTAACACTCCCTTTAACCGCATGGGCTACTTGAGGGCGTGGGCGTAGCGGGATTTTTAGCAAGTGCGGTCAAAAAAAAAAATTTGTTTGATTGGCGATTATCGAGGAATTTTAAAAAAACAGAACATAAAAAATATTTCAATAAAAAAGCAAATTTGAAGGTCATACGTTTAGCAATTCTTTGCCGATTTTCATACTTTCTCCAATTTTGGTTTATCTTGAATAAACTTTTTGAAGAAGTGACTTATTCAAAGTCAATGCTAAATTAAAACCAAACAACTGTTATTATTATTATGAAAAATGAACTTTTAGATCCAAAGTTTATTTGAAAAGTGTTCAAAAAGTTGTATATTATCAAGTTTGGAGCATTCAATGCATAATTGGCTGGGTGATGCTTAATTCTTTTGGCCATTTAAATTTTATCTTATTTTTTTTAAGGTGAATTTTTCGGTGAGTCAACCCAATTTGCGGGGCTCCAGGAGTTAGGTGCGGTCAACCTAAATTTAATAGGGCGATTTGAAATCCAGTGCGGTCCGTCGACCGCACTGGGCCTCATGTGGCTTCGCCCATGCTTGAGGGGACGGAGACGAGATTCAAACCCGGTTATATCTGAAGAAGCATTTGTTTTCATTTTATGCAAATTGAATCTTTTTCATTTGATTTTAAATGAGATTTTTCTTTATTTACAAAGTAAAATTGCTTTTTGTGGGGCTGAACTTTTTAAATGGGGTGAATTGCTGAAAAACTCTTTTAAAATCAAGATACATGAGGCTCGTGCTAAAATGAAGCTTTTTCGGAATGGTCGGGATTCTCATTCTGTTGGCGAATTTAAGAAAGCTCAAGATCACTACAATTTGCTTTTAGCTCAACAAGAAGATTATTGGAAGCAAAGGGCTAAACTTTTCTGGTTAAAATGAGGAGACGCAAATACTAGATATTTTCATACGGTGGCGTCATTTCGGCAAAGGCACAATTTGATTAATCGGCTTAGAAACGAGGTGGGTTCGTGGCTTACTTGGGATAGCGGATTGGGTAACCATATTGTAAGTTATTTTGTGAATATCTTTTCCTCTACGGATTGTGATCTTGATCCTATTATAGATTGTATTGAACCTCGAATCAGTCCACAACAAAATGAAGCCCTTCTCCAGCCGTTCTCCGAATTGGAATTAAAAGAAGCACTGTTTGCGATGCTTCCTGATAAATCTCCAGGCCCCGATGGAATGAACCCAGCTTTTTTCCAAAAGTTTTGGGATATTACGGGACCGGAATTAGTCTCTTCGTGTCTTCATTTTTTGCATACTTGTTCGTTTCCGCCCGGATTTAATGACACTACTTTAGTGCTTATTCCGAAAAAGAATAACCCAGAGGTTATTACCGATCTACGACCAATAGCACTTTGTAATGTTGTTTATAAGGTGATTGCTAAGGCGTTAGCGAACAGGTTGAAGCTTGTTTTACCGGATATTATTTCTGAATCCCAGAGTGCTTTTGTTCCAAAACGTTTGATCTCGGATAATATTATGGTTGCTTTTGAAATCAATCATTTTCTCAAAAGGAAGACGCAAGGTAAGGAAGGGGTGGCCGCACTAAAAATCGATATGAGCAAGGCATATGATCGTATCGAATGGAATTTTTTAAACGCTGTGCTGCTGAAACTGGGTTTTCATCGGAGTTGGGTGGAACTGATTATGTTGTGTGTGCGTTCAGTTCGGTATAAGATATTACATGGGAATTTTGAATCAGAATGCTTTATTCCTGAACGGGGATTAAGACAAGGAGATCCCTTGTCTCCTTATTTGTTCATATTATGTGCGGAAGGGCTCTCGGCTATTCTCAAGAGGTCTGAAATCAACGGTTGGATTCATGGTTGTAAGATTGCTAGACGTGCTCAGTGTGACCCATTAATTTTTCGCGGATGACAGTTTTCTATTTTTTAAAGCTAATATGATAGAATGTGCGAGATTGAAGCAATGTTTGGAGTGTTATTCGCGGGCCTCTGGACAGATTATCAATTTCCAAAAGTCGTCCATCTCATTTAGCAAGAATACCAGACCGGAGGAGATTCAGGCCATTTGTGATTTTTTAAATGTCAAGCATACTGATAATCACGGCCCTTATCTTGGATTGCCTTCGTTGATAGGGCGAAATAAGAAGGAAATTTTTCTTTTCATCAAGGAGAAGGTGTGGTCTAGATTACAAGGATGGAAGAAAAATATTCTCTCAAGAGCTGGCAAAGAGATTCTTCTCAAGACGGTAGCGCAGGCCGTTCCGATTTATGCTATGAGTCTTTTTCTTCTCCCTAAAGACTCTTGTGGTGAGTTAGAAAGAATGATGAACTCCTTTTGGTGGGGTAAAGGTGGAGGCGGCACCAGGAGCATTAATTGGTTAGCCTGGGACAAGTTATGTGTACATAAAAGCCAAGGGGGTTTGGGTTTCAAAAGGCTTCATGAGTTCAACATAGCCCTTTTGGGAAAACAGGTGTGGCGATTGTTATCGGATAAAAATTCTTTGGTTGCTCGTATTTATAAAGCGCGTTACTTTCCTGATTCTAATATGCATCAAGCTCAGCTTGGCTCAAACCCAAGTTATTTGTGGAGAAGTCTGTTATCCGCCCGAGACTTTGTCATTTCTCATAGCAGACTGAAAGTAGGTGATGGTACAAATATTTCTGTGTTGAAAGATCCATGGTTGCCTGCTGATAACCCTTTTGTTTCATCTTCTCATCTAGCTTTGGAAGGTTCATCTGTCAATAACCTTATGCAGCCTGATGTGTTGGATTGGGACCTCGACATTATTTCAGATTTGTTTAATTCTCGAGACCAACAACTGATAACTAGCATCCCGCTGAGTAGAGAGCACAATGGTGATTCTTGGATGTGGACTGGAAATAAAAAGGGGGTATACTCTGTCAAATCAGCGTACCAAATACTTTGCAAGGAAAAGGAAGTTGAGTTCGACTTTCATCATATGTTCGACTGGAAGGAGTTTTGGGCTGTAAAAAGTACCACCTAAAGCTAAAAATCTGGTATGGCGTGCTTGTCACAATGATTTGCCTACTAAAGAGAGGT
Organism: Rehmannia glutinosa; assembly: GCA_016081115.2. Lineage (NCBI taxonomy): Eukaryota > Viridiplantae > Streptophyta > Magnoliopsida > Lamiales > Orobanchaceae > Rehmannia > Rehmannia glutinosa. Next base: position 1,416,134 of record JABTTQ020000348.1, read on the forward strand.
TAATTTCGAGAAGAGTCGAAATGTCGCCGTTATGTCCGATTTGTAATTTGGAGACTGAAACTATTGCACATGCATTATTTCTCTGTTCTAATGCCAAACAATGTTGGAATGCTATTTTTAGACAAGATTTGCTGCTGCAATCTGTCTCTTTTCTTAGTTGCTTGAATACTCTTTGGGTGGCAAATAATGTGGAAATGAAGGGCCATATCATCACGTTATTATGGGCCTTGTGGAAGAGTAGAAATGACTTAATTTGGCAGCAACATAGTCGCTCCCCTGCACAGATTATTCAGCTGGCTAATTCTCACTTATTTCAATGGCAGGCGGCTCAATCAACCCCTTGGCAGACTGGTTTTATTCAACCGTGTGATGGTGATGTGAGATGGCAAAAACCTGAACAAGGGGTGCTTAAATGTAATGTGGATGCCGCTATTTTTTCTGATGTTGGAAAGGTTGGATATGGTTGTGTACTGCGAGATTGGACAGGGAAATTTATAGCAGCAAAGCACGATTCTTTTACATGCTTGTCACAGCCTGAGGTTGCTGAAGCGATAGGGATCCGGGAGGCACTAAGTTGGATCAATATTCATTGGAAGGCTGTTCCTATCTGCCTGGAATCAGACTCGTTACTCGTCATCAAAGCGTTGAGAGGAAGAATGGGGGATAACTCTTATTTTTCTGATGTAATTAGAGATTGTAAAAATAGTCTTGATTGTCTACCTAATGTGTCTTGTGTGTTTGTTAAGAGATCAGCGAATGTGGTTGCTCACGGGTTAGCTAGAGCATCATATTCTATGTCTGGTGTCAGAGAGTGGAGATCAGTCCCTCCTCTCTTTATCTGTAATGATTTGCAATTCGATCTGCTATATTAATGAAAGCTATTCCTTTTGGTTTCAAAAAAAAAAAGCAAGAATCTGTTTGATGCTGTCTGAATATAGACAGCAGGTTAATAAAGTTTAAAAATAAACATTGCCATAACAAAAATCCTTCTCGTGACCATATGACACAAATAAATAAAATCATGCCACTTTGAAAATGCAATTATTTGATCACATTTCACTGTACAACAACAAATCTTTTGTTGTTGATCAATTTCATGACACCAAAGATACCCACAGTATTGCCTAACAAATTTCAAAACTATATGAAAACGATGAACCGACTTCTTCAACATATTTTCTTCTTACCAAACAGTAAAATAAAATAGGTAAATTTAATTAAAGAGTAAGAATTAGCCAAACAGTTGTTGGTAGCCTGATATAGCAATTTAGCTGATAGGACTAGTGCAATATGCTTGATATTATTCAAGGACTGGAGGTTTTGGGGCCATACGGCATAAGACAAATGTACCGGTATAGAGTGGAATACATGACTCGTACCTCGAAATAGGATCAAATCAATGCACTTGAAAGAGTACAACATAAACAAGAGAAAAAATCAGACACCACCTTTGTCTCTGCAGTCCCCTAAATCTAACAGATGCAGTGCAATTAGTCTGTGCCTCATGCAACAATTTACATGGTCAAAATAAGCATCTAGTCCACACTCTGTTGATCTTACATCTCATTCGTTAACCAATACTGCTAGCTATGTATCACTTGAGCTTCACATCCATGTCCAATGGAAATGCTTTTCCCGATGGTTAAAGATCATGAAATCCAGATTAGCCGGTAAGCTTACCACCCTGCTTTGCCAAAAAGGAAAAGGAATAAAATTCAACATTAGTATTCAGAAGCACATATAAAGTTTTTAAAACTAAAACAAATATTAGCTTGCAAGGCTCAAGTCAATCAGATTCAGGATGGCAAAGGCTTACAAATCTCCTATCTTTTCACTTTAAGGAAACACAGAAGTAGGATTGAAAGGAAAAGATATATCCTCAAGTTACTTTTCATTCATTATTTTCCTTATGTTATCATTTAGCATTTTCCCTCTTCATTTACTTTCCTTTTAAGTAGGCACATTTCTCCTTATAACTCTCTTTCAGTTATATTCATAGTTTTGCAATTCTTTCCTTTACCGATACAAGATTACCAGGAGGACAGCGACTTCATTAAGAACAAAACAAAACACATAAATGGAAAAACAATATATCAAGGAAAATGCTGAAAACAGTTGATATACATTTATGGCTCTTTGACCCGAATGCCAAAAAGCATAGTAGCAATTACGTTGGGGTCGGTGGCATGAAGTTTATAGTATCAATTATTCGTGTAAAATTAGTTAACACTATAAATTTATGCAAAAAGCATAGTAGCAAAGTTTTACGTCGGACGCCCTTCACGTCGAGACCGTCATATGGAGGCCAAAATGAGATGAAAGAAATAATGTGAATCAGGGTAAGTTACATTACATGGGAAATGAAGAAATCTTGTGCTTATCAAAAAGATATAGAATTTTGACGAAGCAGCTCTTAGATAAAATCTTGTGCTACATCTAATAACTTAGAGGCTTCAAACATGTTTCTTTAGCTGGTCTCACCGGAAAGTATCGACCTCTTAGATAAAGCAGCTCAATTTATGATAAAAAAAAATATAAATAAAGAACACTAGAACCTTTTGATCACTAAATCATCAAACGTTGTTAGATTCACATTATAGTGCCAAGTGCTTGTATATTTCCACTCCCAACAGAAACAATATAAACCCTCAAGAAAAATCCTAATTCTTCACACGACTTATGCAGTCAATCTTCTTGAGAACTAACATATTTGCTACGCTCTACCTAAAATTCACTGGAAGGCTGTCCCTCTAAATATTCACAATCTTCCAATTTTGCATCATAATATTACTAGAAAGAACTTGATTGATTTCTGAATAATCACACGGAAACGGAAATAACAGGTAATAATTACCTGTTCTCATCTGAATGGGGGAGTATCGATAAAAACTTTCCAGGCACGGTTACAGCAGCCCACATGCACAACACTAGTCCTGCTATCAACTCCATCACCACCTGTAAACACACACACACACACACACAAAAAAAAAATTAATCTATACACATCTACTAAAATTATGCAGAATACATCATATTTTGGGTTTAACGAAATTACGTTAATAGGGGGTCCAGAAAACTCCTCATCCGTGATCTTGAGCAGAGACCTATCTGCAAATACAAAATCAACAATATACGAGTATTTCATGATCTGAATAAACAGGTACAATCTGAAGAGATTTGAAAAGGAAACGCAATCAATGATGTGAAGGTACACTGAATGGTGGAGTAGGCGGCGTGTGAGAGGATTAAAACTCCGACGACGCCGATGACGAAACCTGCGCCCATGTTTTTGAGTATTTTGCAGTCGCTGGAAAAGGAAAAATCGCCGGCCGACGACTACGAATTGTGGAGCGGATTATTGGTTGATCCCAAATGGGTCTGTGCAGGTGGTTTATATGCAATGGGCTCTGGGCCTGGTATGCAATAGTTATAAGTGGGCTTGGGCTGATTTGATAGCAATGCTATGAACTAAATTTTGGTGGAGCTGTAAAATTTGAACCGATTTGATAAAATGGTCGGACTGGGCTATATTTTGTTAGGTCCGAAATAAGCCCTTTTTTCTTTTTTGAGTCAAAATAAGCCGGTTTGTGAACAATATTTCTTTCCTCATCCAAACTCCATAATTGAATCAATAGTTGGTTGATTCCATATTAAGTGAACATCAATTCTTCTTTCTTCTCCATATGCTCACACAGTCACACTTTCGTGTGTGTATATAATTATATATACACAAACATATATAGATACGGTAGATTGCTGTAGTTTATATGGAAATGTGATGGTGGCAAAAGCCCCAAATTTCAAATCCCAAATCCCTAAACTTTGGCCATCTCCGCGGCATCAAATCCATTACTTCGGCGGACGGTGAAGACGATAGGATTCTCGAACTTTTGGGAAGACCCATTTGCTTGGAGGTGGGCTGTTTGCATCAAAGGAGACTTAAAATCCACTTTGTCCTTCAAACCCTCTTACTCATTGAGGTTTGTCTCCGCACTTATCACCACAACTGTTTGATAAAATTCCCAGGGTGAATTTGGGGAATAATCGAGGTTATGGGTTGATGATCGGAAATAGACGATGCCTCTTCCGCCTCCATCTCCTCGCTCGATTTTGGAGTCCGAGAATCCCGATTTCTTTCGGTTCCGATCCCATGCCCTCAAGCGTCACTTGATCGTAATACTTTGGACATGATTGCGGCGTATTCTCCTCTCTTTGCTTCCCTTCCCACGACAAACAAAATCTCACGGTGCTCGATCGACTACTTACAGTGGTATATTGAAACAATCTTCACCTTCCGATTCCCATGCCGAATGTTAAGGTTTCATCTCCTCATTCCCAAGAAAAGCGGTAATATCTTTTCTTTAGAAATTAGGATGAGATATATGAATCTAGGCGTCAATTATGCGAAAATTCTTTGATTGATAGGACTTTATATGCTAAGGGTAGCAAACCACGACAATTTGAATCTTTACGACAAATTGCGATCTTTATGGCATATTGATTCTTTCTCGTATTATTTCGTTGGGTAAAGGGTTTTATAACATACATTTTTCTAATCTTAATGATAGGGATGTTGTGTGGAAAAAATGTTTTTATTCTCTGTCACCAAGCACATTTCGTTTGCGACCATGGACACGATTTCGATCCCGACAATACAACCACATCCGTTGCTCAAGTATGGGTTCGTATTTTTGGTCTTAGTTGGGAATATTGGCACCGAAGTCTTATGGGAATTGCTAGAGCTATTGGCTCGCTTTATTAAAATTGATGAGAACAATATTTTCGGGTCTCGGGTCATTTCGCATGTGTTCTTGTGGATGTGGATCTAAGAATGAGTCTTGGGAGAAGATGAAAATTGATCGTCACAGGCACACCGGATTTATTTTCTTTCGGTATGAACGTCTATCGGAATCTCATGTCGTCATTGTCAATTTATTGGTCACTCCACAGCCGTATCCGACAAATAAATAACGAGCAACCCCTTTTAGAGCTCGGAGCCATTCTCGTAATCCCAAGCCACATGGCAAGTCGATGAAGCTCTAATTCTAAGGTTTCGTCTCGATGAGTAACTTTCGAAGCAAGGGATCTTGATATTCTTTGTCCCAGGAAGATCGAAATCTCCTCTCATGATATTCCCCACTCTTTGAATACTAGTAATGCTTTTGCCCTTCTTGAAAGTCGGGATGGAGATAATTTGGATTTGGAAATTGAAAATGTCATGCCTCTAGAGATGATAGTCCCTTCGGATAGCCCTATTTTAGCGATAGAAAGCCGGGTAGGGAATTATGGATTCGATTTCAAAAGAGGATGTGTGTGGCAAGAACAATGATGCTATTATGGTAATTAATCCGCCTTCAACGAAAATTGCTTTAGTTGAAGGTGGACGATCGATCCCCTATTAGGTCCGGACACATCGATTATTTCTTCCACCTTGGATCACGAGGATGCACTTGTCGATTTATTAGCGGATAAAAAGTTACAAGAAATTCGTCAAAAGCTATATGTGGTTCGAAAAGAAGGCCCTTCCAGGCCGCTTTATTCAGTGCCTGTAGGGAAATCGAGAATCATAATATTATGGATATGGTTGTTTTAAGTCTTGGTGATGAAGTTGAGGAGGAATCCCTACTAAAGCATACTAAAATGGCTCCGCTTGAGGAGCTTTCTCATAAACAATGAATATCCTTCATGGAACGTTAGAGGGATCTCTAACGATCTCTCTAAAACTCTTATTTACGACATCATTGCTTGATTACCAAACCAGATTGGCTTTATCGGTGGAACCTAAAACGAATATCTCTTCGATTCACTCTTATCGATTGGGCGGCTATGGGGTTATCCGTTTCGACGGTCAATTATAGGTCGGGCATGTTGGCTAACATTTGGATTTTGGTTTCTCTCGTTTCACTTCACCTCCGTGTTGCATATGATGACCAATTTATTTTGGTTGAGGTACATTCTTCGGTAGGTAACTTCGAGGTGGATTTGTTCATGGTCATGCCTCGTATGGGCGCCGTCGGGGAACTTTGGCGTGATCTATTAGCTTAGGGTTTCTAATTTTCTAGTGGTGGGGGATTTTAATCTTTGTGTTAGGTGCTCATGAACGGCGTTGTTCTCACGTTCGAATATGACTTCGTGTCATGAATTTATGCGTTTTATCGAAGATTGTCAGTTGATAGACATCCCTTCGTCTGGCCATAAGTATACTTGGAAAGGACGCATGCATACGGGGAATCACGTGGAATCTAAAATTGATAGGGGTCTTATGTCAGAGGGTTTCTTGAACTTATGGGAGATTGTTCGTTGCTATGTTTTGCCTCGCACTATGTCTGACCATCATCCCATTTCCATCACTTGTAAGGATTCATCTCCTTCAGTCCGCGCCTTCTTTTCGGTTTCAGATATGTGGCTTCTAGATGACAGACTCTTTGCTGTGATCAGGGAGTCGTGGAATATGCCTATCTTGTCTAATTCCCCCTGGGGTCGCATTACTGGTAAGCTTAAGCGTCTCAAAGTTTGTCTTAAAGACTGGAATTCTACAGTCTTTGGTAATATTTTTCAGCAAAAGGAGTCCATTTTATCAGATATTCTTTGCCATTCAAGAGTCGATCGCCATAGATGGTTATTCAAATGAGAATTTTTGCCAAGAGGTGGAGTCCAATGCTCTGTTATCGGAGTGATGCATAAGGAATATGATATGTTGCGCTGAGAAGCGGAACACTTGGCATAAGGATGGAGACAGAAATACTACGTTTTTTCAGCGGGCAACTAAAATTCGTAAGTGCAGGAATTCTATATCTTTACTGGTTATTGATGGGGAGAATTGTAGGAACCCTGTTGCTATTGCGAGCATGTGGTTCAATTTTATGAGAATTTGTTCACGGCTTCCTTTTCTCCTACCTCTACGCGTCGTTGACTCGTATTTCTCCATCATTCACCCATCGGTCACGCCTCACCAAAACATGAGTCTCATTAATCGCCCTTCCATCGAGGAGATTAAACAAGCGATTTTGAGATGGATCTGCGAGTGCTCCTGGGCCCGATGGCTTCCCGGTAAGTTTTATCGGTTTGCTTGGGAGTTGGTTTCGTCGGATGTGGTTCAAGTTTGTTCAAAATTTCTTTGATATGGGTGTCCTCCCCTAGGATTAACTCTAGTTTTGTGGTGCTCATTCGAAAGTAGCAGAGGTCATTAAAGTCGATCGGTTCCAACCATTGTACTTAGTAATTTTCTTCAAGATTATTACTAAAATCCTTTCCAATGAGTTGGCTCGAGTGGCGACCTCTATCATCTCGCCGGTTCGATTTGGGTTTATTGCATCGTCGTATTCATGATTGTGTTTCTCTTGCTTCTAAATGCATTAATTGTTTAGATCGTCGGGCATATGGTGGCAACATGGCCATCAAAGTGGATATTCGCAAAGCTTTTGATACCATCTCTTGGGATTTTTGTTGGGCGTTATGAGAGCCTTTGGTTTTTCGAACAAATTTTGTGGTTGGATTTCTAGCATTCTTGATCCGCCAAGCTTTCGATTTTCATCAACGACTCCCGGTTGGCTATTTTGGGTGTTCGCAAAGGGGGGTCCGTCGAGGGGGATCCGTTGTCCCCGCTTACATTCGCATTGCGGAAGAGGTTTTAAGTAACCTCATAAGTCAACACGTTCAATCTCGGGCTATCTCTAGTATTCGGTGGTCATGGTATCTCCTATCCTACGCATTTATTGTATCTTTCGATGATGTGATCATTTTTTGTCAAGCTTCCATTGATAATGCTGCGACTATCTCTCGTATTCTCTCGGATTATGAGCAACTTTCAGGTCAGTATGCTAATCGTGACAAATCCACCATCTATTTTGGCAAATTTGTTCGTCCGAAGAGGTCTATTCTTCGTGCGATACGGATGGGGAGTCCGCCTTTTACTTATTTGGGTGTTCCGTTTTTAGGGGTGCAAGACGGATTCATTTGGAGCCAATTATTGATCGTATCATTAGCAAATTCAGTAACTGGAAGGGTCATTCTTTGTCTATGGCTGGTCGGGTTTGCTTGGTAAATTCAGTTATCTTCAGTTCCGCTGTTCATTCTATGATGGTTTACAAATGGCCGGTCACGCTCATCCGTCGATTGGGGCCATTTGCTCGCAATTTTATTTGGACTGGGGACATCACGAAAAAAGGCCTTGTTACGGTCTCTTGGAGTCGTATGTGTGCGCCTACGGAGGAGGGTGGTTTGGGTTTGCGTTCTATTTCATCTATGAATGAGTCCTTTATGATGCGTTTTGCTTGGGATATTTTGGCTACGGATTCTCTGGCAGCTAGATTCCTTCGTAGCCGGTTCTTGGATGGCGATCTTGAGCCTAAGGTCACTCCGGTTAGTTCCTCTTTGTGGATGGGTTTTCGCCCTTTTATTTCTTCTCTCAAGACAGACTCTAGATGGATTATCGGGGATGGCTCCACTATTTCGTTCTGGTGGGATAATTGGCTTGGGTATAGTATTGCAGATAAATTGGGTATCCCTCGTCGATTTCGCAGGATTTTGGCTCAAAAGGTTTCCGACTATCTTTTTGATGGCACTTGGCATCTCACTTCATTGTTCATTTTGAACTGTGAAGATATTGTCATGGATATGTTGGACATGCCTGTTGTTGGTGGGAAAGATTCTCGGATTTGGTCTAAATCGGTTCATGGCGCTGTTTCTTCTCGTATAGCCTACTGGCATATTCATACGAATTTTCCCATTGTTCGTTGGGGTAAATGGATTTGGCATACGTGTATCCCATCTCGTCGTTCCTTGCTTGTTTGGCGCCTTAGCTTCCCTTGTGGGGTCATTTGCAGAGCAGAGGGACTATTGGGCCTGCAGTTTGTCACTTTTGTTTCCATCATTCGGAGGATTTGGATCATTGTTTTTGGATTGCCCGATGTAGGTCCCGAGGGGTGTAAGTGTAAGGTTTAGAAGGGGTTGAATAAACCTTACCAAATTTTCGATTTAGTCCTTTTAAATATTCGAGTTGATATTACATTTGTGTCCTTGGTGGATGGTGATTTAGATAATCAGTAAAGTTAGTCTCTCAACGGACTCAATCGTTTTGTTGATGGAATAACTCAAATTGTTAAGTCTAAATTAACTCAATGTGGTTTGTTTTTATTGGAAGACTTAACACCCTTAAGTTTGATTAAGCAAGGATTTAGTGCTTGGTTTAGTACTTAGAAATTATCAAGTGGATAGCAAATTTATCGTGAGATATAAGCGGTTAAGATCTAGGAATTAAAGTCTTTGAAATGTAAATGACACAATAAGATTTTTATAGAGGTTCGAAGATGGGGTAATTCTTCTACTCCTCTCTTCTCCAACTCCGGAGGAACCCACTAGGTATTGATCAATATACAAAGTGGTACAGTCCCGGATACAAGTCTTGATCACACGGTGACTTGATCCTTTGGGACTCGATCCGGAGATGCCTTGATCACTCGGTGGCTTCTCATGCGACTCGAGTTTCTTCACTGAGGCAATTTGTTGCTTTGCTACTACATGACTCACTTGCTCAAGCTCTTTGGATTTGATCACGAAGCCCTCCAAAAGCTCAAGACTTGGTTCAACCTTGAACCTTCCTACAATCCTTCGTGGAATGTAGACCTCTTGATTTTTCAAGTATTTTCCTCTTCAACCGATTGAAGTTATCTTTCCTTCACGGGTGAGTGTTGGATTGATGTTCTTCGTAGTGTAGGCTTGAGGATTGAGAATATTTGATTTTCTAATAATTGCTTGGACGTTTTTTGGTTATTGTCTCTTAATCACTTGGTCCAACTCTCTTGTTCTCAAATAAACTCCTCACCTTTTATAGTGATCTTTCAAAAATTTGCCCGTTGAAGAGATAGACTTATTTTTGAAAGTCACTTTCGATCGTTTGCTTGTCTTGTTGCGATCCTTGGAATTGCCATTTCCTCGCATGAATTGTTTTTCACCTTTTCGAGTTCGACACGGTGTAGTGCTTCCCATTGGTTCATTCCTTTTGCACGCTTCAGGGATCGAGCACTCGAGAAAGGTGATATGGAGATATTACTTGTTTAAGTAATTCTCTTGATTTACATTGCAACGGATCTTTTCGATTATCTCGACTTGACCGCATTTTTGCTTTCTCGGGTGACTTAGAGTCGACTTCCAATCATTGGATGACTCTTCTGTCACTTCAACTTGAGACTTGGCTTTTCTCGAGTTGACTTGATCGATACTCCACTGTTCATTGCATCTCGCTTCTTGATAGAGTTCCCGTCTACTCTTCTTTTGCCATACTCATTTGTCTCGTAGCGGAGTCTTCCTTCTAGTCTTGATTGTTTCTTGCATGTTAGGGCGTAGGCGACTTAACTCGAACTTGGCGACTCTATTTATTACAATGCATTTTACAACAAGAATTGGGGTGCCAACTTCCTATTCTAAGTTTTACATGGCATTCATCAAAATCTAAACAATAAATTTCCTAACAATTTCCCCTTTTTGATGATGCCAAAACTTAAACCATTCAAAAATGCAAATAGCAAAGATACATACTGAGATAGTGTATTGACATAGAATGTATCGCATGAGAATTAATTCTTTTATTGATCATAACATTCTTGTTCTTTTACACAAATTGTTTACAAGGTGTATCAAAGCACATATTTGTCTACACGAGAAAATAAAGAATTTATAGCTTTATTTGAAGACTTACATTGTATGTATTTACATAATAAAATACACGAAGGGTGGACAAAGAACACTTCATCTCCTTCGTTGTCTCTTCTTTCATCTTGTTCAAAGATCTTCTTTCTTCTTCTTCTTTTTTTTCATCATCATCATTTGCTTTCTTCTTTTTCTTTTCATATGCCTTTCTGGCGAGCCTTCATCTCTTCTTAATCTTTCTGTCTTTCCTCCCATAGCATTGAGTTTGTCTCTTGTTTTTTCTTCTATTCTTTTTGCATACTCGGCCATTCTTTTAGCCACTTGCAAATTTGCTACTTGGTCAAGACCACCCAAGTAGATCCCCTCCTTTGCCGGATCTACGATTCGATGTTTTTGGGCGAGGCCAGGTGCAAGCTTCTTCCTCCACCATCGCTTCTTCATCTACGTCTACCTCAGATCGAGGTCGTGTCTTTCTTTTGAGTCTTGACTCGGTGAGTGACCGGCGGAGTGACGATCGTGGTATTATTGCAGTAGGTGGTCTGTGCTGTCGCCTTCTTCACATAACGTGAGACCCTTTTCCCAAGACAAGTCCCAAGCTTGAGCCATGACATATTTGCAAAGTATCCTTGATTCGAGCGTTTTAAATTCATCAACCGATCGTGGCTCCGTCCGACATCCGAGATGGCATAAGTGTCTTTGTCTCACCGGAATGCCTCCATCTTTGTTTCAAGATGTTCATAACCGGGCATCCATTCTTCCTTCCACTTCCTTCATCCCGTCACGCTTCAATTGTTTTTCTTTTCACCATAGATATAAGCAGGTTGGAGTGGCGAGTCACGGGGAGTTCTGTCGATAATGTCGGTTGTGATAGGACCTGTTGGGGTTTGTGCAATCATTAAGGTCACATCTTTCGATCCTTCCCCTCGTGATTTTCCTTTCTTTTGTTTGTGACTTCCATAATTTGTTTTTCCCTTCACTGTTTGATCCTCTTTTTGAGCTTCAGATCTTTTCTGTGCTTTAAGGTATTCTCTCTTCCCCTTTTTGGCATCATCAAAAGAGAGGGACACTGAAACATCTTGCAAGCGGGAAGTCGAGCCTGCGATGGTAGAGTTCATCTCGAAAGTCTGCTGCAGAGTATGCGACGTAAAGTCGGATCGAGTAGCGTTGGACTCTGCTTTGAAATCGACTTCATCTCGGCCATGAGAGAAGGCTGAATTTTGTATTCATGGTTTCTTCCAAACGTGTAGATCACTCTTGTTTTGCTCACGCAATGACTTTATCTCGGCAATGTGTCTTCGTGCATGTGCTCAATATGTTCTTTCACCGTTTTCGTTTTTGCATCGGCATTTTCGACTCTCCATACCCGGACTTGTTGAACAATGTCCTGAAGTATCTAACTTGTTCCACACGCATTGTTTCTTCTTTGTTGCCACCATTCCCCGATCCGATTGTTATGCCTCTTAAATCGCCAGTAAGATTGGCATCTCTGTTGTCGATCGCATGTCTATAGAGGCACGATGCCTCTCCATCCGTTCAATCTCGTGAATAATGCCTTGAACACTTCGCGGACTTGGTGATTCCTCCAGTTGCGGTGATGGCCATGCAAACATCAAAATCATAATCATTTGGAACAATGGTGCACGATGGAAAACGGAGCTGGATGCGTGGTGGCGTGCGCGTTCGTTCTCTCGACTCTTCATGGAGGTCGGGTACCTCCAGGGAAAAAGGAAAAAATTCTATAAAGGATTCATCACCGCCAATCGGGATTTGTTCGATGATGAGCGGTGAAGTTCTTTTTGGAATCGACCTGCTGCGGCTGGGAGCTGCGCAGCGGACTCTGGTTGGTGGGGTTTGTTGTGAAGTGGACCCGACTGGCGAGCCTCATTTGTCTCAGTAACCGTTGGTCCGGTGATTTCTCCAATTGAGTAGATGGTCATCGGCCTTATCGAAGCGTCATCGGACGATGATGAGATTTCCATTGGTGGCTCATCATCAAAATTAAAGGTTTGACGAGTAGTCTTGGGATCGGACTTGCTCGTGCTTGGAACATCCGGTGAGTCTTTTGGATCACAATGGGGATGACTCAACTTCTTCTTCTTTCGCTTTCCCGATCCCGAGAAAGGTTACATCGGGATTATCCTGGGAATCATGAAGCGCTTATCTCCTTTTGAGATGGGTCGATGATAGCAGGAGGGATGTTCTCTTCTTTAGCTTCTTTACCCCAGGGAAGTCTCAACCTCCGTGGGCCTTCATTACCTCCTGCGCAGTCTCAAGCTGCGGCGAGGCATGGACCTCCTTTCGACGGTGTCGGTCATGCCTTAGGGTCTTTCGTGGTGGCATCCATTGGAGTCTCAACCCCATGGATTGCACTTTCATCGCCAGTGTTAACTCCCGAGTACATTCTTTCTTGTGCCTCGATTGCATCGCCGGCGTCATTAGCCCGGAGCGATTGACACCTCAATCGAGAGACGATCTCAAGCCTCGGCGTCGTTGATGGCAACTTCAACATTCGTTTGGTGGTTGTACTTTCTCCACTTCGCATCCTTGATTCATTGTGGAGTCATCGCAAAGATTCTCCGACCTTTGCTGCGGTGGAGGGATTTTCCTCATTTGGCGCACTGGTGAGTGACTTGGAATGGGGTCACTCGTCTCCAAACTCCCATTGTTGCTATTGAATGTTCGGCCGTTGGGGAAGGTGGTAAGACACCTTCAATAGGGGTTGGCTCGATTGGGGTCCCCACTATCCCGATTTCATCGCCAAGTCCCTTATTGCTTCTTCCGAGTGAGTGAGGAGGTGGTGGCAGCAACAACGATGGCGATTCTTTGAACCACTCCCATTGGATCAATTTCCTTTGTGTTCGGAGGACTCTCTGGTCCCTCCATCAATCTTTGCTCGTGAAGGATTCTCGGATTCGTGCAATGCTTGCTGCGCATTTGCAACTCTTCGTGGCGGGCAAAGAAAGATTCTAGGATCCTCATCATCGCTGTCGAGAGAAGACATCAAGGAGAGGATGTGTGTGTTACGTGGTGTCGGAGATAGGGGCGGATGTTGGCCTTCTCACGTGCCTCGCCTTTCCTTCTCGCTTTCCTTTCCTCTCCTTATCCTTGAAGATCTGCGCAGGATGTACGTGCGATTATCTTCATCTAGTCTTGGAGCACAGTGGTTAGTCAAGGAAGTTTAACGATTCTCTTCTTCTTCTATAAGCTCGGGCCGTTGGAACTGTTCCTTGATTTACTCAACTTCCATTTCCTCCACTCACGCAGACAATTTTGGATGTCCGGGTAAGGTGGAGATAGGATCATCACATCACTATCGGCTCTATCGAACCTTCTTTTGTGTTTTTTGTGTGGGCTCTGTTGTGTCTTATTTGCCTCTATTTGACGCGCTTCAACAGACTTGGTTGTTTCATCAATTACATTTGGAGACTCTACTTCTTCAATAGTCTCAGATTCTGCTCCAGTGAGTGGTGACGGCCGGTTTCTCAAGCTCGGAGTGCTTGATGATTCTTCTTCGTCTCCTAGTTTGTACCAGAGGGATTTCTGGTTCGAGAGACGGTTTCCTCCGAGTCTTGGGGCGGGGCTTGTCTTTGGTGTCTTTTTCTAAGGAGAGCTGGTCGTCTTGGCTTGTCGATTCTCCTCTTTTTGACGATCGGAGAAGGTAGTTGAGTGTCCTTCTCGACCGCTGCTCTTTGGGCGGGAGACACGGCTGCAGGGGAGGAACAAGTTTGACTTTCTTTCTTTGCGGGGGCATCGTCTTCTTTGCGGCTGCAGGGGCTTTTCTTCTTGGGTGGAGAGAAACAATGTATCTTGGGTCACCTGATTCCTCCTCACTCGTGTCGCTCTTGGCGTAGGCTCTCTTCTCGTGCGCCGAGAGGTTTGCTCTGAACATCCTCTTGTTAACATGGAATGCCTTCCCATGTCTAAGAGGGACTCCTTTCACCTCCATCACCGGCCAATCACAGGCCATATCCTAGGGATCCTCCAAATGTGTCATCTTCCTTGAAGGATTTGTTCCCTACGTTATGGCAGAAGTCTGCTGTAGATAAACTCATTGAGTTTATTTTCTTTTTCTGCGATAATTGCGGCCATTACAATCAGCTTTGCTTTTGTGAGTTGGTCAAAGCTTCCAAATTTGATGTCAATACATTTGGCAACTATGTCCAACAACTTGTGATAATCCTCTTTTCAAATGATCTCTTGTTTCTTTGTGTACACTATTTTATCAAGCAAAGTCGGGCTTGACTATTTCTTTCCAAGCATCGGCCCAAGTTTACATCACTTCGTTAATTTCGAGGCTCCTTCTTGATTGGTAGTGGCAGTGTTCACCAAATCCTTGGCGAGAGATAGTCACCGCTTTCTTTCCGTGAACAGATGACTTTATTCCTTCATCGTGAATCTCAAGCATTCACGTAGGTGTGCGACCTCCTCCACATAGGTCATCGGATATTCTAACGTCGAAACGGTTTCGGCCCGGTCTTTTCTAATTTCTCAGCAATTTTCTTCACTAGGGTGTCGTCGGACCCTGTTTCATCATCCGCCGAAATCCACAGTAGACCGGTGTGGATTTGCTTCCATAACTTGGTAAAATCATAGGTTGGTGCCATTTTTCAGGATTTTATCAAAGAAAAACTTAGAGATTGATTTGCAGATAGATAGGGTTTCGAGAGAATTTTTGCCTTTGCTTTTGAGAGAAGGAAAATGAAGCAGTTTTTTTGGCGTGTGAGAGAGAAACGGACGGAAATGGTTTAAGTATGGTTTATGAAAGGGCGTGCGGTGGTTTTGAAATGTGATCGAAATCAACGGCTTAGATTTTGCACTTTATTTAGCATTTAATGTCTCGTATTTAATGCGGCAAAGATTTATATCCAATCATAAGCTTGGTGTGCAAACTTTATTATCCGTACACATCATCATTATGCCGACGTATTCCTTAAAAACATTCCCGCTTAGTCAAACGATTTGCGTTTTTGTCACTTTGCTCATAAGTGACTCGAACTTATCCTTTAGCCGATTTAACTCTTCTTCTCACGAGTTCTCTTAGTGACTCTAATTTCTTGGTGACTTGGTATATATTGTCTTTCCGTCTGACTAATTTACTTATTGATTTGTGAGTTGACTCTTTTTCTTTTTGTGTTCCATTTCTTTTCTTTGATTCTTCCGAGTGTCACTCATTTCAATTAACCCCAACTCATGTTTGAGTTCTTCAAATCTTGACTCACATAATGGTTTTGTGAAGATGTCACCAATTGTTTATCGGTTGAGATATATTCCAAGATGATGTCCTTCTTTTCAACATGATCTCTTTGAAGTGATATCGACATCGATATGCTTTGTTCTTGAGTGCAAAGCATAGGATTTTGAGTAATGGCAATTGCACTTGTGTTATCACACATGATTGGAATTTCTTTTCCTCAACTTCATAGTCTCTCACTGCTATCTCATCCATAGGACTTAGCTGTGATTTGCCTTGCCTATGTATTCTGCTTCTTGTTGTAGAGGTGGCTATTGAATTTTGTTTCTTGCTAAACCAGAAATCAAAGCATGTTTCCTAAAGCATTTGACATGTGCCTGAAGTCTTTTTCATTAACTCTGCATCCAAAGATAGTCGAGTCGAATAGCCGATTAGCTTGAATCCACCTTCCTTTGGATACCATAAGCCAACTTCGCTTCCTTTCAAGTATCTCAATATTCTCTTATTTCTTTGTCATATGGCTATCTTTTGGAGCAGATTGAAATCTTGCACATACACCTACAACAAAGGTGATGTACCGCTGCTTTGTGAGATAAAGCAATGATCCAATAAGTGCTCAGTATCTTGTTTGATCTACTAGCTTGCCATCCTGCATCCATGTCCATTTTGGTGATGTATTCATTGGTATTTTCACGAAGACTTCTCCTCCATACCAAACTTCTTCATTAAATCTCCGGTGTATTTTGTTTGACTTATGAAGGTTCCATCCTTCAACTGTTTCACTTGGAGTCAAGGAAGAATGTCACTCTCCCATCATGCTCATTTCAAATTTACTTTGCATGAGGTTTGAAAATTTTTCACATGACTCTTTGTTTGTAGATCCAAAAATGATGTCATCCACATATATTTGAACAAGCAAAGATACTCTTTTTTGTCTTGAATTACGAAAAGTGTTCTATCTACTTTTCCTTTTGTGAATCCATTTTCGTTAGGAATTGTGACAAGGTATCATACCATGCTCTGGGTGCCTGTTTCAATCCATACAGGGCTTTCTTGAGTTTGTATACCTTATCTCCAAGAGTCTTCTCGCTCAAATCCTGGAGGTTGTTCAACATACACTTCTTCTTCCAATAAACCATTTAGAAATGCACTTTTTACATCCATCGATATACAAGTGAAATTCTTGTGAGTGCATAGGCAAGAAACATTCTTATAGCTTCCAATCTTGCTACAGGAGCAAATGTTTCATCAAAATCTATTCCTTCTTCTTGGCAATATCCTTTGGCTACTAATCTTGCTTTGTTTTTACCACGTAACCTTCCTCGTTCATCTTATTTCGAACACCCATTTGGTGCCGATAACATTTTGATGTATGGGTCTTTGCACTAATTCCCATACTTTATTTCTTTCAAACCGATTGATTTCTTCTTGCATAGCTTGAATCCAATGTGCGTCGCCCAATGCTTGTAACACATCTTTGGGCTCTATTTGTGAGATGAAGCATGTGAACATAGCTTCTTGTTGAGTTTGGATCTTGTTTTTACACCCTCTTATATCTCCAATGACAAGTTCTCGTGGATGGTCTCTCGGCCCATCTTACATCGAGGTTGGAGTAAGTTAATTTGGATTCGATTGTCTTTTTGTGTTCTTTGGGTAGTCTTCTCTCGTGATCACTTAGCCGCAAATTTTCATTTGTTTTTTGAGATTCACTATCTCATCTTCTTCTCGAGTTTATAATTCCGGCTTGACCCAAAGATATGGACTCTTCTCGTATGGTTGGATGATTGAACTTATCGGTTGACTCTTCAATGTCTTCTCCATTTACATTTGGCTCATCGAATACCACATGAATGGATTCTTCCGCAACCATAGTTCTTTTTGTTGAGTACTCTGTAGGCTTTGCTTTTTTGAGTATCCCAAGAAGATACCTTCATCACTTTAGCATCGAAAAGCCTTTAGATTGTCCTTGCCATTGTTGTGGATGAAGCATTTACATCCAAATATCTCAAATATGCAACATTTGGTTTTCTTCCACCAAATCTCATAGGAGTCTTTGTCACCGTCTGTTTATCATACATCTGTTTTGAGTGTAGCAAGTGTGTTGATTGCTTGACCCCAAAATCTTTTTGGTAACCTGCTTGACCTAACATGGTCCTTGCCGCTTTTTTGAGTGTTTATTCTTCTTTCGCAACTCCATTCGGTGTGGAGTCCTTGCTGCTGATAGTTCATGACCAATACCATTTTCAATACAATCGAGTTATTATTCCATTGACAAACTCAATTCCTCCGTCTCGATCTTATTTTGATAATGGTTTGACTCTTCTCGCGTTTTGAATTCTCTTCATCATTTGTGGTAGTTTTTGTAGAGTTTCTTTCTTCTTACACATGAATATTGTCCATGTATATCTTGAGTAGTCATCTACTACCACCAAGGTGTATTTCTTTCCACTTATTGTTTGGTTCCATCGGGCCAAATAGATCCATATGTAGCAGATGCAATATTCTTGTTGAAGATGGGCATGTCTTTTTCTTTGGATGATGACTTGATTTGTTTTCCTTCGACATGCGTCACATATACTCTCCTTTTTGTATCATCGAGTCCGGAAGTCCTTCCACAAGATTACTTGCAGCTTGTTAATCGTTTTGAAATTTAGGTGACTCACTTTTTTGTGCCTGACCAACTTGATTCACCAGGTTTTGCTTTCTTTTTGCTAGTAGGCAGTCTTTGGGTGTTGCGATTGACCAATCCACGACATACATATTCTTCTCGCTTCTACATCCTTGCGGCAAAGACAACTTCATTTGATTCAATATCCTCGATTTGGCATATACCCATGTTAAATCCAACATTGTAACCCTTGTCACGAGTTGATCGATGCTTAGCAGTTGAAGTTGAGTCCTTCAACATGTGCAACGCGTCTGTGATTTCTAATCCATTCCTCTTGATGGATCCAATGCCTCTTATTTCACCAGGAGCTTCATTTCTCCAAATATGACTTTTGCTCCTTTTACTTCCTTGAATTTTGTGATTTTTCTTGTTTCTGTCATGTGTCCGGAACAACCACTATCCATGTACCAGGTTCCTTGGCACTCATTGCTCTTGAACCCGCAATTAAGGAATTTAAGTTTTAGGTACCCATACTTGTCCGGGTCCCGAGGGGTTAGAATTGTAAGATGATCCAACCAACTTATAGCCAAATGATTTGACTCAAGGGGTTGCCATCTATTAGTGCCATAATCATAATTAATCTTGGCAAATTGCTTGGGGATTCTAGGGTTCATACAACTGTCTCTTTTGTCTCAGTATGCCTGTGTATAATTTTTAGCAATCGCTTCTTTGGGTAATTGTGGTGTCTACGAGTGTAGTGCCTAGGTGCATATGTGTGTCTTTGATGAAAGCTCTTATACTTTTGGAATGGCCTTTGCCGAAGTTCTAGGCCTTTGCCATTTAAAGCTTATATTCCATAAGTTTTATGCCGATAGTTTACATTATTCCAATCACTTGGCTTGGATATTTTCTACCATTCCCATCATATGTATTTCTTTTATAGATTTTAAGGGTTTTTGGTAGCTCGCTTCCTCTTTACTGAGTATTTTTGTTTGGAGTTTTTTGAGAACTCGATCGAATCTTTTCTCACTGTCCCTTTCAGCGCACTCAACTCGGTTTGTTTTCCTTTTCCTTTATAACCAAGGCCGTTTGCTTGTAATTGTGCTTTGGAGTGAATGTGTGTGCAACATTTAGAGTTTTGGATTTTTAGACTCTTCATTGCTTGAAGATCCTTTTTCCAAAATTACTTTTGAGGTTTGACATAGCACGGAGGAATTAAATCCTAAGCCTGTCTTGTCTCCACATTCTCTTTGACTCATAATAAGATCATCCAATGATTTAGATGCCTTAGTGAATGAGGTAATAACATTTTTGAGGTCATTCTCCCTCTTCTATATAGCAAGCAATTTTCGCTTTATTAATTTAGCATTCTCACTTTTAAACTTTCATTCTCATCACTATTTGACTTAGAGTACTCGGCTCCTTAGTCGCCTTTGAGTTTTTGACTCTTGAGTAGGTCTGTTTTCCTCATTTAATAGTGTGTGTGAGGATTTAATGTGTTCAAAATCTTTCATCATTTTGCCTAATGAATCATAAAGATCGAGTGGGTGATGAAGTGTGTGTGTCACGATCACTATCACTAGAGTCCGAGTTTGATGAGTTAGAGTGTACCTCATCTTCTTGGTCGGGGTTGATCTTGTTCTTTTGGCCATCAAGCGGATCGTGGCTTCTTCTTCGTGAGTCACTTGAGTAGTCGCCTTCATCGCTCTCAATCAATTGTCTCTCTTGACTTCATTTTTAGCCTGATCTCTGACCATCATTGCCTTTTTCTTTTCTTTTTCTTTCTCTCAAGACCTTTCTTTCTTCTTCATTCATTGTATTTGTTAACTACAGGATATGAGCAAATCAATGGCATAGTGACCTGGTTGTCTACAGTTCCAACATAGATATTCACCTTTTGATCGACTCTTTCCATTCTTGGATTGTCACCCTTTGATACTCAACTTTCTCGATGATCTTTCTCTTGGTTGCCTATCTTCCCTTGATTTGGAGGAGTCGAGTGTCTTTTGGAAGATTCGTCCTTTCCTCTCTTGTAATTCTTATTGAAGAACTTGTTGAATCTTTTGACCATCGGGCTATTTCTTCCGGATCAATGACTTCTTTGACCTCGGCTCTCTTCCCATCTTTAACAATTAGAGCAAATTGTTTTGGGTACAACTGTCTCTTCCTCGGTCTTTTCTTCTCATTTCAAACTCGTAGGCTTTGAGGTCCGAGAATAATTCATGGTTGGATGTCTTTGATAGGTCCATGGAATGTCTCGGTGCCATGACCTTCATTTCCCATTCGGTGGAAGACTTTTTAGGATCTTCATACACATTTCCTTCGTGTATATTCCTTTCCAAGTACGAGATAACTCGTTGGTGATTTCTCGTGAATCGAGCATCCATTGATCCAGGTTTTCTCCCGAGATCATTTTGAAGTTCTCAAATTTCTCGATGCCCACCGATAATTTGTTTTCTTTGATTTGCTCCGAGCCTTCACAAATCAATGTGAGCTTATCCCGCATTTCTTTGGCCGTTTTGCATGATTTGACTTTATTGAACATGGCTTTGTCCAAGGTTTTGTAAATGATGTCCTTGGCTACATTGTCCAGGTTGTATCTTTTTCTGTCATCATTTGTCATCTCGGTTCTTGGTTTTTCAACCATGATGGTGAGTCCGGGAGCAACATCCTCTTCTCCTTCACCGCAACTCTTCTTACAGCTTGTGTTCACCTTTAAGATTTGCGGTGGCCCATCTTCTATCACTATCCACATCTCATCATGTAATGCCGATAGATGAGCCCCGCATACGAATTTTCCAATCATCAAATTCTTCAATTGTGAACATAGTGATGCGTGTCAAATTTGCTTCCATGATAATAACTTCTAATGATAGAAAGAGTTTTGAGAGTTTAAGTACTAAAGCAGACTTTGAAAAGTTTGGAGATCTAGTTCAAGAACGGTGCGGAGGGTTCAATGAACCAACCGCTCGATACCACTTGTAGGTCCCAAGGGGTGTAAGTGTAAGGTTTAGAAGGGGTT
Organism: Rehmannia glutinosa; assembly: GCA_016081115.2. Taxonomy (NCBI): domain Eukaryota; kingdom Viridiplantae; phylum Streptophyta; class Magnoliopsida; order Lamiales; family Orobanchaceae; genus Rehmannia; species Rehmannia glutinosa. Next base: position 1,437,602 of record JABTTQ020000348.1, read on the forward strand.
GAATAAACCTTACCAAATTTTCGATTTAGTCCTTTTAAATATTCGAGTTGATATCTTACACAGTTTGTGTCCTTGGTGGACGGTGATTTAGATAATCGTAAAGTTAGTCTCTCAATGCGGACTCAATCGAGCCGTTGATGGAATAACTTTTTGTTAAGTCTAAATTAACTGTTGTGGTTTGTTTTATTGGAAGACTTAACACCCTTAAGTTTGATTAAGCAAGGATTTAGTGCTTGGTTTAGTACTTAGAAATTATCAAGTGGATAGCAAATTTATCGCCAGATATAAGCGAGTTAAGATGCGGGAATTAAAGTCTTTGAAATGTAAATGACACAATAAGATTTTTATAGAGGTTCGAAGATGGGGTAATTCTTCTACTCTCTCTCTTCTCCAACTCCCGGAGGAATCCACTAGGTATTGATCAATATACAAAGTGGTAGCGGTCCGGATACAAGTTTTGATCACACGGTGACTTGATCCTTTGGGACTCGGTCCGGAGATGCCTTGATCACTCACTGGCTCTCGACGACTCGGCTTCTTCACAGGCAAATTTGCCTTGCTACTCTGACTCACTTGCTCAAGCTCTTTGGATTTGATCACGAAGCCCTCCAAAAGCTCAAGACTTGGTTCAACTTGAACCTTCCTACAATCCTTCGTGGAATGTAGACTTGATTTTTCAAGTATTTTCCTCTTCAACTCGATTGAAGTTATCTTTCCTTCACGAGGTGAGTGTTGGATTGATGTTCTTCGTAGTGTAGGCTTGAGGATTGAGAATATTTCAGATTTTCTAATAATTGCTTGGGCGTTTTTGGTTATTGTCTCTTAATCACTTGGTCCAACTCTCTTGTTCTCAAATAAACTCCTCAGCCTTTTATAGTGATCTTTCAAAAATTTGCCCGTTGAAGAGATAGACTTATTTTTGAAAGTCACTTGATGTCGTTGGCTTGTCTTGTTGCGATCCTTGGAATTGCCATTTCCTCGTATGAATTGTTCTTTCACCTTTTCGAGTTCGACATGGTGTAGTGCTTCCCATTGGTTCATTCCTTTTGCACGCTTCTCGGGACCGAGCACTCGAGAAAGGTGATATGGAGATATTACTTGTTTAAGTAATTCTCTTGATTTTCAGGCAACGGATCTTTTACGATTATCTCGACTTGATCGCATTTTTGCTTTCTCGGGTGACTTAGAGTCACTTCCAATTATTGGATGACTTTTCTGTCACTTCAACTTGAGACTTGGCTTTTCTCGAGTTGACTTGATCGATACTCCACTCAGTTGCATCTCATCTCACCGCTTCTTGATAGAGTTCCCGTCTACTCTTTCTTTGCCATACTCACTGTCTCGCAATGAGTCTTCCTTCTAGTCTTGATTTGTCTTCTTGCATGTTAGGGCGTAGCTGACTTAACTCGCCTTGGCACTCTATTTATTACAATGCATTTTACAACAATAATTGGGGTGCCAACTTCCTATTCTAAGTTTTACATGACATTCATCAAAATCTAAACAATAAATTTCCTAACACCCGATGGTGCGACCTAAGTGGGATTTCTTTTTGGTCTCTTCAATGTTCATTTGGATTTCTCTTCGGCATTTGGGGTGTTATCATTCGAGCTTGGAGGCTAAGGGAAGCTCGGATCCTATTTTGTGGAAACTTACTTTGATTACTCTCATTTGGGTCATCCTGGACTTGTTGCAATAAAGCGATCTTTGAGGATTACAAGATTTCGATTATGGTACATTCGGGCTCAAGTTTTTCGTTCATTAGAGAATCTCGTCATACTCCTATCGGCTATATGAATAATGATTCGTTGGATCTTTCTATTTTGAGCAAACTAGCCATCCCTGGCTATTGTAGACGTAATAATTACCCTATTCTTGTGCGTTGGAGTCTCCCTCCGTTTGGTTGGATTAAAGTTAATATTGATGGGAGTGCAATGGGGTCGCCAGGAGACTCTGCTTGTGGTGGTGTCTTTCGGAATTACCATGGCTTTGTGGTTGGTTGCTTCACTGTCCGGCTTGGTCAGGGTTTCGCTTTTCTGGCAGAGTTACAAGGGGCTATCACTGCTTGCGAAATCGCGTTGGATAAAGGATGGGATTTTATTTGGTTAGAGTCTGACTCGTCTTATGTGATTTCGATATTTCTACCTTTTCTATGCAAGTTCCTTGGGTCATCAAAGGCAGGCTTATTCTCTTATTCCGCCGTCTTCGTCTCGTTCATTTCCGGGCGTCTCATGTTTATCGGGAGGCTAATCGAGCGGCTGACACCCTTTCTAAGCAGGCGTATGCGGTTGGTAATACTTGGTGGGATGCGGTGATGGCTCAAAAGCTACTCTAGAAAACCATAGGCAAGTGCACCTATCGTTTTGTAGTATAGATTATTGAGTACCGAGTGTCATTCCCACGAGGATTATAAGTACTAATAATTACCGTCTTTTTGTTATCTAATCTAGTAATTTTAGAGTTTTGTTTGTTAAAATGGAAAATGAAAAAAATAGAGAATTTAAGATAATTGCAACTTACAAAAAGAAATCAAATAAAAATAGATTGTAGAATGAGAAATCAAGAGATAGAAATGTGTTGAATGTAAATCCTCTAGAATGTTTTGTGATTCAATCAAGATAAAAATACAACCATAAGCCCTTAAGCAAAAATCAACCTCTTTTAATAAAATCTCATGTTATGTGGACCGTAGAAATTCGATTTAAGTTAAACCCTTTCTCAAGGCGAAAAACTCCTAATCTCGAGTTGATTAATGAAATCTCTTTCTAGTTAAAACCCCAAAATTGCATTATAACGATTTATGAATTCCCATATTAGGTTTGACCCTAATTCGGAAGATTTATGTCGTCTATATCTAGGATTGCATGCAACTCTTTTCACTTATATAGGTTCTTTCCCACCATAAATCTCTCGATTATCCGATGAGGAATAAATATCAAATTAATATACCGGAAATATCAACTTGAATGAAATAAATATGATATAAGTGAATCACACAAGACATGAGAATTTTATTAAAAAACATATAAACCTTAATCACAAATCCATTCTAGAGTTCATTACATTCAAACACTAGTAGTTTAGCTACTCATGATTTTGACAAAAGAATAAATTACACAAGAAGATTTAAGTGTTGTAAACATGGTGTACTTATCTTTCTCAAAATCTCAATGACTTCTTTCCTTCTTCTCCAATGTTGCTACAAGCTTATTCCTCCAAGACCTCTTGATCCCAATTCCACTCAAAATATTAAACACAATGAATCTCTATATGAATGAATATTACATGAATTATGTCTTTCCAACTCAAACTTGGCTTTTATAGGCACCATCTTTGTGAAAGAACACATCAATAATGCTAACAAATGCTCCACTTCCATGGTTGTTGGTTGAATCATTGTGTGCACATTCATGGTTGAGTTGGTTGAATCATTGTGTCCACATGACAATTGAGGGAATAATAGAGCTTGGTGCATCAAAATGAGGTGTAAAAGTTGCTCAAAGGTTGTCAAAAAGAGGGGAAAGTCTCCATAATTTCGCGCCAAAGAAAAAAACCGGTCACGGGATTTAAAAGCACGGGTAGGCCGTGTTTTGAATTTCCCAACACGGCCGTGTTTGGTATGTCGGGGTCGAAAAATTGCTCGTTTTTAACTTTTAAAAAGCACGGGCCGTGCTTAAAAACACACCGTCCGTGTTTGATCGAAAAGGCTCGAAATGACGCGTTTAACTTGGGATTTTGAGTGTTTTTGCATCCGAAACCCCGGGTATGTTTTGACATGAAACCATGGCCCAAAATTCACCAAAAAACTCCTCCAAATCATCAATCTACACCAATAAAAGCACCTCGGAGTAATGTGAACCATGTACAATCAAAAATTTATGAAACTAACGATAAAATAACTCAAATCATACTTAAATATACACATAAAACATGCATAAAAAGACCCTTATCATGCGGCGCCGATTTTCTTCTTGAGGAGGTTATTCTGCGGATCGCACTCGCTTTATCACCTCAGGCATTAGTGGGTGGTGGTTCCTTTTGTTCGCTTTCGCGTCACTTTGGGCTATTCATCGATAGTGTTTGCGATTTGTTTTGCCTTTATTTATGGGGACTTTTTTTTCCTACCAAGGGTTTTTCCACAAGGTTGGTTTTACTTTGGTAGGTTTTAATGAAGCCCATTTTGGCTAAGTCGGTCGGCATGTGACTTGATTTCATCTTTTTGTCCGATTTCCTCTTGTTTCTCGTTATTCTTTTTTGTTTGGCTTTTGTAGAAAAGATTTTCTCTTTATTTTTATATATTCCGAATTTATTCAAAGAAAACTCCATAATTGAAAACTAGGGAGGGAAAATACAAATCCGTAATAGCATGAGGACGTGACTGCAATAAATAACAATTTGGCAATTTGCTATCCGTTAAAAGACTTTCCATTTGAGGGAAGCAGCACAAGAAAGAGAGGAGAAACCCAGCTGCTATATAGAGTGAGCAAGACGATGATTCAAGTTCTTGATTTCCCCCAAGGAAATCTCTTCTTCAACAAATCCAATCGTCAATGTCTCGCCTTCAGTTCACTCAAAACCCCAGCGCATAAATCATGTTTTCATCCCAGATATCGCACTCCATATAAGAAAAAGAGATGCAGCGCCCTTCTGTTTTCAGCTCCAGGTTATTTATTTATTTATATTTTGGCGATATTCTTATCCTCTCATTTTTTTTTGTTTGCTGTAATCAACGGGTGATTCTTTAATTAATTATTTCTTACAGTCAGTAAGCTTGTTGGTCAAGCTGAGCGTTCACTTGTAGAAGAGGTACGTATATTCCACTGGTTTATGTTGTTTTTTTCCCTAATTTTTAGTCTTATTCGGTTTTCCTGTGCGTATTTCATGTCAGTTTCTTGTTATATGTGTTTTGTTTCCTTTTCCTTTTATTTTTTATTTTCTATTTGTTTTTGTGTGAGGATCTATATCACGTTATGATATTGGACACACTAAGTGAATTGTGTGGCATACAGTCTAGCAACACTGAACTGCATGGAATGGAATGAAATAAACACAATGTAAAAGTTATTAGTATGACAATCATGCTTTCATTTGTGAACTTGCTTTATACGAAATTGACCGTTGCTATTATGAACTGTCTCCTTCATAAGTAATAGGAGGAAACTAAAAGAAGTTTAGCTAACATGTTAATGTTATGGTAGTTTTTATTATTAGTGTAGTTTTTTTTTTTTTTTTTTTTTTTTTTGAGGGGGTTTTATTATTAGTGTAGTTACATTCAATTAGTATTGCTAATTTTCTTATTGATTGTTCTGTGAAGGTTCTAAAATTTGAAGATTTAAACTGATTGTTGACAAAAGTAATATTGTTTCTGGTTTTTCTTTATAGCAGAGAGCACACGATCAAAATCAAAAGCACCCATATCAGAGAAAGTACTAAAAAGCAAAAAAACTATTATTTCATGTATACGATGCTTGATATGGTGCTGGTTATGCAGAGTCGTTACTTTGAATTTTATATATTTTTCTCTAGGATGCCGTTTGTGATGTTGGACAATTTACTGCTTTACCGCACATACAATCTCTTAGGAACTTTCCCAAGGAAGAGCTATTCAGTAAAGTTGTCATGGTCAGATTCGATGCGATTTTACTTCAAGGAATGAAGGAACAACATTCATCACCAGGAAATGCTTGTTCCACCATTAAATATTTATACGAAGCAGGTGCAAAAGTAATTCTGGTGGGTAGCTGGAATGAGAATACAAATTCTAGGTTTCGTTCAGAAGTGTGTCCATCTACAGAATCTGTTGCAGGTGTGACATTTTTTTTTTTTCTCTTTTGGTTTGGAATCAAGCTAGTCTCATGATACAACTTTTCACAGTTACATTTTAATTGTCTCTACGGATGTTTTTTCTTTGTTCCAGATTTTCTATCGTCAATGCTTGAAATCAAAGTTGTTCCAATGAAATTTGTTGTGGGATATATGCAATCCGATGCGCAAGAAAGTAAAAGCATTCTTCTGCTTGAGAATCTTTTTCTCCTTTAAGGGGGAACGGGCCAACTGTTCAAAGTTTTCCAAAGAACTCGCGGCTGGGGTGGATATAATCGTTAATGATGCCTTTTCTGAATCTCATAAAGTTCTTGCTTCAACAGTTGGTGTTGCTAGCTTTTGCTATGCCTGCATGGCCGGTTTTTACTTTGAGGAGGGCCTATATAAGCTGAAGAAAATCATCAAGACCATTGAAAGGCCTTACGTGGCTATTGTACTCATATACTCTCTGCATAATTTTTATTTGAGATCAGTATATCTTTCTCAACTCCTCGTGTTTCTTATTGATAGGACCTCAATTTTACCTGCAGATAGGTGGAGGCAACCTTGCAGACAAAGCTGCTGCATTGCATTTTTTAGTATCTACATGTGATGGTTTAATCTTTGTTGGAAGTATGGCCTTTCAAATAATGCACGCCCTAGGAGTACCTGTTCCCACGAAATTGGTGGAACTTGGAGCATTAAAAGAAGCTGTCAGTATAGTGGAGTCTGCAAAGTCTAGAAACATTCCACTTGTTTTTCCAAAAGATGTTTGGTGCATCAAAGATCATATTCCAGAGCAGATGGATTTATTTTCTGTTTATTCTATTCTTGAAGGTAAATCCATGACTTACCATACCGATCTTCATGTATACCAGGTTCTTTTTTTTTTTTTTTTTTTTTTTTTCGTTCGAGATATTTATGATTCACATGTTACAGTTAAATCTGAAAAGTCTGACCAGACTGTTATATTGGTTTCAGATTATCATATTTTTTTTTTAAAATTTTCTTTGTTTTTCCAAATTTTATCCTTTAGGTTGGCAACCTGTTGATATTGGACCAAGATCGCTGGAAGAAATGATCAATTTGCTTTCAAAATGCAAGGTGATTATCACTGTTAAATTATAGATTTATCGGTTCCTGTAAATGCACTTTTTATGCATCAACCATGGAAGAATAACACGTTTGGCTGATAGTCCTAACTGTACCAAAGAGAATGGAGAAGAAGGTATACTTGCGATGGATCCCCACTCCTAGGTAGTCCTTAAGAATAGCTAACCTGATTCCTCCGTGTTTCCTCTTGCATGTGATGAATTCCTGCACTTTTTGCCTGAAACCACAGAAATGAAAAGTGCTTTAAATCTTTCAATCTTTATCAAACAGCAATCGGCAATCTGTTTATAACAAAGATCTGCTCCATGATCTGCCTCTGTGTAGGGGGACAACTCAGGACTTATAGTTATGGCTTTATAGATAATATTTTCTGAAGGAAGCTGTTTCATTCATTTTTGAGTTCTTTTTTGTAAATTGTCTGACTTCCATTGTGAAATTGTTTTATGTGGACTTTACAGCTTCTATCTGTTTGTCTTGACTTAAGTTTTTTCAAGTTATCCAGAAAATAATGTGGATTGGCCCATTGAGATTCAGCTCTTCAAAACAGGATGAAGGTGGAACGTATAAACTGGCAGAAACACTTGGTACACTAAGCGGTTGCGACGACATAACTTTTGTTGGAAAGATGGAATGGAATTATTGGGGAAATCAAAGTCTTTTTGAATGATAATTTTCTCAAAAGTGCTGCGGTTGTCTGGGAGGTTCTTAAAGGAAGAAAGCTTCCGGGGCTCATGGCATTAGACAGAGTATGTCTTCAAAATTCCTCTCTGAGTATATCTGTAATTGATTTATGGTGTTCTGGTGGAATTTTAATCTAGACAACATAATTTTCTCAAAACTCCTTTTTTTTTTTTTTTCCATTTCACGATCTTGCAATATGAATTACCTTGGATGATAGCTAGGTTTACTCTTTAGTGCATATCCCTTTTAAGAGGTGTATCTTATCCTATGCCCTTGTGCGAGGACTCTGAAAAAGAGATAGTGGTCTTATGACTCTTATCAAAAGTTGGAACTGTTTTTCATGTAAAGCTGTTCTGAAGGAACATGTATCCGATAAATTTTCTTTTCTTCACAAAAGTGCGAATACTTTACAATTGCTTTAACTTTGCAGGCATATCCATTTCTGGTAGATTGGAGTGTCGCCTATGGTGATCCAATGAGACCTCTGGTTGTTGATGTTGGAAGCGGTAAGTTTCACTCGACTATGTCTACCCCCGAACATGTTATTACGTCTTGTGGGTTAATGTTAACGTAATACCAACATGGCTATTTGCTCTTTCCGGCTTTAACATCTCCTTATACGAAATGCCCCCAAAATAGACGAGAAAATCACAGTTATACATGTATGCATATGTATGGACAAGAAATTGTTTAATTGGGAATTCATGTGCGTTTCTCAATCTGTACAGCATTTTTGAAGTTCTTATTCACACTTTCCATAGAATTAAAAGGTTGAAGGTTGTTTCCATCAAAATATGGACATTTCCCATTCGACTTTTTTCCACGCGATTTCACATATAACCCACTACTCAAACAACTTTTAGCTCTCAAATTCATGGTGTGTCTCTGCAGTCCAAACATTATACTAAAATTTTTATGGCAGTCCTTTTAGTCTGAAGCTCGTAGACTTGTCTTAAACTATATCAGCCAAAAAGTGCAATATGGATCTGTTTCAATTCTCTTTTTCTGTGCCCCTGTATGTTACTCTAATCTCTAAGTCTGGTTTCTCTTTTAGATCATGCATTCAGAATATGCCAAAGAAAGAATATTAACATGTCTACAGCACATACCTGTATTTTTGTTCATTCTTGTTCTTACATAATCTCCTATACTGTTAAATCTCAATTTGGTTTCTCAAGAAAAAAATCGAATTCTTTGTCTTAAAAATTGTTTTTATGATCTTAGAGCATAGAGTAAAGGAAGTCGTGATGGACCTTTCAAATCAGAATTGCCCTAAACATGTTGAAGTTCAGATCCTCAATCGACCTGATATGGAGGAAATAGTATCATAATCTGCTGAAACTTCCTCGTTAAATAGTTACTCTTTTGGATTTATTTTGGATCAATTAGCCATCTATAAATTATTTGCCATGAATTATGTGCTTGTCAAATGTAAAGTAATATTTGGTTGAAAATGACAGGTAATGGCTTGTTTCTGTTTGGAATGGCAAGTAAGAGAAAAGATATGAATTTTCTTGGGCTCGAAATAAATGCAAAGGTCTTCAATTCTAAAATAAAATTTGTTGTTCGAATTTGAAGTTCTGAACTTAACTATGGTGCTTTGCTCTGGCTACATTTTTCAGCTGGTGGATCGTTGTCTAGATGATATTCATCGACTTGGTATCCACAATGTGTAAGTAGTTTCATCTCTATCCACTGTTTACCTTGGGTGTGTAATTTTACCAATCTATTATTACAACTTGCTGGCCCTATAAGAAAATGTAGACACATACTTTTAAATGGTTACTCAGTTACAATCACTGTCTGTAATAAAAAGGAAAAGAACCATATCTATTAAAGGATAAGGCGAGAGTTGTCTGAAGATCAAAACCAAGATTAATTTGCAATGACAAGGAAGAAGGTTACTCTGGCTCCTATGGGTCTAGGAGGTTCAAATTTATTGATTGCAGAAGTTCCGATTTCCTCTGGATAGCAACCTGTACTTGCACAAGTTAATAGGACTCAAACACTGACCTTTATGGTGCAATTAAGAACCTAATGTAAGCAACTAATACTTCACATATAAGATAATACTCTCCTGTGTAGCTCTGGTATAATTTTATCATTTTATAAGTGAAATGAAATTATTTCTTTCCAATTTATGCTAAAAAATGCTGAATGCTGAAGAATGAAGCTATGTAAGTGCTGCTACCATTTTCCCCCGGTGCAGTGTGAGAGTGGTGGTGGGATGGGGGTAGAGGGGAGGATGAATGCTGCTATTTTTTATCTCTTCTAATTTTAGCAATTCTGAATTAGTTATTTAGCAAGAAAGAAGTTTTTACATTTATGCTTATCTGGTTTATCTTCTCTGTAGGCACTTCATTACAACAAATGCAACATCAACTTTTCGGTCAATAGTTTCCAGTTACCCAGGGGAGTTGGTCCTTGTGTCGATACAGGTAATAGTTATGGCACTGTACTTTGCACCTGTCACATAACCAGTGAACTGCTTATTTGTTTTCTCGTTCATCAATATGGTGCTGCTATTGAAGATGGCTACCAAAAGTTAGCCATTGCAGTTCATTTTGCAGTTTATACTCTTTGCAACTAATTGAAAAGAGGACCTTTTCTTTTCGTACTGCAAGTTATATGGAAAAGCTAAGTAAATTACGCTGCAGCACTTGTCTCTCGAACTTTCTGCCATGAGTTTGAACAAGGAATCCAAGAATCATATTTAGTGACTATGACTAATTGATCTGACTGATAAACCTAAGTCATTCAAATGACCAAACAAGTTGTGGTGCAATTATCAACAGCAACAAATTCACTCCACAAAACAGATAGCGAAATAAAACAGAGACAAAAAGGAGCATACTTTTGTCACTGACGTAGCTCGCGCGCAGCTGAAAAACAAAATCACCTGATTCTTTTGATGTAAGCATGCTAACATAAACTTATCTAGCTTCAAGGCTATGCACGCTACAAACTGTGCTTTATCTTGTTTAGGTTGCACTTGTACATCCTTCACTTACCCCTTGTCAGATGATTTTCCTTTATATGTGTAGACAGCTTTAAGGAATTGTGACTAAAATTATTTTTCCAGTTCTGTATCCTTCCGATGTGCTTTCCTGATGATGTACATCACTTGTAGCAGCTATATATGTTTTACTTAAATGAGATCTTTTCTGATGTCAGTGCCCGAACCCTGACTTCAACAAACCAGAATATCGGTGGAGAATGTTGCAGAGGTCATTAGTTGAAGCAATAGCTGATATGCTAATGTTTGGTGGAGAGGTACTAAATCATTGCCCTACCCTACTCTAATTTTTGGTACATATTAGAGTTGAATGTAATCATCATATTTGGTGATAACCTTAACTGATAGGATATAAATGTGTGGACAAACTATTTTTTCTGAGGCTGAATTATGTTATTGAGATAATTAGCCTTATAAAAAAACTCCAGTTATCTTTCAAAATTACAGACAACCCCTTGAGCCTTGAGGTTTGTATTCACCTAACAACTACCGCCTCTTCAGGATGATTGAGGGTGCAATTTGTAAAGATAAAAACAAATGGGTGATTGTAATTTTGAAAGATAATTGTTTTTTTTTTTTTGGTTATTACCCCAAACCTCAGGGGTAATTTTTGTAATTAACCCTTATGTTATTGACATATTGCCATATGATTTATCTACAACAGTCAGCTGGGTGAATAGACATATCTATATATTTGTCCTCTCTTGACGTGCAGGTATTTCTCCAGTCTGATATAGAAGCTGTTGCTGTGAGAATGAAAAATGAATTCCTAGAATATGGTAAAAGCTTGCAGTTGTCGAATATTCAGAAGATGCGGCAACTAATAAATTTGGATGGCTGAAGGAAAATCCTTTGGAGTTCCATCAGATTGGGAAAAACATGTGTTAGATCACGGTGACCCTATGTACAGACTTTTACTTTCTAAAGTGGAAAGCACAGGCGAAATCAAATGAAATCTCTATTCAATCATATCTTGGAGTTTTCCTTGGTTAAAAGTTGTATGTGGAGAAATAAGCTCGTGGGGTGGTGGCTATTCATCTTTCTAAGACGTGATTTATTTCTCCTCGCCCACTATGGGTGTTAAAATATACTTTTGCCAGTGGATTCTCCTTAAGAAGCGGTAAGCAGTTAGCAAACTGATAAAAATAACAAAAGCTTTAAATATATGAGCAAGAGGGTGAGTTTATGACTAGTCGTTTAATGATAAGTCTTAAACTGTCTCCGCATTACCTTTTGTAGTTGCACATGAAATGCAGTGTCAATTCCATCCTGTTCTGCTGGTGAAAGTTTGCTCGCTAGCTACTAAACGCATCAGACATATTTTTGCCAAGGCCAAAACCAAGGGGTTGTGCAATGGAGAACTGTCTGCAGTAATGGTGTTTCCTACTCAGATATTATAGTAAGTCATGCAGCCTTGAGAGGGCTAAAATTAATTTTAGGATTAATTACGAAAAATACTCTTGAGGTTCTTTTTAATTACAAAAAAAAAAGTCAACTATTTTTTAAAACTACAAATGCCCCTTGATATTTGTTTTATTTTACAAAATGCACCTTTTGAGGGGGTATCTTGTTAAGAAAATACAAACCTCAGGGGTGTATTTGTAATTTTTCAAAGAAAACTGGATTTTTTTGTAATTAGGCTAAACCTCAGTGGTAGTTTTTGTAATGTACCCTAAATTCTATCTATCAACCGAACTTTTATATTTCATTCAAAGATCTCTTTGCTTTCTCAGATGGATGAAAACTTCTGTACGGGGCATTATCGTAGCTTGCCATTTTGGTCATCGGAACCGACGGAACGGAGATGGTGGCACAGCAAGCCAGAAGAGAACGATAGCAGAAAAACACTCATGCTGGCATGCATTTGAACTTTTAATGAGGTCCATAATTTATATCATAGCATGTTTTAAAGCATTTGTTGCCATTTTCGCCTGTCCAGGCTTGTCAATTTAGAATATGACTGTTTACCACACAGTTTATAAAAATATGATTGTTTCTTCTCTGTAGTGAACTTTACAGGAAGCAAACCAAGAAACAATAATTTAATATCCTAAACCTTAAAACTCTATTTAAGCTTCATTAGTATGAATATTAAATTTAAATGAAATGCAAATTTTAACCAGCATCACTGCATGATGGGTGTTTTCTCATCATTAGCAGTTAACTTATTTTTCAAATCCCTGATAAATTGATCAAAATTTTCATCTGATGATCCATCAGCATCTAATGCATTCTGCAATATTGCATTTACATTCTTCATCTCTTGCTTCAACACCTCTGAAGTAGGTCCACTCATAATGCTCTTAATCTTTTCCGCAACTTCTTTTCTATCAACTGACATTCCATGATCGCTAAGATTAATCCCAATCTTCCAATCGTCAACCACTAATTTCCTATTAGTGGGTTGATCGTCACGCTAATGGATAACAAATCATCGGAACTCCACACCACATGCTCTCCAATATCGAATTCCACCCACAGTGTGTCAAAACCCTCCAACCGCTCGATCCGAAAGTACCATAATTTGATTACACCAAGGAATTATCAGTCCCCTGTCTTTAACTTCATCCTTAAATCCTCTCATCATTGCATCAGTATCACCTGAGCTAACAGTATCTTCTCGAACAACCCAAATGAAATTTACTTCACTAAGGAGAAGCCCATAAGCTATTTCTTCTATCGCCTGTTTACTAATCTGAACAAGGCTGCCAAACGAGACGTACAAAACTGAGCCAGGGGACTTAGATTCGAGCCAGTGGGTGCAGTCCGATTCTGACCATAAACTCTTGCTAACAGTATTTGTGAGGATATTTTTGGAGAAATTAATAGGGCCAATTGCGTAATTTGGCTGGTATTTGTTCAGAGCTGATAGTGTCCTGGATTCTAATTCTTGAATTGTGTTGTGTAAGATTAAATCTGCCGCCTTCACTTTTTGAAATGTCTCCTGCACTATCCTGTGGACTATGCTTGCTTTACCCTCTTCCTTGAGATATGGCATTAAATCCATTGTACTTATGGACTCAACTCCTGGTAGGTAATTTATTTCCTCCTCAATATGGTCTGGTGATAATTTACATAAAACAAAAAGTTAATGTCGATAAAAATCTGATAGTGCTAGGATTAATTGCAATTTTAGTCTTGTAGCTTCAAGAGCTGGCAAGCTGGCAATAATGGTCGTGCAAAAATTAAGATTTGCAAAAAGACCCAGTGATTTTCAAAAATTCTCGATTTCAGTCATCTGGTCATATCGAAGATTGAAAAATTTGCTAGAAAAATCTACGTATCCACATTTATGATCAAATCCGTCAATATGGAAACCCATTTTAAGACATCCTTCAAGTGAATTGGTATGTTAATGATGACAAAAACTCAGAAAAGAAAAGTTCATTTGGAAAAGTCCACAGCGAAATTAGTTTCCATATCGGTGCGTTTCACCGGAAATATGTACATGTGGATCATTTTATCAAATTTTCCAATTTTCGCGATCAAAGTATTGGAACCGAGAGTTTTTTTTTTTTTAAAAAAAAACTATAGCTTGCAATTTATCTTGCTAGGTGCTACAATTTTCTCAATTAAGATTAAGGAGATGAGAGAGAAAGAATCAAGAAAGACATATATACCTTTGCATGGAAAATGTCCATTTTCTTTTAGCAGGCCTATGTGGTAAGCTAAAGAAAAAACCAAAGCTGGTTCAGTCCAGAAAGACACATTCAAGAGTTTGTACTTCTTAGCAATGCCAACTGGCCATGTATACAAAGTGTCAGCAATCAGAAAAGGAGCCAAATCAGGACCAGCCTGGAATATTGTTTTTGCTACAAATTCATCGACATGACCAGGAAAATCTCGTAACATGGAATCCCAATACTCCTCCGCGTGAAGCACTCGGTCGAATTCCAGGGGAAAACTGTCGTCAATCGTCGCGGTAACGTATGTCGAGACCTGATTCTCGTACCGGAAAACAAATCAGTTTTGCTACCGGTTTGGGATAGCATGTGGTGAATAAATTCGAGGTGGGCAAAAGTTATGACGAAGCCTTTTGAAGCAAGTTTGATGGCTAGATTTAGAAATGGAGTTATGTGACCTTGGAATGGAAATGCCAGCATGATTGCATGAGGCTTTGGACAAATTTCGGTCATTTTTTTAAACTGCGATTATCTTTTGGTTCTTGGGTTTTAATTATTGCTCTTAAAGATCTCTATATGTAAGTGATTATGTACTTGCGTGGAGCCTTCGATGGAGGTTGCCGAGTACAAGTGAAGTTTGGCGAACGCTGGCGAAGAGTCAAACAAATAAGGGATAATTACAAAAAGAGTCCTCTGGTTTGGGCCAATTACAAAAAAATCCAAAGATATTTCAAATTTACAAAAAGCCTCATTGGATTTGATTATGTGTTAAATTTAAGAGGGTAGCTACAATATTTCTATATATATCAGGGGGATTTTTGAAATATTTTTTTTGCCTATGAAGGAGAGAAATATAAGATGGAATTAAACCTGAAGGTTTCTTTTTGTTTTAAAGAACTTCTGGAGTTTTTTTTTTGTAAAAAGTTCAAATATCAGGCTTTTTTTGTAATTATCCCAACAAATAATGTCACTTTATTTTTTCATTCTTGAATTAATATTTGTTAGTCGGAATAATTACTCGAGTATAATTGTGTTTTGATCCTTGAGTTTTTAAATGTCTACAAATGTTATAATGTTGAGGATAATGTTGAGAAATAGATTCTGAAAGATGAACCAACATTCTACTTTGTTTAAGTGTTTGAAAGATAACGATAATAATCTATGTTAATTTCTCATTATTATAACGGCTGGCGACCGCTCGAGTGGAAAATTTGGGGAGAGTTTTTGTTATGTTTCAATTTGGAAAGATTTGGCCGATTTTTGACCGAAAGATCCAATTAAATTTGAATTGGGATTAAATCGCTTTCAAAACTATATAATAGGAATTTTGGGTCCCCTATGGTTGACCTAGTGGTATAGGGTGGATTCTTGAAATAAATGTGTTAGAGTTTTTTTTTGACGACCTGCAGATTTCCACATCAGGCGCGGACGACCTACACTTCCTTCGACTATGGGACATCCGTTCTTCCTGCGGGGATCCTAATCTCCAGGAGAGGAGGGACAACAAGAGTGAAGAAGGTGGCTCCATACCAGGAAAGAGACGTAGCGTATATGATGCTCTCATGTTATCGAAAGAGCTCGAAACGCCTCTTACGAGCGGGTAACCTACCTTCTAAACCATGCCCCACTAGATGCCTTTACGAGATCAAACCCTCACTCATGGTAGTCAGTGCGAACCCGGGACCTTGAGGTGCAATTGCAACCTCAAGCGCCACCAGCCAACCTTGAGGGTCACTAAACGTGTTGAGTTCAAACTTCAAAATCTTACATACGCACCACTTGGCCGAAGCATCCTGTCGCATAAGGTTTGCACTATGTATTTTACCTAGTTCGCCTGGTTTGCATAGTAGTTGTGGATCCACTCATCATAAAAAAAACATTTTTGGCCAATCAAACATAGGAGTTAGACTATGCGTGTTTTATGGCCATATTTTAGAAATTGACCGATGAGCAAATCGGTCAAGCTAACGGTTCATGGTCCAACCAGTAATCCAACCGGTTTAATAAAAGCCATTTATTAAGGATAAATTTTCTTTAGATTAAATGCAACGAAAACTACTTCCTCCATCCTTGATAGGAGGATGAGGGAAGAAAATTAGGAAGGAGAAGGAGAGAAAATAACAATTGGGATTTTGAAAGAAGAAAAAGAAATCAACTAAAATCAGTTCACATTTTGTGTGGTGCAAAAAAATGGAGCTTAATTGCACGGCAGGGCATTTACTACTGGACAATGTATGTCACTTCAAAACAAGGAAAAAGGACACGAAAAACAAACGTGAGTTTGACAAGAGACCAACTCGATATGGACCAAAAAGAAAAATAAGATTCTATCTGGAACTTTGCAAAGATTTTCTTTTAATTTTTCCAATAGATTTCAATATACTAAAGACTAACTAGCTGAATCACTAATTTTTCATTAAAGCAGATTGTATATATTTCTTATGCAGAATGATTGAGCGTAAACTAAAGTAGACAACATAACTAATTTCAAAATTTGAGTCCTAAAACATATAAATTATGGCAAACTACAAAACTACTCCTCAGTTTTAGTCTAATTAAAAAAATCAGCCATCTTTCAAAATTACAAATATTCTCTTAAGGTAGGGGTGGCCACGGTTCCAAACCGATGGTTCCGGTTCTAAAACCCTCGGTTTCGGTTCCTCATTTTGGAGGAACCAAGATCGGAACCGGTGCCTCATGGTTCCAGTTAAAACCCGTTCCAAAACCAAACCGACGATTCTGTTTCGGTTTGGATCCCGGTTCCTCTCTGGTTCTGGTTTTGGAATCGTTGACGGTCAATGGTTCCCGTAACCATTGACTACGGTTCCGATTCCAGTTTGGAACCTGGTTTCAGTTCCATTTGGCCACCCATATCTTAAGGTATTAAAAACACCTATTGAGGTTTGTACCTTTCTCCTAAGGGGATAATTTGTAAAAAATAGAACAAAATATCAATGTGGTATTTGTAACCAAAAAAAAATAACTGAGTTTTTTTTTCTTGTAATTAGACTGAAATCTTAAGGATATTTTTTTACAATTATCCATATAAATTATCACTACAATATGATCATTGATCAATACTTGCATCCCTAGCTGGTTGATCAAATTTCTTCACATTCGTGGTTGTGGATGCAATTTTCGCCTCCAAATCCTCAACAAATTGATCAAAATTTCTCTTCGACGACCCATCAGTCTCCAACGCATCTCTCATTACCGTCTTTACTTTATCCGCCTCTTGCCTTAGCCTCTTTGAAATAGAACCTCCACACATAACACTCTTTTATTTTCTCCGCAATTACTTTCCTATCAACCGACATTCCATGATCACAAAGTCTAATCCCAATCTTCCAATCATCAACCACAAGTTTCATGTTAGTAACTTGCTCGAACGCTATCGGATAACTAATCATCGGAACACCACACCACATGCTCTCCACAGTAGAATTCCACCCATTATGCGTCAAAAATCCTCCAACGGCTGGATTTGAAAGAACCATAATTTGATCACACCAAGGAACTATCAACCCTTTATCTTTAATCTCATCCTCAAATCCAATCGGCAAAACATGATTAGTATCGCCAGAGTTAAGTATACCTTCTCGAATCACCCATATAAAGTTTACTTCACTAAGTAGAAGCCCATAAGCTATCTCTTCTATAATCTGCTTACTAGTATGAACAAAACTGCCAAACGAGACGCGTACAATACCGAGCCAGGGGACTTGGATTCGAGCCATTGGGTGCAATCTGATTCGGACCATAAACTCTTGCTGATAGAATTTGTGGTAAGATTTTTGGAGAAATTAATAGGGCCAATTGCATAATTTGGCTGGTATTTGTTGAGAGCTGATAGTATATCAGATTCTAATTCATCAACTGTGTTATGTACGATAAAATCTGATTTCTTAACTCCCTCAAAAGTCAGGGGCAAAGTTTTGCACAAAATAATTGGGAATCCATCTTCCTTAAAATAGGACATCAAGTCCCTTGTATTTATTGATTCAACTCCGGGAACATAATTTATTTCATCCTCAACGTTATCTGTCGGATAAGAAAAATACCCATGTGTGAAACTAAACGCACTTATGAGTTTGTATTGAAAGATTTAAATTTAATGAGAGGGAAGGTTTCAAATAACAAGTGAGTTATAAATCCATCTAATAAATCTACAAGTCCTTGTTTGCTTCAATTAATATGATTACATATGATAGATTATAGTAAAATATGGTTGAAATATTAATTAGCGAAAATAGTGTTTTTGGTCTGGTAACTTGGACTATTTGAAAATTTCGTCCGATTTCGACTGTAATTATGTAGTTATACCGTAATTACTAACTGTGACCGATTAGTATTAATGTATCTAAGAAATTTAGAGATTTTGGTGATTTAGCGCAAAAATTGACACGTCATATTACCAAGAATTGTCAACACAAATTTTGAAAAATTTAATGTTTTGGTGGTAATTTGTGCGTCAAATCACCAAAATCTCTGAGCTTTTGACATGCTTGTACATGACCAGTAATAGTCAGCAATTTCCGATAAAATTCCACAATTTCGGACAAAATAGGTCTAAATGTCCAAAATTTTAAAAGATATTGAACTAAAATTTAAAATTTCTAACTTAGAGAACCAAATCTCAAAATAGTCCCAGTTACGGGATGAAAGAAACTATTTTCCTATTAATTACAGATATGCTCAAGGCGCTTTGATTTACTATCAGCCGGAATTTGGATTCAGCCATTAGTATATTATGGACTTGTTAATATCGAAGCAATTAAATTGAGTTAATTGACTATTTATTAGCCTTGATTAGGTATCTATCAACTATCATGCCATTGCCCAATTAAAATAAGCCACAGGACAGATTTTAGCAAAGTTAAAAAACAAGGGGGAATTCATGTATGGAAAATTAATGTAATTATGCATACCTTTGCAAGGAAAATGGCCCTTTTCTCTTAGAAGGTCCAAATGGTAAGCCAAAGAAAACACCAAGGCTGGCTGTGTCCAAAACGCAACATTCACAATATCGTACTTGTCGGCAATGGTCGCAGGCCATGGATAAAAAACAGCGTCAGTAACCAAAAAGGGTACAATAAATGGCTCAGATTGAATTGTTTTCCCAACAAATTCATCCACAAGACTTGCAAAATCACGCAATATAATCCCCAATACTCGTCAAAGTTGAGAACTCTATCGAATTCCAGAGGAAAACCATCATTAATCGTTGCGTAACGTATGTCAAGACCTGATTCTCGAGCTTCGGTAAACAAATCGACTTCAGTACCGTTACTACTATGGTGGGCCTTGGACAATTTTTGATGAACAAATTCAAGATGAGCAAAAGTGATAGTAAAGCCCTTAGAAGCAAGTTTGAGAGCTAGATTTATAAATGGGTTTATGTGTCCTTGGTATGGGACTGAAATCATGATGGCATGGCCCTTGCTTTGCTTGCCCATTTTCTCTTTGGATGTTAGATGGATTGTGTTATGAAACTTATGTTGAGAACCCAGATGTTGGAAAGCTTTTTGAAAATTTGGGCTGCCAATATTGACTAAAAAGTTTGCAGTACTCAGATGTTGAAAAAATGGAAGGAAAATGTCTTCAATTTCGGCCAAGCATCATAAATGCCAAAATTGGTTTTCTTTTCGTTTGTAAAAAAAAATGAACTTCATCCTTAACTCTCATTGTCTCCGCTCCTAGATTTTTTTTTTTGGATGAGGTGAATCGGGAATACGCCCAATGATCGGGGTTAAGACTTTAGATCGAATTACCACACAAGAAATCATTCTCCACCCTATTACACGAGAATTCAAACATCCATGTTGTGGGTGCAAAGTAAGCGGACATTACATCACCAATGTCATTTACTTGTTGTCTATAAATGGGCTTGTGCTAGAGTGAGGAAAAGGAGAAAAATTACTAGGGTTGTGATTGGATATGAGCGATATTTCATTTTCGTTCAAGATTGAAGATTTTTTTTTATCAAATATGCGATTGTTTATGAAAATTTTAAAATATACTATTCTCTTACTTCCACTTTTTCTCATTTTTTTCTTACACTAATCACATCTACACATTTTTCACAAAAACTAATCATTATTACACATTTTCCTACAAATTTCACTATTCACTCACTCACACATTTCTTTATACCAATCACATCCAATCATTATTTTACTATTTTTAAATCAAATCAACTTTTATCATTACATATCCATTCACAATCTCAAATTTTTTCAAAAACTTCCATCATATTTTTTTCCACTATTCTCTGTGAAAAGAAAATTTTCAAAATGAAAGCATATACAATCGCATTTTTCATTCTCATCTAAAATAACATTTCTATATTCCTAAAAAAAAAAAAAATTCTATTTTCTCGGGTATTTAAATTGAGAAACTTGAGATTGTTTTGTGTATCCCCTACCTTTGGGGAGGAGTTTTGTAAGTCTAATATGTATATAGTGGAAAATTTATATGCACTACGGTCTTGTGGTTTTTTCCCGATTTAGGTTTTCCACGTAAAATTCTCGTGCCCTATTTTTATCATCTTCAATAATTATTCAATTATTGGTTTAGTTCTTATTTTTAATTCAACTAAGTGGGAAAATAAATTTCTTATTTCCACTACACCTATGTCACTTAGTTTGGCACTCCTTCCCAACAACTTATATAGTTAGGTAACTAAATTTGTTAGGGCATCTCAAGTGGCCACACTTTTTTGTATGTCATGTCATGTGCCACGCCGAAAGTAAAAAAAACCCACAATTTTACAAATATTTCTCCATAATGGTCAAACCTATTGTCTATTCTACAACTTTTTAATAGTCCCAACATTTAATTTATAAAATAGTTAAAAAGCGAACAAAATCAATTTCAACCCTCTCTTCTTCACATGGGCCCCACATTAGCACCTTTTTGCATTATTTTCTTCTCCATGAACCCGATTGTGGCCACAATTAGTGCTTCTAGAAAAACCAAAATCTTCTCTCACAATGGTGAGGATTTTTGCATAACAAGGTTTTTTGTGAAAAAAACCCCTCCAAAATCCTTACAATTGAAATTGCTCTTAGTTAAATCTGCAGATTATGTTTTGTGGCATCTCAGGTGGAAAAATCTCTCAAAGGTTTTTCCGAGTTTTTGGTGTCCATGTCGCATGCCACATCAAATATAAAAAAAACCTATCATTTTACAAATCTTTCTCCACAATAGTTAAACCCATTCTACAACTTTTTAATAGGCCCTACCATCTAATTCACATATTATTTATCTTTATTTCACTTCTTTTGACATCTTATATAAATATATATTTGTGATAATTATTTTAATTAATATGTTTAATTTATATATTCAAAAATAATAATTTGATTAATGATTTAATATTTGATAAATATTTAATTATTTGGTCTCAAATATAATAATTTGAAAAAATCTTACTGATTGTTCATAAATTTAAAATTCATCAATTACCTTAGTTTTTTAATATGTAGTGGTTAACACAAAATTGAACAACTAAACGGCTAGTTTCAAAAGAAGTTTTTTAATATGTTTTTTAATGAGAAACATAAAATCCATCAATTAGACACAATCTCTCTTCACGTGATGACAAATGGCCCCCAAACTTTTACCCTTTTGCACTCCATAAACCGAATCATGTCTACAATTTGTGGCTTCCCAACAAACCCCAAATCATCTCTCACAATCTCTGTTGTAAAAATCCCCGTCTCGGCGACATTAATCGCAGGCGCTAGGCTTCCCGTGTCCGCCAACGATTTTTTTTTTTCCGATTAGGCCCGCCTAATATCGAGATCCCGCCTAACCCGCCCTAGACTCCGCCAGACGCTAGGCCCCAATCTGCGCCTAGCGAGCGCAGCGACTTTTACAACATTGCTCACAATGGTGATGTTTTTGTATGAAACGATTTTTCACCAAAAATTCCTCCGTAAACCTTACCATTGGAGTTGAAGCGAATTGCAATCAATGTAACAATACAACCAAATCAAATTAATTATTATAATCGAGGTAAGGACCGAAGTTAACAGAGTCGAAATGAATTTGACAAGAGTTTTATCTTTAATTTCGCATATTATTATTGTCATGAGTTTGTTTTGATCCATAATTTCCTAAAATTGTGATGATGCCCGAGCCGAGTGGAAGAAATTAATCCACGCGTCATCGATCAAAGACACGTCCGGAGTAGGAGACTGCGGGTGACGTCCAAGAATCGCTGTCGGCGACACGTCACGGATTAGGCTCACCCGCTTACCGAGCCCAACCGCAACACGGGCCGCCGAGCCCCGAGCCCAAATTTCGGCCGGAACGCATGCGCGCGGACTCATAAAAATAATCACACGCCCATGCTTAACGCTTTATTGGTATCAAACTACCACATGTCGTGAGAAAGTTATAAAGAGAATTCGACAAGTGGCAAGTTTTTGGATCGACATGCACGATTAGAGAGGGACATGTGTCTTTCTTTAATTATTTTACTAATTAATGAATAGTTAGTGCAAAGATGACTATTGTAAACCTACCGACTCAAGGGGTATAAAAAGTCGATAGAGAGAGATTGAAGGGGATCGAAAAAAAAAAAAAAGAGAGAAAAAAAAGTGTACGATTGTAATAAAGACCGACCCCAATAATTCCTCGGCATTATGCAAAAAAGGCGAATTAGCGAGGAAATAAACACACGTTCTGCGATTTACATTTCCACGTGTTAAATCTTTTACATATTTTTGTTTGTTGACCAAAACGCACGTCAACAAATTGGCGCTAGAAGGAGGGGCCCGTATTGGTCGATCGTAATTCCAAGCAAAAGCAAGTTAAGTGAAAACCAGGTAAAGTTTAACGTTTAGCCTTTTCTTAACAGGCAAAATGAGTCAACAATCGAGAAATGCTCGTTTGACTAAAGAGCAACATTTGAACAACCAAACCGACCGGACTACTAATGGCCAAAATATGCTCCAACGGAAGCGGGAGCACTACTTTATTTCCTTTCGCTCGGCCTAATTGCCAACCCAACTTTTGTACGACAAATGAACCAACTCATATCACAAACTCTCGCTACCACAAACTCTCAAGCACCTCTTCCACTTCTTGCAAATACTAACCCACTCAACCCACAACTAAATGTTAATATTAATCCTCAAATTCCGGGCTTCCTCATGACGAAGCCCGAAGCCAATTCGGGTAATGAACAACATGTCCGTCGTGATGAGAAGCGGCCATGAAGATAAGGAAGGACAAAGTCGCAGCGAGTCACTACGGAGCCAACACGACATCGCCATGCCCACTCGGTGTTCGCGGACGACGGGAGTTGATCTTTCGCCCGGCCCGATCGATAAGTTCCCGACTCGGAGTTTCCGGATGAGCGGGAGCAGCTTAGGTCAATCGATCAAGGCCCTAGCCTATGGCAGAACGGGATATAGAAAAATACACCGCTGCGTCGTCGTTTGAACGAATTGGAAGGCGGTCCGAAAGGCGAACAATCTCAAGACCGCCCCAAGCAATGAACAAACCGGTTGTTATGTCGCCATTTTCCCTGGAATCTGGCGACCCATTACCGCCAAAGTTGAAAATCCCCGGTTGGTCTCTACAATGGGGAAACCAACCCGACCACTCACGTCCACAAGTACTTAGCATGGATGGAACGCATGCGATCCTAGTGATGCCATCCTGCGCAGGCCTTCCCATCGACTGGGCGACCGAGCCCACCGTTGGTTTAGGACCCTACCACGGGGATCCATTCGGGCATGGGGGATCCGCCTCCGCTTTACAACGTATTTTTAACGCCCAAAGTCCGAGCCGCACCTAAGGACTCCCTCGTGAACATCAAACAAGGGAAGGGCGAGCCCTGAAAGCTATATTTCTCGGTTCAACAAGCAAGTTCGAGAAATGGAACCGATGTCGGATGACGCCATTTTAATCGCGACTATGGCCGGATTTGCCCCAAGACTTGGTTTAACTACTCCATCCATGAATCGGGGCGACCTCACCAAGAATTTTTGGTCGCGCGGAACGCCATATTTCTTGCGGAAGAAGCCATGGCAAGTAACCGCCCGAGCACGCCGGGGGCGTGAGAAAGACGGAAGGAAAGAACAGCAATGGTTGGGTAGGGGTTAGGATTTAGACCATTTTTGGAAAACCCGACCACCGGATTTAGGGCTCGCCCAGGAAGCCGAGCTGAAAGTTGCCGACAGAGGAGTACTTTGACCCACACTCCATCGGCCGTATATGGAATAAAGTATGGTCTAAATTTGTTACCTCCTCGACCTTTGAAGGTCGGTGACAAAATTAGATTCACGTCGATATTGTGCCTATCATAAATCAATAGGTCATGATACCGATGAGTGCCGAGATCTAATCGAGAGAAATTATGCGGATTATTCGGCAAGGTGGTCTTAAAAGATACGTTCATGAACTACCGCCCCACCAAGATCTTTGGCTCAAGGTGTCAATCCGGAGCGTAACCAATCCGGCTCTCTGCGCCACCCCGCGAAAACCAGGGTAGGGAGATCCTCGTGATGTCGAGTGTAAATCGAATCAATACTAACATAGCCGAGGATAGCCGCTCCAACGAGAAAAAGGAAGGCGATGTTAGATTGTAGCCAACGCCGAAAGACAAGTTCGGGTGGCGGAAATCAAGGAAGGCCAACCTACAGGCCATTTTGTGTATATGTCCACGAATTTTGATCGACTCGGCGGAAATCGAGAAGCGGATGCCGACCAGGTGGTCCATCCTCATTCGACCCCCTGGTCATTCATCGCACCGATTTTGGGTATTCCATCCCACGAGAATTTTGATCGACTCGGAAGCTATTCGTCGATCATATATGTCCGAGCTTTTCAAGATTGAACGTGGACGATAGCTATATCCGTCCATGCAACGATAGCATTCTCGGGGTTTGGAGGAGGAAGGATAGTCCCGCCGGGAAGTTGATTTGCCCATCCAAATGGGACAAGAGTTGCATAAACGGACCGTCATGACAACATTCAAAATAATCAACGATGATTCGAGTACAATGCTATCATTGGGAGGCCATTGCTTTATCATATAAAAGTAGCCGTTTCAATATATCATTTTTGTATAAAATTCCCAACATCCGATGGCGAGGCTACACATAAAGGGAATCAAAGGAGTCACGAGAATGCTCTCTCAAACTCCGACTAGTAGAGATTAACGTGGTGGAACGAGGACAAACCGGTGGAACCACAAGGCGATCCCCTACCCAAGGAGGAGTCCGAGCGGAAAGTGGTGATCGTTCGGAGGATAATCCGGTCGTCGACCGGGAAGGAGCCGATGATGGAAGAAGAAAGCGGCAAAATGAGAACGAGCGGCCATTGAAGATGAATTGCCTCTGCGGATCAAAGAGGGCAAGCAAGAAAAGAAAATGGGCGGAACTGAAGAGAACAAAGTTGATACAATCAACGTTGGAAGGCCAAGCAAGCGGCGCCAATTGCGTATTGGTCATGATCTCCCGAACCATATCGAACCGGCTGATTGAGTTTTGGGAAATAATCCGACGTCTTCGCATGGACTCATGCAGACATGCCCGAATTGACCCTAAGTATGCATGCCACCGCCTCAATATTGATCTAACGTTCCGCCCCAATTATCTAGAAAAGCGTAAGCTCGGCCCCCTGCAGGACAAAGACTCGAGGCCGAGGTTAACAAGTTGATAGACAATCAATTCATCCGGGAAGCCCTCTATCCCCGATGGGTGGCCAATCCTATTTTGGTAAAGAAAGAGCAATGGCTAGTGGCGCTGTGCGTAGATTTTACCGACGAATAAGGCATGCCCTAAGGGGCGCTTATCCATTGCCAAATATTGATTATATGGTAGATGCCACGGCGGGACACGAATCGATGAGCTTCATGGATGCATACTCGGGTTACAACCAAATACGAATGCACCTGAGAAGACGAAGAAAATACATCATTCTTTCTCGCTCGCGGAATTTCTTTATTCAAGATGATGTCTTTCGGGTTGAAGAATCTTTGGTGCGACCTATCAAAGGTTAGTAAATAAGGCGTTTGAGAAAATGATAGGGCACACTATGGAAGTCTATGTAGATGACATGTTGGTAAAATCATTGTACATATCCGATCATCTAAACGATCTTAATAAAATGTTTCTTGTTTTGAGAGAGTACAAGATGATGTTAAACCCGAGAAAGTGTACGTTTGGGGTCGGCTCGGGTAAATTTTTGGGCTATATGGTCACCAAACGGGAATCGAAGCCAACCTGGAGACAAAATAAAAGCCATCATTGATCTAGAACCCCGAACTCGTAAAAAGGGTACAAAGCCTAACAGCCGATTGGCCGCCAGCTTAACCGATTTGTTTCGCGATCCACGGACAAGTGCAAACCTTTCTTTGAAATTATAAAAAATAGCAAAAATTTTGAGTGGATGACCAAGAAAGCACTGATGCGCTTTGAATCCCTCAAACAAAGATCTTTCTTCAATTCCTATATTGCAAAAACCTACCGAGGGAGGACTTGTATTTGTACATGGCGGTATCCGAATACGCTATCACTCGGTGTTAATCGGGTTAGATGGTTCTATTCAACATCCGATCTATTACACCCAAGCCAAGCGTTACACGCCGAGCTCCGCTATCCACCAATGGAAAAATTGGCTTATTCGCTAGTCATCATTTTGCGGCGCGGAAACTCCGTCCATATTTTCTAGAGCACAAGATTGTAGTCTTGATGAACTACCCATGAAGCAAGTACTATACCGACCCGATACTTGGTCGGATGATCAAATGGGCCGTCAAACTCGTCGGTTTGATATTATATACGAACCACGTCTTTTATGATAAAAGGACATGCTTTAGCCGACTTTGTGGCGAATTCACACCTTCCATACGATTTGGAAGTTATGGAAGACCAAGAATGGAAATTGTTCGTTGACGGCTCTTCCACCGCAGGTCGAGCAGGTGGTGGAATCGTGATAATCGATCCAAATGAAAAGTCTCTTTGCTCGGCCGCACGATTTCAGTTCCCGCAACGAACAACGGCCGAATACGAGGCACTTCAGCGCGACTTAGAGATGGCAATTTCTATGGGCCTAAAACAACTATTGGTACACAGTGATTCTCAACCGTCGCTCATCAAATCAACAAGAAGATACGAAGCAAAAAGAGCAAAACATTGCACAATATTTGGACTTGGTCAAGAAGAGATTATCACACTTTAAGACAAAAGTCTTACATGTGCCCGAGTCGAGAACATGCGGCGGATGCCTTAGCTCGGCTCGGTTCGCCAGGGACGAGATGCCATCGCGGATGTCACTCACACACAACCGTCTGCCCCGTCACTTGGGCGCAAAGAAGATATATACAATGAAACCACCGAAAGCAGACTGGATGACCCCAATCATTCGAAGTATTTAGAGAAGGGAGTTCAACTCGAAAACAAAGTGAAGCTTGAACACTACGAACCCAAGGCTCGGTTTACACTAGTAGATGGCATCCTATACAAACGAGGATACTCCGTCCCACTCCTACGGTGCCTTTTCGAGAGGACAGGTCAGATTATGCACTTCGAGAGGTTCATGAGGGAATATCCGAGAACCACGGCTGCGGGCCAGGCGTTGGCCTATAAATTAATACGGCAAGGATACTCTGGCCATCCCTAAGAAAGGATGCAACCGACCTCGTCAAAAGACGCGAGAGGTGCAAAGATTTGCACCGCAGTCGGATATCATCCGAACAACTTACCTCCGTATTTAGCCCATGGACATTTGCCAAATGGGGAATGGACCTCATCGGACCACTCCCCCCGGCAGGGGCGTCAAGTATGCCATTGTGGCGGTGGATTATTTCACAAAATGGGCCGAGGCGAGCCTCCGCAAAAATAGATGAGGAAAATATTGTGAGCTTTGTATGGGAATCTATTATCCGAGATTCGGGATACCACATTCGATTGTTAGGCATAATGGGAAACAATTCGATAACCGAAGGTTTCAAATTTTGTGAAGGTTTCCACATCAAAAACTATTTCTCAACTCCATACCATCCCGGTCGAACGGACAAGTTGAGGCCGTTAATAAAATACTCAAGTATACCTTGAAGGCGAGATTGGATGAGTCTAAAGGTAATTGGTGGGAGGAACTACCCGGTGTACTATGGTCATACTGAGAATGACGATCGAGCGGCCACTAGAGAAACACCTTTTCTTTAGCTTATGGAGCCGAGGCGGTGATTCTGTCGAGATTGGAGCCCTACCTTGAGAATTGCAAATTTTTTCAAGATCGCAATGAGGCCACGCACCGAGCCGAGCTAGACCGCTTTCGAAGAAAAAGGTGCGATCCGAGATGAAAAACGCAGTGTATAAACAAAGGAGTGAAAGGTACTACAATTCGAAAGTAAAGGAAAGGAGATTTGGTCGGCGATCTTGTGTTGAAAAAGATAATGGGCGTTCAACCCGGCCCATTGAAGCCAACACGGGAGGGCCCATTTCGGGTCAGCCACGTCTTATCTGGTGGGGCGTACCAGCTAGAATATTTGAGTGGAGAAAAATTTATGCATCCATGGAATGTAGCATACCTGAAACGGTATTATCAATAAAGATCTCGGTTTATGATCCAGATAGGATTCCAAGGAATTATCCTTTCATCTGATATTTCGTGAGCTCTCTAAAGGGAAACAGAGTTTTTCTTGAGCTCGGCTATGTGTCGAGGACAAGTAAAAATCGCCTCGGCTTAAGCTGAAGGCCGAAAAGTCATCTCAGGTACATCCTTTGCACGATGAAAAAAGGGCAACACGCCCACAAGGCGGATCTATCCTTACAAATCAAAGACTTGGTTACGCACCGAGCACAAATCAAAGACTTGGTTACGCACCGAGCACAAATCAAAGACTTGGTTACGCACCGAGCACAAATCAAAGACTCGATGTACACACCGGCGCAAAATGAAGACTTGGTTTATACACCAAGTACCAAAAATAAAATAAAGATCGGGTTCATATACCGAGTACGAGAATCAATTAAAGCAAGTAAAGCCCCTTATACGAAGACTGTGAACCGAGCCCCATACTTGGGAATATAAAAGGAAAAAGAAGGCAGGGCAACAATCTTACAAAAGGTGAAGAGCCAAGCATATGCAAAAAGCTTGAAACACATACACAGTGAGGAAAATAATGATTCATTTCTACTTCAAAAGTATTTACATAAGGGAGGCGGAGCCATTACATCTTAAGGCACGGCTGTTACCTACCCGCGAGTACATATGAAAGCATGTAAATAAAAAGAGGCAAACATCAAGATCGAGCAGGGGCGGAATTTCAACGGCACCGGAGGCGACTTCTTCCACGTCCGGAGGAGGAGAGCCCTAAGCATTAGGAGCCTCGGCAAAGTTCGGCCAAGAGCATCGAGATCGGCCCTCCGGGAGAGGGCCAAATCTTCCCTGCCGAGCAACAAGACGCCCGCCCTTAACCAAATCGAGAATGCATACTCCTCGTAGTCCTTGTAAGCTTCAACGGCTGTGCGCGAGCCGCCTCAATTTGCCGATGAGTAGTCTCTCGGCCTCTCAAGACATCGGCTAGACGCCTCTCCATTTCCTCGGCCCGAGCGGCGCGAAGACGTTCCAACTCGGCAACCTTAGCCCTAAGCTCCTCTTCAACCTGCGGACTTGATCTCGCCCTGCCTCGCCCTCAGCTTTCTCTCTCTCGTAGTTTCTCTCTCGAGCCGTAGCCTCATCCGCTGGGTCTTTAACGATTCTTGTACCCTTGAAGGGTAGCATAGGCCTCCTGCAGGTCCCCGTGCCGCCTTTCCAGATCGGCATATTTTTTCTCTAGCTCGCGAGTACCCCCAATCGCATGCCATAAGAGCCCAATCATCCGCCCAGACATTGCCATGGCGTCATCGAATTTGTTCTTCAAGTCGTCTCAGCTGCACTGCTCGATGCCTTTTGTCCGGCACGAGCCGGGACACTCATCGCGGCCCGACCCGCCTCCCGGTAAAACTTTCCACTTCGCTCCTCCGTCGGCGTGGCACATCGAACAAATTCCACAAACCATCGAGGGCGTAGTCCAATCATTCCCTCGCAATATTCATCTCTCACTTGACTTGGAGGGATGAAGTGACCTTCCCTGCCGAAGTCATCTGAGAAAGTTCGCGGACCTCCCTCTTCTGGGGCCTGTTCAGGATGTTCCGGCGCCGTTTGACCAACCCCTTCAGTCTGACCGGGCTCCTCCATCACAATTCCTCCTCTTCTCCTTTGAAGAGGAGGCTCCACCGCTCCGGCACTCCATCACGTGGGGACGTTCCGGCCCGGATATCAGCTCTCCGAGCCGCCTCCGCATCTACAGGGTGACCGGCAGTCGCCCGAGTTCGCCGAGCGGCCGTGTTCCTCACGCTGCGAAGGCGTGCACGCAAATCCAAGCCGCGCCCTACAAAAACAACCACCGTTAATAGGTCAAAAGAAAACGAAATAACATTTACAATATTTACCTCGAATGGCGGCCGCACTTCGGCGGCTCGAGTCGGCGTTTGCCGACGGGTGCGGATGATCCGCCCACAGGACTAACCATAACAGAGAGGGCGCACTCGCTCATCTCGCGCCGCTCCCGGGAGAATGGGGCCGTCTTCTTCATTACAGGAGGGTTCGGTTGAGGCTCTCTCTCAACCTCTACCTCCCGCTCGGCCCACCTCGTCCCGAGCCGCCCCTCGACCTCGGGGTCGGCGGGAGCAAGCCTCAAGCAGTGCGGCCAAGTTGGCCTTGTAGCCAACCTCTCAATCCGCCCGTCCATGATGCCCCGAGCCTGGATGTTTTTGACGCCGAATAAAGGTGGCCGACAGAGGCCCCTTTGATGCCCGATTCTCTATAAAGGTAAAAAGACAAAAGTCAATTACAAGAGGAAACGAAGAAACAACAAAAGCGAGAGAAAGGAAAAAGATAAGACTTATCAGAACCAAAAACAAAATTCGATGGGGGATGAAGAACGGTTTCCCTTTCTCCATCTCCCACGCGAGCTTGCCACTCGCCGCTCACCCCAGCCACTTATCCCGCCACTCCTTCAAAGATGAAGGGAGACCTTCCACCAAGCCGTCCGGATACCCCGGTCGGGTCAGACATAATACCACCGGACGGTGGCCCCGAGATGAAGGAGTCGCCGCCATATAAAGAGCTCGTTCATCTCCTTAAATTTGGGGCAAGGATATTTTTCCGGTGAAACATCACCGGGAGGCCGATGATCCCGCCCCAAGAAATAGGGTGCACTGGGTCGGATGCATGCCCCACTTGCAAAACCACCACGTAAGGAAAGCGCGGTGGAAATCTCAACCCGTATAGAAGGCGGCGGCAAATACGGCCAAGCAACCATTTGGTGGGTACTGGGGATGTAACACCCATACCCTGTAACATATACATTTAAAATACAAATACCAACTTAAATGCATTACCACTGCTTTATTTATCAGAGTGCGCATATTTATTATTATTGCAAACATATTGTACAAACACAAACATTGTTCCCAAATGAAATGGTTTTCAACACTCATACACACATACATAAGTTATATTACAAACCATTATAGACCACATTCTTATAAACAAAATCCTAAAATGATATGCAAATGATGAGTGAGGAAGAAGGATGAAAATCACCGGCCGACCTTGGATCCATACTTCAACTTGTACAAAAGCTTTACATGTCACTTCATCTACATAATCTAAAAATAGTCAACATTGCAATTGGTGAGTTGCAAGCTCAATAAGTATAATCAAGTAACAAGTTATTTAACATCACACAAGCACATCATTAACACAATCACAACATCAATACAAGTACATCATCAATACATCTTACACATTCGATTTATATCATTAATAAATACACAAATGCATATGCTTAGTCATATTTTTCTTGTTATGGACCATCCATATCCAAGAATAAATCGTGATCACGAATATGGCCATGGCACTCTGTAATTCATAACACATATACTTGAGTTCCAAGAACTCGGGGTGGCCGTGACGGTACTGTGATTCGTAAAATTAAAAAATCTATAACACATGATTCAAGGATATTGGTGGCCATAATAGAGAATCCTTTTATCTCGATGAATGCATATTTCATATCACATAATTCATATCCATATCAAGTATCATCAACACATTTCATATATCTCAATTTCGTATCAATATCATCAATACATTTCACATTTCTCACATTCATATCGACATCATCATAATATCACCAAAACAACCATATAATTCACATTTAAAACACATTGGATTCATATTCACAAAAATCAACACATATGGAATTCATTCAAAAACATCAATCATACAATTACATAAGAGCCAAATAACAACTTACAAGATTATACTCACAAGGTGAAGTCCTTATCCCGATTCGTCTACTCAACCTTATTCGCTTCTTTATCGAAGTTTTTGACCTATACATATATCAAAAATGCATAACCAAATTTAATATCATACACTAAGTACTAATGAAGTCATGTATGTATGCCATGTATGCATTTTAACTAATCACAATTGACAAAACTTAGAAAATATTCAACTAAAACGTCTGAAAATTTCACTCTGGCAGCCTTTAGTATTTTCACTCTGTAGAAAATTGATATTAAGATGATTCAAGTTGGACGGAAAAGCTAATTCAATTTTCTAAAACTTTTATGTTTTACAAAACTCCAAATTCGGAAGGCAAATCGGTCGAAATGGAGCAATACGAGAAGAAAGCTGCTGCTGGACAGAAACAGGGGATCATGTTGTCACCTTATAGTTCATGTAGATTTTCACACCTCTTAATGTATTCAATCACTCCCAAATTTTTTACCACAATAAACTAACATGTATAAAAATATAACCATGCCTTCAAATAATTAAAACTCATGATTTTAGACCTTCAAATGCAACTTTCTCTACAACATAAGAAAACAGATTTTTATACTATAGCAACTTTGTGTTTATCTTATTCTTTCTTGTTTTACAACCCTAAATCTGATTTTTGACTTCCTAAAACTCAAAAACATAAAATAAACTCATGTATAAACACTATTATGAACATAGATTTAATATTTCTAAACAAAAAATCAAGAGAAAAGTTGGAAAGAACCTTGGATTTTTGATGAAAAATGATCTTACGTAAGTTTTTCTTCCTTTCTCCTTCTTTCTTTGATTTGTTTTCTTTTTTCCTCCTTTCTTTTGAAACTTCCAGACCCCCCAATAATAAGAACATGGCTGTCATTTGGTCTTACTAAGAGAGCAATAATGCAAATTTTCCAAAAATTGCACTTTAGCCCCTAAAGTGTGTTTAAAGTGCATGTTGACCCCTCAACTTATGATTAACAATTAATTACATATACTTATATTTAAAAATATATACTCAACATATATTTGTACTTTATACACTCAAGTAAATCCATTGATGTAATAAAATAAAGCTTAAAATATTTATTACCCGATTTCTTTAAATAGTGCACAAGTAGTAACCTAACATAATTAAACTAAAAATTGACATATCAAGATTATTCATGTATTCTAATGTCAATATGAAATATTAAGATGCATGTAATTATGTTTATGAATGATATAAATCATGTAAATAAATATGAAAAGTTTCGGGTTATGACGGGGGAACTTATGTCGTCCGTAAGACCCAAAAATTGATGCCACTCGGAATACGGTACCTCCGGAACTCCTCCATCTCCGAATCATCAACATGCTCGGGATATCATTTATATCACTCGGCGTCCACCGGGCTCGACACGAAGACGAGGGCCTCCTCCTCTGCCTGGGCCGTCGCCATTACGGTGGCCCATGGGCCCTAGTGGCCTCTCCGACCTCGAATCACCGGAGGGTTCATCTACCCGATCCACGTTATCACGCTCCGCTCCGATGGGTCCATATTTTCTTCTTACGGCCGGGTAACGCCTAAAATCAACACTTGGCGATTCGTCGCCGGAACTCTCTCTTGTGCTAGTCGGGCCGATACACCGTTCCTTCTCTAAAAATGGTCATCAAGGGCGTCGGATCAAAGATAGTATGCGTCCGCTCCAAAGACGTTCCACCTCGTGAAGAACTGGAGAAGATATCCGAATAATGCTCGGCCGTGTGAGACGGAGATCGTCGTCTTTGGTGAGAAATAAAGAAGGTTGAGACGGAGGATCTTCGATTTCAACCTCTACACTATAACTACGACTCCTACTATCCTCAAAAGAAGACATTTTATAGGTAAAAGGAGAGTATTTCGAAAAAATACCTAAGTTCAAGTCTCTGAACTTTGAAAGCCGACCAAATTTTCGCTTCGGTTTTAGTTACTTTAGCTCAAAGGTTAATGGTTGCGAAAGTGAATAATGGAGGAAACAGAGGTATTTATAGATGGAGTTCCTCGATAAACGAAACGTTTATTCGAAAAGACGTGCCTTTTAAAACTCAAAAGCCATCAAACATGTCGAGAACGCCACGCCCCCACGCCGCCGATAGAACCGCGACCTTTTCGATTCTGCGTTGGTCCAACCACAAGATGCCACGATCTGTCATTATGGCAACCCAATTAATGCGCCATTTCAGGCATTAATCACTACGCGACGGATGTCGGAATGAACAAAATCTTTGAGAAATCCGTTTCCCCATTAAATGTTTATCATTAGCATTAAAGTTTAACTCCGATTTGTAAATTCTTCTTCTCGGAATTCAACTTGGGGGCCTTTGATGACGCCCGAGCCGAGGAAGAAATTAATCCACATCATCATCCAAAGACACGTCCGAGTAGGAGACTGCGGGGTGACGTCCAAGAATCGCTTGCGCGACACATCACGAATTAGGCTCGCCCGCCATTCGAGCCCAACCGCAACACGGCTGCCGAGCCCCGAGCCCAAATTTCGACGGAAACACATGCGCGACAGACTCATAAAAATAATCACACGCCCATGTTTAACGCTTTATTGGTATTAAAGCGCCACATGTCGAAAGTTATAAAGAGAATTCGACAAGTGACAAGTTTTGACCGACATCTTGTGATTAGAGAGGACATGTGTCTTTCTTTAATTATTTTACTAATTAATGAATAGTTAGTGCAAAGATGACTATTGAAACCCACCGACTCAAGGGGTATAAAAAGTCCGATAGAGAGAGATTGAAGGGAAAAAAAAAAAAAAAAAAGAGAAATGAGAGAAAAAAAGAGTACGATTGTAATAAAGACCGACCCTAATAATTCGGCTCGGCATTATGCAAAAAGGCAAAATTAGCAGAAATAAACACACGTTACGCACATTTATATTTCCACGTGTTAAATTTTTACATATTTTTGTTTGTTGGCCAACACGCACGTCAACAAATTGGATTATGTTGCCAACAAGTTCATCCACTCGAGCTGGAAAATCTGTTTCCCAAAAGTACGTGGCTTGCGATTCTGGGCCATTATGTTTTTGTCGTTAAATTGTGAAGAGATGCATATAGCTAAATAAATAAATAAAACTGTATAGAAATTTGAAGCGCTAAAAAGATTAATTTTTAACATTTTTGTGGTGCCCAAAGACGGGGCTTATATTGCAGGACAGGGCATGTGCTACTAGCCAAATTATGTCTCACCATCAAAATAGTAAGAAAACAAATATATGCTTGACAAAACTAACTCCACTGGGACCAACGAAAAGGCTAGAAGTTTGAGAATACCTTTTTTTTTTTTCTTTTTCATTTCTTCAATAGTAGTGATGGATTTTAATATTTATTGTGTCGACATCAGAGACTAGTTCAGGTATTGATTTTTGAGCAAATTGCGTGACTTGTATCTGTATTATGTAAATTTGGTGGGATGGGCACAATATAAAACCTTTTGGAGTTTTACAATATCAAACTTACATAATATATTTCCTTCAACTATAATGAAAGTAATATCTGAATATACATATAAATCATCACTACAAATCTACAACATGATCATTGATCACTACTTGCATCACCAGCCGGTTGACATTTGTTCACTTTTGTAGTTTGACATTTGTTCACTTTTGTAGTTTTGGCGTGAATTTTTGCCTCCAAATCTTCGATAAATTTATCAAAATTTCTCTCCGACGACCCATCGTCTCCAACGCATCTCGCATTGTCTCCTTTACTCTATCCGCCTCCACCCTTAAACTCTTCGAAATAGAACCTCCACTCATGAAACTCTTAATCTTCTCCTCAACTACTTTCCTATCAACCGACATTCCTTGATCACGAGTTTAATCCCAACCTTCCAATCATCAACCACAAGTTTCGCGTTAGTAATTTGATAAACGCGCTATCGGATAACAGATCATCGGAACACCACACCACATGCTTTCCACAGTAGAATTCCACCCATTATGTGTCAAAAATCCTCCAACGGCCGGATCTGAAAGAACCATAATTTGATCGCACCAAGGAACTATCAACCCTTTATCTTTAATCTCATCCTCAAATCCAATCGGCAAAACATTAGTGTCACCCGAGCCAAGTATACCATCTCGAATCACCCATATAAAGTTTACTTCACTAAGTAGAAGCCCGTAAGCTATTTCTTCTATAATCTGCTTACTGGTATGAACAAAACTGCCAAACGAGACGTACAATACCGAGCCAGGGGACTTAGATTCGAGCCATTGGGTGCAATCTGATTCGGACCGTAAACTCTTGCTAACAGTATATGTGGCAAGATTTTTGGAGAAATTAATAGGGCCAATTGCATAATTTGGCTGGTATTTGTTGAGAGCTGATAGTATATCAGATTCTAATTCATCAACTGTGTTATGTACGACAAAATCTGATTTCTTAACTCCATCAGTCGCCATGGGCAAGCATTTATACACTACACTTGCTGATCCGGCTTCCTTAAGATATGACATTAAGTCCCGAGTATTTATTGATTTAACACCGAACATAATTTATTTCCTCCTCAACGTTATCTGTTGGACAAGAAAATAGCCTTGTAGTACATATGAAACTAAATGCACTTGTTAACTACAAAAACCTCACTTAGGTTCAGGCTAATTACAGAAAAAAAAAAAAAAAAACTCAGAGGCTTATGAAAATTACAAAAACTCCTTAAAAGTTTGATTCCGTCTTACATTTTTCTCTTCTTCTTAAGCAAAAAATTCAATATCTATTTCTGGAAATATTACAATTACCACATAAACTTAAGACAAAATAAAATTGAATGAGCTTTTTTAATTTTGAAATATATATATTTTTTTATATAATTAACCCAAACCTCGGGGTCTTTTCTAATTATCCCTAAATCAAAAGATAACTTAATATTGCCACTGAGATTAAAAATTAGAGGTATCAACTGGATCGAGCAGTGCCGGACTGCCGGGCCAAATCATATCGGGCCACTATTTTGGGAGCCCGGACCCGACACATGCTTTCTTTGAAAATACATGTATAACACCGAGTCATTAAACCCAACTGAACCGACCCAATATTTTGGGCCTAATGGGCTGAACCAATTTGACCCTAACACTGGCCAAGTTGATTTTCACAACTCTATTGAAAATAGAGATAATTATAATCCAAGTTCAAAATTACAAAATGAACGTCTATCTTTCAAACTTACAAATATCCCTTTATATTCGTTTATATTTTACAAATTATACCTTCAAGAGAAAATAGTTACTAAACACAAATCTCAAGAGCGTGTTTACAATACCTTTAGTAATTTTGAAAGATAAATGAACATTTTGTAATTAAACATTTAAACTAAACATCAGGTCAGGGGTATCTGCATACCTTTGCACGGAAAATGACCGTTTTCTCTTAGAAGTTCCCAGTGGCAAGCTAAAGAAAACACCAAGGCTGGTTGTGTCCAAAATGAAACATTCACGATATCGTACTTATCGGCAATAATTGCAGGCCATGGATAAAACACTATGTCAGTAACCAAAAAAGGTACAACAAACGGCTCCGATTGAATTGTCTTCCCAATAAATTCATCCACAAGACCTGCAAAATCACGCAATATAATCTCCCAATACTCTTCAAAGTTGAGATCTCTATCGAATTCCAGAGGAAAACCATCACTAACCGTTGCGTAACGTATGTCAAGACCTGATTCTCGAGCTTCGGTAAATAAATCGACCTCAGTACCATTACTACTATGGTGGGCCTTAGACAATTTTTGATGAACAAATTCAAGATGAGCAAAAGTTATGGTAAAGCCCTTAGAAGCAAGCTTGAGAGCTAGATTTATAAATGGGTTTATGTGTCCTTGGTATGGGACTGAAATCATGATAGCGTGGCCTTTGCTTTGCTTCCCCATTTAAATCTCTCTTTTGCTGTAAGAGTGTTATGTTGTGTTTTATGATACTCATGTTGAGAAGTCCACCCATATATATGGGTGGGCAAACATTTTGGAAATTTTGGGGTGCCAATATTGACTAAGAAGTTTCATTTACCAATATCACTCATATTTTATTGCATTGGATGAAATACACGTGTGCAAAATGATATCACGTGATGTCACAACTGTTCATGTGTCTTTCATCTAACATATGGAATATGGAGTGAAATAAAAAGAGAAAGTGGAATAGGAGATACCATTAAATGTTAAAAAATGGGAGGAAATTGTCTTCAATTTCGGCTGAGCATCATAAATGCCAAAATTGGTTTTCTAATCATCTGCTGCCTGTTATAGGCTTGTGCTAGAGTGACCAAAAGGCGGAAAAATTACTAGGTTTGCTATGGATACATTACATATACTTTCATTTTTGAAATTTTCGTTATACTAGAGAATGGTGCGAAAAGTTGAGGTGTGAATGGATATGAAATTAAAATATAATGATTAAAGATTATATGATATAGAAAAGGTAAAATGATAATTGATAGTTAAAAATATGTGAGTGATTAGCAGCATCATTTTAGCGTTATTTGTGGGAACAACCAAGACACAAAAATACAAACGAAATCACAGGCACACAGAGTTAACTTTCAAGCTGACAATTCTAGGGTCGGAAATAGTAAACAGGAGGAGAGCCCTCCTCAAAGACCTGAAAACGATTCCCATCCACCTAGAGGGGTCCCACAATCAAAAGAAGTCTGCATGGTTCGAGAAAGCCTTCAAACTATACTTGAAGAGGCCGCTCAGAACACCCTGTGATAGCAAGTCGCAACAACAATTGCAGGACGACCCCTTAGAGCTCCCCTGTTGCGGGCGACCCTAACTTGACTAGAATGGAGGAAAGGAACGAAGAATTGGGATATAACCCGATAGCCAGGGAGACCAGGGCTGTGCAGAAAGAGAAACATACATTACAGTGCAACTTAGACACTCATATGCTTACTCCTACGCTCCAGCTAAGAAGTCAAGAGTCATGTAGGCTAGTCAAGCTAACTCTGTAGTAAATAACTCCTTACAAGAGAATAGAACTCTCAAGAAAACATGCTAATGACATTCCTTCAATAATCAAAATTTCTGGGGGATTTTAATAATTTTGAAACTTTTATGGGTCTTTTTGTACCTATCCCAAATCTTACGGGTAGATTTTATAATTATCTCTTAAATAATTATGTATTATTGAAATATTTGGAACATATATCAAGACCCGATTTACACGCTTTGGAAAATAAATCTACTTCTCACTTGTCTTTCCGTGATGGGAATGGAATTTGGACAACATATGGTAGAGCTAGCAATGAATTGGGCCGAGTCAACACAAAAATAGTCGGACCACCATTTTTCTTGCCCTAGGCCTGCCCCAATCCCATGTTCATGCCTAAATCAAGTCGGGCTTCGGGCCTCTTGGGTCGTGGGCAAAAATGTCGGCTCGGCCCTATCCTCGAGCTGATCAGGCTAGCCCACGGGCCGGGCTGAAAATGTCAGCTCTAATATATGGTGGTGATCAAATTCAATAGATGAACAAAAAGTAATGACAAAACCCTTTGAAGCAAGCTTGAGAGCTAGATTGATAAATGTGTTAATATGGCATTTGGAAGGAGAATCCAATCATGATAGCATATTATGCACGATACACCAAATATTGTCTATTTGGTGCATTGGTGAATGACAAGTGTTCAATTTCTTATATGAATGAATGACGTGTGTTTTAATTTATAAAAAAATTGGGCATTTATATTATAAATCTACACCAAATATATTTACAGCTACAAGACCCATCTAAGTCAAGTGTTAACATTTGTGTGGTGCAAAAGATGGAGCTTAACTGCACTACAGTCTACATGGCATTTGCTACTAGACAAAGCATGTCACTTCATTTTTATTTCTTTTGAAAGGATAATAATATTAACATAAACTCATCAAAGAAATTACAACTGGGGACGACTGACCCAACGTCCCAAGAGGCAGAGTACAAGAATACAACCACTAAACTAATGGGGACATTTACTACTAGACAAAGTATGTCACTTCAAAACAAGGAAATAGGACATGAAAAATAAACGTGAGTTCGACAAGACCAACCCGATTTGGACCAAAAAAAGATTCCATCTAGAACTTTGCGAAGATTTTCTTTTAGTTTTTTAATTGATTTATATATAGGGTCACGCTATTGACAACCCAAAGTACATTCACTTCATATAATTTCAAAAATGTTATTAGTTTAAAAGGCTATGATACCCTTACTTAAATAAATAGGTTCTAATCAATGTTGTAAAAATCGGCCAGGCGCCGACTAGCGCTAGGCGCCCCTAGGCCGACCTGATTTTCCCAAAATCGCAAAAAAAATCGCCTGGGGCAAAAATCGGCAAGATAGCGCCTACCTAGGCGGGCTAGGCGCCTAGGCGGCAAAAAATCGGGAAAAAATCGGTCAGGCGGTCTAGTCGGAATAAATCGACCAAAAATCGGGAAAAATCGGCCAAAATACAAAA
The DNA here is from genome assembly GCA_016081115.2 of Rehmannia glutinosa. Classification (NCBI taxonomy): domain Eukaryota; kingdom Viridiplantae; phylum Streptophyta; class Magnoliopsida; order Lamiales; family Orobanchaceae; genus Rehmannia; species Rehmannia glutinosa. The sequence continues at coordinate 1,478,651 of JABTTQ020000348.1, forward strand.
AAATGAAAAAATAAGAAAAACTTGGGCTTTTCTCCCTAGGCGCCGTCTAGGCGCCAGCACCCTAGACGCTAGGCGCCGGTTGCCACCGACCGGCGCCTAGCGATTTCTCGCAACCTTGGTTCTAATACACTTCATCTTTCCCACACTCACCCACATTCTTGTAAAAAGTTGAATTTTTTTTTTGTAAACTCTCGATTTTCATACACTCACATTGTTGCAAATATGGACAACAAAAATTAATTTTGTCGAATAATATAAATATATCCTTAATTTGCAACTTAAAAGTGTATTATCTTTCCATTTTTAAAGTTTGAAAATTTCTTGTTAAATAACAAAAGTGTGATACTTTGCACGATCGCAGTCTAGCTTAAAACTTTACCCGTGTCATCGTGAAAAGTGGCACGATGGCACGATCGTCGTAATTATTTTCCGATCGTGCCACTTGGCACGATGGCACGATCGTAGTTACTTTTGATCGAGTCCGATGGCACGATCGAGTATACCATCGTGCCATCCATTGTCTTTTTTCCCCAAACTCAGACAAAAACCTGAAAAATAAAATTATGTAACTCTAGAATTAAAACAAATTCAATTACCCAACACTTATACCCAACAATTACCATAACTAATCCATGTATAAGTGCGAAATTAAAGTAAATGATTAAATTCAAAATTAAAATAAATTAAAAAAATATGTAATCCAAAGATATTACATCTTTTTCGTTCTTGAGAACAAAAAAGATTGGTGGAATTTTCCGCCGCCGCCACCGCGCCTGGGTTTATCATTTTGGGTGTATTTGGGAGGGAAAATAAGTGCATGGGTAAAATTAGAAAAAATAGGGGGTGTATTTAACCATTGTGTCATATTTAAAAAAAATGGGGGATGATATACTTAAAAAGTAAGTGTACTCATCAAAGAAGAGGGTGTCAATAGCGTCACCCTTATATATATTAAAGACTAGCTAGCTAGGTGAATGACTAATTTGCAACAAAACATATAAGTGTAATATTTCTTAAGCAGAAGGATTGAGCGTAAACTAAAGTAGGCAACCGAACTAATTTCAAGATTTGAGTCCTAAAATACATATAAATTAGGGTAAATTACAAAAACTACTACTCAGAATTAGTCTAATTGCCAAAAAAAAAAAAAAAACAGTTATTTTTCAAAATTACAATTATCCTCTAAAGGTTTTACAAATATCCCTTGAATTTGCCCTAAAAAAAAAACAATATCCCTTGAAGGTGACAATTTGTAAAATAGAGAAACAAATATAAATTATTTTGTAATTTGAAAAATAGTTGATTTTTTCTTCATTAATTATCACTAAAATATGATCATTGACAGGGGTGGACCCAGAATTTATAATTGAGGGAGTCCAACTACGGATAATATAGGATGGATACGTAGCCGCGGGTAACTACACATGTTCCGATTCTGATGGGACAATATGGATAATTTTTTTCGGGTTTGGGACGATTACGAATAACATATGTAATATTTGGGTCTGTGATGAGTATGAGTAATATTAATAAGATTTTAGTAGAGATACCCTTGCGTAACAGTTAAAGAATAAATTATATATATGTATATAGATTATATTTAAATATGTTATATTTGCATCAAAAAATTACATCAAGATTTATAGCTAAATATTTCAAAATACATCAATAAATTAAATCCTAATCAAGATGAATATTCCACAATTTTAAATATTATGATATATATCCAGACCCACACAATAATTTATTTAAACTTAAAAGTAACAGTCATGGGCTTGTGTGGATCAAAACAAATTTTATTGATCAATAATTTAGGTTGGGACAGAAAATTTTGGGGGGGCTTATAGAATGATTCCGCCATGATCATTGATCAATGCTCACATCGCTAGCTAGTTGATCACATTTCTTCACATTCGTAGTTGTGGAAACAATTTTCTCCTCCAAATCCTTGATAAATTGATCAAAATTTCTCTCTGACGATCCATCAGTTTCCAACGCATTTCGCATTGTCGCCTTTACTTTATCTGCCTCCACCCTTAAACTCTTTGAAATAGGACCTCCACTCATAAAACTCTTAATCTTCTCCGCAACTTCTTTCCTATCAACCGACATTCCATGATCACAAAGTCTAATCCCAACCTTCCAATCACCAACCACAAGTTTAGCGTTAGTGATTTGATCGAACGCAACCGGATAACAAATCATCGGAACGCCATACCACATGCTCTCCACAGTAGAATTCCACCCATTATGCGTCAAAAATCCTCCAACCGCCGGATTTGAAAGAACCATAATTTGATCACACCAAGGAACTATCAACCCTTTATCTTTAATCTCATCCTCAAATCCAACCGGCAAAACATTAGTATCACCAGAGCTAAGTATACCATCTCGAATCACCCATATAAAGTTTACTTCACTAAGGAGAAGCCCATAAGCTATTTCTTCTATAATCTGCTTACTAGTATGAACAAAGCTACCAAACGAGACGTACAATACTGAGCCAGGGGACTTGGATTCGAGCCATTGGGTGCAGTCTGATTCGGACCATAAACTCTTGCCGACATTATTTGTGGTAATGTTTTTGGAGAAATTAATAGGCCAATTGCATAATTTGGCTGGTATTTGTTTAGAGCTGATAGTATATCGGATTCTAATTCATCAACTGTGTTATGTAAGATAAAATCTGCTTTCTTCACTCGTTGAAACGCCAAGAACAGAGTTTTATACACTGCACCTGCTGCGGGTTCCTTGAGAAATGACATCAAGTCCCTTGTATTTATTGACTCAACTCCAGGAACATAATTTATTTCTTCATCAACGTTATCTGTTATATAAGAAATTTACCATTCTGTGAAAAACTAAATGAATTTATTGAGTTTGTATTGAAAGATTTTTAAATTTAATGGAAGGAAAGGTTTCAAATATTAAGGGAATTTAAAGCCGTCATAGACTCATAATAACTCAAAAGATAAATTAATATTGTCCGATTTAAAACGCCTATATAGACACAACACGACCAGAATGCTCAGTGGTATCAGATCATTCACCCTTGAAGGGTGTTGACCAGGGTTGAACCCCGTATCTTTTAGTTTTGGAAATTTATCACCTTCTCTCCAACCACTACTTCCAACTTATTAAAAAAAAACGCCTATATACACACACACACACGCTATCTTGCAATTTTAGTTTTGCAGACATAGGACAATAAATATGTTCGTACAACAATCACTCCATAACTTCCAAAGAAACTTCTAATTTCAGTTTTGACGGGCGAAAACTGAAAGTTTTGACGGAAAAATCAATCTGTTTATATTTCCGACCAATCTTGCTGATGTGGATTGTGTAAACTAATTTCACTTATGTGGACATTTTTCGAGCAATTTTTTCTTTCACGAGTTTTTATCTCAATCAACGTGTCAACTCATTTAAAAGATATCACCACATAAGCGAAATTAGTTTTCACGTCCACGTGTTTTGAAAGAAATATGGACATGTGAACGTCTACGGTAAATTTTCCAATTTCTGGTGACCAAATGATTGAAATCTAGAGTTTTTTGAAAATCACGAGATTTTTTAACAAATCGTGATTTTTACAGGAACATCAGAAAGCCAGAGAATGATATTTGTAAGTATGTATTTCAATATGTACTTCAGTAAGGGTTTAATTGCGATTTTGGTCCTACAAATATAAGGAGGTGACATATTTAGTCATGTAATTATTATGTGTGGCATTTTTGGCCCCATATGTATAAAAAAATGGCATATTTGGTCCTCTAAGTGTGCTCTGTAGCAATTCTGGTCTCGTAAATTTTGATTTTTATGCAATTTCGGTCACGTAAGTTCTAACTTCGTGCAATTTTGGTACTGGAATGGTGAAATATGACTTACCCATCCAACCTCCAGGACCAAAATTGCACAAAAATAGGACTTATTAGACCATAATTGCACATAAATTAAAATTTACGGGACTAAAATTGCTATGTAGTATACTTACATGACTAAATATGTCAGTCATTTGGAGTTACATGACCAATATCGTTACATAAGATACTTACATAATTAAATATGCCACCTATTTATATTTACAAGACCAAAATTGCAATTAAGCATATTTATGCAAGTGTATGCATACCTTTGCATGGAAAATGACCCTTTTCATTCAGAAGGTCCCAGTGGTAAGCTAAAGCAAACACCAAGGCTGGTTCCGTCCACAAGGAAACATTCACAAGCTTGTATTTTTCGGCAATGGTTCCAGGCCAAGCATACACAGTGTCAGTAACCAAAAAAGGGACAATAAACGGCTCCGATTGTATTATCTTCCCAACAAATTCATCCACAAGACCTGCAAAATCACGCAATATAATCTCCCAATACTCTTCAAAGTTGAGATCTCTATCGTATTCCAGAGGAAAACCATCACTAATCGTCGTGTAACGTATGTCAAGACCAGATTCTCGAGCCTCGGAAAATAAATCGACTTCAGTGCCATTGCTACTATGGTGGGCCTTGGACAATTTTTGATGAACAAATTCAAGATGAGCAAAAGTTATGGTAAAGCCCTTAGAAGCAAGTTTTAGAGCTAGATTGGTAAATGGGTTTATGTGTCCTTGGTATGGGACTGATATCATGATGGCATGGCCTTTGGTTTGCTTGCCCATTTTCTCTTTTCTGTTAGATTGATTGTGTTTTATGAAATATTACTACTTATATAGTTACTAGTTAGCTAGCTTTTTTTCATTTAATTTGAATCTGATATGTTTGTGTGGTGCTGAATTGCAATATATCGATGTAACAATATTACAGCTAGATGAATTAATTGGTACAATTTCAAGATAAGGACTGAAGTTAACAGGGGCCGAAATGAATTTGACAAGACTGTAGTACATATTTGGACCATCAAAAAGGTTATTTTATTAAAAGTATATATGGCAAAATTGTTGTAATGGGTCATCAACTTGAATTATTGGCCTGGTTTAATAATGTTTCGGTATAATAAGAAAAGGGAGTTGATTTCAAAATAAAGGTATTTTATTAAATGAAATGTTTACTTATATCATTTCATAATTAAAATAGTAATCACTTCAGTGTTATTTGCAACCTCATCTCCGATCTAGCTAACCATTTTTCTTTCATAGTGAGGAAATCAGCTACCACTATTTTTGGCAAAATTGCAAAATTTGTCGTGTAATTATAAGACGATAGCAAAAAGGTCCAGTAAAAATCACAGTTTCAAAAAAATCATGTAACTATAGCAAACTCTCGGTTTTGGTCCTACAAAATGCACGGTTTGCAAAATAGTCTTGTAACTATATGGAAATCTTAATTGTGGTACTAATTTCACCGAATTTCAGTCATGTGAGCTACAACTATTTTGCAAAATTTGCATTTTACAGGACCAAAATTGAGACGTTTATATAGTTACAGGACCTTTTTGCAAAACATGATTTTTACATGACTTTTTTGATATCGCCCTATAATTACAGGACTAATAATGCAATTTTGCCACTATTTTTTTTGGTGCACACTCGGTACGTAAATCTCGGGTTCGACATAGATTAATTTGCAAATCAAACCAGACCAACATGCTGACGGGCAAGTCTTGTGTCATAGGCGACCAAGTGGTACGTACGGTGTAGATATTGGAGATTCCAACTTAAGATTTTAAGCCCTCTAAAATTCATCCTAAAATAGTAGAAAGATCTCATTCATCCAAAATTTTCGATTAATAGCCAAAATTAATTTTCATGATCTTACCCCAAAAAATTTGTCTCATTTGAGCCAATTCATATACATATATAGGATTGGTTCAAAAGAGACCATCCTCCTTAGGCGAGACAGTGTGGACTCATCTTACCCATTGATCTTAAAAAATGAAAGAATGCGATTAATTCAACTTTTTTTAATTATTTCCTAGTTTTTGCTGATTTTAAGGGTAGGGTTGTAATTTTGTAATTCAAATTAGTGGTCCCAGCGGGTTTTATGGGCTGAGATTGAAACTGCTGGATTTTGTGGCATAATATATTTAAGGAAGCAATTTTCTTCCAAATATTTTTATTTTACAGTATAGTTAGTGTTCTTCTTGTTTAATTAGCTATCAAATAATGCATATTTAGTTGTTTTGTTGGACTTTGTTTTACGACAACAATACATAATTGAATATAATATCTTTGCATATTTAGTTATTATACACTCGCATAAATAGGTTCAATATAATGCATATTTAGTTATGAAAATGGGATGTTGGTTTTGGAAATTATGAAAATGAGATGTTACATAATGTCTTTGCATATTTAGTTATTTCACATCGCATAGTTAGTTGATTTTGTTGCATAGTTTATGATGCCTTGCATAGTTGGGTATATTGTACTACATATTAGTTTTTTACATTGCATAGATAATTTTTAGATAATGCATATTAAGTTGATTTTGTTGCATATTTTCAAATATGTAATATTCTGAGATATATGCATCGTTTCATAAGTATTTGTGCATCATTCCATATGTATTTATGCATCGTCCGATTCGTGAAAATTACAATTTTTGAAGAGTTTATGTTAATGACCAGTTTCGAGTTTTCCATCGATGTCTACACCATACACCATTGATGTTGTTGGATAGAGTTTTTCCACGACCGATGATTCATCATGCATCATGATTCGAACTCACATGTCCGTTATTTTTTCATTTGGAACATAAATCGCATGTTCTTCACTATTTTATTTTTACAGTTCAAATTCTTCAAATTTGCGTTAATGGTGGAATTGTGTGTGTGAGAGAGAGAGAGAGAAAGAAGAGAGAGAGAGAGAGAGAGAGAGAGAGAGAGAGAGAGAGAGAGAGAGAGAGAGAGAGAGAGGCGTGAGAGAGAAGGAGGGAGAGAGACACATGAGATTAAGAGATCAGTGAGAGAGAAAAAGATTTGATTCCATTTTTGTAACTACCTTGTTATGTTATTTTACCCTATTACCCTTATATTGATTAAATTAATATTTTAATATAATTTTTAGCCATTAAATCTCACACATTGATTAATAGTTGTCGATGGTTGAGATTAGTCATCAGATCTCACCACAGAGCGTAGTGCCTCACTCGATCCCCTACATATATATAACCTTCTTTCACTTGAATCAGACAAAAAAGTGAGAATTCTATTTTTATACTTTACGTTAATTAATCACAAATACGTTAATTAATCACAAACATTAGAGTGTGTTGATATGTTTACATATATATATTAATTATATATTTACTCTGTGTTTGTTTGTAAAATATTATATATATTTATATTATAAGTAGTGTACATGTGTATACTATTGTAAATATGTGTGCGCCATGTGAATGGCCACTGGCCAGTAATATATGTATGTATAGGGGTGTGTGTATATATTCAATGTGTATTTGTTTGTAAAATATTATATATATTTATATTATAAGTAGTGTGTGTATATTATTGTAAATGTATGTGTGCCGTATGAGTGGCCAGTAAGATATGTGTATGCGTGGTGTGTGTTATATAATTATATTAATAAATACGTATATATTATATTGTGAATTATAATGGTGTGAAGTGTGACAATGATATGTGATATATCATATATATATGCGCATGTAAATGGTTTTATTTATTGATTTGTATTTTTAAATTATATTAAATATTTTTATTTTCGCAAATTTCTTTTAGGGGGTGATGTCCCAAGTTCATGTAGTTCACTTACAACATTTGGTTTAAAACTGTCTCATGTAGTTACGAATATAAAACATTATAATAAACATTAGCATTTCTTCTAGCATTTGTTTACAAAAAAAAAAAAAAAAAAAAATTTGTTGGTTTTTTGCCCGGTTTTGATGAGTTCTAACCAACAGTTAAAACCATCGATCAAAGTTTTTGAGACAAATCGGAACCAAAACAGAAATCGGCCTACACGGTTCCTCTTTTGATTTTGGAACCGTTTATTGACCAGTCAACGATTTCTGAAACCATTTACCACGGTTCCAGTCCCGATTTGGAACTCGGTTTTGATTCTATTTGGTCACCCCTAATATGACCTTGGAAGAAAATTGGAAGAAAAATGCAATCATGATAGCGTGGGACTTGCACCTTTAGGCCATGCCATTTTGAGTTTGTTGTTGTAATGTTAGAGGCACTGCATTTTAAAGACCCAGGACCCGTCTTGGCCGACAATTGAGCAGGTTATCTTTGGATACAGGTGGTCAAACCGAATGCGATTAAAATTCAAATCAATTATTTATATTTTAACTAATTCAAACAAGAATTCTAATCAATTAAAATATTCTAAATTTGAATAAACCTCTGCAATATAGGCTTAGACAATCAATCAAATAATTAAATAATAAAAATAAGAAATGAATATATATATATATATAACATTTCTTTTTATATCAATATATTACATTAATATTTTAAAACAACGGAAAAAAACACATGAAAACAAACGTGAATTTGACATGAACAACTCGATTTGGACCAATAAAAAGATTTTTTTGGAACTTTGCAAAGATTTTCTTTCCTTCTTTCAATAGATGAGGACGGACGATTTAAATTGTACATGGGGCAAAATTGAAAATATTTAGGAGAGGGGTGGCGAGAACATTGGAAATATTTAGGAAGACAAATAACTTTTATATGTAAACATATATAATATATAATATGTAGATATATATATATATACTACATAATATAAAAATTTGAGCAAGGACGACGGCACCTTCCAGTCCCCTCTCGGTCCGTCCCTTAATAGATGCACGTCAGTATATTAAAGACTAGCTGAAGAATGATCAATTTTTCAACAAAGGATAAAGTGCAATATTTCTTAATTAGGATGAAAGATTGAGCATAAACTAAAGTAGACAACATAACTAATTTCAAGATAGAAGTCCTAAAATAATTGTCCTTGGTATGGGACTGAGATCATGATGGCTTGGTCCTTGCTCTGTTTGCCCATTTTCTCTTTTTGGTTTTAGATTGTGTTTTATTAAATACTTATTATAGTCGTTAGCTTACTTAATTTGTTAATTTACTGAGTAAATTAAAGCTGCATAGATTGTGTTTGTGTGGTGCCAGCTGAATGCAATTATGCAATCGATGTAACCATACAACTAGACAAATGAATTACTCCATCCGTCCAAATTATATAGTTCAAGATTTTTAGCATTTGGGATATACTCAAATATATAGTTCATTTTCCCAATTTAATAGTACTTTTTCCATTATTTTACTATTATATTCCTATTTAATATGCATTTTGTAATTTATACTATTCATTAAATGATGGCAAATCAAGTAAATTTTTACACATTTGTAATTTCCAATATTTTTCTTGTCTGTGTGAAAAGTCAATCAACTATATGATTGGGACGGAGGAGTATTACAATACAAGAATTTGACAATACTTTGTAGTACGTACGCATTATGGCCAGCAAAATTGGTACTTTTTCATAATTCAAGTAGTATGGATATGACCTTCCTTGTGATAGATGGCTACCTTATACTCTCTCTCCATTGCTAGAAGTAGAACCACTGTTTTAAAAAAAGTGTTAGGTGTTATGTAAGCGACATATCGGGGCCTAGCGTTTAGGCGGGGCTTAGGCGGAATATACGATTAGGCAGTGAAGGAAAGCCTAACACCTAGGCGGGAATTTTTAGAATAATTGCTAGAACACGACTTTGAAATATAATCTATTTGTAAAAAAAATAAAGTCTTAGTTGATATCGTTCAAGCGAAAACTAATACTCACAATTTCTTCAAAATAGAGAAAGTAGTTTAGATTCGAATCAAGTGATGAGCTATATAGACTCAATGGCGGAGGGAGGGAAGAGGGGGCAATCTGGCCCCGGCCCTATCCATTTTTTTTTTTTAAAAAATTACACTATATAATTTGAAAAAAAAATTAAATTATTTTAAGTATATTTTATATGATTTTCTTATTCGGCCCATCCCACTTTCGCGTATCGGCTCACCCCGAAAAATTTCTGGCGTCGCCCTTGTATATAGTATATGATTGTGGACGTTGATTTGCTTCAAGATATTCCTCACAAAATTAATAAATTTGTTGAGCTGTTGAGCTGTAATTGTAAAGTCGTGTTTTCCATTTCCCGTTTCTATTAGTTAGATGAACTGTTTGGATGGGTTAGTCAGTTAGTTGGGTTTACACTTGGGTTCTACACGTGTTCCACTCCTATTGGATAACTTGAATCTGGCGGGAGATTTCATGTATAAAGACAGTTGCACTGTTCATTCTTCTTCTTCAAGTTTTCTGAATGAAATAAAATTCTCTCTGAATTTTACCCTTGATTAATATGGATTTCTTCATAGTTTACTGAATCTACATGCTCAAGCTTCATGTGATTGTATTGAACTATTTTGAAAAGATAGCCTACATTGTTTTGCCTCATGGCAAATAGTACAGACTTCTAGAGCTTCTTTATTACAAAAAGGTTTTAAGAAACCAATATGCTCCAGGCATGTAAGAGATGAATGTCCAAGTCTTCTATGCCAAATCTTCAGTGTATCAGCAGCTCCATTACTACTACAAGATCCTCCAAACTCTGCTGCTTCAAAAATGTATAATCCTGCCAATGCCTTTCCCACAGCCTTAACTCCTCCACCTCTAGGGTCCTGCAGCCAACACTTCCCTTGAGAAAACACACATTCTAGTTGATTGCCTTCATGAGCAACATGAAAATTCTACTGGTGTTTCGCCTGCAAGCACCCCAGCTGTTGAAGTACTTGGTAGGGGCCACAGGGTTAAGCATCAACCTGGCTGGCTCAAGGATTATGTAACTAACTCAGTGCACTTTGAAGAGTCCTCTTTATTGCAGTCACCACCTGGGAATTCCATGTCATATCCAATGCATTGTTTTCCATTCAAGCAGATTCCTTACTTATCTCCTGCTTACCATATCTTTCTAGCCCGGTTAACAAACTCACCTAGTGAGCCATCTAATTATCAGCAGGCTGCTCAAGATAGAGCATGGGTTGAAGCAATGAATAGAGAGCTCACAGCCCTTGAGGAGAATAATACCTGGAAGTTAACAACTTTGCCGGCAGGCAAAAAGGCCATAGGCTCTAAATGGGTATTCAAGATAAAAAGGCACCCGGATGGAAGCATTGACAGATATAAGGCACGTTTAGTTGCCAAAGGGTATTTGCAGGTTGAGGGTATTGACTACATTGAGAGTTTTTCTCCTGTAGCCAAATTGGTTTCGGTCAGGATGGTCATTGCTTTGGCTACACAACACAGATGGGATTTACACCACATTGATATAAATAATGCTTTCTTGCATGACTATTTGGATGAAGAGGTCTATATGCTACCCCCTGAGGGATATATGAAGGCAAAGAAGGGAGAGGTATGCTTGCTTAAGAGGAGTCTATATGGCCTGAAACAGGCTTCTAGACAATGGAATTTGGAGTTTTCAGAGAAGTTGTTAGCTTATGGTTTCTTGCAGTCTGCACATGATAATTGCCTCTTTGTCATGAAAACAGAACATATGTTTTTAGCTCTTATCATCTACGTTGATGATGTCACGATCACGGACTTGTAGAGGATATTCAGGCATTGAAAGATTACTTGAATGCTTTGTTACCATTAAAGATCCTGGGGAGTGCCAAATATTTTCTTGGTCTTGAAATTTTGAGAAGCGGTGAGGGTACACACTTGTGTCGGGCGCAAATATGTACTAGATCTTCTTAAGGATCTTTGGGCTTATGGGGTGTAAGCCTACCTCCACACCATTTCCTCAAGGTTTTAATATTACGGCTCAAGATGGTCCTCTGCTCACGGATGTTGGGAAATTTCGTAGATTGGTTGGAGGCTTTTATATCTCAATCTATCCGGGCAGGACATTTCTTATAATGTGCAACAATTGAGTCGATTCGTCCATGCTCCCTTTGAACCACTTTGGGATCTTTGCGTTACACTTGTTGAAATATTTGAAGATCGGTACTCCTTCCTCGCTTGATTCTACCCTGTGGGGGGCTTTCAGTTTTGAAGGTTTTTGTGACGCGGATTGGGGTACTTGTCTCCTCACTCGGAAATCCATTAGAGGATATTGCATTTTCTATGGCTCTTCACTTGTTTCCTGGAAGACTAAAAAGCAGAAGACTGTGTCCAAGTCATCCGCTGAAGCTGAGTATCGCTCGATGGCTGCTACCGTATGTGAACTACAATGGCTATGCAACCTCAGTGGTGACCTGCATATCTCAATTCCTTTACCTAGTGCTCTATGGTGTGACAATAAAGCTGCTTTACATATCACTGTGAATCCGGTTTTCACGACGAACCAAACACCTTGATATTGATTGTCACGTTGTCCGCAATCAATACAAGGCGGGACTCATCTTACCACAGCATGTTTCTACTCACAATCAACCAGCTGATCTTTTTACTAAATCACTTGGAGGCCCTGTGTTTCGTCGCTATTTGGTCAAGTTGGGAATGTGTTCCCCTTCCCACATTCCCACTTGAAGAGGGGGTGTTGAGCTGTTGAGCTGTAATTGTAAAGTCGTGTTTTCCATTTCCCGTTTCTATTAGTTAGATGAACTGTTTGGATGGGTTAGTCGAGTTAGTTGGGTTTACACTTGGGTTCTACACGTGTTCCACTCCTATTGGATAACTTGAATCGACGGCGGGAGATTTCATGTATAAAGACGATTTGCACTGTTCATTCTTCTTCTTAAAGTTTTCTAAATGAAATAAAATTCTCTCTGAATTTTACGCTTGATTAATATGGATTTCTTCATAGTTTCTTGAATCTACAAAATTAATCATTCATACAAAGTCATATCTTTTGGGTTTATTGAATCCACTCCCTAAATCATTAGATTCAATGGCGTAGCCAAAACACCATAACGGGGTGTATCGATACACGAAAGTGAGTTGTGCACGATAGTAAAACCAAGAAAATTAATATATATATATATATATAATCCTAACTAAATTTATTTTTCTTTTAAATTTGCTTAGTAATTTTTTTTTAAAGAGGAGGGCCCCCGGCACAAGTTTTCCTATGCCAATGGTTAGCTCACATATTGTTGCAATTGAATAGTTACCATTAATAAATATTCACAACCTCTAAATCCACCTCTTAAAACCAAATGAATATGATCATTCAAGGCTTAACGAACAATCAAAACTCTAATTCATATGTAGCATCACAACTATTTATATCCAATAGAAACATTTTAACCAATCAAATAGATCTTTACTATTTTTTTTTTTTTTTTTTTTGATAAAAGATCTTCACTAAATTGAACACACCTTAACACACCTTTCCAAGTATAGAATACACTCATTCAAGCTTCCAAGCTTTTCCAGGAAATTTTTCTAGTTCACCCAATTTATTCCAACAATAAAGTCAAACTACCAACCGAATTAAATTATTGTGTACGTCCTAATAAAACAACAAATACATATATTGCTAGCAATTTGATTGCGTGCTAAAAATTCAAACACATCATCAATGCTCGTGGATATTTATTCAATTATCGATGTGACATGCAAGTTTTTCTTCAAATCATTGATAAACTGATCAAAATTTCTCTCTGACGACCCATCAGTCTTTAATGCATTCTGATACGTTTCTTTCACCTTTTCGGCTTCTTCTCTAAACCTCTTTTCACTCATAAAACTCTTAATCTTCTCCGCAACTACTTTCCTATCAACCGACGTTCCATGATCACAGAGCCTAATACCAATCTTCCAATCATCCACCACCAATTTCGCGTTAGTAGGTTGATCGTACGTTATCGGATAACAAATCATCGGAACGCCACACCACATGCTCTCCAGAGTAGAATTCCATCCATTATGCGTCAGAAACCCACCAACGGCCGGATTTGAAAGAACCATAATTTGATCACACCAAGGAACTATCAACCCTTTATCTTTAATCTCATCCTCAAATCCAACCGGCAAAACATGATTAGTATCACCAGAGTCAAGAATACCTTCTCGAACCACCCAAATAAAATTCACTTCACTAAGGAGAAGCCCATTAGCCATTTCCTCGATTACTTGCTTACTAGTCTGAACAAGACTGCCAAACGAGACGTAAAGAACTGAGCCGGGGGGTTTGGATTCGAGCCACTTGGCGCAATCTGATTGGGGCCATAAACTTTTGCTGACGGTATTCGTGGCATTATCTTTGAATAAATTGGTGGGCCCAATGGCGTAGTTTGGTTGGTGTTTGTTTAGAGCTGATAGTGCCTCGGATTCCAATTCATGAACTGTGTTATGTAGGATAAAATCTGCTTTTTTGTTATCCAAATATAATCCCGCGTACAAAGCTTCGGTCACTATACTCTCCGGGTCTGCCAAATATGTCATCAAGTCCTTTGTATTTATTGATTTAACTCCAGGAACGTAATCTATTTCCACATGATCTATGTTACCTGATATAGTCAAGAAAAGTAACATTAATAGTATTTTTGTGGATAATTGCAATTTTAGTCGTCTAGCTATAGGAAGTGACATTAATGGTTTGTTAAAAGTTCTCAATTTAAGTTCTTTCGTAGGTAGATATTGAGAAATTGTACCAAAAAAATCATGCATCAATATTTCCGGTTGGACCGGCTAATGGAAACCAATTTCTCATACGTGGAAATCCTCTAAGTGGGTTGGCAAGTTGATGAGAGGAAAACTCATAAACAAAATAGGATGACCATATAAATAAAATTGGCTTCCACATCAATGAGTTTTCTCGGAGTTTTGTATACGTTCCCAGAAAATATTCAATTTCCGAAAAACTAATGATTTAACCTAAATCGAGATTTTTTGAAAATTAAAATAATTCTATGCAAATCATGATCTTTGCAAGACATAATTGTCAACCGCTCACCCACCCACTATAACTACACCCCTGTAGCACTGAAATTGAAATTTTGTCTTATTTTCTCTAATGAGTAAACAATGTATATTTTCTGATAGTTTTCAAAACTTTGGTTGAACAGAAGAGGTCATTCATTGCCAAAAAAAAAGGTATACAATTTACCAATAGAATCTAGGAAGAAACAATTTTGTCACTACAATATTACAATTACCTATAAAATAACTATAAATCAAAAATATTATTTTCTCCCAAATTATATTGATCAATTATCGACAAATCAACAACAATCTTTAAAATTTTGTCACATCTTTAGCTCCGACGTACGGAAATTTTTAGAACTTACCTACAGAATTTTCATAGATAAATTGGTAAAGTGTGTGTAGGCACATGTATATATACCTTTGATTGGAGCATGACCATTTTCACTTAGAAGATCCCAATGGTAAACTAAACAAAACACCTGAGCTGCTTCCGTCGAGAACACAACATTGACAAGATTGTACTTAGCGGCAATTGTTCCAGGCCATGCATAACAAGCGTCAGCAATCAAAAAATAATCCGAATTCAAATCAGATTGTACAATCTTCCCGATAAATTCATCGACATAGGCGGAAAATCACGGAACAAGAAGTCCCAGTATTGCGGAAAGTTAGCATCCCGATCGAATTCCAATGGAAAAACATCACTAATCGTCGCGTAACGTATGTCAAGACCCGATTCGGGCTTCGGAAAAGAAATCGACATCGGTTGTTTTGTTGTGGTGGGCTTTAGATAGCTTGCGATGAATGAATTCGAGATGGACAAAAGTGACGGCAAAACCCTTTGAAGCAATCTTGAGAGCGAGATTGACTAATGGGTTAATGTGGCCTTGGTATGGGAGTGGGAACACTATGGCATGGAGCTTTCTTTGTTTCTCATTAGCCATTTTATGTTGTGTTGTGAGATTGTGTTTATTGAAGTATGTTATATATAGGGCTCGTTGGCTTTGTTTACTTCAATTTGCACATCCAAGTTTGTGCGACAAAATTACATTTAAGTAGTATTCTTCTAAAAGCGGCTAGGCGTTAGTTGGGCGGTAGATTGGCTGCGGTGGTAGACGGAACCCTGGACGTAGGCTTGGTGGAAGAATAACGTGGCGGACAAGGGGCTTAAAGACCAAGATAATCGGGAGTAGATGAGAATTTTCAGAACAATGACTTTAAGTTGACCTGAATACAGTTTTAGTTATTTGTGTTCTAAAGGTAGCATTTGACAACCATTATCTTTTTAAAAATTACACGTTTGGTTTGATTTTTCATTTTTGCGGGTATCGTCTTCCAGAATCTTTTTAAAAAGTTTATAATTTTTAAAGGGGTTAATTACAGAAAGGACCCGTGAGGTTTGATCTAATTATAAATAAATCCGACTAACTTTCAAAATTACACAAAGTACCCCTTAGATTTGATTGAATGTTAAAATTAAAGGGATAAATGTAATATTTTCAGAAATGTGACGGGGAATTTTTAAAAAAAAAATTGCTTATGAAGAAAGTAAACGTTAGACAAAATAAAATATTAGTGGTACATTTTTTAATTTTGAAAGTTATATAAGTTTTTTTTTTAATTAGGTCAAACTTTAATAATACTTTTTGTAATTAATCTTTTTTAAAAAGATAGTGGCGGTCAAATGTCATCATTGCTGTCAAATGTCATCATTAAAACATAGAAGACTATATAAAAGATCGTTTAGCCATGTGTGGAGCTGAATTGCACATGCCAAAGCACGTACAACTAGCCAAATTATGTGGGTTCATGTCAAGAAATCTCGATTTGAATTTTGTCATCCGGAAAAAAACTAGAAAATATAAATTCAACTAGACCATATATATTATAGGCCAAATGAAAAAAAGCACACAGGATACAAGTGATATATATTGATGACATATTAATGTATATATACTTGGTGTATAATCAGGGGGCGGATGTGTGGGGCTCCCCTGGCCCCACCCCCCACCCCCAAATTTTTTTTTTCATTTTTTATAAGGTAAAAAAAATTATATGTTTTTTTAATGGAAAAAAAATAGTTGAGCTAGTGGGAAAAAATTTAGGCTAAGGATACTAGAGCCGGCTTGCTACGTCACTGTGTATAATGATGGAACTTAGAATGAGGGGGAAATCCAGAATTAGTCCTGCATTTATAGTTTTTTTGTAATATTAATTCTGTAACTTTTAAAATAAATTTATATTTTAGTATTGTATGTTTTTTTGTTTTTTTTGCAATTTTTATCCCGTAAATTTTGAATTTGTGTATTTCTGGTTCTATAAATTTTTTATGTCAAATTAAATTTGGTCCTACCGAACTGCCAAAAGAGTTTTCCTTAGAAAGAGGGCATTTGGCCTACCATAATTTTCTTCCCCATTTATGTGCCATTCGAAAATAGATTTCCTTTTAAATAGGTAATTTGCCCTACCGTTAATGTCCATTTTTGTGCCGCCCAATGTGAGCTGTCGCATATTCCACGAATTTATTGAAATTTATGAGATGGGTCATGGGAGATTGATCATATATCGCTGCCCAATGCATTCTTCAGTTTCTCTTCCGTACTTAATTCAATTTTCTTCCTCAGTTCATGAAACGTCTCTCCACTCATTAAGAACTCAATCATAATTCAACATGAAAAAGAACGACAAAAGAATATATAAAAGTAACCCAACAATAGAAAACAGAAGAGAACCAAAAGAGCGTTTTTAACTCATCTAGTATATATTTTCTTCAATATAATAGGGTTTTGTTTTATAGAGATAAAACCAACCTCTCAACCTAAAAAGAGGGGAACATATTGGCACTAACCCATATATTAGGAACACAGTCTTCTTTAGATATCAGATAAGTGGAAGACTTGGTCTTTTTGGACAATATCAAAGGTTCCCGTTCTTTGTTGTAAAAAAATGTAACGTCGGAATGTGAGTTGATAAATCCTTAAGATTCTTGTGAAAATTGATGAAGTTCGAAAATAGAAGTAGAACAAAAAGATTAATTCTTGAGGCGTGCGAAAATTAGCACTGTTCTTAAGGATTTATTTCGATTATCCCCCAACATTCAACAAGAAAAAGAACGACAAAAGAATATAAAAGTAACCCAACAGTAGAAAAGAGATGAGAATGAGCAGAGCGTTTTTTAAATTGTCTAATATATATTTTCTTCAAAATAATAGGGTTTTGCTTTTTATAGATAAAACCAACCTCTCAACCTAGAAAAATGGAACATGCATGTTACTAACCCAAATATTAGGAATGGAGGTTTCTTTATATATCAGATAAGTGGAAGATTTGGTCTTTTTTGAAACATTCACAATTTATACAACACAAAAATTTATACAAAACAAAGTGAATAATAACTTGTAAATAAATTAATGTTGTCGTCGTATACAACCTTTAAATGCACCTCTAAAAACAAAATGAATATGATCAATATATCTCTTCGAGTTTAACGAACAATCATAACTCTAATTCATATGTAGCATAAACTATTCATATCCAACAGAAACCTTTTAATTTAACCAATCAAATAGATCTTCGCTAAATTGAACACACCTTTTCAAGTATAGAGTACAGTATACCCATTCAAGCTTTGCAAGCTTCTCCTAGAAAATTTTCCAGTTCACCAATTTATTCAAACAATAAACTCAAAATACCAACCGATTTAAGTTATTCTGTCCTAATAAAACATCGAATACATATTATTGCTAGCAATTTGATTACATGCTAAAAATACAAGCAAATCATTAATTAATGCTCGTGAAAATATTCACTTATCAATGTGACATGCGAGTTTTTTTCTTCAAGTCATTAATAAACTGATCAAAATTTCTCTCCGACGACCCATCACTTTTTAATGCATTATGATATGTTTCTTTCACCTTTTCGCTTCTTCCTTAACCTCTTTTCACTCATAAAGCTCTTAATCTTCTCTGCGACTACTTTTCTATCAACCGCGTTCCATGATCACGAGCCTAATCCCAATCTTCCAATCATCAACCACAAGTTTGGCGTTAGTGATTTGATAAATGCGCTATCGGATAACAAATCATCGAACGCCACACCACATGCTCTCCACCGTAGAATTCCAGCCATTATGCGTCAGAAACCCACCAACGGCCGGATTTGAAAGAACCATAATTTGATCGCACCACGGAATTATCAACCCTCTATCTTTAGTTTCATCCTCAAATCCAATCGGCAAAACATTAGTATCGCCACAGCTAAGAATACCTTCTCGAACCACCCTATAAAATTTACTTCACTAAGGAGAAGCCCATAAGCTATTTCCTCGATTACCTGCTTACTGAACTGAACAAGACTCCCAAACGAGACGTAAAGAACTGAGCCGGGGACTTGGAGTCGAGCCACTTGGCGTAATCTGATTGGGGCCAGAAACTTTTGCTGACGGTATTCGTGGCATTATCTTTGTAAAAATTGGCGGGCCCTATTGCGTAGTTTGGTTGGTGTTTGTTTAGAGCGGATAGTGCCTCGGATTCCAATTCATGAACTGTGTTATGTAGGATAAAATCTGCTTTTTTGTTATCCATAAATAATCCCACGTACAAACCTTCGCGCACAACACATTCTGGGTCTACCAAATATGTCATCAAGTCCTTTGTGCTTATTGATTGAACTCCAGGAATGTAATCTATTTCCACGTGATCTACGTTACCTGATATAATCAAAGCAAAGTAACATTAATAGTATTTGCGTGGGCTAATTGCAATTTTATTCGTGTAGCTATAGAAAGTGATATTAATGGTTTGTTTTAAAAACTCTCAATTTAAGTACTCTGGCCGCTAGAAATTGAGAAATTGTACCCAAAAAAATCAAGTAGCAATATTTCCGGGTGGACCGCCTAATGTGGAAACCAATTTCTCATACATGGAAATCCTCTAAGTGGATTGGCATGTCGATGGGATAAAAACTCATAAACAAATAAGATGATTATATAAACAAAATTGGTTTCCACATCAAAGATTTTTCTCGGAAATGCAAATCATAATTTTTGCAAGACATTAAATTTTTCTGGAAAATTTTTCAAATTCCACCAACCAAATAATTTAACTTAAATCGGGAGTTTATGAAAATTAAATTAATTCTTTGCAAATCATGATTTTTGCAAGACATTATTGTCAACCAACTCATCCATCCCCTATAGCCACACCTAGAGCTAGCTGGCAAAATCAAGCACGGCCCGCGGGCACCCAACCAACCCGAGGTTTGGATCGGTTTGCGTTGAATTTTTTAAGCCAAAAAAAAAAGTCGGGCCTATTTGGCCCGGCTATTTCGTGCCAGCCTGAATTTTTTCTACATAAAGTGTGTATGGGTTGGGTTGGGCCAGATAATTTTTTGGCCCGACCAAAATGGGTCCGGTCTGACCCGATCCTAAATATTGCAAAAGCCCAACCAACCCATCGCTCTAGCCACACCCTAAGTCGTAAGTCGGCTAGGATAATCTAGAGGGGGTGAATAGATTATCTCCATCTTTTCGATTATGCCCTCTTTTTGCGAACCGAATGCTCAAAGACAAATATAAAGATGCGGAATGTAAACAACACGCGTCGATTTATAGTAGTTCAACCCACCTAGGGCCTAATCTACTACCACCCCAAAGATATCAGGGATGGATTTCAAAAAGAAAAAGAATTTTATTAATTACCAAAATTAATACAAATTCAACTTACAACACCTTGAAGAGCACCACACTCTTTCTTCAACAACACCTTTGGAGATTACCACAATCTCCTTTGAAGATTACCACAATCTTCATTCAACGGCACCTTGTGAAGATTACCACAATCTTCAACCTTGAAGAATACCAAATTCTTCAACACCTCGATAAGAAGATCACCACAATCTTTGCACCTATCACCTAGATCATCCAGTGTGTTCTTACCATGTTAAGAACACTCAAAGGATATCTTGTGTTGAATGATAACCAAAAATCAAGATTACAACTCAATAATGAATAATACAATTTGAGTGCAAAGTGTAATCAAGAATAGCCTAGACCTCGAGGATGTGAAAGTGATAAGCTAGGCAAATTTACAACAAGAATAATGACAATGAAAGACCAAGTATTTGCTTGAAGTGTATCTTGTTGTGTTGTATCTCAATTGTTCTATTGGTTGCTCCAAAACTTCCTCTATTTATAGGAGATGATTGATCAAGCATAGGCTCTCTTGGGGATTGAAAATCTGAGAAAAATACAATTAAAATCAAGAATATAGTCATAGAAATCAATCCCACAATTTAAGGAAATGTGTCCGATGTCAAACGGTCATATTTTTTCTTTTCAATACACAGGCGGCGACATTTTACGAAATAAGAGAATTAAGAACACTTTGAAATTTTCAGGCGTGGTCGACATAGGCTACGACGGTCGCCGACCCCTGTTTCAATCGGTCCCCCCTCAAGCAAAAAACAAGACAGGAAGTTACGTAACACAAATGAACTCCCGTGTGTAGGTCGACGGGGGCCGATCGGCACACCGTCGACCGACCTCGGCGGCCGGTCGACTGACCAATTTACATCCGTCTCATTTTTCTGTTTCTAAGAACATCTTGGTGCACGGGTTGCCCTATAGAGTGGCCGTTAGGTCGACCACGAGACAGAAATGTTGTCAATATTTGTCGAAAATAAAACTCAAGAAATACTCAGAAAATTTAGTAAAAACATTTTAAACTAATCGGGAGTATTTAGACAACATTTAGAAATCTTGTTTTAGGAGTAAAAACTCATTGACATAAAATCATTAAAAGTGTTGTCCATTATTATCAAAAATAAAGCGAGGAAATACTCGAAAAAATATTAAAACCATTTTAAATCATTTAGGAGTATTTGGATAACCTTTAAAAACATTGTTTTGGTGACAAAATAAAATCATCAAAATTAAGATAAAAACATGTATCAAACAACCCCTATAGTACTAATATTAAAATTTTGTCCTATTTTTGCAAATGAGTAAGCAATGTATTTTTTCTGTTAGTTTTAGTTGAAATTGGTTTTAGAAATTGGGTTTTGACCCAATTTTGAACAATTAATTAAGTGGGTTCATTTTTTTGTTGTATGAAATAAATGAGATAAACGTAATCTACACAAAGGTGGGTAGATGAGTTTAGCATTTTGAATTTCTCAAAACTAATATCGGGTTAATGAAAAATAAATGCATAAAGTTAGCTACTTAAATGTCTTTTATATATGGAATATAAAAGGATGGGAATATGGAAAGTCATATCCTCATATCCTACATAGAAAATATATTAAATGTTCGACGAGTTTATATAGAGCTCAACCATTAATAGGGAGTAATCATGTGGAGCTCCTTACACCCGATGTACCAAGTCAATTTTGACTAACATTTGGCTAGCTTAAATAGCAAAGGAGAATGGTGCGGAGCACCATTAGAGCCGGATTAGGCTTGCGTATGTGATGTCGCACATAGTCGCATTGGCGCCTTAAAAGTGCATTTTGCACTTCGCACGCATGCATCGTCGTGAAGAACTTTGAACCTGTTGGCGACACGTGACGCGCGTGGTGCTGATTAGACGTGTTTGTGACCTGACATGGCACCATGACTATCCAGTGTGCAGGGGTGAATGCCAAGAGATGTATACCTTCAAGTGGATACAATCTGGACCATCAGATCGCGACTCTTGATCACAAGACGTGATCTAACGATCATGATCGATCCAAACCTAAGGTTGCACCCAATCTCAAGAGGCACGGTAAGCTCTATAAATAGCAGTTCCCAGTACTCATTTCATCACTTTATAGCTCGAAATTCAGTTCATATTTCTTCATAAGTTCATCCAAGAGAGTTCAAAAATTATCATAGTATTCGTTGATACTTAATTGCGATTTGTAGTACAACAATCGCAAGTTAGTTGTCGTTGTATCTTGGGAGAGGATTGCCATTTTCCGTACGCACAGTGAGCGGGGAATCTCGTCTTAAAGAAAAGAGTCTAACTTTTGCCTTGATATTTTGTTTTCATACCGATACTCGCTTAAATTTATGCGTACCGTTTGATATACACCAACACAATATTTCCAATAGTTTTCACAACCTTAATTTGGTTGAATAGAAGATCATGTCATTCTTTGCAAAAAGAAATTCAACTTATCAACAAAATTTACGAAAGAAATGAGTTTGTCATGAAATTTTACAAGTACCTATAGATATCGTGAAATCAAAAATATTATTTTCTCTCAAACAATATTGATCAATATAAATCACCAATAGTCTTTGAATTTCTCGACACGTTTATCAATAATTTTAGGGTATGTTTGTTTTACATCCCCAAATCACCCACTTCTCCCAATCACTTCCCCAATCACCCACTTCTCTCAATCACTTCCCCAATCACCAATCAAACATACATTACATTCTCCCAATCACTTCCCCGATTTTGAGGGGCTCCAGATTTTACGTAGGCCTTTATATATGTAAACATATTTTATTAAAAAAAACTAAGGACCCCCAAAAAATAAAAAACTTTCAAATGGCAAAAATTAAAAAATTCAAGAGCATTGTATATGCCATGTACTTGTCATTCTCTTAATTTAATAATTTGTGATATGACAAATTCATGTGTTAAAGTTGTGTCATTTTTGGAGTTGTGCAATGTATACTTTATTTGCTAGTTCTACGAAAAGATGGAAAGTTTTATAAGATCATGTGTATCACTTGGCTTTAAAGTCATTGTCAACAACAAGATGGGAAGTCATGTTAATAGTATCACATCTATAATAACTCAACCTAATGAGATAAGAGAAGCTTTATTTGAATTATCAAGAGTTATTGAAGATGTCAAAACTAGGAGTGAGGTTGCATATTTAGTAGCACATGAACTTGAGAATATTGAATTTCTACTGTGAATGACTATATGGTATGATATTTTGAAAATTTTGAATTGGGTAGCAAAAAATTATAATCTAAAGACATGAAAATTGATGTTGCAATAAATAATTTAAAAGGATTGATTTCTTATTTTGAAGAATATATGGAAGAAGGTTTCCAATCTGCTATGGAATCAACAAAAGAGATTGCATCCATTTTTTCCTAAAAAACGTATAACTCATAGGAAGAAACAATTTGATGAAATTAAAATAAAGAGATATCACAATCACCAGAGCAGTCGTTTAGGACTAATTTTTTTCTTGTTAACTATACCAACTATTGTAGCATCAAAGAAAGATAAATTTTTCAAAACTAAAACTGATAAAATCACACTTGCCTTCAACTATGCATAAAGAAAGATCAAATAGCTTAATAATTGTATGTATTGAAAATAAGGTATTAGAAAATCTTGATTTTGATGATTTCATTAATGATTTTACTTCTCAGAATGCTAGAAGATCAAAAAAAATTCAATGACTATTTTTTACTTTTTTTTTTTTTTTTTTGTAGGTGTTATGACTTGTTGAATATTGAAAAAGATGTTTCTTGTTGGAACTTGAAGCTTTTTATTGTATTTTTTATAAGGACACTTTTTTTCTTATCGCCAAGGGCCTCCGAAAAGTCAGGATCGTCCCTGTATTTACCTACAATGTTGTACCTACAATTCTGGTTTGTCGAAATTTTTCCGATGGAATTTTTTAATACTTACTTACAGATTTTCCATAGGTAATTTGTTTTTATATTAGTAATTTATGTGTACATGTGTGATCGAGTGAGTGTACGCATATATATATACCTTTGATTGGAGCATGGCCATTTTCACTTAAAAGATCCCAATGGTAAGCTAAACAAAACACCAGAGCTGCTTCCGTCGAGAACGCAACATTCACAAGATTGTACTTAGCCGCAATCGTTCCAGGCCATGCAAAAACAGCGTCAGCAATCAGAAAATAAATCGAATTCGGATCGGATTGTACCATTTTCCCAATAAATTCATCGACATAGGCGGAAAATACCGAACAAGAAGTTCCAGTATTCGGTAAGTTGGCATCATGATCGAATTCCAGCGGAAAACCATCGCTGATCGTCGCGTAACGTATGTCAAGACCCGATTCTCGGGCTTCAGTAAAGAAATCGACTTCGGTTGTAGTTTTGCTATGGTGGGCTTTAGTTAGCTTGTGGTGAATAAATTCGAGATGGACAAAAGTGACGGCAAAACCTTTTGAAGCAATCTTGAGAGCAAGATTTACGAATGGGTTAATGTGGCCTTGGTATGGGAGTGGGAACACTATGGCGTGGAGCTTGCTTTGTTTCTCATTAGCCATTTTTTGTTGTGCTGTGTGTTTCGTGCGATATATTATATATAGAGCTGGTTAGTGGTTACCTTTGTTAATAATTCTACTTCTACATCAAGTTTACAGGGGAAAAAACATTTTTCGTCTAAATAATGTACCGATCTAAGGTCCCAAAGAAAGCGAGGTAAGATCTTTTTTCGAGAATACCTAAAACAGAGCATACATTAGTAGGAATAGCAATGGGGCGTGTTTAGTAAAAATAGCAATGGGACGTGTTTAAACCCGACTCCTAGTGGCGGATGTATGTCGTAATTGTACCCCCAAAATAAAAAAAAATCAACAATAAATTACTAATAATAATAATAAATTTGTACCAATATTTTTTATAAAAAGAATTAAAAATCCAAAATAAATAAATCATGGCAAAAGTCAAAACCTACAAACATAAAAATATCGAAAAAAATTCTAATAAATATTACCAAAATTATGTTTTGTTATCTCTTGTTTTATTAATTACTCTAATTATTTCTTTTATATATGTGTATTAATTTTTCATGTACGGTTACATGATCAATTTTTACAAAATTTTAAACAATGTTTTCTTTTAAATATTAAACAATATTTATGTGCATTTTTTTTTTAAAATATATCGTCTTTCTATTTTCAAAATCTTGGATCCGCCACCGCCGACTCTATATTGAACCCGCCCTTAACGAAGTAGGTCTAAACCCGGCCAAATAGGTCCCGAAGGCGGGTTATGGACCTGCATTTGAAAAAACCTCGGGTTGGGTAACGGGCCCGCCCCACATATATATCTATAATATTTATTTTATGTAATTTATCTTAGTTTCCTGTAGGGTTTGTGGATTCGACAAAGTAAAAGCCATAGATTTGACTAGTGTAAGTTCTATGTTTAATTTATTAATTATTACTGCTTGGGAGGCTACTGATTTCTGTATCGGTTTGTGAGGGATTTTTTAATAATTTTTATTAAAATAATGTAAGTGTTCAGTATTGCACTCTAGTCAATCTTAAAAGATAAAAACCCAACTATGTACATTGAACTTCAGCAACAGACGCTGATGAGCAATCAAGAAATCAGAAATGATTGCAATTCCTTAGAGACAGTGAGTTTCGTGCAGACATAATTTTTTCTAATTGACGGGTCCTCTGGATTAATTATTTCGTGTCCCAGGTCCAAGGCAGGGCGAGACAGATCCAATGGTCGGGCGAGTCCCGGGTTTTAGCCAAACTCGTCCTAGACCCGTTCTATCATCATCTCTACACGTTAGGCTAATTGGGTGGCCCTCAACTAAGACCAAAGCGGAAGTCGAGAATCGGGTAATTGAAATCTTAAAAGCAAGAAAGCGAGGTAATTTAAAATAATAACAAGTTACCTCTTACCTTCATTTACGTGCCATATTTCATAGTATTGTTCATCATAAAACGCGAATCATCATACATATGGTGCTCCATCGATGGTGGAGAGTTCGCGGGTGACCCAACCTGAGACCCTCGGGTCGGGTATAAAATTCTGCGGATCTTGTGGCATCTTGGTAATTTCCAACGAAGCGGCGACATGATGGTAATTTTAACCTAAGTGAAGTAAATCTAGTAATTTCCATATCATCATTCTTTAAGATGACCTAAATAGACTTTTAGTTCTCTATTTTTAAAGGTAATATTTAGCAACCACTATCTTTAAAAATTGCAAGTTAGATTGGATTTTTCAATTTTGCAGATATCTTATTTCAGGATCTTTTTAAAAATCGGACCAAATGTATAATTTTTAAAAATATATTGGTTATCAAACATTACACCTAAAACATATAAGACTAAAAAATATTTTGCACAATTTTAGTTCTATAAATTTTAAATTGATTTAAATTTGGTCCTACCAAGGCTACCAAGCTACCAAAAAGTTTTTCTAGAAAGAGGGCATTTGCCCTACCATAATTTTCTTGCCCATTTATGTGCCACCCGAAAAAGATTTCCTTTTAAATAGGTACCGTTAAATGTCCATTTATGTGCCGCCCAAAGTAGGCTGTCGGACCCGCATATTTAATAAATATAGTTGAAACCACTTGTAAATTCTACTAAAGATTAATTTATATTTAGTCATAAAAAATGTTCATTAGATTATCATCATTTATTTTTACTTCGGAATCGAAATTATATGAACAACGACTGTTCATTTCTTTCTCAATACCAAGCATTAGAAAAAAATTATAGTATTTAATTTTTTTATTATTTAATTCTAATTCATTCCAACACGTGTCCAATTTCATTTCATTATACAAATCATAAAACCTTTTAAGAAAATTTCCGACCAAGAGAGTTGGCGGTGATGTGATATGATCACATGGGAACTGTTGCACGTCCCAACAGCGATCGCAAAACAGAACAAATTTCTCTTTCAATCATTGAAAAGCTCAAAATGCTTTCCAAACTTAGGGTGTGCTATTTTAGAAAAATTGGACATATACCAACTTTTAATTAATAACTTTCAAATTTCCACTCAAACTTTGGCTTTAAAAAGTGGAAATTTCATGTAGCCCAAATAGATAACTATCCATTTAGCGAATGACCCTTAGATCAAACACACATTCATATGAGTGTGTGTGATGAATATCATAAGCGGACCTTGTGAAATCTGAGGCCTAAGCGGCTAAAAAAATGGGCCTCCTTTATATCGCCAATTTTTTTTTTTGTCTTAGAATATTCTTTATAAATCAATGGCGGAAATCACGTTCTTAGGTCATAAATCACGTTGCTAACTAAATCAATTCAATGAAAGGGCAAAATTAAACAAAAGCTAAAAGAACTAAGCAAAATAAAAAGTATTAACACAATGAAAAAATTGAAACTATTGACTCAAAATTTGTAAAAAGATTTTTTTCTAAAAATTGTCATTATTTATAAGGATTTTAGGAAACTATTGTGAAGGATGTAATGTTCATTATCAACTAAAATTGTCAGTATGAGTTAGAGTTTATATGTACCTCACATTCGAGTGAATTATTTCTCCTTTTTTCACAAATTTAGACTTCATGTTGAATTCCGTCTTTTTTTTGGTGTTGTGTGTGTGAAGAGTATGATTTATATACTTAACCATTTGAAAAAATTGCCCCCAAAAAAAAAAACCTTAAGATATGATTGTGTATTAAATTTAAGGGGTGATTGTAATATTTTCATAAACGTAGTGGAGATTTTGAAATGTTGTTTGCATATGAACGAGGAAAATATAAGACGCATCAAACTTAAAAGAATTTTTTTTTATAATTTTCAAAAATCTCTTGATTTTTTTTTCTTTGTAATTAGCCCAAATCTTAGGGGCTTTTTATAATTACCTCTTAAACATAAAAATGGACCCTAAAACTTTGGGGCCTAGGCACAAGCTTGTTGTGCCTACCCTCAAGACGGGCATGATGAATATGATCCTAGGTGGTAGCTACCCACTTGAGCGTGGAATCATGTTTCTTTATATATATATATACACACACACACACACACATATATATATATATATATATATATATACTAGAGTAACACACGTATATTACACATGATTTGTCAAAAAATAAAATTTTAGCTTCACAAACTTGTTGGTTTTTATTTTCTTTCTTTTTTTTTCTGCATTTTATTTGATACATATAATATAATAATAATTTAAAAGATAACAAAATATTTGGATTATTTGTTATCTCTTAAATTTATTATCTTTAAAGTCAATAATATATATTGATCTAATAAAGTCTTTCTCAATAAAAATATGCTCAAATAGCTTTGACCAACATTGACTTTTCCAAATTAATTATGAACAAATTCTTTATTTTGGAGATTATATATTATCTTTTAGAATTTTTAAATTTGTTAATTTTATAGATAGTGTTCAACATTGATAAATGTGAAGCCGTCATGTCCAAAATTAATGAGATGATGACATGCGTCGATTTGCTTTTCCTTTTAGTATATAGGTTAAATTTTCGCTTATAATTAATTAAATATTTCATTCATCATCTTATATTCTTATGAAATTCAACACAATTGTAGCGTACTTTATTTAAAAAAACAATATGGTTCAAATATACTGACGAGACTAAGAATAAGATTCTTATGATTATTAAAAAAAAAAAAAAAAGCTATCTGATCGTGCGAATCTTTCAATTAAACTTAAGGTAAACAGCTATGCATTAATTAATCATTTCGTTATAGTTTATACAATAATAACATATTTAATCAATAATTTCACAGAAACCTATCTACCATGACCTAATATATATTACACAAACTGTATTCAATCAACATCCAACAAAAAAATCTTCTCAAAAAAAAAAAAAAAAAACATCCAACAAAAATGGAAAAATTCAAAATCCAAAAAAGCCTCATATAATCATAATCCCACCTCCATTCCAAGGTCACATAAACCCTTCAATCCAATTAACACTAAACCTCGCCTCAAAGGGCTTCATCGTCACCTTCATCAACACCCACTCCACTCATCACCAGATCACAAAAGCAAACAATTACAAACAATACGACAACGTATTTGCCGGGTCGGGTTTGGATATCCGTTACAGGACAATCAGCGACGGGTTTCCGTTGTCGTTTGACCGGTCTTTGCACCGTGAGCAGTTCATGGTGGGCCGGGTCCATGTTTTCCCGGCCCATGTGGATGAAATTGTCGGGGAGCTGGTGGACTCGGATCCCCGGCCCACTTGCTTGGTCGCGGACACTTTTTCGACGTGGGGATACGATGTTGCTAGGAAATATGGGCTCTTGTTCGTTTCGTTCTGGACCCAACCTGCGTTGGTTTTGACGTTGTACTTACATCTGGATTTATTGAAGAAAAGTGGTCATTATGATTCTAAAGGTGAGTCAACGCCTCCAAGATCAGTCTTATCTTCTTTTTTTTTTAAAGTATATAATAGAGGAGACCGTCCATAAGTAATTATTAAAAGGAATAATTAAAAAAAACACCTTGAGGTTAAGAAACAAGATCAACCTCATTTCGGATAGATCTAGGACATATAAATGGATCTGGAGCGGATAATGAGTATGAGTTATTAGACCCAGTCGAGTTTGGGACAGTAATGAGTTTAGTCGGATCCGACCCATACAATTAGTCATATATAGAGAGATTGTATATATTGTTATTCTATCACTCTTGGTTTAATGCTTTATTGGTATTTATGATATAATTCATACAATATGTGAAAAAATTATATAAATGTGATTTATATAAATATCACATTTGTCACAATTTTTGTTGCAATATTATGAGTGGAGATTATATAAATTTGGCCACTAAACACGGGTATGGGTTGGTGTGGGTTTGGATCTAAGGTAAGACGGGACGGAGCGGGATAAGTCTAGGTCTTGAGTATTTCGATGGGTCGGGTCTCGAGTCCGCGGGACCGATGACCCATTGCTAGACCCGAGACCCATTCACATCCTACTTGAGGTTTAAGGTATTAACAAAACAAACAAAAAATATTCAAAACTAAATAGATCACTAAGTTGATTTCATCATACATTTTACTCAACCGACAAATATTTCAAATACCCTTACATTTGTAGAAAATATTATATCTATTCTTACATTTAAGACATAATCAAATCATACGGGTTTTCTTAAATTTTAAATTTCTTTAGGGTTTTTTTTATCCATACTTAAAATTGGAATAGTATCCTAATAGTTATGTAAGAAGGCCATTCAATCCTGTGATTTTACCCTTTTCAAAAAAAAAAAAAAAAAAATCCTGCGATTTTACAAGAGTTTGATTTTTTTCTACAATATTATTGCAATCGTTTGCGCTGATCCTAGATCAATTTCATAGATCCGAATGTAATTTTACTAATTTTTTCAGGCTGGTTTTGTTTTTGATTCAGCTGTGTTTTCCATTTTCCAATTCCGTAAAGTATGACTGCACAATTTTTTTTTTATTTTTTTGGGCACATTTGTAGATACTAGATAGTGCAGGAATAGACTATGAGCACTTTCATTATTTATGTGGTAATCATTTTTGAAGGGATAATTTAGGATCCAAATTTTTGTGTTTTACATGATATATTACACTAATATTTCTCTTTTGAGGGCCATGTTTGAGAAAAAAAAAAATAAAAACTGGGTCTTAATTTGAGAAGGTTAAAATTTTGGGTCTTGAAGTGAGAACTCAAAATTTAAGAGAGAGCTCAATTTGAGAAAAAAAAAAAAAATGGATCTTGATTTGGGAAGATTGAAATTTTAGATCTTAAAATAATAGATTTTTCTTAAATTTGACCCTATTATAAATTCACCCTTTTTGAATAGATAACAGCAACAAGGACACTTTCTCAAAAAAAAACAGCAACAAGGACACCATAGATTACATACCAGGTGTAACACCACTAAAACAAAGAGACCTAATGTCATTTCTCCAAGAGACTGATACTTCTAAAATTATGCACTGGATAATCCACAAAGCCTTCACAGATGCAAAAAAGGCCGATTTCATTATCTGCAACACTGTTGAAGAACTTGAGCCGGGGCCCATTTCCGTTCTGAAAGAAAAGCAGCCCATTTATGCAATTGGGCCCTTATTTCCATCTCACTTCACTAACCCGGCTGTGGAAATGAACCTATGGTCCGAATCAGATTGCAGCCGCTGGCTCAATAACAAACCTCAGGGCTCAGTTTTGTATGCCTCGTTTGGAAGCTATGCACATAGCAATAAACAAGATATCGAGACGATTGCAAATGGGCTTTTACTAAGTGGGCTCAGTTTTATTTGGGTTTTGAGGCCTGGTATTGTGAATTCTGATGTAACAGAAGTTTTGCCCAATGGGTTCCGAGAAAATGTGGGAAACAGGGGTTTGGTTGTGCCGTGGTGCAAGCAGAATGCGGTTTTGTCGCATTCTGCCGTTGGAGGATTTTTGCCTTGCTGTGGATGGAATTCGATATTGGAGAGCATTTGGGTTGGCGTGCCGTTGTTGTGTTTTCCTTTGGTTGGGGATCGGATCACGAATCGGAAGATGGTGGTGGAGGATTGGGAAATCGGGATTAATCTTTGCGCTGATGGAAAACTTGGTTCGAGTAATGAAGTTGCGGAAAGGATTAAGTTGATGATGAGTGGGGAGACGTGTTATGAGTTGAGGAAGAATATTGAACAAGTTAGGAAGAAATTGGAGAATGCATTGTCGGGTAATGGATCGTCTCAAATGAATTTTGATAAATTCGTGACGTATGTGAAGGCCAAAATTCATAGGCACAATAGTGAGAAGAAATTATGATAGGGACTTGTAGTTTCTTTTAATGAGTAGAGTTTTTTGTTCCACGTTCCTATGCTATTTTCGATTTCATTGTACGCATACGAATGACACTACTACAATTATTGCATTATCATGTAACATTCATCCAATACAATGGAATATGAATATAACATGAAATTTCAATCCTCTTCTAATTATGCATCTTCTTCTTCTTTTTTTTTTTTTTGATATTGCGATGAAATGGTTATAATACCTACTCGAGATCAATTTCCTTGCTTTTTATTGATTTTGAGTTTTTTTGTTAGTTATATTGTATTTATATTATGGGGGTAGTTTTGTATTTTCCCTTTATTAGTCTTTAGCTAGGGTTTGTGTATTTATTGTTCAAGCCTTCATTTAGTTTATTGTATTGTATCATTAAAGACTTGTCATTCTTGCAAGTTCATCTATGAAATCCTCTTCCCAAAATTCTACTATAATTATGTACACAAATTAATCTAACATGGTATCAAGAGCTTGGTTCAATAGCAATCTCGACTTGCGGATCCAACTTGTTGGGTTTGCCCTCATCTTTTAGTTTCAAGAATCGATATTTGTAGAGGTTTTGTTGGTAGATTTGCTTGACTTGTTGGATATTTGTATCGATCTATCTTGTTGTTGGTTGGTGTTTGTGTTTATTTCCTTAATTATGGGGTATAGAAAGAGATGATTCGTTGCGATCAATTAGTGTACGGTTGAACGGAAAAAATTATTCATCTTTGGAGTTATGTGATGAGAAATTTTTGAGAGGAAAAAAATTGTGGAGTTATATTTTTGGAACAAAAAAATATCTGTTGAAAAAGATAATACTAAATTTGTTGAAGAAATGGAGGTTTGGGAGGTGAACAATTCGAAAATTATTACTTGGGTTAACAATCTGTGGAGAACTCTATTGGTATGCAATTGGCTAAATATGATCTTTGCAAAAAAGTTTGGGATCATTTGGGGCGGTTATATACTCAATCGAATTTTTGCTAAATACCAATTGGAAATAGATATTCGGGCTCTTGACAAAAAAACATGATCAGGCAAGAATTTTATTCTCGCTATGGACCGACCTTTGGGATCAACTAGCCTTAATAAATCTCCCGAAGCCGCGAATTTGCCCCAATATATTGCTCGTAGGGAGGAGCAACGATTGGTTCGATTTTGATGGCTCTTGGGATGATTTTGAGTCTCTTCGTGGAAACATTTTGTATCGTATTCCTCTACCATCTGTTGATTACATTTGTCGGTGAATTGCTAGAGAGGAATTACGCCAAAGTCTCAAGCCGGGAAAGGAGTTCTTCATGTTCTTACTTCGTCGATTCTTGTTGTGCCCCCTCATCCATCTTCATTCCTTTCAAGCCCCATCTAAAGGTTGCGATAATGAGTGTAGCTCGTAAACAACCAGGACATTGGAAGGCTCAATGTCCCGAGTTGAATAAAGGAGGGCAACAACGTTTTCAACAAAAATTTCACGCCCTCAACAAAATCCATTTGCTCACCCAAATCAACGTGGTTTTAGGCCGCCTCCACCAACTCGTGTTCTTTGCACGCACTCATCGAGACTCTGTGACGTCTAGAACTCTTACCTCGGTCGGCCTTCTATGGATACAATTGCGAACAATTTGAAATTTCTTGTCTCATCTCATGCTTTGTCGCCTCGGGTTTGTCAACTTGAGCTCGTCAAGTATATCTTCCTCTATTGGGTATTAGATTCAGGAGTTTTTCATCATATGTCCCCGATATATCATGTTTTACTTCCATTTCACCCACACATGCTAGACTTGTTATTCTGCTACGATGGTACTTTGTTACCCTTAGCGGGAATTGATCTGTAGCCACACCTCAATTGTCTCTTCCACATGTTTACCATATTCCCAAACTTACATTAAATCTTGTTTACGTTAGTGATTGTGTGATTCGCTACTTAGTATCATTCTCTCCTACTTCTTGTTGTGTGCGGGATCCACATTCCCTGATTGGGATAGGCCATAGGCAAGAAGAGTTATACATTTTGGATGAGCTCAGTACCTCTATCGCAGCCTTCTTGTTGATTTGTCTTCTTTTCGTTTAAGTCTTCGTTGTCTAGCTTTTATTTGTGGCATTCTCGTTTGGGTCATATTTCGTCTTCACGTTTAAGATTTTTGGCTTCTACAAGGTTCATTAGGAAAATTGTCATCTCATGATATTTCGATTGTAGTGGTTGTAAAGCGGCAAAATTTTTCGCTTTACCTTTTAATCGAAGTATTTCTTCTTCTCTTTGTGCCATTTGATTTGGTTCATTCGATGTGTGGGGACTGCTCCCATTTCCACAAAGGGGGTTTCGATATTATGTCTCTTTAATTGATGATTATTTCGTTATTGTTGGGTTTATTTTATGAAGCATCGTTACGATTTTACGAGCATATATACCTCATTTCGAGCTTTTGTAAAAACTCAATTCTCTGCTATCATAAAATGCTTTAGATGTGACTTGGGTGGGGAGTACACCTCTAATAATTTTTGAATTGCTTGCTTTGGATGAGACTTTACATCAAACTTCTTGCCTGAGATACTCCCGAACAAAATGGGATTGCTGAAAAGAAAACATAGGCATATCATTGAAAGCGCTTTCGCGCTCACTTTTACTATCTAGTTCGGTTCAGTGAATTTCGGGGGAAACCATTCTTACCGTTGTCCATTGTATAAATAGGATTCCATCATCCATTACATCGATTTATCACCATTTCGAGACTTTATGGTTCCACCCCTAGTTATTCGTCTTTACGAGTCTTTGGTTGTGCATGTTTTGTCCTTCGTCCTCATGTTGAACGCAACAAATTATCTTCTCGATTGCCTATTTCTGTTTTCTTAGGATATGGAGAAGGTCGGAAGGGATATCGTTGCTTTGATCCCGTTGCTCAAAAATTATATGTGTCTCGTCATGTATTTTTCTTGAGCATATTCCATTCTTTTCTATTCCCTCTAGTCCTCATAACATCTCCAAAATCGATCTTGTTCATATTGATCCATTCTTGGATAATATTGATAGTGACTCATCGAATCTTTTCTTTGCTCCGTCTACGCCTACGACACCCCAATCGCTTCCGAAATTGTGGATCGTTTGCCTCCTCGATATCCCCAACGTACACGTAAGTCCACTCGATTTACGACTTTGTTTATTCTTCTTATTCTTCTGCCTTTGCTTCATTTTTGTCATTCTTGCAAGTTCATCTATGAAATCCTCTTCCCAAAATTCTACTATAATTATGTACACAAATTAATCTAACATTTTTAATGAGTTTGGAGGAGTGGTTAGAGGAGATAAAATAAATCTTAGACTTAAACCCTGATCAAGAATCTTGGTTAGGGTCAACTATCATGGGCTAAATCAATTATAATCTAAAAAAACCCAAATTATAAAGTGCTTAAACTTCCAAATATAATGAAGTCCAACGAGAGGATTTTTCTTATGGGCTTCATGGATATATATAGTCCATGCACTTTACACCACCAACAATGACCCAATTTCCCAAGTTACGTAAATACTACATCCAATCCGATTCAGAAGAGTCCTCTTTATGCGGTCACCACCACCTGGGAATTCCATGTCATATCTAATGCATTGTTTTCCATTCAAGCGATTCCTTACTTATCTCCCGCTTACCATATCTTTCTAGAGTTAACAAACTCACCTAGTGAGCCATCTAATTATCGGAGGTGCTCAAGATAGAGCATGGGTTGAAAGCGATGAATAGAGAGCTCATGACCTTGAGGAGAATGATACGGAAGTTAACAACTTTGCTTGGCGGCAAAAGGCCATAGGCTCTAAATGGGTATTCAAGATAAAAAGGCACCGGATGGAAGCATTGGAGATATAAGGCACGTTTAGTTGCAAAGGGTATTTGCGGGTTGAGGTATTGACTACATTGAGAGTTTTTCTCCTGTAGCCAAATTGGTTTTGATCGGGATGGTCATTGCTTTGGCTACATAACACGGATGGGATTTACACCACATTGATATAAATAATGCTTTTTGCATGGCTATTTGGATGAGGAGGTCTATATGCTACCCCCGAGGGATATCCGAAGGCAAAGAAGGGAGAGGTATGCTTGCTTAAGAGAGTCTATATGGCACTGAAAGCAGGACTTCTAGACAATGGAATTTGGAGTTTTCGGAGAAGTTGTTAGTTTTGGTTTCTTGCGTCGCACATGATAATTGCCTCTTTGTCATGAAAACAGAACATATGTTTTTAGCTCTTATCATCTACGTTGATGATGTCCGATCATCAGGACTTCTGTAGAGGATATTCGGGCATTGAAAGATTACTTGAATGCTTTGTTACCATTAAAGATCCTGGGGAGTGCCAAATATTTTCTTGGTCTTGAAATTTTGAAGCGGTGAGGGTACATTGTGTCGGGCGCAAATATGTACTAGATCTTCTTAAGGATCTTTGGGCTTATGGGGTGTAAACTACCTCCACACCATTTCCTCAAGGTTTTAATATTACGGCTCAAGATGGTCCTCTGCTCACGGATGTTGGGAAATTTCGTAGATTGGTTGCGAGGCTTTTATATCTCAATCTATCCGGGCCGGACATTTCTTATAATGTGCAACAATTGAGTCGATTCGTCCATGCTCCCCTTTGAACCACCTTTGGAGGATCTTTGCGTTACACTTTGTTGAAATATTTGAAGGTACTCCTTCCTTCGGCTTGTTCTACCCTGTGGGGGGCTTCGATTTTGAAAGGTTTTTGTGACGCGGATTGGGGTACTTGTCTCTCACTCGGAAATCCATTCTGAGGATATTGCATTTTCTATAGCTCTTCACATTTCTGGAAACTAAGAAAGAAAGAAGCGTGTCAAGTCATCTACCGAAGTATCGCTCGATGGTTGCTCTCAGTATGTGAACTACAATGGCTATGCAACCTCGGTGGTGACTGCATATCTCAATTCCTTTACCTATTGCTCTATGGTGTGACAATAAAGATGCTTTACATATCCTTTGTGAATCAGGTTTTCACGAGCGAACCAAACACCTTGATATTGATTGTCACGTTGTCGCAATCAATACAAGGCGGGACTCATCTTACCACGACATGTTTCTACTCACAATCAACCGGTGATCTTTTTACTAAATCACTTGGAATTTTTGTGTTTCGTCGCATTACTTGGTCGAGTTGGGAATGTGTTCCCCTTCCCACATTCCCACTGAAGGGGGTGTTGGTTGTTGAGTTGTAATTGTAAAGTCGTGTTTTCTATTTCCGTTTCTATTAGTTAGATGAAGCTGTTTGGATGGGTTAGTCGGTTAGTTGGGTTTACACTTGGGTTCTACACGTGTTCCACTCTATTGGATAACTTGAATCGACGGGAGATTTCATGTATAAAAACGATTTTGCTTTGTTCATTCTTCTTCTTAAAGTTTTCTAAATGAAATAAAATTCTCTCTGAATTTTACGCTTGATTAATATGGATTTCTTCATAGTTTACTGAATCTACAAAATTAATCATTCATACAAAGTCATATCTTTTGGGTTTATTGAATCCACTCCTAAATCATTAGATTCAATGGCGAGCCAAAACACCACCATAACGGGGGTGTATCGATACACGAAAGTGAGTTGTGCACGATAGTAAAACCAAGAAAATTAATATATATATAAATCCTAACTAAATTTATTTTTTCTTTTAAATTTGCTTAGTAATTTTCTTTTTAAAGAGGAGGCCCGGCACAAGTTTTCCTATGCCAATGGTTAGCTCACATATTGTTGCAATTGAATAGTTACCATTAATAAATATTCACAACCTCTAAATCCACCTCTTAAAACCAAATGAATATGATCATTCAAGCTTAACAAACAATCACAACTCTAATTCGTATGTAGCATCACAACTATTCATATCCAATAGAAACATTTTAACCAATCAAATAGATCTTTACTATTTTTTTTTTTTTTTTTTGATAAAAAGATCTTCACTAAATTGAACACACCTTAACACACCTTTCCAAGTATAGAATACACTCATTCAAGCTTCCAAGCTTTTCCTGGAAATTTTTCCATTCACCCAATTTATTCCAACAATAAATTCAAACTACCAACCGAATTAAATTATTGTGTACGTCCTAATAAACAACAAATACATATATTGCTAGCAATTTGATTGCGTGCTAAAAATTCAAACATATCATCAATGCTCGTGGATATTTGCTCAATTATCGATGTGACATGCAAGTTTTTTCTTCAAATCATTGATAAACTGATCAAAATTTCTCTCTGACGACCCATCAGTCTTTAATGCATTCTGATACGTTTCTTTCACCTTTTCGGCTTCTTCTCTAAACCTCTTTTCACTCATAAAACTCTTAATCTTCTCCGCAACTACTTTCCTATCAACCGACGTTCCATGATCACAGAGCCTAATACCAATCTTCCAATCATCCACCACCAATTTCGCGTTAGTAGGTTGATAAATGCGTTATCGGATAACAAATCATCGAACGCCACACCACATGCTCTCAGAGTAGAATTCCACCCATTATGCGTCAGAAACCCACCAACGGCCGGATTTGAAAGAACCATAATTTGATCACACCAAGAAACTACCAATCCTTTATCTTTAATCTCATTCTCAAATCCAATCGGCAAAACATGATTAGTATCACCAGAGTCAAGAATACCTTCTCGAACCACCCAAATAAAATTCACTTCACCAAGGAGAAGCCCATTAGCCATTTCCTCGATTACTTGCTTACTAGTCTGAACAAGACTGCCAAACGAGACGTAAAGAACTGAGCCGGGGGTTTGGATTCGAGCCACTTGGCGCAATCTGATTGGGGCCATAAACTTTTGCTGACGGTATTCGTGGCATTATCTTTGAATAAATTGGTGGGCCCAATGGCGTAGTTTGGTTGGTGTTTGTTTAGAGCAGATAGTGCCTCGGATTCCAATTCATGAACTGTGTTATGTAGGATAAAATCTGCTTTTTTGTTATCCAAATATAATCCCACGTACAAAGCTTCGCTCACTATACTCTCCGGGTCTGCCAAATATGTCATCAAGTCCTTTGTATTTATTGATTTAACTCCAGGAACGTAATCTATTTCCACATGATCTATGTTACCTGATATAGTCAAGAAAAGTAACATTAATAGTATTTTTGTGGATAATTGCAATTTTAGTCGTCTAGCTATAGGAAGTGACATTAATGGTTTGTTAAAAGTTCTCAATTTAAGTTCTTTCGTAGGTAGATATTGAGAAATTGTACCCAAAAAAATCATGCATCAATATTTCCGGTTGGACCGGCTAATGTGGAAACCAATTTCATACGTTGGAAATCCTCAAGTGGGTTGGCAAGTTGATGAGAGGAAAACTCATAAACAAAATAGGATGACCATATAAATAAAATTGGCTTCCACATCAATGAGTTTTCTCGGAGTTTTGTATACGTTCCCAGAAAATATTCAATTTCCGAAAAACTAATGATTTAACCTAAATCGAGATTTTTTGAAAATTAAAATAATTCTATGCAAATCATGATCTTTGCAAGA
This sequence comes from Rehmannia glutinosa, assembly GCA_016081115.2. NCBI lineage: Eukaryota > Viridiplantae > Streptophyta > Magnoliopsida > Lamiales > Orobanchaceae > Rehmannia > Rehmannia glutinosa. The sequence continues at coordinate 1,518,521 of JABTTQ020000348.1, forward strand.
CATAATTGTCAACCGCTCACCCACCCACTATAACTACACCCCTGTAGCACTGAAATTGAAATTTTGTCTTATTTTCTCTAATGAGTAAACAATGTATATTTTCTGATAGTTTTCAAAACTTTGGTTGAACAGAAGAGGTCATTCATTGCCAAAAAAAAGGTATACAATTTACCAATAGAATCTAGGAAGAAACAATTTTGTCACTACAATATTACAATTACCTATAAAATAACTATAAATCAAAATATTATTTTCTCCCAAATTATATTGATCAATTATCGACAAATCAACAACAATCTTTAAAATTTTGTCACATCTTTAGCTCCGACGGAAATTTTTAGAACTTACCTACAGAATTTTCATAGATAAATTGATTGAGTGTGTGTAGGCACATGTATACCTTTGATTGGAGCATGGCCATTTTCACTTAAAAGATCCCAATGGTAAACTAAACAAAACACCTGAGCTGCTTCCGTCGAGAACACAACATTGACAAGATTGTACTTAGCGGCAATTGTTCCAGGCCATGCATAACAAGCATCAGCAATCAAAAAATAATCCGAATTCAAATCAGATTGTACAATCTTCCCGATAAATTCATCGACATAGGCGGAAAATCACGGAACAAGAAGTCCCAGTATTGCGGAAAGTTGGCATCGATCGAATTCCAGCGGAAAAGCATCGCTAATCGTCGCCAGTAACGTATGTCAAGACCCGATTCTCGGCTTCGGAAAAGAAATCGACATCGCTTGTTTTGTTGTGGTGGGCTTTAGATAGCTTGCGATGAACAAATTCGAGATGGACAAAAGTGACGGCAAAACCCTTTGAAGCAATCTTGAGAGCAAGATTGACTAATGGGTTAATGTGGCCTTGGTATGGGAGTGGGAAAATTATGGCATGGAGCTTTCTTTGTTTCTCATTAGCCATTTTATGTTGTGTTGTGAGATTGTGTTTATTGAAGTATGTTATATATAGAGCTTGTTGGCTTTGTTTACTTCAATTTGCACATCAAGTTTGTGCGACAAAATTACATTTAAGCAGTATTGTTCTAAAAAGCGCTAGACGTTAGTTGGGTGGCAGATTGAGGCTTAGCGGCTAGGCGGAGTTTGGACGTGGCTTAATCGGAAGAATAACGAAAACGGACAAGGGGAGCATAACACCTAAACAGGGACTAATCGGGACTAGGTTTTAAGTTGACCTAAATACATTTTTAGTTCTCTATGTTTTAAGGGTAGCATTTGACAACCATTATCTTTTTAAAAATTACACATTTGGTCTGATTTTTCATTTTTGCGGGTATCGTCTTTCAGAATCTTTTTGAAAAGTTTATAATTTTTAAAGGTGTTAATTACAAAAAGTACCTGTAAGGTTTGATCTAATTATAAATAAGTCTGACTGACTTTCAAAATTACGCAAACTACCCTTAGGTTTGATTAGTGTTAAAATTAAGGAGATAAATGTAAATTTTTCAGAAATGTAGGGGAATTTTTAAAAAAAAAAATTGCTTATGAAGGAAGTAAATGTTAGACAAAATAAAATATTAGTGGTACATTTTTTAATTTTGAAAGTTATATGATTTTTTATTAATTAAGTCAAACTTCAATAATACTTTTTGTAATTAATCTTTTTAAAAAATAGTGGCGGTCAAATGCCATCATTAAAACATCGAAGACTATATAAAAGATCGTTTAGGCCATGTGTGGAGCTGAATTGCACATGCCAAAGCACGTACAACTAGCCAAATTATGTGGGTTCATGTCAAGAAATCTCGATTTGAATTTTGTCATCCGGAAAAAAACTAGAAAATATAAATTCAACTAGACCATATATATTATAGGCCAAATGAAAAAAAAAGCACATAAATTCAACTAGACCATATATATTATAGGCCAAATGAAAAAAAAAGCACATAAATTCAACTAGACCATATATATTATAGGCCAAATGAAAAAAAGCACACAGGATACAAGTGATATATATTGATGACATATTAATGTATATATACTTGGTGTATAATCAGGGCGGATGTGGGGCTCCTTAGCCCCCCCTCCTCCCCATTTTTTTTTTTGCATTTTTATAAGGTAAAAAAATTAAAAAAATATATGTTTTTTAATAGGAAAAAAATAGTTAATTTAGGGGAAAAATTTTTGGGACTAGAGTACTAAAAGTAAATTACTGCCACGCCCTGTGTATATTGATGGAACTTAGAATGAGGGGAAATCCAGAATTAGTCCTACATTCATAGTTTTTGTAATATTAATTCTGTAACTTTTAAAATAAATTTATATTTTAGTATTGTATTTTTTTTTTTTGCAATTTTTATCCCGTAAATTTTGAATTTGTGCATTTTTGGTTCTATAAATTTTTCATGTCAATTTAAATTTGGTCCTACCGAGCTGCCAAAAGAGTTTTCCTTAGAAAGAGGGCATTTGGCCTACCATAATTTTCTTCCCCATTTATGTGCCATTCGAAAATAGATTTCCTTTTAAATAGGTAATTTGCCTTACCGTTAATGTCCATTTTTGTGCTGCCCAATGTGAGCTGTCGCATATTCCACGAATTTATTGAAATTTATGAGATGGGTCATGGGAGATTGATCATATATCGCTGCCCAATGCATTCTTCAGTTTCTCTTCCGTACTTAATTCAATATTCTTCCATAGTTCATGAAACGTCTCTCCACTCATTAACAACTCAATCATATCCCTTAGGATTCAACATTAAAAAGAACGACAAAATAATATAAAAATAACCATGGTTTGCGAGAAATCATTGCCAGTAGTCGGCGGCGCGTAGCGCCCTAGCGCCAGGCTACCGCCTAGAAGTAACATATTTTTCTTCTTTTTTCATTTTTATTATTTTTACCGATTTTTTCGCCCTAGACCGCCTAGGCGCCCGCCTAGACCGATTTTTTGGCCGCCAGAGAGCGCTAGCTCCGATTTTGGCGCGCCTAGCCCGCCCTAGGCAGGCCGATTTTCAGCCAAACCGATTTTTGACCGATTTGGCAAAAATCGGATCGGCCTAGGGCGCCTAGCGCCTAGTCGGCCGATTTTACAACATTTGAAAAGTAACCCAACAAAAAGAAAAAGAAGAGAACGAAAAGAGCGTTTTTAACTCATCTAGTATATATTTTCTTCAATATAATAGGGTTTTGTTTTATAGGGATAAAACCAACCTCTCAACCTAAAAGGGGAACATATTGGCACTAACCCATATATTAGGAACACAGTCTTCTTTAGATATCGATAAGTGGGAGACTTGGTCTTTTGGACAATATCAAAGGTTCCCGTTCTTTGTTGTAAAAAAATGTAACGTCGGAATGTGAGTTGATAAATCTTTAAGATTCTTGTAAAAATTGATGAAGTTCGAAAATAGAAGTAGAACAAAAAAGATTAATTCTTGAGGCGTGCAAAAATTAGCCTTTGTTCTTAAGGATTTATTTCGATTATCCCCAACATTCAACAAGAAAAAGAACGAGAAAAAGAATATAAAAAGAACCCAACAAAGAGTAGAAAAGATATGAGAATGAGCAGAGCGTTTTAAATTGTCTAATATATATTTTCTTCAAAATAATAGGGTTTTGCTTTTTATAGATAAAACCAACCTCTCAACCCAAAAAAGAGAACATGCAGGTTGGCACTAACACAAATATTTGGAATGGAGTTTTCTTTATGTATTAGATAAGTGGAAGATTTGGTCTTTTTTGAAACATACAGAATTTATACAACACAAAAATTTGTACAAAACAAAGTGAACAATAACTTAAAAATAAATTAATGTTGTCGTCGTATACAACCTTTAAATGCACCTCTAAAAACCCCAAATGAATATGATCAATATATCTCTTCGAGTTTAACGAACAATCATAACTCTAATTCATATGCAGCATCAAAACTATTCATATCCAACAGAAACCTTTTAATTTAACCAATCAAATAGATCTTCGCTAAATTGAACACACCTTTTCAAGTATAGAGTACAGTACCCATTCAAGCTTTGCAAGCTTTTCCTAGAAAATTTTCCAGTTCACCAATTTATTCAAACAATAAACTCAAAATACCAACCGATTTAAGTTATTCTGTCCTAATAAAACATCGAATACATATTATTGCTAGCAATTTGATTGCATGCTAAAAATACAAGCAAATCATTAATGCTCGTGAAAATATTCACTTATCAATGTGACATGCGAGTTTTTTCTTCAAGTCATTAATAAACTGATCAAAATTTCTCTCCGACGACCCATCACTTTTTAATGCATTATGATATGTTTCTTTCACCTTTCGGCTTCTTCCTTAACCTCTTTTCACTCATAAAGCTCTTAATCTTCTCTGCGACTACTTTTCTATCAACCGAGCGTTCCATGATCGCGCAGCCTAATCCCAATCTTCCAATCATCTACCACCAATTTCGCGTTAGTAGGTTGATCGTGCGTTATCGGATAACAAATCATCGAACGCCACACCACATGCTCTCGGTAGAATTCCACCCATTATCGTCGAAATCCACCAACGGTCGGATTTGAAAGAACCATAATTTGATCACACCAAGGAACTATCAACCCTTTATCTTTAATCTTATCCTCAAATCCAACCGCAAAACCTGATTAGTATCACCAGAGTCAAGAATACCTTCTCGAACCACCCTATAAAATTTACTTCACTAAGGAGAAGCCCATAAGCTATTTCCTCGATTACCTGCTTACTGAACTGAACAAGACTCCCAAACGAGACGTAAAGAACTGAGCCGGGGACTTGGAGTCGAGCCACTTGGCGTAATCTGATTGGGGCCAGAAACTTTTGCTGACGGTATTCGTGGCATTATCTTTGTAAAAATTGGCGGGCCCTATTGCGTAGTTTGGTTGGTGTTTGTTTAGAGCGGATAGTGCCTCGGATTCCAATTCATGAACTGTGTTATGTAGGATAAAATCTGCTTTTTTGTTATCCATAAATAATCCCACGTACAAACCTTCGCGCACAACACATTCCGGGTCTACCAAATATGACATCAAGTCCTTTGTGCTTATTGATTGAACTCCAGGAATGTAATCTATTTCCACGTGATCTACGTTACCTGATATAATCAAAGCAAAGTAACATTAATAGTATTTGCGTGGGCTAATTGCAATTTTAGTCGTGTAGCTATAGAAAGTGATATTAATGGTTTGTTTTAAAAACTCTCAATTTAAGTACTCTGGCCGCTAGAAATTGAGAATTGTACCGAGAAAAATCAAGTAGCAATATTTCCAGGTGAACCGCCTGATGCGGAAACCAATTTCTCATACATAGAAATCCTCTAAGTGGGTTGACATGTCGATGGGAGAAAAACTCATAAACAAATAAAATGATCATATAAACAAAATTAATTTCCACATCAAAGATTTTTCTCGGAAATGCGGATACGTGGGTTTAATTTTTCTGGAAAATTTTCAAATTCCACCAACCAAATAATTTAACTTAAATCGAGAGTTTATGAAAATTAAATTAATTCTTTGCAAATCATGATTTTTGCAAGACATTATTGTCAACCAACTCATCCATCCCCTATAGCCACACCTAGAGCTGGCAAAATCAAGCACGGCCCGCGGGCCAGTCCAACCAACCCGAGGTTTGGATCGGGTTTTGTTGAATTTTTAAGCCAAAAAAAAAAGTCGGGCCTATTTGGCCCGACTATTTCGTCCCGACCTGAATTTTTCTACATAAAGTGTGTATGGGTTGGGTTGGGCCAGATAATTTTTTGGCCCGACCAAAATGGGTCTGGTCTGACCCAATCCTAAATATTGCAAAAGCCCGACCCAACCCATTGCCAGCTCTAGCCACACCCCTATAGTACTAATATTAAAATTTTGTCCTATTTTTGCAAATGAGTAAGCAGTGTATTTTTTCTGTTAGTTTTAGTTGAAATTGGTTTTAGAAATTGGGTTTTGACCCAATTTTGAACAATTAATTAAGTGGGTTCATTTTTTTGTTGTATGAAATAAATGAGATAAACGTAATCTATACCGTGGGTAGATGAGTTTAGCATTTTGAATTTATCAAAACTAATATCGGGTTAATGAAAAATAAATGCATAAAGTTAGCTACTTAAATCCTTTTATATATGGAATATAAAAGGATGGGAATATGGAAAGTCATATCTACATAGAAAATATATTAAATGTTCGACGAGTTTATATAGAGCTCAACCATTAATAGGGGAGTAATCATGTGGAGCTCCTTACACCCGATGTAACCAAGTCAATTTTGACTAACATTTGGCTAGCTTAAATAGAGAATTGTGCGGAGCACCTGCTGAGCCGGAGTTAGGCTTGCGTATGTCGCACATAGTCGCATTGGCGCCTTAAAAGTGCATTTTGCACCGCACGCATGCATCGTCGTGAAGAACTTTGAACTGTTGGCGACCACGCGGCGTGGTGCTTGATTAGGCGTGTTTGTGACGACATGGCACCATGACTATCCGGTGTGCGGGGTGAATGCGAGATGTATACCTTCAAGTGGATACAATCGGACCATCGGATCGCGACTCTTGATCACAAGGCGTGATCTAACGATGTGATCGATCAAACCTAAGGTTGCACCCAATCTCAAGAGGCGCGGTAAGCTCTATAAATAGTTCGAGTACTCATTTCATCACTTTATAGCTCGAAATTCGGTTCATATTTCTTCATAAGTTCATCGAGAGAGTTCAAAAATTATCATAGTATTCGTTGATACTTAATTGCGATTTGTAGTACAACAATCGCAAGTTAGTTGTCGTTGTATCTTGGGAGAGAATTGCCATTTTCCGTGACGCACACGGTGGCGGGGGAATCTCGTCTTAAAGAAAAGAGTCTAACTTTTGCCTTGATATTTTGTTTTCATACCGATACTCGCTTAAATTTATGCAGCCGTTTGATATACACCAACACAATATTTCCAATAGTTTTCACAACCTTAATTTGGTTGAATAGAAGATCATGTCATTCTTTGCAAAAAGAAATTCAATTTATCAACAAAATTTACGAAAGAAATGAGATTGTCACTGAAATTTTACAGGTACCTATAGATATCGTGAAATCAAATATATTATTTTCTCTCAAACAATATTGATCAATATAAATCACCAATAGTCTTTAAATTTTTGATACATTTATCAATAATTTTAGGGTATGTTTGTTTTACATTCCCCAATCACCCATTTCTCCCAATCACCAACCAAACATACATTACGTTCTCCTAATCACTTCCCCCGATTTTGAGGGGCCCCGATTTTACGTAGGCCTTTATATATGTACACATATTTTATTAAAATATATATATAAGGGCCTCCAAAAAATAAAAATTTCAAACGGCAAAAATTAAAAAATTCAAGGGCATTGTATATGCCATGTGCTTGTCATTCTCTTAATTTAACAATTTGTGATATGACAAATTCATATGTTAAAGTTATGTCATTTTTGGAGTTGTGCAATGTATACTTTATTTGCTAGTTCTACGAAAAGATGGAAAGTTTTACAAGATCATGTGTATCACCTGGTTTTAAAGCCATTGTCAACAATAAGATGGGAAAGTCATGTTAATAGTATTATCACAACTATAATAACTCAACATAATGATATAAGAGAAGCTTTATTTGAATTATCAAAAATTAGTGAAGATATCGAAACTAGGAGTGAGGTTGCATATTTAGCAACACATAAACTCGAGAATTTTGAATTTCTAATGGGAATGACTATATGGTATAATATTTTGAAAAAGTTTGAATTGGGTAGCAAAAAATTATAATGTAAAGATATGCAAATTGATGTTGCAATAAATAATTTAAAAGGATTGATTTCTTATTTTGAGAAATATATGGAAGAAGGTTTCCAATCTGCTATGGAATCAACAAAAGAGATTGCATCCATTTTTTTCCTAAACAACGTATAACTCATAGGAAGAAACAATTTGATGAAATTAAAATAAAGAGATATCACAATCACCAGAGCAGTCGTTTAGGACTAATTTTTTTCTTGTTAACTATACAAATTTCTTTGTAAGCATCAACAGAGATAAAGTTTTCAAAACTAAAAAAGCTGATAAAATCACACTTGCCTTCAACTATGCATAAAGAAAGATCAAATAGCTTAATAATTTTATGTATTGAAAATAAGGTATTAGAAAATCTTGATTTTGATGATCTCATTAATGATTTTACTTCTCGGGAATGCTAGAAGATCAAAAAAATTCAATGACTATTTTTTTTTTTTTTTTTTTGTCTTTGTAGGTGTTGTTTGTTGAATATTGAAAAAGATGTTCTTTGGGTTGGAACTTGAAGCTTTTTATTGTATTTTTATAAGGACACTTTTTTCTTATCGCCAAGGGCCTCCAGAAAAGTCGGGATCGTCCTGTATTTACCTACAATGTTGTACCTACAATTCTGGTTTGTCGAAATTTTTCCGATGGAATTTTTTAATACTTACTTACAGATTTTCCATAGGTAATTTGTTTTTATATTAGTAATTTATGTGTACATGTGTGATCGAGTGAGTGTACGCATATATATATATACCTTTGATTGGAGCATGGCCATTTTCACTTAAAAGATCCCAATGGTAAGCTAAACAAAACACCAGAGCTGCTTCCGTCGAGAACGCAACATTCACAAGATTGTACTTAGCCGCAATCGTTCCAGGCCATGCAAAAACAGCGTCAGCAATCAGAAAATAAATCGGTCGGATCGGATTGTACCATTTTCCCAATAAATTCATCGACATAGGCGGAAAATACCGGAACAAGAAGTTCAGTATTCGGTAAGTTGGCATCATGATCGAATTCCAGCGGAAAACCATCGCTGATCGTCGCGTAACGTATGTCAAGACCCGATTCTCGGGCTTCAGTAAAGAAATCGACTTCGGTTGTAGTTTTGTTATGGTGGGCTTTAGTTAGCTTGTGATGAATAAATTCGAGATGGACAAAAGTGACGGCAAAACCTTTTGAAGCAATCTTGAGAGCAAGATTTACGAATGGGTTAATGTGGCCTTGGTATGGGAGTGGGAACACTATGACGTGGAACTTGCCTTGTTTCTCATTAGCCATTTTTTTGTTCATGCTGTGTGAGATTGTGTTTCGTGCGATATATTGTATATAGATCTGGTTACCTTTGTTTATAATTCTACTTCTACATCAAGTTTACAGGGAAAAAACATTTTTCGTCTAAATAATGTACACGATCTAAGGTCCTAAAGAAGCAAGGTAAGTCTTTCTTTGCAACGAGAATACCGAAATAGAGCATACATTAGTAGAAATATCAATGGGGACGTGTTTAGTAGAAATAGCAATGGGGCGTGTTTAGTAGAAATAGCAATGAGACGTGTTTAAACCCGACTCCCAGCGGCGGATGTATGTCGTAATTGTACCCCCAAGATAAAAAAATCAACAATATTTTTTATTAAAAATAATAATACTAATAAATTTGTACCAATATTTTTTTATAAAAAGAATTAAAAAATCCAAAATAAATAAATCATGGCAAAAGTCAAAACCTACAAAAATAAAAATATTGAAAAAATTCTAATAAATATTACCAAAATTATGTTTTGTTATCTCTTGTTTTATTAATTATTCTAATTATTTCTTTTATATATGTGTATTAATTTTTCATGTACGGTTACATGATCAATTTTTACAAAATTTTAAACAGTGTTTTATTTTAAATATTAAACAATATTTATGTGCATCTTTTTCTAATATATATTGTACCCCTATTTTCAAAATCTTGGATCCGCCAGCTGCCGACTCATATTGAACCCGCCCTTAACGAAATAGGTCTAAACCCGATCAAATAGGTCCCGAGGGCGGGTTATGGACCTGCATTTGAAAAAACGGTCGGGTTGGGTAATGGGCCCCCCCACATATATATCTATAATATTTATTTTATGTAATTTATCTTAGTTTCGTGTAGGGTATGTGGATTCGACAAAGTAAAAGCCATAGATTTGACTAGTGTAAATTCTATGTTTAATTTATTAATTATTAGTTATTACTGCTTGGGAGGCTACTGATTTCTGTATCGGTATGTGAGGGATTTTTAATAATTTTTATTAAAATAATGTAAGTGTTCAGTATTGCACTCTAGTCAATCTTAAAAGATAAAAACCCAACTATGTACATTGAACTTCAGCAACAGACGCTGATGGGCAATCAAGAAATCAGAAATGATTGCAATTCCTAGAGACAGTGAGTTTCGTGCAGACATAATTTTTTCTAATTGACGGGTCCTCTGGATTAATTATTTCGTGTCCCAGGTCCAAGGCAGGGCGAGATAGATCCAATGGCCGGGCGAGTCCGGGTTTAGCCAACTAAGACCCTCCCGCGGAAGTCGAGAATCGGATAATTGAAATCTTTAAAAGCGAAAAACGAGGTAATTTAAAATAATAGCAAGTTACCTCTTACCTTCATTTCCGTGTCATATTTCATAATATTGTTCATCATAAAACGCGAATCATCATACATATGGTGCTCCATCCGCAGGCGTAGATGGGGGGCGGGGGGCCTTAAGACACCCCAAATTTTTTTTGTCCCATTTTTGGTGGAGAAAAATTAAAAAAAAATTTATATGTGTTTTTTAAAGAAAAAATAATTGAGCTAGGGGAAAATGAGGGGAAAAAGATTTTGGGCTAGGGGTAGCCAACAAGTGGCTACGCCCTGGCTCCATCGATGGTGGAGAGTTCGCGGGTGACCCAACCGGACCCTCGGGTCGGGTATAAAATGCGCGGATCTTGGACATCTTAGTAATTTCTAACGAGGCGACGACATGATGGTAATTTTGACCTAAGTGAAGTCAATATAGTAATTTTCATATCATCAAAAAAGATTTCCTTTTAAATAGGTAGTTTTTTTTTTTTTTTTGAAACGATAGAAATATATTCATTACTCAAATAAACTTACACCTAACCAAGCAAATGGCCACCTTGAACATACATACATTGATACATGTCGGGGAGAACTCCGTCGAGAGGTAAACCACCGTAATTCGAGGAGCAAAACAAGAAACTACTAAAAACAAATAAAACTAAGAACTCCAAAGGAAACTAAACCACCTCCGAAAGGAGGACTAAGGCACTCTGCAAGGGAGACTACCCAACTCGAACAAATCAGGGCACGAGCTACTACACGCACCGCAAGCCGAAATTACAGGCCGCCTACGAGTTTCGCAAATCAACCAGGTAAAAAAGACAAAAAAAAAAAGAAAAAAAAAACAGAAAAATCGAAAAAAAAAAAAAGGAAAAGAAAAATGTCTCTCCCTCACCCGATCTTCAACCGCAAACCGGCAACCCATCACCTACCCGGCTCCAAACTCCTCTTTGTAGCTCCCGACTTGACTTGCCTCCACTCTCGATCGGAAAAACCGATCACCTCCTGGGATAACACAAGAGATATACCTTCATTGGCTCCATCATGAAACATGGTTGGGGAGGGGAGGGGATAAAGGAGGAGGAGGAGGGAGAGGAGAGGAGGGGAGGGGAAGGGGGGTTTGGGATGGGGAGGGAGGGGAAGGGTTAAAAGTTTTAGGGTTTTTAGAGAGTGGGAGGAGAAAAAAAAGTAGTGAGAGAAAGAGAAAAAAAAATTTTGTAACTACTAATTATCCCTAAATAGGTACCGTTAAATGTCCATTTATGTGCCGCCCAAAGTAGGCTGTCGGACCCGCATATTTAATAAATATAGTTGAAACCACTTGTAAATTCTACTGAAGATTAATTTATATTTACTATTTAGTCATAAAAATGTTCATTAGATTCTCATCATTTATTTTTACTTCGGAATCGAAATTATATGAACAACGACTGTTCATTTCTTTCTCAATACCAAGCGTTAGAATAGAAATATTATAATATTTAAATTCTTTTATTATTTCATTCTTAATTTCATTCCAACTCATGTCCAATTTCATTTCATTATACAAATCATAAAACCTTTTAACAAAATTTCCGAGCAAGAGAGTTGGCGGTGATGTGATATGATCACATGGGAACTGTTGCACGTCCCATCAGCGATAGCAAAACAGAACAAATTTCTCTTTCAATCATTGAAAAGCTCAAAATGCTTTCCAAACTTAGGGGTGCTATTTTAGAAAAAATTGGACACATACCAACTTTTAATTTAATAACTTTCAAATTTCCACTCAAACTTTGGCTTTAAAAAAATGGAAACTTCATGTAGCCTAAATAGGTAACTACCCATTGGAGGGTATGCCCTTGGATCAAATACCCACCCATATGGGTGTATTTGTATGTGTATGTAATGATCCAGGTCATCACCCCAAATAAAGGTAACTACCCATTTGAGCGTGGAATCATATTTCTTTAATACATATATTTATTCTCTTATAATTAATTAAATATTTCATTCATTATCTTGTGAAATTCAACACAATTATATCGTACTTTATTTAAAGAAAATATGGTTCAAATATGATAAGACTGAGAATAATACTCTTATGATTATAAAAAAAGGGACTAAGTCTTTTGTTCCACAATGATGTTTCATTTCATATTTCATTATACAAGATAAATGATATGTGTACAATTGACATCATCATGCACACACGTCATATATTTAATACAATAGAATAGAAAGTTGGACATGATTGTGGAATATGAAATCTCAATCAATAAAAAAGGCTATCTAATCGCAAATGAGATCTTCTATTCGGAAGGGTGTTTCATCTTTTATTCCATTCGCGGATGATTGTCACGTGTATATAAATTACCATATTAAACCCTTACATTCTAAGCTTAATTTATGTTTCATCTTTTTTTCTCAAAAAAAAAAGCTTAATTTATGCTTCATATAAATATTATAATTTATATACACCTGATAATAATTCATCCGAGTGAATAAGAGTAGAAATACCCTTTTGGAATAGAAAATTACATCCGATGTGATCGTACTAATCTTTCAAACCAAGGTAAACAAACAGCTATGCATTAGTAATAATCATTTCATTATATTTTTATACAATAATAACCACCCACAGCCCACATTCATCTTAGTTGTCCTAATATAATTTAGGGATAATTACAAAAACACCCCCAAGGTTTAGGCTAATTACAAAAAAATCCGGAGATGTTTCAATACTACAAAAAGCCTCTCTACGATTTGATTTTGTCTTAAATTTAAAGGGTTAAGCTGTAATATTTCTACAAATATCAAGATAGTTTTGAAATATTTTTTTCTTATTATGGGGGAAGATGTAAGCGAGAATCAAACCATAAGGAGTTTTTGTAATTTTTAAAAATCTCTGGATTTTTTTGTAATTACCCCAATCCTCAAGGGGTTTTTATGTAATTATCCCTATATTTTATTCAATAATTTCCATCTACCATGAACTAATATATATTACACAAACTGTATTCAATCAACATATATCCAACAAAAATGGAAGAAAATAAAATTCCAAAAAAGCCTCATATCATCATAATCCCACCTCCATTCCAAGGTCACATAAACCCTTCAATCCAATTAACATTAAACCTCGCCTCAAAGGGCTTCATCATCACCTTCATCAACACCCACTCCACTCATCACCAGATCACAAAAGCAAACAATTACAAATAATACGACGACGTATTAGCCGGGTCGGGTCTGGATATCCGTTACAGGACAATCAGCGACGGGTTTCCGTTGTCGTTTGACCGGTCTTTGCACCGTGAGCAGTTCATGGTGGGCGGGTCCATGTTTTTCCGGCCCACGTGGAGGAAATTGTTGGGCAGCTGATGGATGTGGATCCCCGGCCCACTTGCTTGGTTGCGGACACTTTTTCGACGTGGGGATACGATGTTGCTAGGAAATATGGGCTTGTGTTCGTTTCGTTCTGGACTCAACCTGCGTTGGTTTTGACGTTGTATTTACATCTGGACTTGTTGGAGAAAAATGGTCATTACGATTCTAAAGGTGAGTCAACGCCTCCAAGATCTTTTTTTTTTCGAAACGATAGTGAATATATTGAACTCAAAGCAAATTTACAACCGAAGGTCGACTGACCAGAGATCATCATGGAAACAAAGTCCTTCCACAAATGATCAAGAGAACCACAAAGCAGTGGCCTAGAAAGCAATAAAAATTGCACCAAATCAACCAAATTTGAGGACTAGAACTATAAGTAGAACCAAAAGTTACAGCAAACTTATAGTCCTAGTCATCAAATCACTTACAAACAGAAACTCACCCCAACATAATTCAGCAACACAAAACTAACCAGAAAATGAAAAATAAAACAAAGAATAAAACACTACTACCAAAGAAACTCCACTGAACACCAAGTCCCTAGAGCACCTGAGGAAAAAAGAGAAAAGCACCAAACAACCAAAATACAATCAAAACCAGGAACTGGTACAGTAGTACCCTTCCCAACCATTCAAAAATCAAAAAAAAACAACGCAGGCCAAACCCTCCATCCATTAAGACTTGCAAATCCTCTGAAATTCCAACCATTCCCCAACAACAGCATTAATAGTGTATCTCTCAGATTTCCAGGAATTTTCGAATAACCACAGATTTCTTGTCTTCCAAAGCCACCAAAGCACATATGTTGTAAGTTGAATTCGGTGCACCCCAGCTGGTTCTTTATTTGTGAAATGAATCAGTTTCAGTTGCAAGACCTTCCCACTGGACAGGTGATAGTTTCCAGATAATTTGTGCTCTAGGGCAATGAAAAAAAATATGTTCCAAAGTCTCCTCAGATTCCCCGCAGCTTTTACACACCACATCAATCTCCATCCCTCGATTTCTCACACAACACTTGGTTGGCAAAATCCCCGAAAAACATTTCCAGATAAAATGCTTAATTTTGCCTTTGATTTTGAGTCTCCAACTTTTGTTCCTGATTAGCTGTTGGACACTAAGATTACCACTATGTTCAGCCAAATCCATTTTACCAACCTTTTCCCACACCAGGTGTGAATAAGTTGATTTCACAGAAAAATTCACTTTCTTCTCCATATGCCAAACAAACTTATCTTTTTTTTCCTAGTTGCATATGCTACAACTTTAAGGTTGCAAACCCAAGTGCAGGTTTTCTCAAGTAATAAATTTCTCGGGAGTCCGAGATCGATCCCTTGAGGAAGTTGATGGAAGTTTACAGGATATTTCTTATTTAAAAGATGAGTAAATGGGTTTTTTTACTAGTAAGAATATTTTTTTTTAGTTACAAGAAATTTAATTAATAGAAATGTTGAGGATTAGGGATCCACTCTTGATTTCGGATAAAGGAATGATTATATTTTCTTACCTCTTAGATTGCCACTATTGGAATCCATACACAAAGAAGGTTCCAATGGGAAGATATTATACATATAAATCATGCAATAAGGTAATCATGTTATATCATCAATTAGAATTTATCTTATAACATCAATACTTGTTTATGGGATCAAGTATTTATGTATTCTTTGTCTACAACAAATCAAGGTATCCACATTAGTAGTCGGTTGAAATAAAACCACACATTTAACTAAATGGAACCAAATATTTGTTGTGCCAATAGATATACATAAATCAAGAAACACCACAAAACAAAAATGTATAAGCTAAAAACAAATTGATGATACAAACAATGAAATTTAATATGAATCTACAATCATTCCTTATCCTTCATCAAGAGTTTCACCCCATTTCCTCAACAAAATAAACTTAGAATAACATGAAAAAAAGAGAAAACAAAAGATTGAAGAAAAACTAAAGCAAACATTTTATAAAATACTAGAAATCTTACTATAATTTAAGAAAAGCAAGAAAGAAAATTATTTTGAACTTTGTAACTCTAACTTTCTCTACATAAAACTTGCTCTTGGCTAATGCTAATGACCTCTATTTATAGCCAACTAAAAATCAATTTACAATTATTTTTTTCTTTATTTTTATTCCTAACATAATAATAATACTATAAATTCATTTTATTAATAATATTAATAAGGTAAAATAATAATATAAGCCTAAAATAATTATACATTTTTAATGTTCATCAGCATACTATTAATATTGAGTATTTTCCTACAGTCATCTCTTGAGAACACCTGTTCCACTAACTCTCTATTCCATCCATCCCCTTCTTGGTTCAAAAAATCACAGACTCTCCCTTGAGCAGATATAACAGAGGTTCCCCTTGAAGGTTTGAAAAGCCCAGCCTCTGGAATCCATGGATCATTCCATGTATTAATTGATTGTCCATCACCCACCTCAAACCTAAGTCCCTTCTTCAAAGTGTTTCTTGCCCCCAACCAACACCTCCATAACCACGATGCATTATAACCAGGTTCCACATTTAGAAGATTTCCGCAAGGAAAATATTTAGCTTTGAGAACTTTACTAACCAAAAGATTTGGGTTAGTAATAATTCTCCAAAGCTGTTTCGCAATTAAAGCTTCATTGAACAAAAGGATATCATGGAATCCCAAACCTCCAGCCTCCTTAGGAACAATAATTTTATCCCACGCTTTCCAGTGGATTTTTTGATTGGAAGAATTTTTAGAGCCCCACCAAAAATTCGCAGAGAGCTTACAAATCAATTTGCAAACACACACGGGTAGTTTGAAACAGGCCATCACATAAACAGGCAGAGCATCAAAAACTGACCTAATTAGAATCTCTTTTCCTGCAAAGGACAAAAATTTATTCTTCCAATTATTTAGTTTATTTTGAACAGCCTCAACCACAAAATTGAACACTTCTTTTTTGGATCTACCAATCCCAAGTGGTAATCCCAGATATCTACTCGATTTATGCACTTTAATACCACAGAGAGCCTGACAAATCTGATTTTGAACAAGAACAACAACATTTTTACTAAAAAAGATCGACGATTTGTCCAAATTTACCAACTGGCCAGAAAACTTTTTATATGACTCAAGAATATCAAGAATGGCTACAGCTTGATTGGTGTTTGCCTCACAGAACAAGAGCGAGTCATCAGCAAACAATAGATGAGTAAGAATAGGCCCTTTAAAACTGATGGGCAGACCATTGAAGTTCTTAAGTACAACAACTTTTCTAATAAGGCTAGAGAAAAGTTCTGAAACAATGATGAAAAGATAAGGAGAAATGGGGTCACCTTGTCTAATACCCCTGGACGGGATAACATATCCACATGCTTTACCATTGATATTGAATGAAAAAGAAGATGAAGAAACACAAGCAAGAACCCAATTAACAAAAATCAAGGAAAACCCCATTTTTATCATAATCATTCTCAAACATCTCCATTCTACTCTATCATATGCTTTATCTATGTCTAACTTGATTGCCATGAACCCTTTTTCCGGATCTATGCCTATTCAAAAAGTGAATTGCTTTCTGAGCCAAAATAACATTATCAAGGATTTGTCTATTGGGAATAAAAGCAGACTGATTTTCACAAATACAAAAGTTTAAGCAAGGCTTGATTCTATTGGCCAAGATTTTTGAGATTATTTTATAGGAAACATTACAGAGGCTAATAGGTCTATATTGGGAGATAGAAACTGGGTTGAGACATTTAGGGATCAAAGTGACCAAAGATTGATTAACACTTTTCAGAATTTTTCCAAAAACAAAGAAATTGGACACAGCAATACAAAGATCAGACTTAATAATATCCCAGAAATGTTGGAAAAAAATGGGTGACATACCATCCGGTCCAGGTGCTTTATGAGGATGCATATCAAAAAGAGCTTGTTTGATCTCAGCTTCCTCAACAGGTGCCACAAGATCCTTGTTCATTTCAGCTGTAATAGAGTGAGGTATACCATCCAGTAAGTTCATGTCTCCAACAGATCCTTCAGATTGAAACAGATTTTTGTAAAAATCAGTGATAGTAGCCTCAATATCTTCCTCTTTTTCACGCACACAATTATTATCATCAATCAGTCTACGAATACAATTTCTCTTCCTCTTTTGCATGGTAAACGCATGAAAAAACTTTGAGTTTTTATCCCCCTCTTGTAGCCATTGTACTCTAGATTTTTGCTTCCAATATGATTCCTCATTATTATACTCAACCTGAAGCTCTCTCTTCAAAACGTTCCACTCATTCCAATTTCTGTTCCCCCCCTTAGCTCTAAGATAATCCATTTTATTCTTCAAGGAATCCATCTTGGCAGTAGACTCAGATTTAAAGTTTCTACTCCACTTGAGTAGATTAACTCTACACTCCTTAATCTTAGCCTGCAGTTGGAACATAGATGAACCCCACTGAGGGATCTGCCAAGCTTTCCCAACCACATCCTGGATTTCAACTTTTTCAACCACCTCTTATCAAATGAAAATCTTTTTTAAATCATTTGAGATTAGGTTTTGAGTTCAAAACGAGCAGAAAATGATTAGAAGAACTTTTAAACTCACTTTTAACAATAGCATTAGGGAATAGAGCCTGTCATTCAAATGAACCCAAGAATCGATCCAACTTTTCTTCAACAAATTCTTCCCCATATTTATTATTGGCCCAGGTGAACTCTTGCCCATTCATCTTAATCTCATGCATCCCCAAATCACTGATGAACATATTAAACTTAATGAAGCTAGAGTCAAATCTTTTATTACCACCTTTTTCTCCTCATGACAACAAGCATCATTAAAATCTCCTCCCATACACCACACCTTGCCCCATCTCCAACACACATTCGAAGATAATCCCATTGAACTTATCTTTCAACTCTGTTAGTGCTCGCATAAATGAAAATGAACCACATTGGGTCAATATCCCCATCAACACAAAATTCAACTTCTAAACAAAATTTACTGGGGATGATTTGGCAGATTTTAATATTATCATTCCAAAAAAGCAACAAGCCACCACTTTTACCACAAGGATCAACACAAAACCATCTATCATCTAATCTCAGCTGCTTACAAACAGTACTCACAAAGTTCTTTTTTTTTGTTTCTGAAAGAAAGACTAAATTCGGGTGGTGGAATCTAACAACTTCCTTTAACTGGGATACTGTACGGGGTCCTCTCAAACCTCTACAGTTCCACACCGCAACCTTCATTGGTAACTTTGGGGCCAATTAAGGCTGGCTTCCTCCACCATATCCGCACTCTCCATTGAGAGCTTAACTTTTTTTTATTTATATGAGCATTCTCGTCACCAAACTCATCATTCACCTCTTCTTCATCTTACAGAGCAAATCCTCTTTTCAGACTATCATTCCTTACAATATCGATACCGACCAGACTATTTTCTAAACTTAGTCTCCCATTCTGTTTCATCCTACTCCAACCTTTACTAGATAGCAATTTAGGCGAATCTATATTGCAATTGTTAACGTATAAGTTCGTAACATCTTTGAGTATAACATTCGAGTCAGCAGGTATATTGACCAGGTTTAAAGCCTCAAACTCATCAGTTTCTATATCACTTCTGGGGATAATAGAAGATATAAATAAAGGAGCACTAACTTCATGACTTGGCACTTGTTCCAGATGATTAAGAATACCCTCAGATTCCACATTACCCTTATTTTGTCCCACCACAAGCGCATCTAAATCTTCTCGACTATCCAAGTTATTCCGCAGACTGTGCTTTGGGGCCACATTTTGAGAAATGAGCTTCTCATCATTCTGATTGGGGAGAGAACAATTTTTGTCCCCAGATTCCGTAGGACCAAGCCCCAAAGATATGATTTCAAGGTTTGTCTGAGAAGGTTTTGGAAGAGGGTTATCTTTGGATAGTGGAGATTTTGATTGTTTAGAGCTAGGAGAGAACTCATCTGCCTTAATCCATTCACCAAATTGCCTTTCTTGCAGTTTCTCCCTCAAAATATCATTTTTCGATCATCACAAATCCTGTCTTGATGCCCAATTCTCCCACAATAGTAACAAAAATTGCTCAGCTTCTCATATTTGAAATCCACTCTAACTTCCTTTGAGCCCAGTTTAACATTGACACATCTCATTAAGGGCTTGTTCAGATCTATCGCCACCAATAATTTTAGATGTCTTCCTTTGTGGCTCCCCGAGTCAGAAACAATGACATCTTTGACAATCTCAAAACATCTTCCAATTTTCAGTCCTACCTCCGAACTTTGCCAATGAATCGGAATATTCCACGCCTGAACCCAGAAGTCGATGAAATTGAAACACGTACTGTTTATACACATTCCTTCCACCCAGTTTTCAGAATCACATACTGGTTATCAAACGTCCAAACTTTTCCATCCAAAACTCGATTTTTATCATCTTCAGAGGCAAAAACAAATTGAAAGAAATTAAACCCCAGTTCCCGCACAGTGAAGCTTTCTTTCACCGGCCAAATTACAACAAAGGTTTTCTTTAAGCCCCGAAGTTAGCTTTTTTAACACCAAATATCTTACCAAAAAGACTCAAAGAACATTCCTCAACACATGAGCTAATATCTTTATCCTCAAGACATATAAACGATTTTTCTCTTTCCGACAAAGAGAACTGACGAAGCTTCTGTTCCAATTCTGACTCCATGGTATAAACCTCACTCAAGGACAGCTGAAAGGACCACAAATCTGTGTACCTGGGAAAGCCACGAATCAAAACAGAGAAAGCACCCGTTAAGAGACAAAGGGAAACAGAGAAACAAAAGACTAAAAAAACAGAGAAAAAAATGGGGACAGGAGAAATAAAGAGCCAACAACCAAAACAAAACACCACTATCCTACCAAGAGGAATAAATAAAAAACAATCCGCAACATACCGAGAACTCTAACGTCGATTAGGGAATGAAAATGGTTATCAATAAACAACTCCTTATTCCATAACATTAATGGCAGCAATAATCAAAGAGGAATACATATGCAAGTACGACATGAAAAAAGGGGGAAACAAGTTCAAAATTCAAAAAGAAGAAGAAAGACAAAACCAAGCCTTCAACAGAAGGATGCACAACTCCCAAGAGAGAGAAAAAGCCTCCAACCAGAAGGAAAAGGCACGAATAACACCTCCAAGATCAGTCTTATCTTTTTTTTTTTTTTTTTTTTTTAAAGTATATAAGAGAGGAGACCGTCCATAAGTAATTATTAAAAGAAATAATTAAAAAAAACACCTTGAGGTTAAGGATGTCAATAGGTTCGAACCCAAACCAGACCAACCTCATTTCGGATAGATCTAGGACATATAAATGGATCTGGAGCAGATAATGAGTATGAGTTATTAGACCCAGTCGAGTTTGGGACAGGTAACGGATTTAGTCAGACCCGACCCATGTAATTAGTCATATATAGAGAGATTGTATTATTGACATATTGTTGTTCTATCACTCTTGGTTTAATGCTTTATTGGTATTTATGATATAATTCACACATGTAAAAAAATTATATAAATATCTCATTTGTCACAATTTTTTGTTCAATATTATGAGTGGAGATTGTATAAATTTGGCCACTAAACACGGGTATGGGTTGTGTGGGTTTGGATCTAAGGTAAGACGGGGACGGAGCGGGATAAGTCTAGGTCTTGAGTATTTTTGATGGGTCGGGTCTCGGAGTCCAGCAGACTGACCCATTGCTAGACCCGAGACCCATTCACATCCTACTTGAGGTTTAAGGTACTAACAAAACAAACAAAAATATTCAAATTTGATTTCATCATACATTTTACTCAACTGACAAATATTTTAAATACCCTTACATTTGTAGAAAATATTATATCTATTCTTACATTTAAGACATAATCAAATCATACGGGTTTTCTTAAATTTTAAATTTCTTTAGGGTTTTTTTTTTTTATCCATACTTAAAATTGGAATAGTATCCTAATAGTTATGTAAAAAGGCCATTCAATCCTGTGATTTTACCCTTCTCAAAAAAAAAAAATCCTGCGATTTTACAAGAGTTTGATTTTTTTTTCTACAATATTATTGCAATCGCTTATGATCCTAGATCAATTTCATAGATCCGAATGTAATTTTACTAATTTTTTTCAAATTTGGTTTTGTTTTTTGATTGTTTGTGTTTTCCATTTTCCAATTCCGTAAAGTATGACTGCACAATTTTTTTTTTTTTTTGGGCACATAGTGTAGAGCGCAGCCCCAACTTTCTCTCTCTAACTCTTTTTCTCTCCTTCTCTCTAACACTCCCAAAAAAAAACCCTAGCTTTTTCCCTCCCTCTCTCTTTCAGCCGCCCCCTTCCCTTCTCTCCCCCTCCCCTCCCCTCCATGGTTTCTATTGAAGGGATACCAAATAGCGGCCCCTTGGGCGTATGAAGGTGGCCGAAATTTTTGGTCCAGAGCGAAAACGGGTCGGAACTTCACGGAGGTGTCGGAGCGGAGAAGACGATGGGCTGCGGCAGAGATTTGGGAGAGGGAGAGGCAATTTTTTGCTTTTTTCTCTAGGATGTTAGTATAGTTGTTGTTTTCTTATTTTGTTTATGTTTTCTTTTTCGGTTGATTTGCGAAACTAGTAGGCGGATCAATTTTTTCGTTTCTGCAAGTATGTAGTGGTTGCTCGTGCCCGATTTTAGTTTTTTGGTTTTTATTCTGACCTCCTTTAAGAGTCTTTGAAGTCTCCCGGCGATGGAGTGGTTAGTTTGGGTGGGTAGTTTTTTTATTCCATGTGAATCGAATTGGTTTTACCAATTCCCCGCAACTCTTAGTTAGTCTTGTAAATTTCTTGGCCCGTTGGATTTGTAGTTGTAATTTTAGTTCTTGAGTTGTTTTAATATAATTCTATCGTTCGGAAAAAAAAAAAAAAAAAAAGATAGTGCAGGAATAGAATATGAGCACTTTCATTATTTATGTGGTAATCATTTTTTGTATAGATAACAGCAACAAGGACACCATAGATTACATACCAGGTGTAACACCACTCAAACAAAGAGACCTAATGTCATTTCTCCAAGAGACTGATACTTCTAAAATTATGCACTGGATAATCCACAAAGCCTTCACAGATGTTAAAAAGGCCGATTTCATTATCTGCAACACTGTTGAAGAACTTGAGCCGGGGCCCATTTCCGTTCTGAAAGAAAAGCAGCCCATTTATACAATTGGGCCCTTATTTCCATCTCACTTCACTAACCCTGCTGTGGAAATGAACCTATGGTCCGAATCAGATTGCAGCCGCTGGCTCAATAACAAACCTCAGGGCTCAGTTTTGTATGCCTCGTTTGGAAGCTATGCACATAGCAATAAACAAGATATCGAGACGATTGCAAATGGGCTTTTACTAAGTGGGCTCAGTTTTATTTGGGTTCTGAGGCCTGGTATTGTGAATTCTGATGTAACAGAAGTTTTGCCCAATGGGTTCCGAGAAAATGTGGGAAACAGGGTTTGGTTGTGCCGTGGTGCAAGCAGCAGGGACGGACCCAAGGGGAGGCTGGTGGCGGCAACCGCCTTTTCTCGCTCATGCGATTGAACCCCTATAATATATTATTTAATAAATTAATATAGTATATAAAAATGTAAGCCAACATATTTTGCCCCCTCCCCAAATTTTCATGTAATTTTTGTTATAAAAGCAGTATGTTTTATTTTTATTTATATTAGATTTGATTTTGCTAGAGCTCCAAGGTTTCAAGGGACCTAGAACAATAAATAATATATATACAATCGCGGAAATAAGAGGAGACCAACCCGGGTTGGCACCCTCTTTTTTAAAAAAAAAGAAGGTATTTTTTTAAAAAAATAGTTAATATTTATGTGTATTTTTAGTTTTTTTTTATTCGGCCCATTCCATTTTTGTGTATCGGCCTACTCCTTAATAATTCCTAGATACGCCATTATATAATGACGTATCTAGGGATTATTACTGGGTGGTGATACAAAAAATTGGGAGTGAGATATAAAAAATACAAATAAATATTAACTAAAAAAATTTGAAAAATTATACCTAGTAATTTTTTTTTTTTAAAAAGGAGGGGCCCGGGTTGGCCCCTATCTTTGCCATTGATTGTATATATACATATATAAAAAATTTGAGTCCTCGCCGGGAGGGCCTCTTGGCGGCACCATCTGCGCCGCCTCAAGACCCCTCGGATTTTCGCCCCA
Source organism: Rehmannia glutinosa (assembly GCA_016081115.2). Lineage (NCBI taxonomy): Eukaryota > Viridiplantae > Streptophyta > Magnoliopsida > Lamiales > Orobanchaceae > Rehmannia > Rehmannia glutinosa. The sequence goes on from JABTTQ020000348.1 coordinate 1,542,467, forward strand.
AGAACAATTTACTGCGTCGTCGCAAGAGAATGCGGTTTTTGTCGCATTCTGCCGTTGGAGGATTTTTGACGACCGTGGATGGAATTCGATATTGAGAGCATTTGGGTTGGCGTGTCGTTGTTGTGTTTTCCTTTGGTTGGGGATCAGATCACGAATCGGAAGATGGTGGTGGAGGATTGGAAGATTGGGATTAATCTTTGCGATGATGGAAAACTTGGTTCGAGTAATGAAGTTGCACAAAGGATTAAGTTGTTGATGAGTGGGAAGACGTGTTATGAGTTGAGGAAGAATATTGAACAAGTTAGGAAGAAATTGGAGAATGCATTGTCGGGTAATGGATCGTCTCAAATGAATTTTGATAAATTCGTGACGGATGTGAAGGCCAAAATTGATAGGCACTATAGTGAGAAGAAATTATGACAGGGCATGTAGCTTCTTTTAATGAGTAAAGGTTTTTGCTCCACGTTCCTAATCTATTTTCGATTCCATTGTATTGCATGAATGGCACTACGTAATTATTGCATTATCTTGTGTTTGTGGTATTCATCGGGCGTAGCTAGCGGGGCCACCCCGGCCTCCCGCAAGATCCCAAATTTTTTTGTGGAAAAAAAAAAAAAAAATTGTGTTTTTTATAGTTGAGCTAGGGAAAAAAATTTGGGCTAGGGGTAACCAGGTCGTCTTTGGTTGCACGCCCAGTATTCATCCAATACGATTGAATATGAATGTAACTTTTTTTTTCTTCGTACTCATGAAATGGTTATAATACCTACTTTGAGATTAATTTCCTTGCTTTAAATTGATTATGAGTTTTTTTTTTTAATGAGCTAGGAGGAGTGGTTAGAGGAGATGTAATAAATCTTAGCTTCGATCAAGTCCAAGGGCGGAGTCGGAAATATTTCGGGATGGGCCGATACGCAAAAAAAGGTGAAATTTGAATAAGAAAATCATATAAAATATACTTAAAATAATTTTTTTTTAAAAATTTTATAGTGTAAATTTTTTTTTTTTTTCAAAAACGGGGGCGCCGGGGCCTGTGTTGGCCCCTCCCTCCGCCATTGATCAAGTCCTTTCTAGGATGAGCTATAATGGGTTAAATCCAATTATAATGTAATAAAGGCCGAAATAATAAAGGCTCAAATGTCCAAAATATAATGGAGTCTAACAAGGATTTTTCTTCTTTAGCTAAATCAGGTTTTGGTGGATTGATTGTGGATGGTGATGATAAAATTTGTCAAGCTTTGGGCATGTCCAAGGAACTCATCTTTGGGTTCAGTTGATATTTTTGATAATGTTATTATTCATGCTTTGTTGTTGGATTTCAAGATGGGGTGGAAAGTGGTTTCCAATTTCCATATTCATTGATGATGAGGATATTGCCAAAAGAGCTTCTCAGTTCTCATTCTTTTCAGAGGGGCAAGAAATAATATCCAAGGACATCAATATTTTGAAATCTCTGTTTCATTTTGTAAAAATCAGTTTTAGGAGTAATAAATTCATGTCATGTTGTAAGTTATCATCTAGATTTGCGGTTTGTTCTATGGTTTCTCATCATTGGGTTAATGATTTTCCTTCTTGGATTGTCTCTTGTAACCAAGAAGGTTCCCATGCTAGTTAGTCTCATTTCTGTGTTTCGTTTGAGTTAATATATATTTCTACCGTTTGGAAAAAAAAAAAACAAGGGATTTTTCTTATGGGCTCTACGGGCCTATATGGTCCATGTACTTTACACCACCAAATAATGACCCAATTTCCCGAGTCCTATAAATACCCCATCCAATTCTATTTCCAATATATGAAATTTATCCTAAGTACAATACCCAGCTTTGTAAATTCAAGTTACTCTCTGACTCTCTGATCTGACTTAAGCATCGGAAAATTATTGACGGGAAAACCCCGGCGCCGTAACGACTTGTTTTGTAGCAGGAAGTGGCCCTCAACTATCGACTCCTAGTTCAGAGACTTGAAGAATAAAGTGATACCACATCAGTGAGCGATACAACTTGAACTACAAGCTCGTGATTATTGATATTGAGTTGTTGATTTAACTTTTTTAGTAATTAGTACTTTTTTTTTTGTAAAACTAAATGTAATAATTAATCAGTTTTAAAAAAATTGAGAATTTTACTATACTAACACCTCAATTTTAAATTTTAAATTCCTTCACAAGTCTTACAACAAAAGAAATTTATGTCAACACAATTGAGATTTGAGACTGGTCTGTCGCCTCTCGTGATGAACAACTTTTTTCAGAAAAAGAAAGATTGTGGATGGATTAATTTTCATTTCCAAGGTGGCCCATCATGCCCGAGTAACTGTTGGCTGGCTCATTTGTTCTTCTTTCTGATTTCCAAATTTCATTGCTGCATAAAGACGGCGGACTGAAAAGCATTTGGCCAACTAAATTTCATGTGCATTCTGGTATTCCAGTTTCCTTTTTTAATTGTAGGTCCTCTCTTTTTATAATTTCTTGATTGGTCTGTGACAAATCATTGTTTTTTATGATTTGTTGGCATAATTTATGTTGAACAAACTTTATCTTTTTGTTGATAAGTTTAAAATTCTACTAAAAATTGAAAATTGTAGAAATGACATAAAATTAAACAAAATTATCGAATCGTGTTTGTTGAACTTGAGAGTGGATTATAACTTATAAACAAGAGTCAAAACCTTTCCTTCAATCTTTTCCAAAATAAAATAGTGAAATCATCCAAAGCCGCAATATCTCTTGAGTGAATGTTAACTAACATGAGGTCCAAAAGTCAATAATGATAATGAACTTCAATGCTAATTAATTGAATTCCACTCATATAGCCCAATATGTTAAATACATGGTATCCACCAACCAATAAGATAAAGGACTGCAATATACGAAGCAAATTAGGGCCAATCAGATGGCAATTTGACCCGTTCGCGATGGGGCGGGACGAGGCAAGTATGGGTATCACTTCTACCCCGTAGATATCCCACCCCACCTTGCCCTCCCCCAATACTTAGCATATTTTTATTTGTATCTAATGACTAATATATATAAACATAAATATTATATATGATAATGCAATTCTTATGTACTTTATAATTATCTAATATATATGCATTGATAATGATAATTGTTATAGTAATATGAATCAGAACATGTAATGATAAAATTTTATACAACATGGATCGACTTATCCCACTTATAAAGTGGACTATATGTCTGGTCTTCAAGATCGCCTATTATTATTCCTACAACTCGGCATCTCATATAAACCAAATGTTCAATGCATCCGCTGAATTTTACACCCTCTATTTGGGTATAAATACCCCACATGACATCAATAAGCCAACAAACAGCACACCCTACAAAAATTTAATCAAATTTACCACTTTTCCACAAAAAGAACAGCTTGCCATGTATACGGACCAATCTCATTTGAGCTTTTTCCCATGCACTTTTCAATTAATTTGTAATCATCCATACGCGATTTTTGAGATGCCAAATCCCAAAAGCTAAGTCGAAGTCAATATCATTAAATGAAATATAGAGGATGAATTTTAAGAAGAAAGGAACAAAGTGAAATACAGGCTCTCTCGTAAAAATCCCGTAGCAGCCCCGATTAATCCCCGCCAGGTGCTGCCAGCTGACCCCTTGTCCACCTAGGATTTTTATTCTTTTAGACCCGCCTAATCCCGCATAGGTCCCGCCTAATTTGTCTAGGCGCTAGGCTCCACTCGCGCCCAGCGAGCGCCAAGACTTTTACAACATTGAATACATGGAATGCGACAATTCTGCATTCGATTCGCTGATCAAGGTCGGAAAATAAAAAAAAAAAAGGAAAAACAAAGCTCCAAAAGCATATTATACAGAGAGAGAGAGTAGCCATTCATATCATAGCAAAATCTTATTATAAAAGATGTGATTTAAATAAGATAATTACAATGATTTATTTTCAAGAAGATTTTATCCAATGTAATTTTACATTTTAATGTAACAACAGGATTACCTATTAACTCAAAATAGAACCCTTACTTGACTAAGAGCTGCAAAGGATGGTTAGAAAAGGTCATTTAATCCGAAACTTGATCCAAAGGATTCAGTTTTAATATTTTATTTTCTTATTCCTACATATTCTATCATCATCCGAATGAATGACGTGTATAGATATATTAAAGAATCAACAATCCATATTTATCTCACCCAACAAATAAAAGGAAAGTGAAATAAAAATCGACCGTAATAGAATAAGAATGAGATGTGACATTCATTTTAGTGTATTTCCGTATGAAAGAAAATGTAATGATTTGAATTTACAAACGAAAAATGAAAAAAAAAAAAAGTATGAATGAAAATGAATTTGCAAAAATAGCGCGCACACCTAATTACCTATATATCCGCCTCATATGTATATATATACCACCACCCCCAATTAATCGCCCATAACCAGACCTTTCCCTCACAATCTCAAATCAGAAAAAAAAAAAAAATGGCCGGCAATAATCGGAAACCTCACGCGATCATGATCCCATACCCATACCAAGGTCACATCAACCCATTCGTGTACCTCGCCATGAAATTGGCCTCACAGGGCTTCACAATCACCTTCGTCAACACCCAATCCGTCCACCACCGCATTTCCCGCGCCCAATCGGCGACTAACGGCGGCGACATTTTCGCCGGAGCTCGTGATTCCGGCCTCGACATTCGGTACGCCACCGTTTCGACGGGTTTCCGATCGAAGTTCGATCGGTCTCTGAATCACGATAAATTTGTGGACGGTTTGATTCACGTTTTCTCTGCTTACGTGGACGAGCTTGTGGCGCGTTTGGCCGTGTCGGATTCGCCGGTCACGTGTTTGATTTCCGATACGTTTTACGTTTGGGCGTCGGCCATTGCGGGGAAGCATAATTTGGTTAGTGTGTCGTTTTGGACGGAACCTGCTCTGGTTTTGTCTCTGTATTACCACCTGGATCTCCTCAAGAAAAATGGCCACTTTGGTTCTAAAGGTAAATTACATTTCTTTTGGGTTAATTACAATTCTTGAAATTCAGCTCAATTATCTTTTAAAATGTATGTTCCTATTTTGCACATAGGAACCTTAAGGTGCGTTTACAATATTTTAAGGGAGTATTAGTAATTTTGCATGATATTGATTTTTTTTAAGTCGGTTTTCTTTTAGTCATTTCCAACAAACTATGATGTTTTTAACCATCTTTTCAAACATTTTTTTTTTATTTATTTTTGGGGTGTGAAAAGCTCAATTTGCCCTTAAGCCAATTTAATCGCACAAAAACACACATCCTGTGACTCGACATCGAAGCACGCGACTCGATTTCGAGTTACATCATCCATTCTATCACGTATTATAACCTAGTTATTTTTTTTTTCAAAAACTTTGAATTCACATAACTTTTTCGTTTTAAATCCGTTTTGCATGTATAATATATCAAATTAATCCTCTTTTCGATATCTATAATTCAACACCCATATTGCATATTTAAAAATGAAACATACAGTTCAATTTCTTAAAAAAGTTTGAAAAAAAGAGTAAGAAGATACATAGAGATAAGTAAAAGAGATAAATAACCCAAATATCAAACAAATATGCTAGAAGGGTATGAATGTCATTTTACACCCCAAAATGGCAAAAAAAGATGTGTTTACAAAACACGACTATTTTTAATCTTTACATTTTCTAAATGACTATTTTGTACCATTACCACATTTTTTTTTTGTAATTAGACTAAAATTCGGATAATTTTTTAGATGGGATAACAACTTTTGCGATTTGAACTTTGGATGTTTTCTATACTTTGCAATCTAAGCCATTTTTTCCGACTAACAACCTAAAACGTGTAGGTTTTTTATTATTATTTGGCAACCTCCGACCAATCGGAGATAGGAATATTCTAGGTATATTCCACACTCGCAACTCAATTTAGATTGTTAGTAAAAAAAAATAGGTTGCAAAATATAAAAAGATCAAAGTTCATGTTGCAAAAACTTTTTTTCTCTTTTTATAATTTACGAGTTTAATATACACCGAATATATCATTTATATGTCTTTTATTAAAGTCATCGTCAATTTTGGCCCGGCCGATAAAGTGTTCGGAATTTGTGTTTTTTAGGCCCAAAGTGAGTCGAGGCTTTTGGCCCGGTCCATTAGGCCCAAAACCGATCACCTCAGCTTTTCCTCTATATTTTCGTGGAATGGGCCCCAAAAATAGAGGACTGACTTTTGTTTGTCCCAACCTAATTTTTTTTGCTTTGGCTCGGCGAGCCGGCAAGACTGGTCCGGCCCGATTTTCCCTTTATATTTCCGTGTAATGGGCCCCAAAAATAGAGGACTGGCTCTGTTTGCCCCAGCCGGATTTTTTTTTGCCCGACGAGCCGATCGGCCGCTCGGCCCATTGACACCTCTACTTACAATAACAAATTCATTTTACTATTTTTTGACAGTCAAACGGGGGGACATCATAGATTACATACCAGGAGTGGGGAAAATTAAACCAACGGACCTCACATCCTATCTCCAGGCCGACGACATATGGACAGTGGTACATCGTGTAATTTACAAGGCTTTTGAGGATATTAAAAAAGCTGATATCATTATTTGCAACACAGTCCAAGAACTTGAATCCGATACACTTTCGGCCCTTCACAGAAAACAGCCCACCTACGCAATTGGGCCGATTGTGTCCGGTTTCACTAACCAGACAGTGTCCACCAGCTTATGGTCCGAATCGGACTGCACCCCATGGCTCGATGGGAAGCCCAATGGGTCCGTTTTGTATGTCTCATTCGGTAGCCACGCTCACACCACTACTAAAGAAGACATTTGGGAGATAGCCCATGGGCTATTAATGAGTGGGGTAAATTTCGTGTGGGTGATCCGGCCCGATATCGTGAACTCGGGAGAGACGAATTTTTGCCCGTTGGATTTGAAAATAGCATGGAAGAGAGAGGGTTGATCGTGCGGTGGTGCACCCAAATTAAGGTTATCTCGCATCCTCGCGGTCGGAGGGTTTTTGTCGCATTGTGGGTGGAATTCGGTCCGGAGAGTATATCGCAAAGTTCCTTTAATATGTTTTCCTCTATTCACGGATCAATTTACTAATCGTAAATTAGTGGTTAACGATTGGAAGATCGGAATTAATCTATGCGATAGGGCATCGATCACGGGAGGAAGTCGAAGAAAAGATCGGATATTTGATGAGTGAGAAGACTTCTATGGAGTTGAGGAATGGTATCAAGGAGGTGAGTAGGACCATGGAAAATGCATTGACAATTGATGGATCATCTGAGAAAAACTTTAAGCTACTTATTGAGGATATAAAGGCCCAAATGAATATAAAAACAGGGCCGGCCTTTGAAGTAGTAGATCGATCAATGGAGCATGCTTGGGCTCCCACAACAGTAAATATTTGTGAACAAACAATCTAGTGCTTGTAAGTTATATGATTCAATGGGCTAGATTAGGCATTAGCCAGTAGTTTCTACTTTTCGACTTATATGCTTGTAGTTAAAAACGAAAAGTGGTAATGGGTCAAAGACTCAAAATGACCACTTCTATAATGATAAAAATGAAAATTAGCTATCTTTTGGACACAAATGTTTTTTAATCATTTTTGCATAACAAGAGATATTCATACATTTCTAGCATATTTGTTTGATATTTGGTCTATTTTCCTCTTTTCCACTTATCTTTCTCTACATCCTCTTACTCTCCATTTCAAACTTTTTAAAAAATCCGAATATGTAATTTTCGTTTTGTATATACAATAGGGGTAATGAATTATAGATCTCAGAAAAATAATTAATTTGATATATTATATATGCAAAACGGATTTGAAACGGAAAGTTATGTGAATTTAAAGTTTTTTGAAGAAAACCACCACCATTTGGCCTAGTGGTATCACTACCTCCAATGTGTGGGAGGTCGTGGTTCTATCCCAAGTGAAGTGTATGTGCATAATCTCAAAAAAAATGAAAAAAAAAGTATTTTGAAGAAAAAAAAAGCTGGTTATAATAAGTGGGTAGTTTGAGCATGAACTCGATATCTAGAGACTAGAGAGTAGTCTGAGCATTAACTCGATATCCAGTTATTTGCAGAAAAACAAAATAACTGGTTATAATAAATGAGAGTAGTCTGAGCATTAACTCGATTTTCCAGTTATGTAACTGGATATCGAGTTATCACTGGTTTGACCAACGTCCACAATAAAAGCTGAAAACTCAATATTAAGTTATGTAACTAGATATCGATTTTTCATAACTCAATATTGAGTTATGTAACTGGATATCGAGTTACATTTAACTCGATATATAACTGAGAACAAGATCTTAAGCAAACTCGACAAAACAACTCATGAAAACAATAGTATTCGATATCTAGTTATGTAACTCGATATCGAATAACAGTAACTCGATATCGAGTTATGCGATGAAAATTCTTCGCATCTTTCTCATTCACGCCAATCACCATCAACAGTGCAATAAGGTTTTCAATCAAAACTTAAATTATCTAAACCATAAAAATTCTTCAACCTAACACTAAATCATAACCCAAATAACTATAAACTAACTAAAGAGGAAATTGCACTTTTAGTCCCGTGAGATTTGAGCTGTTGCAATTATAGTCCCACAACTTGCATATTTAGTCTCAATCTTAAAATTTGAGCATAAAACATCCCATATGAATTCATGTGTTGCAAATTTAGTCCCATTCTGTCAAAATATTAACGGAGCAACAACGTGCATGTTATTTTGGTTAGCTAGCCATCTGAAATGCACGTAATTCTATTTTTTTTTCCCTAAAAACAAAATGTAGCCATCCCACTTTTTTGCTTTTCTACTTAGCCTTTGAGTAAGTTGTTAATTGATGTGTAATTTTTAGAAGGTGAAGAAAAAAACTAGTAGACTACGAGGTATAATTGAGCAAAATAAATTATGCTAATCTAGATCACCATAAAAAAACTACATTATCTTATCGGTCGGTTTTTTTGTATATATAATATATGATATAAATAAATAAATATATATGATATATATTATATATAAATATAATTATATATAAAATATATGTTTAATATAATATTTTGGTTAAATCGGTTAATTTGGTTAATTTTGAACCGAATTAACAGTATAACCGAAATTCTTCAAAACCTTTAATCATTAACCGAATCGAAATAATTCGGTTACCAACCGAATTGATTCGGTTAACAGTTAACCAAAAAAAAAATCGGTTAATTGAACACCCCTATTCCTATCAAACCAAGATGTTTTTTAGCCATTTTGGGGTGTGAAAAACTCAATTTGCCTTGATTCAATTTAATCGCACAAAAACACATCATCTTTATGACTTGACATCGAGTTCAGAATTCGACATTGAGTTACTGTAAATTGTAACTCGACATCCAGTTCTCACACTTATTATAACCCAATTATTTTGTTTTTCTCCAAAAAACTTTGAATTCACATAACTTTTTCGTTTTAAATCCTCTTTTTGATATCTATAATTCAACACATATATTGCATATTTAAAAATGAAAAATACAGGTTTGATTTTTAAAAAAAGTTTGAAAGAAAGAGTAAGAGGATACATAGAGATAAATGAAAGAAAGAGAGAGAAAATATCAAACAAACATACTAGAAGTGTATGAATGTCATTTTATACCCCAAAATGACTAAAAAAATGTGTATATAAAAGATGACTATTTTTCATCTTTTTTATTTTGTAAATGTACCATTTCCACTTATTTTAATATGTAGTGGATTAATATAACCATAACTTTCACAAGACTAATTAAAAAAATGAAAAAGTCCAAGGAATTTCCCTCCAAAATGGGACTTTGACGGATCTGTCAGTTTGATGGATTAATATAACCATAACCATAAGAAATTACATCACTTATTTTCGCATTATAGTTGTCTTACTTTCATTAACTCTCAAATGCAGAAAAAACGTAGCCTATCTATAGCCGTGAACAACCAGCTACCATTACATGCCTTTAATTACTAGCACTAAATTTTTTGGCCAAATATTGCATCAAAGTCAATTTGGTCATGCTTCTTATAAATTTAATTTGGACGGCTAAAGTGATTTCAAATTAAATTTTGATAATAAAGTGAATATATATAGGTTCACTGTTCTCTAAGTTCCCTTAAATTATCATAGCTTAAGATGTATCCAAAACATCATCAGAATCCGAAATAACAACAAGCTTTGTACATCTTGACAGTCTAACATCCTTTTCTTCAATTATATATAGGGTTGGCGGGTTTGAAGTACTGGTTGATTTTAATGATTTATTAAGAGAAAATTGCATCGTTAGTCCCACAGGAATTGGTTTGTTGACCAGTAGTCCCATACTTTGCATTCTTAGTCTCATAGTTTATTATTATTAGCATTCAAAGTCCCACAAGAGTCAAAAGTTGCAAATGTAGTCCCTTGACCGTCAAAAAACTAACAGAGTATTACACGTGCATCTCACGTGCACGTTAGTCGTTAATCAAACCCTGTGTTTCATTTTGAGAAAATTGCATCGCTGGTCCCACATGAATTGGCCTGTTGCACCCGTAGTCCCATACTTTGCATTCTCAGTCCCATAGTTTATTTTGTTAGCATTCAAAGTCCCACAAGAGTTGAAATTTGTGGAAATTATCGCAATGGCAAAGAACAGTTCGGCGAATTACTTTTATGGTGAAAATAATTATTTATGTGCTTAAAACGTCTAACAAATATTTTACAAATACATAAATTAACAATTAAAATCAAAATAATTGAAAATTTATTTGATAATTATTTCAAGAATTTAGAAATTAGCAAATAATAAATTTAAATAAACAAAAATAAGTCCTGAAAATTAAAATATGAAATTGCAAAGTTTATTTAATAAATCTAAAAATAACTAATTAAAATTATTGAATATATTCTGAAAATTATTTGGGTAAATCCAAATATTACCAAAATAATATATAAACCTTATTTAGTAATCTAAAATATATTTTGAAAATTTTAAATTTTATTAAAATGATTTAAATTTAAAAACAAAAATTTGAAAAATAGTTAAATAAATCAAAAAATTATATATAACTAAATTTGAAAATTTATTTTAATTACATTATTAAAATATTTTTATTCTTTAATTATTATTCAAATTTTAATTTTTAATACAAAATTATTCAAATAATATTTAAATTTTTATTATTAGATTGGCCAAATAATGGTTAGATTTTGTTTTGATAGTTCTTGGATTTATTCAAATAGTTCTCAAAATTTATTCAATAATTTTTAGATATTGCAAAGTTTATTCAATATGAAATTGCAAAGTTTATTTAATAAATCTAAAAATAACTAATTAAAACTATTGAATAGATTCTGAAAATTATTTGAGTAAATCCAAATATTACAAAATAATATCTAAACCTTATTTAGTAATCTAAAATTTATTTTGAAAATTTTAAACTTTACTAAAATAATTTAAATTTACAAACAAAAATTTGAAAAATAGTTAAATAAATCAAAAATTTGTATATAACTAAATCTGAAAATTTATTCAATAATTTTTAGATATATGAAATAATCTTTTAAATATTATTTCAAATTTTTAGAATTAATTCAGTATTTTTTTTAAATTTTTTCAATAACATTCATAATTTATTTTTGCATTTTATAAATTTATTTTCATATATTTATATTTTAATTGTTGATTTTTAAACTCTTAAAAATATTTTTCAGATTTATGTCCATGTATCCATATATTAATTTCTAATCAATAAATTTATAAAAAAAAATTTAGACTTATTTTTGCCTCATAGATAATTAGAGGAGGAAGAACTCATTTTTATTCTCAAGATTTTAGAGCAAAAATGAGTGAAATTTGAGCTTGCACTTGTTTTTTGCAAAAACAAGGTTGACCTAATTTTTTTCTCCAAATTGACCATTTAACGGAGATGGCAGTTGTTGGTGTTAAAAAACTAACGGTGGGACTATATATGCAAGATTTTGCTTCGTATGAGACCATTACGTAGATATGGGACTACAGGTGCAACAGACCAATTCCTGTGAGACTAAAAATGCAATTTTATCGATTTATTAGGTAGCATATCTGTTTTCTGTTAATTTCTCAATTTTGGGGTTTAGGGCCATGCTATAGAAATCTGAAAGGATCGGCCGATTTGACCGGTTAAACTGGGAATCGGTGGTTGGACAAATCTGGTTTGCCCCTAGAAACCACTTTTGGTAAAAAGACGGTTGAATTTGTCAAAACAGGCCAAAAAATGGCCAAAACATTGTGTGATTATTTGAATTTTGGGTCATATAAGATACTTTTTTAATTAGGTTGGTTATTTGATACATTTTTCATCTTTAAAATATAGGTAAAGACATGTAACTGATCGTCTGACGGGTCAAAATTCGTCAGACGGATCCTAACCAAACCGAATGATAATTTTGGAAATATCACACGGTGATATTTTTGTTATATTTTTGTTGGCATTGACATTTGTTTAGCGTAGGCGGTATCATAATATCACTAGAGTCCTGAAATGTATTACTTTCTTCTCAAGTAGTTCCCCTAAAAATTATTAATAGTTCTCTTGAAAAATATTTTTGTAGTTCTCCTTAAAAGTATTGGGTTTTTCCGTAAAAAATATTAGTATTTCTCCGAAAAGTATTAATTACCCCCCTCCTCAAAAGATATATTGTAATTCCCTTGAAAAATATTAATTTTTTCTCTGAATAGTATTAGTTTTTTCAAAAGGTATTTAATGTTAGTAATTCCCTAAAACATATTCATTTTTCCCCTAAACAATATGAGTAGTGACTTGAAAATTATTTAGCAGTCACCTGAATATGTAACCATCTTTTTAGATTCACAATGGATATGCTGAAATAGTTGAAGATACTAACCACTCAAAACGCTAGGAAAATATGATTCTTACATTTTAAGGCTCGCAAGTAATACTCTGTATTTCTTGTGCATCCTCTTTCCTCATTTTTTCCACCAAATCCTTGAGAAATTGATCAAAATTTCTCTCTGAAGATCCATCCTCAGCCAATGCATTATGCGTTATGCTCCTAATATATTTCATTTGAGTCTTGATGACATCTGATGTTTCTCCACTCATCAACTTCTTAATCTTCTCTGCTACTTCGTCCCGATTAAACGACACTCCATCATCACAAAGGTTAATCCCAACCTTCCAATCATCGACAACTAATTTCCTATTAGTAGGTTGATCATACTTAACCGGATAACAAATCATCGGAACACCACACCATATGCTCTCCAATATCGAATTCCAACCACAGTGCGTCAAAAATCCTCCAACTGCTCGATTTGAAAGCACGTCATTTTGATTGCACCACGGAACAGTCAACCCTCTATCCTTAACATCATCCTCAAACCCGACCGGTAAAACACGCGTGTCATCAATGTAGCTCACAATCTGCGGTCGGATTGCCCAAATAAAATTTACTTCACTGAGAACAAGTCCTTGAGCTATTTCTTCAATTACCTCCTTATTGATCTGAACAGAGCTACCAAACGAGACGTATAAAACCGAGCCGGCAGGCTTGGAATCGAGCCATTTGGTGCAGTCTATTTCGGAAAGCATGCTCTTGGAGATATTGATCTTTGTAGAATTCTTGGAAAAATTAATGGGGCCTATTGCATATGTTGGGTGTTTTTGGTTCAGGGCTGATAGAGTGTGGGATTCTAGTTCTTGCACTGTGTTGTGTAATATGAAATCTGCATTCTTAACATTCTCAAATGCCAAGAAAATAATCTTGTGAACGTTTTTTGTATCATCAGATTCTTGAAAATATGCCATCAAGTCCTTTGTACTGATCGACTCGATTCCGGGGATGTAATTTATGGCGCGCTCATCATTGTCTGATACATGATTGCAGAAAACTTTAAAGTCATATTGAAATCAAGAAACTGATTAAGTTGCAATTTTAGTTCTGTGACTAAACTACAAGGGTTTTGGTCGCGGGAAAAATCTACGTGTCCACATGTTCGGGTAAACCTGCTGATTTGGAAATTAATTTCTCTTACGTGGACATCCTCCAAACGAGTTTTTATTTCTGGAATTTTTGTTCCAATTCACTCAGGGGATGTCCGCAGGTTTAACTGAAAATGAGGACATTCGGATTTTTCCGGCGAGGTTTCCAAATTTCGGAGGGCCAAATGACAGAAATTGAGGTACTTTCGAAAATTATGGGTTATTTTTGCAAGACCATTTTAACTACAAACCTATAGTTACACGACTAAAATTACAATTTATCCCAAGAAATAAAAAAAGATGGGCAAAGTTGAAAATACATACCTGTACGTGGAAAATGCCCATTTTCTCTTAGAAGATCCAAGTAATAACTAATAGCAAACACCATGGCTGGCTCTGTCCAGAATGAGACATTTACTAGATTGTACTTGTTGGCAATTGTTCCGGTCCATGAATAAACAGTGTCAGTAACCAACAATGGAGACAAAGATAGATCAGATGACTTAATTATTTTTCCTACAAATTCATCAACTCGAGATGGGAAATTATTGAACAAAGACTCCCAGAACTCTCCGACGTTAACATTTCTGTCGAATTCCAGAGGAAAACCATCAGAGATCGTCGTGTAACGTATGTCAAGACCAGAATTACGAGCTTCGGAGAAAATATCAATTTCATGATCACTACTAGTAGTAATTGTGTTGTCATGGGATTTTGATATTTGATGGTGAAAATGTTGGGTAAGAACAAAAGTGATTTTAAAACCCTTTGAAGCTAACTTGATTGCTAGATGGACAAATGGGTTGAGATGACCTTGGTAAGGGAGTGCTATCATTATAGCATGTGGCTTCATTACAACCTTATCCTCCATTTTTGTCTGAAAAATCAAACAGAAGATGAAGTTTTATTATAACTTGATGGTTATAAATTATAATCAAGAATCAAAATAAGGATGCAATTTTGGAAATATACTGACACGTTTTGTGGGAGATTTTAATGAGAGAAAAGTCTTCTTGTAGATAGCCTAGCTAGTGATTAAATAAATTTACAGCTCCATGTTACTTGAACAATATAAAGCATAAGCTGCCAATTAAGGGGCCTACTTATAACAACTGCACATTTAATTGGCAAATATAAGTTTAGATCTAACTTCATTTCCACACGTCCTGGACTTGGATGAAAATAATTCGGAATACGTCCTATCACTGGGGCCCGACTGACCCGCCCCCAATAAAAGAGGTATCTCAAGTGAATGCTGCTCAAGCGTGCAGTGGTATTTGAACGCCCACTCTGACGCTGTCAGACATTTATTATGAATTGGTCAGACCGTTAAACTATGCCAAGACACAATTGGGACTTGTATAAAACAAATTGATTTTAAAAGTTAGGTTAAATGCTAGTTGAATCATATAATTTAACAGTTAGAACCTAGAAATTATTTTTCACATCAAATTCTAACAATTAAAGTTTGGGATAATTACAAAAACCACCCCTGATGTTTGAGCTAATAACCAAAAACACCCTCAAATTACAAAAATCCTCTTGAGATTTGATTATGTATTACAGTTTACTTCCTTCATAGGCAAAAATATTTAGGGGTATTATTTCAGTTATCATCTTACATTTAAGGCAGAATCAAACCTCGGGGTGTTATTTGTAATTTTGAAACTTCTCTAATGTTTCTTGTAATTACCTCAAACCTTAAGGGTAATATTTGTAATTATCCTCAATTTTTATCCTTAATTTTTTTCTTCGTCGACATACCACAGTGTTATTTTATACATCATTAGACATTGTGAGTTGTTATAGTTATGCTTTTAGATTAATTTTTTTAAAATAAATTTACACCATTTTTCTGCAACACCAAGTATTCATACTTGGCTTTTTAAGATTAACACTACTTTTTAAAGGATGAACCCCATCCTCTACTTTTAGATCGATCACCACACAAGAAATCTCTCTCCATCCTGCTACTGGGAGAATTGAACCTCCATGATGTGGGCCAAAGAAATGAGACAACACAATATCAATCACATGGAAGGAAGTCAATGAAAAGATTAGATATTTGATGAATGAGAAGACTTCTAAAGAGTTAAGGAATGCTACCAAGGAGGTGAGTAGAACAATGGAAAATGCATTGACAATTGATGGATCATTGAGAAAAACTTTAACCTACAAATGAATAAAAAACAGGTCGGCCTTTGAAGTTGTATATCGATCAAGGGATCATGTTTGGGCTCCCACGACAATAAATATTTAGTTGCTCCCAAAGCGTCCTCCTCTCGCCGATCAACCTCCAAGTCGAACTCCTCCGCGAAACACGCACAAGGGGGGGAGGGGGCTCCTGATACCCTCTCCGATGCTTAAGTTAGTGACTTGGAAGAGAAGCAAGAGGCAAGAGAAAACAATGTAACAAAGAAATGAGATTAGGTTTAGAATGAACTGGGCCGCTTTTATACATTAGCTAGGATTAAGGTTTCCATAAAATTCGGGATCTCATTACGATTTGGTGTCGAGTCATCATTAGGTTAGGATCGGATCTTCTAAAAACCCTAATTTTACGCCTCTAAGACCTCGGTCCGAATCGACCGAGACGCCGTACTACTAGGCCTAAGCCACCGGGCAAATGTATTAACACGTCCCTTAAGACAAACTTCCGAGTCCCCTTACTCTCGTGGCCGAATCGAACTTGATCGGCTCGGCTCCTTCTTCATGACTTATGGTATTTTTCACCGCAGCCCCAAACGAACTTACAAGATCAAACCAACGCCCTTCAATGGACCAACTCGATCTTGGCGAGCCCAAGAGGGTTGTTCAATACTCAATACTCATGGCAAAGAGCTAACCCCATACACTAGGTCTTACCAGACGCCCCAATGCTCACGGCCTAGCCAGTCACCACTCAATGTTTATGGGCTTAGCAAGTCGGCCCAATACACTACGCTTCGTTATTTCAATATTCAAGGCTTAGTAGAGGTCACCCAATATGTTGGGCCTTATAAGTTCAACCCAATACTAATAGGTGTGCGCCAAATTTCACCCTTATCAATATTTGTGAACAAACAATTTAGTGCTTGTAAGTTATGTGATTCAATGGGCTAAAGTAGGCATTAGCTAGTAGTTTCTACTTTTCGACTTATATGCTTTGCAGTTAAAAAAAAAAATAGGTCGTGTAATGGAATTAGTTTTCAAATCCAACATTTGTTCCTCTATAATACATAAAAATATTTCTTAAACTTTTCAAAAACATTGAATTTATCTATTAGTTAATTCATAAATCACGTGCCTGTATTTATTTTGCATCCCCCCCCCCCACCAAGCAATTAACAATTTCAGGGTATTCAGTTCCTTTTTTTCCCCTTTTTTGGAGAATAGGGAAAATTTAAATTACAAATAAAAAATACACTAAATATTAAAAATTATATATCACTATAAAATTAAATGGGTTACATAGGTCAATCGTGTCGACCCACCGATCGACCCGACCCGACCTATTTATTTTTCGTGTTATCCGTGTCCGACCCGATTTTGACCCGAACCGTTAAGGGTTGTACAGACTGCTAAATTCGTGTTAGGTTCGTGTCGTTATTATCGTCGTGTCACAAATTGACGCCCCTAGTATTGATTTCTAATGTGCTTGTTACGTGGAAGGAAGGATGTAAATTGTGTTGAATAGTCGTAAGAAAAGATGGTTCATAAAAAATAAAAGTGACTTATTACTTGGTTATATTTTCAATTAATGTTGAATTTGACATCATGTGTTACCTCAAGATAGTTTTGGTAGTTTTATGGAGTTAGTTATAAATTCATAATTTAATTTTAATAAAATTATGTGAATAACGATACAAATAGTTTATGTTGTGTTGTAATAGTTTATTCATAATTTGTAAATTTGCCTCCTGAACTATACATAAGCTTTTCACATGATCACTCATTGGGTCACCGTCGGTGGAATATTAGCCGAAGATTCCTCCACATGCAAGACCATGAGGGTGGAATCATCTTTTACATCAAATCAGTTGGATGTTGTTACAATTAAATTTACTTTTGTGGATAAAAAATTAAAAAAGAAAGATAATATATACATATATACATTAATTTCTTATTTTTAAAAACTGAAGTGACAAAGTTAAAATGTGCAAAGTTCAGGTGGGCAAGCTAAACATTAGAGCATTGGAAAAAAACATGTCGGTCCAAATTTTCATCGAACCGCATTTCTCGTGGCCCAACTTAGTCATCAAGTGTATTTTTGATCGATCTTTTGGGCTTCGAGCCATTTAAGCGAGGGACAAAATAGGTCCGATCCTTTTCACCACTAAAATAAAACTCACCCAACCTTATATATAGGATGGTTGGGTCGGACCAATTTTGTCGACTCTAGTGAACATCATGTAAAGTTCGGATGAAAATTAATGAAAGGTGATTTTGCCCTGATGCACCCTACCCATGGGTAGAGTTGTCAATTTGACTGTAGGGTGCGGCCAAAATCGTCGAGCAAGTGGGGAAATTGGCCGGGCCGCCCAAAATTGCTTCGGGCCGCTATTTTAGGGAGCTCAACCCACCATATATGAAAAATACATTTAATTTACTGGGCCATCGACTGGCTGGTGGTCGGTGTTTCGGGCCTAATGGGCCTTACAGGGCCAAATAGGCCCGACACTTTTCGGGCTAGCAAAATCATAGCCCATCCCGGCCCTATTGCCGGACCAGATTTTTGACAGCTATACCCATGGGGAATCGAATCTTCCGGAAATGGTCGTAGGGAGCTGCATGGCAATTAAACCTTCATTTTATGTTCTACCAAATGCAGCTAAACTTGAAATTAATATTCCATTAGTTGTTTGTCTCATATAGGAGTCTAGAAACCCAAATTTGTAAACAAGAGGAAAAAGAAAGGCGCGCATAAAATTTTCTCTCATTGTTTTAAGGAAAAATCTTTTGTCAGAGACTCAGAATCATTGGGCTCAATAGAGAAACCAAAAACTCTGGTCAAAAAAAAAAAAAAAAGAAACCAAAAACTAAATTGAACACCAGGTAGAATTCATGAGATCCATCGTATTCTGTGAAAAGGGACACACAAGAATGATCCATAAAAATTTCTCAAAAAAAAAAAAAAAAAAAAAGATTGATCCATAAAAACTGAATTTGGTCAATAAATCCTCTGTATGCACCTTTCCCTAAAAGATATGTAGCAGAGAAGAACTATTTTTCCTGTACAGCTGTATTTCACTCTCATCCACCTATAGGAAGTCCAAAACCAGTTGTAATATTTAATATTTAGGGAAAAATACAAAATTAGTCCTGCATCCATATGTATTGCAACATTAGTCCTATAACTTTTGAAATTGATATTTTAGTCCTGTATCTTTTGTTTTTTATTGGTCCAATAAGTTTAAAATATTTGTGCAATTTTGGTTTATAAGTTTTAAGTTGATGCAAATTTGGTATTGACGGTTATTTCAATATTTTAATTTTTCCCAAATGCTCTTGATAGTTAAAATAATCAACATACCTAAGATCAAATATAAAATGGTATCGGAGCTTATATTTTATTTACTTATCATGTAACGATGGAATAATTTTAGATTCAAGAATCACATCAAAATTCGAGGTATGAGTTCTAGATGCATTATTTCCTAATTATTAAAATACAAAGACAAATACTTAATTTGGCAAAATTGGTTATTTTAAATAATTGACGACAATTAAAAAATAAAAAACTAAAATTATCAAATCATAAAAATTACATGATTAAAATTGTTATTTTTGCTAATATATGGACAAAATTATAGCATGACTCAAAATCGCAACTTCAAAAGTTACTTACCAATATTTCAACACCCCTTGGATACATAACCAATTTTGTAATTTTTCCTAATATTTATAACCCAAGATTCTCCACACTAGATGAAATATTTAATGTTTTAATATATACACATCTACAACTCCCAAAAAGCCACACCCCACCCAATATTTCCCTCTTAAAAATTAACTCATATTCTTGTAGCACGATTCGTATAAAAACCCAGCCAGTATAATACTCAAAACAAAGCAAAGCGAAGCAAAGGAGACAAAAATGGCGGCGACCAGCAAAAACCAGAAGCCCCACGCTATAATGATATCATTCCACCTACAAGGCCACATAATCCCTTTCGTAAACCTAGCCCTAAAACTTGCCTCAAAGGGCTTCTCAATAACCTTCGCCCATCTCGATTTCATCCATCACCAGATCTCCAAATCTCACTACAACACCACAGAAATCGACATTTTTGCCCAGGCCCGAAGCTCGGGGCTCGACATAAACTACACAACAATCAGCGATGGGTTTCCCGTTGAGTTCGATCGGGCCGCCAATTTCAACCAACATTTGGAGTCTTTTATGTATAAATTTCCAGATAAAGTAGACGAATTCGTAGGAAATTTAATTTCATCTTCAGATTCTAATTATTTCTTGATTGCTGATACTTTTTCAATTTGGTCTGCAAAAATCGCGGAGAAATACGGTTTGGTGAATGTTTCTTTCTGGACCGAACCGGCTTTGGTTTTCTCACTGTATTATCACTTGGATCTGCTTAAAAAAAACGGCCATGTCCCCGTTAATGGTCGAAAAGAAATTGTGGATTATATTCCTGGAATCCCGTCGATTAATACGAAAGACTTTATGTCGTATTTCCAGGATTCCGATTTACAGTTGTTGCACAAAATAATATTCAGAGCATTTGATGTAGTGAAAAGCGCGGATTTTATTTTGTGCAACACGGTTCATGAACTGGAAATAGAAATCATCTCAGCTCTACAGCAAAAACAACCGTTTTATTCAATCGGCCCGATTTTCCCGGCGGATTTCTCGAAAACTGCTATTGCCAGGAGCCTATTGCCAGAATCCAACTCCGATGAATGGTTAAATTCAAAATCCCCTGGTTCTGTTTTGTATGTTTCGTTTGGTAGTCTTGCTAAGATTGATAAAAAAGTGATTTTCGAAATTGCGGGTGGGCTTTTGCTTAGTGAGGTTAATTTTATCTGGGTTATTCGGCCCGGGATTGTGGATTTTGACAGTGGTGGGATTTTTCCTGAAGGATTTGAGGATGTGACGAGGGATAGGGGCTAATTATCCCCTGGTGTGCACAAAATCAGGTGCTGTTGAATCCAGCGATCGGAGGGTTCTTGACGCACTGTGGGTGGAATTCGGTGCTGGAGAGCGTGTGGTGTGGTGTTCCGATGATTTGTTATCCTTTGTTTACTGATCAGATAACGAATAGGAAATTGGTGGTGGATGATTGGAGAGTTGGATTGAATTTGTGATGGAGAGTTTATTACAAGGGATGAAGTTAAGGAGAAGATTGGGATTTTGATGAGTGGGAAAAGGTCGGATGAGTTAAGGAAGGAAATTGGGAAAGTGAGGAAAATATTGGAAAGTGCTTTGACTAAGGATGGTTCTTCGGAAAGAAATTTTGATTGTTTTGTTGAGGATGTGTCGGATGAAATATTTAAGAAATGTAAGAAAATGTAAATATGTAATTGATTTAAGTTTTGTGAAGTTTATTAAGGATGTAGAGTTTTTTTTTTTTTTTTTTCAATAAAAAAGGTTTAATAAGGATAAAGTTCCGTGATAAAAGAAAATTGTGGACTTGAATTTTAGAAATATACTGAGCTTTTTGGTGAAGAAAATCACATTTTAGTGTTTCTAAATGTTAGCTTTTGTTTATGCTATAATCAATGTTGTAAAAAGTATTAAGCATTAATCGGCCAAGATTAGGGCAGCATGGAAATAGCTAGGCGCGGGGCCTATTCGGAAGGCGATCGGGGCAGATGGTTGGTACTAATTGAGGTTATGTGCGGATTTTTACAATGAAGCTATATAATCGAATCTAAAAGTAAACATGAGTGTTTTAGATTTTAATTCTCGCTTTTGGTTTGAATTTTTCACAAACATGCATGCACTTTAATAATTTTTTCATCAAACACTCTTAATCTCTAATTCTATTAGCAAACACTGACAATTTCTAATTCCGAACGTTAGGTAACTCTAATTCTATTTGCAAACACTGACAATTTCCAATTCCGAACATTTTTACCAAACGCTCTCACCATTTCCACAAATCCAAGCAGACAGGAATGCAATGAGAACCTAATATTTGTTTGCTTATGTACTCATTCATGTTTCAATATTCTTTAAATGAAATTAGGTCCTCCTCGTCTCTTCTTTATGTTTTCATTATACTCTTCTCAAAGATGTCGTCTTGGAATTGGTCCTATGATAAACACACCCCTGCATCACTATCATCTATATAGATCATAGAGTAGTTCAATCATATAGCATATAAATAAAACATTTTTCCATATTTTAATTTACTCTTATCAAAAATTAACAAAATTGGAAAAAAAATGCCCGAGAGAAAGCTTCATGCTATCATGATTGCATTCTCCTTCCAAGGCCATATTACACCATTCATCAATCTAGCTCTCAAGCTTGCTTCAAATGGCTGCTCAATCACTTTTGTCCACACTGAATTTGTCCACCACATGTTGTCCAAAGCCCACCACAGTGTCGAAGAGGTCGATTTATTCTCCGGGGCACGAAAATCGGGTCTTGACATACGTTACACGACGATATACGATGGTTTTCCACCGGATTATGACAGGATTCTCAAATTCAACGAGTATTGGGAAACTATTTTACGCGATTTTCCATCTCGTGTGGATGAATTAGTAGGAAACGTAATACTGCAGTCTGATGAATCTTTGGTTCATTTCTTGGTTGCTGACACTTTTTATTCATGGCCTGCAAATGTTGCTAAGAAATATAATATCTTGAATGTTTCTTTATGGACTGAACCAGCTCTGGTATTTTGGATAGACTATCACTTGGATCTTCTCAGAGAAAAGGGTTATTTCCCATCTAGAGGTATGTGTCCTAAATTCCTCCTGAATTAGTCATTCTTTGGGTAGTTAAAAGAAAATATTTTGAGATTTAGTCTTAGAGTAGGTCTTTTGTAAGACAATCACGCGGTCGACGGATGATTGCACTTTTAGTGTAAAAAATGACACTTTTAGTGTGAAAATGATACTTTTAGTGTAAAAATGATACCTTATCTGAATACACTAAAAGTTTTCACAATTATTAGTTTTATTGAGATAATAAATCAGTCGAATTAGTTGATATTTCATTTAAAGAGAAAATCAAATATGTTAACGGATAGGGCCAACCGAATCCAAAAGAATGAATACACAAACAAATAAGAGGTAAAACATTAGGGACGACAAATGTGTGTATATGTATTAAGTGATAAATTATTTATTTAAGTGATAAATGTAAATTTGAAATTAGATAGAATTTTCGTTACAGACATATGACACATATCAATCGGCAATGATGTCTGTTACGGGCCTGCTGAAGGATCCATAACCATTTCGCTGGTGGGCTCGATTAAAGCCCAAAATGAAAGTTAAATAGGAAATTACTAGGAAATTCCATGTGTACAGGTGTTATCTGAGGACCCAAATTCCAAATCTGGTCCCATTAATTAATAATTAGTGGTAAATAAAGATTGCCTTTTTTTTGCTTAACTACTGCATAAACACAAGCACTTTTAATTAAAATAAGCAGCCTGTGGAGAAATAAACTAATCTATGATTAAGGATTCCCATCCCCTAACGACACGTTAATTAATTATACATTAATTAATATATAATGTCCCTATGATGGTCATATTTATCAATAAAAAAAGAATAATTACCGAGTGTTGGGTGTTAATCCTAATAAGACTGCACTTTTTATTTACCATTTTGCTTTGTTCGTTGTCCTTTTTAGGCGGCTTTTAACAGGAAAAGTTGAAAAAGTGCTTAAGTTTTTGCAGTTTGGGAAGTGACTACATTTGAAGCTTAATTTGAAAGTGACTAACGCTTATTTAGTGCTAGTGATAATTTTCAAAGTATAGTGTGGGGGTAGTATCCATCATTCATTTACATATAAAATATATTTATGCCAATGAGTGTAGATGAAAATGAATATTTACCAAATATATATTTCACTGTATAATACATATATATATATAGTATTGGTAAATACAATAATAGAGTTGGGATCAATATTCTTGTGCTACAGTGATCGAGACTTATGTTGTCAAGGTGATTGACCCGTGTTCGATTTTATACGAGTGTGTGAGTTCTCACCCTACTATTCTCCATTGTACTAAAAAAATACGATAGTATAATTTTTTTATGGGGCTTTTCAGACGAGATAATTAAATCCGGTTAATATACTTATATGTATATATGGACCCTTAATGGGTCTTTGATTATATTATTTTATTCTGTTTATATAGAGCCTTAATTATCATGGCTAATTTGCTATCTAATCATCAGGATTTTATTTCTAATTTTTTAATTTATGAATTTTAAAAGTCACCACGCGCTCATTGCTCTCTACACAAATAAAGAAATCAAAATTCATATTTATTTCCATTTTTTTTTAAATTTTCCAAGTTAAAATAGTTTTGACCTCATAAAAAAATTTGAAGTTTGAAGTCTCTCTCTCTCTCTCTCTCTCTCTCTCTCTCTCTCTCTCTCTCTCTCTCTCCTAGGGTGTGTCGCGGGGACTTTGGAGATGAGATGGGCAACCGAACCGATATCCGAACCAAAAATACCCGAACCGAAAATATCCGTTGACTTTTTGACTTTCTCCGAATCGAACCGTCCCGAAAAATTTTATGGTACGGTTCCGAGATTTTTGAAATATCCGTACTTTAAAGTATCGATCTGTCTCAGATCAACCGAAGATCCGAAACTAGGACCATTTTTTAAGAATTTTTTAATACATACATATATATTATTTTTATCTTATTTATATTTTGATATTGTGACACCCCACATTTAAATAACCTAGAAAATTATTTGCTATAATTATTATATTAAGTTTCACTTGATGGAGCTTATGTAAAAGTATATGTGCTATTACAACACATATTTTTGAAGTAATTCTAGTTGGAATTGTATTATTTATTATGAATTTATAATTTGAGATTGTGTTGCCCTTTATGATTGTAGTATTTATTTTGAGATTGTACTAAAAAATGGAATGTACTATGATTGTTTGGTAATTTTTACATTTATTTTTTATTTTTTCTTATTTTGTGTGTTTTCTTATGATTAATCTCTGCTTTTACCGTACCAACCGCACCAGTTCCGAACCGCCTTAGAAGATCTCCGTATCGAACCGTCTCAAAAAATATACGGTTCGAGATTTTACGGAGATTTTTTTTCTACGGTTGATTACGGAGATTGATTTTAAAATCTCCTTCTGGAGATTTATGAATCAATCTCTCTCTCTCTCTCTCTCTCTCTCTCTCTCTCTCTCTCTCTCTCTCTCTCTCTCTCTCCACAAACACAAACACAAAAACACACAATTGGTGGAGTGAAGGGGACCAGACGACAACGTCAAAGAGAAAATATTTTGATTTATTTCACTAAATCATTATTATTTTTGGTTTGCTGACGATATATAAGAATCCCAGCTGTTATAATAAATGATATATATTAATTGACTAAATCAATTCAAATAATATAATTATTCTTTAACAATATTAACTTGTTGCTAAAAATTGTCAACGCTTGATGCAATCCGCATCGACGGTTACACAATACAAGAACATATGACAAAATGTTTAAATTAACTCTTACATTTATTAAAAAAATAAAAAAAACATATAAAATATATAAAGCACTCATCCCTTATTTTTAGATATTGATTAATGCATATTATATTCATTATTCAGTACTAGATTGATAATCATTTTTCTCTTCAATGATTGCAAACACTCACTTCCATTAAGCTGCACTTATACCAATTAAACAACAATTTAGAATCATGTATTATTGGACATAAAAGACAAAAGGCGTGACATAAACAATGATTAAAAATTAAAAATTAATAAGTTAAATTTGCATATTGAGTGGACAAACAGATTAGTTGTATAGTGAACATTAATGAATTTATATGGAATAAAATAAGCTGATGCAGTGTGTTAAGGTTTCTAGATCTATTATAAGTTAATTTGTGTCTGAATACATCAGAAAAAAAGGCAATATCCAAATATATGTTTTCTTTTCTATTTTTTTTTTTTTTTGATAACTCGCCTGCAGAACTACGTCGACTATCGCCCGAGGACAAACTCGCTCCTCATTCTTTGCCGCCAAGGTAAACCACGCAGGATGTGCGCAGACGACTTGGCTAGTGTTTGGCGGTGGCGACGTATAACAGATCCTCCAGGTAAAGAGAACAATTATGTTCGATCCCTCAATCTACTAATAACGATTTCTCCCGAATCGAACCCACACGGATGCTATTCAAGATGAGTTCCCACCAAATCTTCACCGGCCGCATATGTATGGGAAGCGATTTGATAAATATGATTTCAACCCTCGACCTTCACCCCACAATGATTCTTGTGGTGGTAGGATTTGGCTGCCCACCTGGTTATGTTTTCTTTTCTAATAAGCACTTTAAAAAAAGCAGAAGTTCATCTACCAATGAATAAGCAGCACAGCTTGCAAAAAGCCAATGAACTTTTCAATAAAGAGATAAATTTTGAAAGTCTCGTGTAGGTGAGGTCCCTGCAGAAATTGAAGATTATAACTTATAAGCCACAAAAAATAAATTAATAAAATTAATAAATTAGAATAAATAAATAAAGAACGGCACCATTGAGATCTGAGAGAGGCGTGGACTACTTGACAATACTAAACTCTTCTGCATTATTGAAATTAGAGTGACATTTTTACTCCAACTTTCGCACATCCATAGATGTAAACGAGTCGAATCGAAGTGTAGAAAATGATATTGTTCGAGCATTTTGAATGTTAATTGAGTTTCAAAATTGTGTTTGGGCTTGTTTGATTATCAATCGAATCGGCTCGAACGAGCTTTGTGGAGTGAACATGTATCGAGCTCGAACGAGCTAGCTTGATATTTTTACACATATTTTATTTTTTTTACTAATCGAGTCGAGCTCGAACCGATCGAACTTTAATCTTATTGAACAGAAAAATGTGTTTAAACTTGGTTTATTATGTTAACGATCCAAGCTAGCTCAAACCAGCTTTTAACGATTGATCTCGAATCGAGTATCGAGTAGCTTGGTTCGTTTTTCAGACACAACAGAGAGCTGAAGAATTTAATTTAACGAATATATAATTATATATTATATATATTCTCTATTGTTTTGGTGTATTTTGACAAAGTAAATGTACACCGAGTAATTATAAACACGGTGATTTTTTTATAAGTTGAGCGTCAGTATAATTTGATACGGTACTATTATTATTCATTCGATATTTGACTTTCATTTTTACACATCACTAAAATTTAGCGTTCAATAAAGAAATAAAACAAATAATAATTGAACACTTGTCATATACTTAATAGTAATTAATTCAACTAGTTAAATAAACGTTTAGGAAGATTATTCAACACGTTAATCTGACTTCAAAATTCCAATTAAAAAGAATGTAAGGTTAACTGCTTTTCTTATCCTTGTATAATATAAATAGCTTATCAAAGTAGGAGTTGATTTAAGTTGTGTTTGGATTGACGAAAACTTTCTTTTTAATATAATACTTTAATTAGAATAATTCATGTTACATAAACTCCAAATGCTCGGATTTATTTGTTTTAGTCATTGTATTTAAGATGGGTTTTTTTCTTTTTTCTTAACATTTGACATTAATTATCCAATTCCCTTGTCCAAACACAAATGAGAATATACAAATACTATTATAAAATTGTTGACTTTCCCTTCATAACTTCCAAAATTGCCTTTCGTTGTAAGTAAATTAAAATTATACCTATATCCCCAACGTTGAATTTGATCACATAGTAATCGTTATTGGACGATTTCCAACATCCTTAATGAATTTTCTCATTCAAAATGGTTTTCATCTCATTATATATAACTTATTTGTTGAAGAGATCATATGATCAATATTAATAAACTATGGATAACGATGTAATGAACACAATAAAAAAAAATCTTATGGGTAAATCTCACACATTCCATAAAGCCAAATTCATATTTGGGCATATTAATTTGCAACCTCAAAATACACACAAATTAAGTTAATTAAGCAATTTCACGTAATATTGATTTTGTGTACACTTATAGAAGTTATTTACATGGTTAGGTTATGTCGGTTGATTGAAATTTATTTTACTATAATTCAAGAATTCAAATGAAGGTTGAAAGAAAGATAGGAAATTTAAAGAACATATCTGGGTAGTACAATTTTATCTTTACCATAGCCACAAACACCATAAAAATCAATCTCGTTATATCCAGCTCATGCCTAACATTATCTTTTTATTTTTATTTTGCTTCTGTCCAAAATCTATTTTCATGTTGACCTTGATAACATAATAGATTAATATTCCAATATTTATTGCATAATCTTATCTTAACATATAAAAATTGTCCAAAATGCTATGCAAAGTGTGGGACGAAGTCTCCCACAATTCATAATAGTAATTGACCATTATTACTAACGCCAGCCCCACAAAATTCAACAAAAAATTAATGGGTTTTTTTTTTATTAATTATTCCTTTTAAATTTGGATAATCAAACCACCAATAAAATTTGGACACAAACTCTCACAATGACCAAATGCTCCAACTAATATTTAGATTGTGGGCAATATATTCTTATGTCTTTTAGTGTCAATATAACAAAGTTTGGCTAGGTGTTTTGAAATTTTTTTTTTTTTTGAATTTCCTAAAATGAAATATGTACTTAACTCCAAAACTTACAACTTAGAAAAATAAACAGTGAAAATTCAACTTTGGACATAATAGATTCTAGAATATTAATTACTTCAGAAAAAGGCATTTATCAATTATAACCAAATGCATGAATCCTTAGGCTATATTTGGATTTGAAGTTAAAAAATTTAAATTCATAATAACACACTTATTTTATGTTGTTTGGAGAATTTACCTAGCTGTATTCGAATGGAAAACTTTTGAATTTAATAAAAAAAAAAATTGGGTACAAGATTTCAAATTTGAAATTCACCGTAACCATTCAAAACTGAAATTAAAGGATTTGAACGCATTATTTCATGGTATTATCCAAGAGAAGTAAAATAAGTTTATTATTTTAAAGCATTAACTTTAAATTCATCAATTTAAAAATGGTGCTTTTCATGCTCTTCCAAAGTCCTCAAGAGTGTTTCTACTATTTCATAGATGTATCAAAACTAGCTTGGCCAGGTGGTCGGCCCAATCGGCAGGTAATAGGGTCGGACGGACCGTAATATTGTAAGTTAGAATAAAAACATGTCTATTCGACTCAAAATCCCAAATTGACATGACTTTTCATGTATATTTCATGGATTGGGTTGGGTCGGGTTTGATCTCTCAAAAAAACATGATCCGATGGAATTTTGCCCCATTTTTTTCTCTTTGGTCCGACGGGCAAGTATCATCCGGTCAGGCCGACCCATTTGACAACTTTACTTTTCTTTCTATAAATATAATACAATAAAACTATTTATAGACTTTTAAGAAATATTTTATATATATATATATATATATATATATATATATATATTAAAAACAATTTAAAGAAAAGATACTCCAAAAATAATGCATCACCCCACCCACCTTAACAAAGTCTCCTTTTAGCCCACCATTAGGGATGGCAATGGGGGGGGCGGGTGGTGAATACCGGACCCGCCCGTGCTAGTTACCCCCGCCCGCCCCCCCCGTGCCCCGCCACGGTCCAAAATGGCTGCCCGTGTCCACCACATGCGGGCGGGTCCGCCCGCCCCGCCCGTTTTGAATTTTTGAGTTTAAAATTAATTTAACAAAGTGTATATTTTTTTATTTTTTTGTGAAATTTAAATATATTTTTATATTTTTATAATATTCTATAATGTATTATTGTAAATGTATTTTTTTGTGAAAGCTAAATGTATTTTTTATTATTATAATATCATATAATAATAATATTAATGTATATATATCCATGGGGCGGGGGGTATAAGGCAATTACAATACCTGACTCCGCCCGCTGCACGTCTGCGGGCGGGTCCGCCCCGCCTGCCTCTCGAACGGCAGGTCCGCCCCGCCCCAAACTCCACGGGTCAGGTCCATATTGCCATCCCTACCCACCATTATTCTTTGCAGCCTTTCACCCTCTCTTTAGCTTCCACCCACCAAACGCCTCTCTATAAATTTACACCCTAAATCCCAAATTCACATTTCCTTCCTTTCAACACAGAACAATAAAAACAAAAACAACCCTGAAAATTGAAAATACGCGTTTCCCCTTTTCTTACTCATGTCTCACTATCTCTACACAAAACCCGTACACACCAATTTATCTTTTTTGTGTTAGGAAGTCGAAAAAGGTTTGGTAGTTGTAGAAGTGGAAAAAAGATTGGATTTTTTTCAAAGGGTTTATTTATTTAGATCTTGTACAAGAAAACAAAGAGGATGAAGATTGTGAAGTCAATTGATTCTTCAGAGTGCCCATTTTTATGTGGTTTCTTGGTTGTGGAAGCTTATCCCAAAGGTATTCTTCCAAGATCCCCTCTGATTTGGTACTTTTCTTGGGCCTTGGCTTCATAGATTGGTAATATTTAATATTTGTGAATCACATATATACACATAAAAAGGGTTTGAGGTTTAGGTTAGAAATGGTGGGTTTTTATTTCATATTCTAACAAAGAAAAATAAAAGAAGATAAGATACATATTTTTAAGGAAACTAGAATTATTTGATGGGTTTGATTCAATGTCTCCCACCTGTCTTTGGAGGGTTCAAGGAGATTCATGGGTTAGGATTAGATATAGTCTTCATCTAGCTTTGTTTTAAGATCTTATTTATTTTAATCTTTTTTTGGAAAATTGGGTATATGAATTGTGTGTTGATTGTGGAAAATTAGTTTTAAATGAATAAATTTAGGGTTTTGATGGAGGTGGGTGTTTGTTGCTGGGATTGACATGATATGGAGGTGTTTATAAAGATTGGTTTTTGTGTCAAAATGGTTATTGAGGTGAATTAGTTTGTCCCACATCGAACATTGCCCTCAGAAAAAAAAAAAAAAAGATAGAATTTTTTGAGATGGGGGATGCTCTTCTGACAGCTCTGTCAATGGAGAATCATCACCCTTCAACCCTCTTGTCCATGGATTCGAGCGCCTCGTCCACGCACGACGAATTAGAACTTGAAATGAATCGCCAAATCGTTTTACACCGTCCACCCGATATCAATTTACCCCTTTCGGCTGAACGAAGCCCCCCTCCACAGCCTTGGAACCCCGAACATTGTGACATTCTTGATGTTGGACTTAGTACTCAGATATACGAAACCGAGAGTTTTCTTAGTGTCCCCAAGATTGGAAAGAAATGCGTAAAAAGGGTCGATAGTATATGGGGCGCTTGGTTCTTCTTCAGCTTTTACTTTAAGCCAGTGTTGAACGAGAAATCAAAGGCGAAAATAATACGCGACGGTAATGGAGTTTCCGGGTTCGATAAATCCGACCTACAACTCGATACTTTCATGGTCCAACACGATATGGAGAATATGTACATGTGGGTTT
This sequence comes from Rehmannia glutinosa, assembly GCA_016081115.2. Taxonomy (NCBI): domain Eukaryota; kingdom Viridiplantae; phylum Streptophyta; class Magnoliopsida; order Lamiales; family Orobanchaceae; genus Rehmannia; species Rehmannia glutinosa. The sequence continues at coordinate 1,574,049 of JABTTQ020000348.1, forward strand.
TCAAGGAACGGCCCGAGAATGCTTTAGGTAAAATGCAGCTCCGGAGTTATATGAACGGGCATTCTCGTCAGGGAGAGCGTCCTTTTCCGTTTAGCGCTGATAGAGGCTTCGTTCGGTCTCACCGGATGCAACGCAAACACTATCGGGGTCTCTCGAATCCTCAGTGCGTTCACGGCGTCGAGGTTGTCTCGTCTCCGAGTCTCGTGATTCTCGACGAAGACGATCGAAAGAGATGGATAGAACTAACCGGGAGGGATTTGAATTTCACCATTCCTCCCGAAGCCAGCGATTATGGCTCGTGGAGAAATTTGCCCAACACTGAATTCGAACACGAAAGGCCACCTGCTCAAGGGAAACCCAATAACCCACATTCTCACTCGAAGAAATTGTTGAACGGATCTGTTCTAAACCTGTCCACTCAAATTTCCCACCACAGCAATAGGGACGCCGCTATAGATACTTCACCCATTAACAACAAAAGAAAGAAGGATTTATTATTCACACAGGGGAATGGAAACGCGATGATTGTTATTTGGCCGTGAACGGTCACGATCGAATCCCTGATTTGGAAATTCTCCCCTACGAGCCTCACTGGTTAAACGGATTTAGTGGGGTGCTGAGGAATGTTTACGGCCCTGTTACTGCCGCCAAAACGATATACGAGGACGAAAAGGGTTATCTGATTCTAATAAGCTTGCCGTTTGTCGATCTTCAGAGGGTAAAAGTTTCGTGGAGGAATACACTAACACATGGGATTATCAAGGTATCTTGTACGAGTACGTCCGGTACGCCATTTATCAAGAGGCATAACAGGACTTTCAAGCTTACGGATCCGTCTTCGGAGCATTGTCCGCCTGGAGAATTTGTCAGAGAAATTCCACTTTCGACCCGAATTCCCGAAGATGCTAAAATAGAAGCGTATTATGACGGACCAGGGACGGTGCTCGAGATATTAGTGCCAAAACTCCGAGAGGGACCGGAAGAACATGAAGTTCGGGTATGTCTTCGTCCGCACCATGGTGGTAATGATCTTATGTTGACCTAAATGCATACTAGATTAAATTTGAATTATGGTGTTGTAATGGAAGTTATATTTGAATTATGGTGTCTGTTAACTATTTATTTATATAGTATGTGTTCTATCATATGAGTTGGGTAAGATTTGTTACACTATTGCTTCATATTATCTGGATTTGGGATGTACCTTTAATTTTATCAATATTGAAGAAATCTGGTGATTATCATTTATTTTGTTGAAATTGATTATCATTTATGTAATTTGACCATTCTCTACATTTGAGATATGGAAAATTATGACTTATTTCATTCAACAAGGGAATAATTTCAGGGCCAATTTGTTTAGATTATCATGTCACATCTGACAGGAGGAAATGTATAGTAAGCTTATGGATATATTGACTTATGGTTCCATTTAGGGGCAGCTTAATATTATTGACTCTAGAGGTCATTTATGAACAGTTCAATGGATTGCTTTTGAATGAAGTTTAGCAGCATATATGCCAATTTTTGATGGATTTTTTTGTGTTAATTGGATAGCATATCATGTTCCTTTTGGATCTATGATCTGCACAAAATTCACTGAATATTTCACTCTTGAGCTTTTATCTTTTTCTGTTGAATAATCTGAGAAAGGCAACACGGGGGTGCTTACAGTTGAATCGGTCAAAAACTTGCAATTTAATTACGTTTCTTTTAAATTTTTTAATTTAATTAGAATTTGAAAGTTTAAAACTTAATATTTTGTTATGTCTATGTTTCTTTTAGTTTTGTTTTTAATTTAAAATTTTAAACTTAGTATTTTGTTAATTTATGTGATTATTTGACTTTTAGGCATGTTATTCATATACTCTCTTATCTTTAAGATTTAAGATAGATGCATTACATAATGATAAATGTATTATATTATTTGTTTTATTTAGTACAATAATAAATATAATCAACACTCATTATAGGAATAGGAATCATTGAACCGATCCGATCGATTAAACCATCGAGAATCATTGATATTCAATGGTGGAGGTAGAGGGCCAACAACCCCCCTTTTTCTTTACTAGGTAAAATAAAAAGAAATTAGTTAATATTTATATGTATTTTCTTGTTTTTTTTTCTGACTTACTCTAATTTTATGTATCGGCTGACGCATAATAATTTCTGGCTACGCTGTTGTTGATATTGATTTGCACACCAATTCTATCTTTTGCTATTGGGACAAAAAAAAAGAAAAGAAAAGATACTTGTCAGGCAGGCAGCAACTCAGTGGCGATATTTGCATAATGCAATGAATCTGAAAAAAATTATAGATAAATAATAACAGAACATGTCAACTTTTGATGATATGTGAATCAAGGGTTGAGAAAAACACTCAAAATGATATGGGGTTGTACGTATTTTTGAGTGCCCATTTCCCAAAGTATTATTGTGTGCTTTTTTGAGTGGAGTGGGGTCTTCTTATCAACCATAACTAGAGCCAATGATCATGTGACACACTGACACTTAACTAAATAATTGAAGTTAGTTGGAGTAACTGTAAGAAGATGTAATCATAGTAGAAAAAAAAAAAGTAAAATAAAAGTATGTGATTTGATTAGACTATGGAGGCTGAGTCAAATTTTCTTGTTCGTTAAATAAAGGATGAACTCTATCCCCGGCGCTTCTCAACGTTTTCGCCCAGAAACTTCGTGGAGGATGTGAAGCGCGGATTATTGTCTCAATTAGTCGGGTCCTTGGATTGTAAAATCGAGTCACCACACAAAAAGCAAGGTTGCAGTAAATCGCTAGGCGCGGTCGATCGGCAACAAGAATCGGCGCCTAGCGCTAGGGCGCCTAGGCGGCGCCTAGAAAAGCCCAAATTTTTCTTATTTTTTTTATTTTTTTGTATTTTTCCGATTTTTCCCGATTTTTGGCGATTTATTCCGCCTAGACCGCCTAGACCGATTTTTCCCGATTTTTTCCGATTTTTTGCCGCCAGGCGCCGCTTAGGCCGCCAGGCGGGCGCCAGGGCCGATTTTTGCCCCAGACGATTTTTTTTGGCCGATTTTGGAAAATCGGGTCGGCCTAGGGGCGCTAGCGCCTAGTCGGCCTCAGGCGGCCGCCAGGCCGATTTTTACAACATTGACAAAAAGTTATCCTCCACACAAGGGCTGAGCTAGACCCGTATTTCTGGGGGGCTAAATAATTTTAGGGAGGCTAAATCAATAAAAAATAAATATTTAGTACTAAAAATAAATATTTTAAAATAAAATATAAATATAAATAATAAAATTTTCAAAAAATTTGGGGGCTAAAGCCCCAATAAAAGATTAAGGATACGCCCTTGTCTCCACTATGTAAAGCGCGGGTTATGCCTTAATTAATTTTTACTTAATAGTTTTGAGATATGGACACGCCATAGGGGCGGCGATAAGGCAATGAAAGTTGTCGTCTTGGCTGCTCCATCCACATTGGAATAGATTCCTTAGTGGGCAAGGGGAAAAGCTAAAGCAAGATTCCATGGTGAAAAGGCTTAAATTTGATTAAGACAGAGTTCTTTCTTGAAAGGATTATTACAAAAAGCCTGTGAGGTTTGGGATGATTACAAAGATAATTACAAAAACACCCCTGAAGTTTGGGCTGATTATAAAAAAACCCTGAGAAATTTCAAAATTATAAAAACATCCCTCAAGTTTAATTTTGTCTTAAATTTAAGGAGGCAAATGCTCAAGGGGATTTTTGAAATGTTTTTTTTGCTTATTAAGAGAAAAATATAAGACGGAATCAAACGTGAAGATTTTGTAATTTTCAAAAATCTTTGGATTTTTTTGTAATTAGCCTTAGGGGCTTTTTTGTAATTATCCCTTACAAAAAATGAAACCCAAGAGATTTGAAAATTATTGTGTATTAAATTATATAAGGAATCAAAAATATTCAAGTACATAAGGAATTCATCATGGTATTGAAAATTGCCAAGGTAACCAAAAAGAAAGAAATGTAAAGAGAGTATAACAGAACCTCATAATCCTAGCTCATGATACAGAGTCCTGCTCCAACTCATGAACCAACTATGCATAAAATAGAAAGGGTACAGGGCCAACGAGGCAACGACACGTCGCCCTTGTCATGAGGGACCAAAACTAAATATCAAAGTTAACTCTTCTAACCACATACACCAAGATACAGAGTAACCAATAGCAATAGCAATCAAAAATCAAAATTTCAGAAATAACCAGCCAGCAGGCCAAAATATCCATACATTAATAACAATAAAATTCTGAGGAATTGAAAAAACATATCTAACTAGGCTTTGGAGACGAGTACAATTAAAGATGATCTCCCAAAGCACAATTCAAAAATATAATTGTCCGACAAAAATATACCAAAAATATCTTTAGATAAAACCCAAACAACGAGCGCACACTTAGTCGACCTCCTCAATCTTGGGACCAGCTCCACCACCACTAGGAGCAGGACCTTCATCATCCATGGGCACCTCACCACCCGCGCCCTGGTACATCTTTGCAATGATGGGGTTGCAAATGCTCTCCAGTTCCTTCATCTTGTCCTCAAACTCATCCGACTCAGCGAGCTGGTTTCCATCCAGCCATTGGATGGTCGACTCAATAGCATCTTCTATCTTCTTCTTGTCATCTGCAGGGAGCTTGGAAGCGATCTTCTCGTCCTTGACAGTGTTCCTCATGTTGTAAGCATAGTTCTCCAAAGCATTCTTAGACTCAACCTTCTTCTTGTGCTCTTCATCTTCAGACTTGTATTTCTCTGCTTCCTGAACCATCTTCTCAATTTCGTCCTTTGAAAGTCTGCCCTTGTCATTGGTGATCGTGATCTTATTCTTCTGCCCGGTAGTCTTGTCCTCAGCAGACACATTCAAAATGCCATTTGCGTCAATGTCGAAGCAAACCGTGATTTGAGGAACACCCCTTGGTGCAGGAGGAATTCCAGAGAGTTCGAATTTTCCGAGCAAGTTGTTGTCCCTGGTCCTTGTTCTCTCTCCTTCATAGACCTGAATCAAGACGCCGGGCTGGTTGTCCGAGTAAGTTGAGAAGACCTGCTCTTTCTTGGTAGGGATGGTGGTGTTTCTGGGGATCAAAACGGTCATGACACCGCCAGCTGTTTCCAAACCAAGGGAGAGGGGAGTGACATCTAGAAGCAAGAGATCTTGAACCTTCTCATTACCCTCACCACTTAAGATTGCAGCTTGAACAGCAGCACCATATGCAACAGCCTCATCGGGGTTAATGCTCTTGCAAAGCTCTTTCCCATTGAAGAAGTCCTGCAAGAGTTGCTGAACCTTGGGGATCCTAGTGGAACCACCAACAAGCACAACATCATGGACACTTCTCTTGTCCATCTTGGCATCCCTCAAACATTTCTCCACCGGCTCCATACACTTCCTGAAGAGATCCATGTTGAGCTCCTCAAATCTGGCACGAGTAATGGTGGTGTAGAAATCAATTCCCTCGTATAGAGAATCAATCTCAATGGTGGTTTGAGCAGTGGATGAGAGAGTCCTCTTGGCCCTCTCACAAGCAGTCCTCAACCTCCTCAATGCTCTTGGGTTGCCGGTTATGTCTTTCTTGTTCTTCCTCTTAAACTCCTGAACAAAATGGTTCACCATTCTGTTATCAAAATCTTCACCTCCAAGGTGAGTGTCACCAGCAGTGGCTTTCACCTCGAAGATACCCTCCTCAATGGTTAGAAAAGAAACATCAAAAGTCCCACCACCAAGGTCAAAAATCAACACATTCTTCTCCCCGACACTGGTGGCTTTCTTGTCTAGACCATATGCAATGGCAGCTGCAGTAGGCTCATTGATAATTCGCATCACATTTAGACCAGCAATGACACCAGCGTCTTTGGTAGCTTGGCGCTGAGAGTCATTGAAGTATGCTGGGACTGTGACCACAGCATTCTTGATAGTTGAACCAAGGTATGCCTCGGCAATCTCCCTCATTTTCATCAAAACCATGGAAGAGATTTCCTCAGCAGCAAATTGCTTATCTTCGCCCTTGTAGTTCACGACAATCATGGGCTTGTCACCAGGTCCTGGGATGACCTTGAAGGGCCACAACTTCATGTCACTCTGCACAGATGCATCAGTGAATCTCCTTCCAATCAACCTCTTAGCGTCTAGAGAACACAAACAAAAAAAGAATCATCATCAGCTCAGAATCCACTTTATAAACATAAACAATTGCAAGAAAAAGGAATTTAATTAAAACAATTTATTGATGGGTGCAAGGAACACAATTACAAACACCAGCAATATACGTGTGTGAATATACCCACATCAGAAATGAATAAACAAGACAGTAATAACACATGTTATGACCTTAACTCGTTTTCGTTTAGAAGACAGTCATCACTCAAACTCTGGGACACACATAAAGGCCAACATCAGAAAGCTCTATCAGCAATGAAACTCAACACAGACAATATTAACCTAAACAATCATCAGATTTGTAATATTCATCAGATAGGAAGCACAGCAACAGGCAAACGAGGGTACTAACATAATCAGGCAATCATTAAAAGGAAGCTAACTAAATAATATCCCCAGTAATATAGAAAAACTAATTAAACATAGAAATATATCAATTCACCAATTGCAAAGAAAACTAAATCAGGTTAGTAAAATAACAGTTTAATCTATTATATCAAAATCCGACGCCAAGGAACTGATTGAGGTATGACTTATTACCAACTATATAAAAACGTGCAATGAACCTAAACAATGGTTTAGGTCACTAAAATAAGCCAATATAGCTGATAATCAAGCTACTGTTAAATCAAACACAATACAAGAAGACACTAAACAATGGTTGAGGTACTCCTTTTTTTTTCTCTCAAGTTATTATTGCCAATGGCTTCTCAACATGAATTTTAAATTTGGAACATACAACTCGCATAAAAATTCCATTACACGAGACACTAGATCCACTTGCATGCTGTCTGAACTACACCTGGAATATATATAATCAGAATAACACAATCTAACTATCCAACTCAGCACCAAAACGAGATCCAGAAAAATTAACATTAAAAAAACTTAGAAACGAAAATAGGAACAACCATTAATGAAATCACTAAATTGTCATCTACACTTAGATCTAACAGAACATGTCAAAACAACAAATCCAAATGCACAATGACAAGTTAAGAGTGGAATACAATTCTTACCAAAAACAGTGTTCGTCGGGTTCATAGCAACCTGATTCTTAGCTGCGTCACCAATAAGCCTCTCGGAGTCCGTGAATCCGACATATGACGGCGTTGTTCTGTTACCCTGGTCATTGGCAATGATTTCGACGCGGTCGTGTTGCCAGACACCAACGCACGAGTACGTTGTTCCGAGATCAATTCCGATCGCTGGACCTTCTCCTTTACCAGCCATTGCTTTCTATACGTAGATCAGAATCGGCGACAGAAAATTCTATGTAGAGAAAAAAATCGACAAATTTATATTTACGTATATCTAGGGTTTATAGAAATGAAGTATAACTCAAAAACTTGAGAGTATTTATAACAGAGGATGTGCCCGCGCTATAGACTTGGTTCTCGTTCTAGAATGTTCGGAAAACCTAATTGTGTGGAAACCGTGGGATTGGATGCGGAAAAGTATTTGACGGTGAGGAGTTTGTTGTTTTGAATGGTTAACGTTGAGTTGCCTACCACTAACCAAAGGTCATTTTCCTTTTATTTTTGGGGTAATTACAAAAGGACCCTAAGGTTTGGGCTAATTATAAAAAGCAAGAAGTTCTTGAAAATTAAAAAAAAAAAAAAACTTTTGGGTTTGATTGTATCTTAAAATTTGAGGGGATAAATGTATGAGCCTTTGAAATATTTTTGCATATGAAGGGTAAATGCAAAACGAATCAAATCTAAAAGAGGTTTTTGTAATTAGCCCGACCTCAGGGGTTTTCGTGTAATTACCCCTTTATTTTTTGTGGTAAGGATGGGGTGTACCAGCTTTTTTTTTTTTTTTTTTTTTAGAATTCACCAGCTGTTTTTTAATTTCTATGTTTCAATTGGAGAAGAATATGCTTTTGATGACTTTTACACTAGAAGAAAGTAAGAAGCAATTTAAAGATTTTAAATTTGGTTTAATGGTTTTATTTTATTTTATTTATTTTATTTTGATAACTCGAATGGTTTGCGTCGTATGTCCCGGAACCACTTACATATATCTTGGGGCATTTTAATGGTGTGTGGGTTTGAACTACAACCTCCACCGCATGAGACATAAGTCCTTGTGGATGTGGTGTCGGATGTGATAAGCCCGCTAGTTGTTTAACGGGCTTATTGATGCGTGATTAAAAGTGTCTTTAGGGCGCCCTGGAGCGGCGTAGGTGACGCCGCCAAGACAGGCACCCTTGTCGCCAGGATCTCTGGAGACAAGGATGGCGGTGGTAGGGTATCCACCATTTTAAGGTTATACATACCCAAACCCTATAATATTTATACTACTCGTACTCCCCAAACCCGCATATAGGCAGGCAACCCGTCTATATGTTGGCCCCAAGCTTAGGATAAAGGAGGAGGTTGCGTTAGTCGACAAAGCCAACAGTAAAACTCTTGTCATTTCCTTATGGTATGGATCATATAAAGACATCGTGACAAGTGCTGGTAGGATGCTCCCCAGAAGGAGTGCGCGCAGGTCCGACTGCGGTGTCTTGGCAAGGACCGCTACACCTCCATAAGGGCTTGGGTGTAGTGAAAAATACACAAGAGCCCTCACACACTAATAAGAGGAACACAAATGATAATAAGAAAATTAGAAAGTATAGAATTGGCAAAATTTGGAACATAGGTACTTTTGTGGGTAAAACTATAGAGCTCGTAGATATTATGAAAAGACGAAACATAGATATTATGTGTATCCAAGAGACTAAATGGGTAGGCGAGAAGGCTAAGACACTAGATACTACGGGTTATAAGCTTTGGTATAGTGGAAAGGATAGAACCAGGAATGGGGTGGGTATCATTGTAGATCCTCTCTTCATAGATCAAGTAGTAGGAGTAACTAGAAAAGGAGATAGAATCATATCCCTTAAAATTGTAGTAGGTAAACTAACTTATAAATATTGTTAGTGTATATGCACCTCAAGTAGGATTAGATGATGCTACTAAGGCTAAATTTTGGGAAGATTTAGAAACTCTAATGCAATCAATCCTCAAAATGAAAAAGTCATCATAGGTGGAGACTTAAATGGACATGTTGGGAAAGATAATGAAGATTATGAAAGGGTCCATGGAGGATATGGCTTTAGCTCGCGAACAATGAGGTAGAACCATCCTGACTTTGCAATTGCTTATGATTTTATTATAGGTAATACCTTCTTTAAAAGAGAGACGAACATTTAATCACATTTAAAAGTGGTCCTAACAAATCACAAATGACTACTTTCTAAGGGGAAAGGAAAACGAGAAAAATATGCAAAAATTGCAAAGTAATACCTGGAGAAAGCATCACCACCCAACATAGACTACTAGTTTTAGATATCAAACTTATTAACATACACTTAAAGAGAAAGAAAATTAACATACCGAGAATTAAGTGGTGGAACTTAAAGAATATAGAAAAAAAGAGATAGTTTTGTCAAATCTAAAGTAGAAACCATTGATTGGAAAGTGGAAGACAAAGCCGATGAAACATGGAACTATGTAACTACTCAAATGAAAAAGATCGCAAAAGAAACATTAGGGGTGTCAAATGGTAATAAATGGAATAAAGAGTCATGGTGGTGGAATCAAGAAATCCAAGAAAAGGTAAAGGAAAAAACGAACTAGTTACAAAGTATTGTATTCCGTAAAAACGAAGAAAACCTTAAAAAGATATAAAGACGCCAAAAAAGAAGTAAGAAGAGCAATATATGAAGCAAAAACCAAGGCATATGAAGATTTCTATAAGAAACTAGATACTAAAGAAGGAGAGAAAGATATATATAAAATAGCAAAATTTAGAGAAAAAGAAACAAGAGATCTAACCCAAATTAAATGCATAAAAGATGAGAATGAAAACATTTTAGTGAAAGACGAGGATATAAAAGATCGATGGAGGAGGTATTTCAATAATCTTTTTAATGAACCGAAGAGGAATGAAGTCACATTAGGAGAACTAGCCAATCTGAATCGAATAGAAACCGTACCTTTTATCGTAGAATTCAACTTCATGAAACAGAAAAAGACTAAACAAAATGAAAATTGGCAAAGCGGTTGGTCAGATGATATACCAATTGAAGCGTGGAAATGTTTAGGTGGAGTTGGAATATCATGGCTTACTAAATTATTTAATGTTATTCTAAAAACTAAGAAAATGCCGATGAATGGAGAAAAAGTATATTGATACCTATATATAAAAACAAAGGGATATACAAAATTGTGCAAATTACAGGGGAATTAAATTAATAAGTCATACAATGAAACTATGGGAAAGAGTTATAGAAGCAAGAATAAGAAATGAAACTAGTATATTAGATAATCAATTTGGCTTCATGCCAGGAAGATCCACAATTGAAGCTATACACTTAATTAATTAGCGTTTATGTGAACAATATAATGAGAGAAAACAAGATTTACATATGGTTTTTATTGATCTTGAAAAGGCATACGATAAGCGTCAACCGTGATATAATGTGGCGCGTATTGGAAAAAGAGGAATAAAAAAAAGCTACATAGATGCCATAAAAGATATGTATGAGGTATAACAACATGTATCAGGACACCAACAGGAATATCCAGGTGAATTCCCAAACACTATAGGTTTGCATCGGGATCCGCTTCTAAGCCCGCACCTTTTATCCTAATAATTGATGAAATCACTAAACACTTGCAAAAATCCATCCCTGAATGTATGTTATTTGCGGACGATATAGTTTTAATTGATGAAACAAGGGAAGGAGTAAATGCAAAATTGGAAGTTTGGAGAGAAGACTAGAATCAAAAGGTTTTACTATAAGTAGGGCTAAAACAGAATACATGGAATGCCACTTTAGTAAAAACAACGGGAACAATGAAACGAAGGTTAAAATTGATGGACATGAAGTGAGTATAACAAAGAGTTTTAAATACTTAGGATCTATAATTGAAGAGAACGGAGAAATCAATAAAGATGTCACACATAGGATCCGGCGGGTTGGAATAAATGGAGGAGTGCATCTTCTATCCTTTGTGACCGTAAAATACCATTAAAATTGAAAGAAAAATTTTATAAAACGGCCATAAGGCCCGCAATGCTTTATGGAGCGGAATGTTGGGCGACTAAATATGAACACGAACAAAAAATGAGGGTAGCGAGAGATGAGAATGCTAAGATGGATGTGCGGGACACACTAGATTAGATAGAATAAGAAATGAACACATTAGAAACAAAGTGGGAGTAGCACGATAGCAGAAAAATTAGAGAAACACGATTAAGATGGTTTGGACATGTTTATAGGAGACCTTTAGATGCACCTTTGTGCGACGTTTAGAAGGTAGAGAATCACTCACACAAATCAAAAGAGGGGAGAGGTAGACCTAAAAAGACTTGGAAAGAAGGCTATTAAACATGACATGTTATACCTAGAAATAAACGAAAATATGGCTTATGGCCACCGTAAACGATGGCGCGATATGATCCGTATAGCGACCCCACGTAGTGGGATTAAAGCGCTTAGTTTGTTGTTGTTGTTGTTGTTGTACTCGTCCCAAACCCGATTAAGAAACTACATATAGTACACGTACCCATCCGAAATCTATTTTTAAAATACCCGCGTACTACTCGCACCCGCCTAAAACCCGTTTATTTTATATAAAAGCTTATAATGATATGAATATTTAGATAACTATTAAATGGACACCCTACAAAAAAACTAGATATTATATAAGAAAATGCTAATATGTTATATTCTTAATAAATATAACAATTAACCATTTTAATTTTATAAGTCACTACATGCCATCATCATTCATAAACTAAATCAAAAGCATCACATAAATACAAATGTAACTAATACATTCCTTAAAATTATAGAATCAACATTAGTACATCATTTAATTTATAAAACTACACCATCGCATACATGTAGTTCTATGCTTCACAAAGATAAAACAAAGTTGATATGATCACATATTCAAAATAAATAAGCTTCCATGAAGAAATATATAATGTCGGATGGAAAAATAAATGGAGGTTACTTGAAAACCCATGCCCCGCCCCATTCATCTATGCGGACGGGGCTAAACAGATCGTCGTGTCGTATAAAATGTTGTAACATTTTGTACTTATATTATATTAATTTAATTATTGAAAACTTTATAGTAATAGGATACATAACTATATAAATATTATTTATTCTTGTAATATTTGAAATATACATAAATACACTGATATTTTCACTAGTGTAATAATTGAATTTAAGGATTGAAAACTTTATAGTAATAGAAGGCATAACTATGTAAATATTATTTATTATTGTAATATTTGAAATATACATAAATACACTGATATTTTCACTCATTTCACTAGTGTAATAATTGAAGGTATATAAAATCAAATAATAAATTTGGAAACGTGAGAATTTCTTTGGGAATATTTTAGGGTAATTGGCCAGAGATTCGTAGATATGAGTGTGTATGTTCCTTTTTTTTTTACCAAATTTCTTGCAATATCACTCTACTTTTGCAAAATGAAACCAAATGGACTTGAAATTCGTCCCCACTGTATCGGTACTCGGCACTGCTCTGTAAAGTACTGTCTCCTCTCTCCAGTCATTTATTTACGATCAGTTTCTACTACCCTAAATTTCTAGCAAAATTATCCTATCACTCAACAGTGATCCGCAGACTCCAATCAATGGCCGATGCCGGATGTAACAACAGTGCCGGAAACGACGTCGTTGAGCTGGAAGCTATGCGCAAAGGCAGCTTCTCTTGGCATCCTTGCCAAGTCTCTCTGTGGTCAGCTCCTTTTCCCTTTATTTATAGTAGAATTTTTCTAACTTCTCTTCACCCAATTGAACAATTTTCACTCTGAAATTTTTGCCCACAATTTTATTCAGAAATTAGCAATTATTCTTTGGTTCTATACTACTTATCCTGATTAAAGTTCGACATCTTTGAGACTGTGACTAATGGCTGTTTTGAGCGGAATTTTCCCTTCGGTAGTTTAATGTGATCTGCTGTTTTGCAAATAAAGAAGATTAAACGAGCGGAAAATTTTGATCGGTGGTGATAATTTTTTATTGGATTGTCTCTGATTGATCTCTACGGCTATTATTATGTAAATGCGATGATAATTTAAGTGAATATCTTAAGATTATGCATGCTATGTATTATGTATTTGTATAAACTTATGGCCGTGCTGAGTGTATCTGTTGTGTTTTTGTAAAGTAGCATCTAGGTTGTTTACCGGGGTGTAAACAAATCAAGTTGTCAAATAATGTTTTGTTCGAGCTTGATTTGATCTTTTCATTCAGATTAAGAGTACAGTTGAGCTTCTTGGTTTGATTATATGATTCTCTTTCGAGTATGATTTGATTCTCTTATTGGATTTAATCTACACATGTTAGTTGAAGTAGCTCAATGTTTTTCCAAATGTTCTATATTTTAGCCAGTCAAGCCAACCACAAAGTGAGTTTAAAAGTTAATGAATACGAAAAACAGATTAAGCCTGGTTTGGTAGGTTATTAATTGAGCTCAAAAGAGCTCTCAATGATGTCAACCAAATTTCGAGAAACTTGATTAGCCTTGAAGCCCTAATGGTTTCTGCTAGTGTATCAACCATTATTTGGGGCGCAGACCAAGGGTTGTAGTTGACGATACTTAATTATATCTGAGTGAATTTGCAGTCTACAGAATGTAATAAAACTTTTATCCATGCAGCTCCAGAGGTTTTGGTCTTGTTGTGGAATATGGAGAGAACTATCCGGAAGAAATGATTGCAGATAAACAGGAAGTACTTGCACGTGTTCGGTAATGCGTTCTACTCCATTACAAGGTGATGACTGCTCTTCTCTAGAAGAAGGCAATCACGTGCTTGCCACCCAAAGTTCACATGTTAAGGAGTCTTCTATGATGCTCAGGTGGAAAAGGTATATTTACCAGTTAGGTCGTTTGATATAGGGACTCTGCCAGACAAAATACTAGCTGGACAATAAAAGAAATGTGATTGAAATGCAGTTACAAAAGTTAATTTACAGAGTTCAAAATAAATTTTTATTACTTAAAATCACATTATATGACGAATGTGAAATAGATCTATTAGTAAATGAAGGGGATACCTATTTAAGTAGAATATATTTCAACAACTCGCTCGTCGACTTGGGGTATTTGTAGAGATACAGAGACAAAATGCTGTACTATATTCTCATTGCTACCTGAGTGTCTCCCTGTCAACAGTGTTATATACTAATATCACACATTTGAGATGAATGGGTGGGTGGGGTAGGAACGAAAGATGGTTTTCATGAAACAAACCTTATGCCAGTTGCCGTCGAAAAAGGTTTTGCTACAATAGTTGTTCATTTGTGATGATCAATTTTCCAATTTCTACATTTTGGTTTGTGGTGTCAGTCTGCTAATGATATTCACTGAATACATGCACTTAGTTAACTTTAGCTTTTGTTTCCATAGATTTACTGGATTCTGCATTTTATTATCTTACGGAAACCGGCACTTTGGGATGTTTATCATATATGCATAATTGATGTAATAATAGACATGCTCTTCTAGAATTGCTTTTCTTGCTACATATTTTACATTCAGGAAGCTAAATCAACAGGCAATTCGTGTGAGGCACTCAAAGAGGATCCACTGCAGATGTTCTTTCACAATCAAATGGCTTCACCAACCCCTTGAAGAAGAAGCATTGACTGTCCCAGCCAGTGCAATCCTGAAACTATCTACGAAAAGCATTGATCTCCATCCGACCATTTCAACCTTCTTTAGCATGCTGGAATCCTCAAATGTTGCAGACACATCACTATGTTCCAGGATTGTTGACAGTATGAATTGGGAAATGGATATTAATGTGCTGCTGGAAAAACAAATAGAGGAGATAAGTAATTCCACTGATGTTTCTCACAAGATTTCCAAGAACTTTGTTTTTGGGCTCGAAGGTGATATTCAGCAATCCATTTGTCTCAATCAATTATTAGCAAATTGTCCATATTTTTATTAGGCTGTGGATGTTACCTTTTTTAGCCAGAAAATTGAAAAAGATCAAATTAATACACAGCTTTGTGACATAATGATACAAGTCTATTCCTGTCTGTGTGAAACAAATAATTGATTTGTTTTTGGGACCCCCTCATTTCAATTTGATATAATCATTGCAGAAAAGTGAAGTTAGAGTTGAAGTTTTTGTAAGGGGAAAAAAAGCACTTGAATCTTCACGTCGCTCATTGCTAAGTTGGTGGAATACCATGCTTTTTACCAAGCTGACAATAGGGCAATTTCGTTAGTTTTCGAGTGGCCACCCCTGAGGGTTGGTGCAGATTCGTAAATAGGTTTGATGCAATGAGGAAAGGAAACACTGCAATTTTTACTGATGGTTCCACTTTTCAGAATTATTTTACTTTTGATACAACTGTATGATTTAGTTGGCTGTGTTAAATACGGTGGTTGACCGGCTTAAGTGCAAGGTTCTTTCAAGAGTTTTACATTGTTAAAATCCTTGATGTGGATAATTTACAATGGAGGTTTCTGTATGCAGTTGATCTCACAGGAGAAATTGAGGGCAGGACAATTGAGGCATCCTTGAAAGAGCCACATGTCACAATTCCTTTGCTAAATAATATAAAATGTTCTACTGGGAGTGAGAATAGACAGCCTGTGGAGACAATAATGGAAATTTCTCCATCTTCCATTCCATCAATTCAAGAGGAGTTCAGTGGAAGCAGATTACCTCTCAATCCCCTTGCTGCTCGTGCGGCTCTTGCTTCATTAAAATCAAAATTTCCTCAAAGTGCAGAGCTTTCGGTCCAAAGTAACGTTGACTGTTCATCAAATGCAGATGATTTCACGTTAAAAATATCGGCCACATTAGAAGGCAGAAGTCCAAATTTTGAGAGCATTGCGAAGACACTCTTCCCATCTTCAAGTGATCCTCAAATTGTTGAGTTCCCAAACGTGTTTTCCAGAGCACAGGTGAAGGGGACTGGAAAGAAAAACAAGAATTCAGAAAAGAAGGTAACTCAGCCTTCAGAAACGAGGGTTACTCGTTCGCGAATTCAGAGAAATAATAGAGTAAATGAATCTACTCAGATAACCGATACTATAGATCCACAAAACTGTTTATCAGATAACCAGAAACTAGTAACCTCCCCAGTTGATGGTGTGACCAGCATGTGTTCTGCTAAGAATGAGAAAAGCCTCTTGGGTAAAGATGAAATGATTGTTAAAGTTGATTCTGAGAAGGGACTTTCGCTGAAGATGCTGAAAAACACAATTATCCAAAAAGGCTAACACGTTCAGTGGCTGCAGAAACTGAGAAGAACAATGTGCAACCCAAACTAAAATCTAGAAAAAGCAATTTCTCTGAATCAAATGAATTGGATCTGTCTAAGGGGAATGCTTTCACTGAGAGCAACAGAATCAAGACCTCTCCAAAAACTGCAGGTACTTGACCTAGACGTAGGGCTTGACACTGATATCACGCACATGATATAATAGTATCTCTGTAGTCATAAAGCTGGTTAAAGAATTTGATATCCGTAAATGCTTTCTTTGCAATACGCAGGCAGCAATACAGTGCTGTTATCCTAATATTGTGTCCATATGACAAGTCTGCAAAGTTTTTCAGTTATTTTGGATTTTTGAAGTCATCCTTTCGATCAAAAGTTGTGAATGCAACATCTTTTTCCCCTTACTTTGCAAGGGGTAACCAAAAAAATTGCAAATAACCATATATTCCAATTTCCCAGGTACCCTTAATTTTCCTGTACTCCCAAGTTTAGCAAATCTAAATGTCAATGCATGTACAAATTTAAATGTTTCACATGGAATTTTTGTAAAACAAATTCTTGGGTTTTAGGGATGAACAATTCAGAGAGAGAATTTTAATTCTCTTTCTAGAAATTAGAAGAAAACCTTGATGTGCTGACATCAAGGAAGGACATAGAGATGGTGGATAGTTTAATTTTGATTTTGGGTGTTTTTAGCAGTATGTGTTCTTCTTGTAACTTTCGAGTGGTACCTCCAAGCGCACGCACACGCACAGATCCTCGTAGCTAATGTTAACAATTTCAGATTCTTCTTGCTTATTATAGTCAGTCGAATTGTACAGCTTTCATGTATGAGTGGCACCTGCGAATTTGTCAAAGATTGAGATCCATTAAAGAAAGAAATAGGATGGATATGTTTCAATCTTATTGGTTTCATCTAAATCATCTTAATTAGTTCCCTTGTTTTTTTGAAAACGCTACTATTGAAATTGCATGAATCCGATCTATCCAATCATGTTCGTTATTATTTACAAACCTTACTTAATTTCTCATATTTGTCGGTGCTTAGTGCGCTTACGTGTACTTTCTCTATGGCAAGCCTGCTATGTCCTTTTTGCAATTTCTATTGAAAGTACGAAATATATGTAAATATCATCAGCGATTTTGTTTACTTCAATTTTATTCTTAACTAGTATTATAATGTTGCAGAAAATAATGTTGGCAGTAGCCGAGGCATAACAAGGAGTTCTGCTAGTTCAAAGAAGCAGGAGACGCGGTTTTCTCCTCGACTCAAACTTCTTTCTCAGACTCGCTCGCAAACCAAAGCTTAATTTGGAGACAATGAGGTCAGAGCAACCAAGATTTTCACTCTTAAATTTGGCGTATGAAGTGAAGAATCGTTTTGATATCAAATTACAGGGATTAATATCTTATCTCCTTTTGACAAATGTAATTAAGAAAGTCCCAGTACCTTATGGACATGGTTTATATGACGGTAAGATAACTGGCATATTGTCTTCAGCAGAAACGTTCACACCATCACGTTATATTCAATTTGCTAATAGCTTATGGGAGTGTTTGCAAACTCTGAAAAAAACGTGATTCTCAGCTTTTAGGTGGAAAGAATAACCGACTTTTCCACCTAGAAGCTCAGAATCACTTTTTTCTTAGAGTTTGCAAACACTCCCAATATCAATGTTCGTGAGTTTATAGCTTATGAATATTTGATATGGGTATTTGGAACTAGATGAGACTTTCTATTCCAAAATGGTGTTCCATGTCCTATTTTAATCCATGGATGATTGTCACGTATATAAAATATTCCATATCAATTTTCAAGCATAAATTGTGGGTTTTCATAAGGTAAGTGATGGCCGCTAAAAAGACACGTGACAATTATCCGTGCGGTGGAGTAGTAAATTAAATGCCGTTTTGGAATAGAAGAACTTATCCGATTTGGAACTCTTGTTTAGAGCAACATTCCATGAATTGATCCAAAAATCAAGAAAGCAGTGATAACCGTCCATTTATGGTTCTAGCAATCCGCGGAAGAGGTGAATTAGCTTTATGTGATTTTACGCAGAAAGAGTTTTTGTCAGTGATCAAGGCAGAAGAGGAAATATGCTAGTTTTCTCTCTCAACTGATTCAATTGACATCCTCTATTCCATTATCATATACTCATGTGATATGCGTAAATGCCACGATTATAAATATGTCATTGTTATGTACATATAGCATGTATTGATACCATTAAACTAGATGATGAAACACTAAATAAAATAGAGGATCTCAACGTCAATTGGTTAGTGTTCTTTCTTCCCCATATAATAGGTATGTTTACCAAACAAAGCTTAATTTCATGACACGTGGTCGGGTCAAATAAACCCAACTGTTTTGTTATCTCACGTAATTTATCTTTTTTAAATATAGGAATGACACATAGTACACCAGTATGCCAATATAATTAAGTATTTCAAGTAATATGCACCACAAGAAATTGATAGAAATTTGACAAATGTCTCTACCTTAAAATAGTTGAACTTAAAAATATTGTAATTACAAAGTATTGTAGCCTCATTTTTCGTAACGTAAGCTTATTAAGCATTCAATGGCAACTACATTGAAGATTGGTCCGAAAAAAATCGAAGTGCCCTAAACAACATGGTAAGATCACCGGCAAATTGTCCTTTGCAGAGTTGTCGTTATGATGAATTTTAATGCTTTGTGAACAGTGTGATGTTGCTGTTCGGAACAGAACTAAGGACCCTCAACTAATAAAAACGGCAAGTGTCAGTCTGTAAATGTGAGATTATTTCAGTATTGAATGCTTCACTATTCCTTTGTCTAGTTTCTTGTTTATGCTAGAATGGACCTCGAAGATTCGGGATCTGGATTGTGTGAAGACATTTGCTAGTGGAGGATTTTTTTTTTTGTGGTTTAGATTTTTTTCTGGGTTAATTACAAAAATACCCTTCAGGTTCAATCTAATCACAAAAAGGTCCAATTATCTTTCAAAATTATAAATACCGCACTGATATTTGATTCTATTTTACAAATTGTGCCTATTAGAAGTTTTTCTCCCACACTGCTGACCCAGTGTTGGCTCTCTGGGTCACATACTCACATGGAAAATGGGTTGGACCGAAATTCCACCCAAACAAATTTTGGAGCCCAGACCGACACATGCATTAGAAATACATGTAAAATACGTATTTAGGAGTTGATATTTCGGCCCATGGGCTACGCCAAAATCTTCTTGGGCTTACAAAAATATTACATCCTTATCACGGGTTTATCGGGCCATCTTTTTGGTTTTGTTTCTAAACTTGATGAGATAATTGTAATTTTGAAAGATAATTGATTTTTTTTTGTAATTAGGCTATGTTTAGGACTTTAGGGTCTTCAGTAATATAGCAGTCCCCCTCTACTTTTGTTTATGGGAACATAGAAAATCGGGCCAAAGTAATAGCAAAGCAACAACAACAACAACAATAACAATAACAATAATATGTGTAAGTCTCGTATCAGGACATCTAATCTAACGGATCTAATCTATTATGCGGATCGAAATACGACCAGCGGTTAATTAATCCATTGACCACACAATCACTAACACCACAATAATATATTCGTTGGCTGCTAATACTTTTAGAATAACTACTAATAATTTTCATATTTGAAAAGCCTAATATTTTTCAATAAAATTATTAATACATTTTAGGGGAATACTATTACTTTTGCCAGAAAAAATCAATATTTTTCATGAGTATTACTACTAATACTTTTCTAGAGGATTACTAATATCTTTCAAAGGAAGAACTAATACTTTTGAGGGTTGCCTAATAGACGTCATTGTCTAATACTTTTCAAGGGGCGAGTAATACAATTTAGGTGGATTACTAATATTCTTGAGAAAAAATCAATATTTTTCATGAGTATTACTAAAAATATTGTTCAAGAGCAATACTAATACTTTTCGGTTATACTACTAATACTTTTAGGATGTACGGCTAATAGTTTTGAGGAAAAACTAATATTTTTAACAACTCCTAGTATTACAAAAATGTCATCGGTCAGGAGATCCTATAACACCACCCATAATATTACAAAAATATCAATGGTGCATAAAATTACAATAAAACTCGGGTCGGGTTGGATCTATTTAACGGAAAAGACCTAGTTAGACGGCCTAACCCAAATTTTTATCTAATAATAATAAGTATATAAAACAAACTCTTGCCTAATGGATGGCATGGATTGGTTGATCCAGCTAAACATAAAACAGCTAAAATTGTGGGCTGGGAACACCGTAGTAGGTGTAATATTTCAACCTAGTGTTGGCTGAAAGAAGGGGGAAGTAGGCACACCAAATTAATGCTTCAAATTCCCGCGTTGTATTAAAATCATTCGATCAGTTTAATGTTGAACGAATTTAAAAAGGTTGTTAAAAGTTAAAACAGAGATAAAGCGCACCAAAACTAAATGAGTGTGACATTAATGATTTCCGTGTGCTATTAATTTTTTTCAAATTAGAATGTAAAGCCTAAGTTGCCGTTAATTTAAGGGATAATTACAAAAGCACCCCTAAGGTTAATGCTGATTACAAAATATTCAAAAAAATTGGTAATTATAAAAAACCCTTTAGATTTGATGTGTCTAACATTTTCTCCCTACATATGCAGAAACATTTCAATAGACTCCTTTATGTTTGATCAAAATATTACACCTACCTCTTTAAACTTAAGGCATAATCAAACCTGAAGGGTTTTTAGGTACTTTTCAAAAAACTTTTGGCTTTCTTTGTAATTAGCCTAAACCTCAGGGGGCTTTTTGTAATTATTCCCTTAAATTTATAAGTTTTGGAGAGGCAGCCAGCTGGGTTGTAGACTTGTAGTTGCCTCTGATAGAAGCTATTTAAATTGATATCTCGAACTAAATCTTGACGTGTATAAAGATATCATTACTCGTTATTTCCTGAATAAAGATATTCCTTGATGCAAGTTTTCACTACATATGAACACGTGTTGCGTTTGTCAAATTGGTAGATTATGCAATTTATGTGGAACATTATTAATATCCTATTTTCGTATTTTAATAGTTAGGGATGACAATGGATGGGGACGGATAATCCCATTTCAAATACCATCTTCGTCTTATTCTCCGTTTTGAAGATCAGACGGGGATGGGGTCACGAGGATTGAGTCCCCATTTTGTATTTATTAAATTTTTTTTTTTACTTAAACTAGTTAATAATTAAAATATCATGAATCACTAGTTAATCTTATAATAACTCCACAATATAAAACACTTTAACAAATTGAATTAAATACAACAATTTTCACAATACAAAGTCTTGTAATTTTAAAATTTAAAAATCATTAATACAATATAAAACACTTAATTTTTAGGGTTTAATTTTATAATCTAATAAAATAAAAAATATAAACATAATTGATATATAAATATATATTTTTCGGTGAATGGGGACGGGAATCCCGTTTCATCTAATCGGGGCGGGGGCAGGGATGAGACGGGGATAGAAATATCATCTCCGTCCCATCCGGTTTAAAAGCGAGGAATCCCCATCCTCGCTCCCATCCCCGAATTAATTGGGAATTTCCCGTCCCAATTTATTCGGATACCAACTAGGGAGGATGGTTCCCCACGGGAATTTTATCATCCCTATTAATAATAGTACTTTCGATTATCTTTGCATAGAATAATATTGTAACAAAGCCTAAAAAGAATCGGATTAAATACATTACAATGTATTTATTCAAATTGTTAAACGAATCGAGTTTGAATGAATGTTAAACAAGCCAATTATGAATTTAACATTTGAACTTCTTTTAATCGGTATGAACACGAATTAAATTGAGTAGCTTGAATGTTTCTTGCATGTTTTATTATAATTTACTCATTAAATTGGAGTCCATTATATCTCATCGAACCAAAGATTTTGACACTTAATGAATTGATTAAATGATCTTTTAAAGATTAATCTTGAATCGAGTATTAAGTTTTTTTTTTTTTTTTTTTTTTGTTGGCAATCCTCTGACTAGGTTGTCTAATACAAGTCTCTTTCTCAAATTATCGCAGGATTAGTATTCCTCTAGATCATATATCATCGTATTATAGTATACATCCCTATATATGATTATCAAATTCTTTCTATCCCCTAAATAAAATATTGATATAAAAATACATGGCTAAGAATATACGAACCAGAAAATCGTGTGTGAACCAAGTATTTGGCATTCAATTACGAGTTAATTTTACATTTGAGAGTTGATATATATGATTATTAAATGAATAGTGGTGCATGGTGGTGGGCTGATATTGGCACTTGCAATTGCGAAAATAGACATTGCAATAAATAGAGAGGGTATAATTAATATAAATGCATGCAGGTACCAATAATACCTAAGTGAGATAAATGACATTGTCACGTAATAATCGCACCCCATGGCCATGCACAGCAGTTTATAAATTCCATTGTTGGTAGAATAAAAATTGTGGAAATTAGAGTTTCCATGCGAACAAGGGAAACTAGGATCACCTCAGGTATCATCAGTTTATCAACACCGTTCATTTCTAGAGAGTTCTCTTTCCCTTTTTTTTTTCTTTTTTTTTTTGATACGTATCAAGTAGACATAATTATTACTCCTTCGTCCCACTATAGAATATTTCACACAAATTTAAAAACATAATAAATATAACTGGGATCCTAATCTTTTTAAATATTCTTCCTACTTTTTGCATTAAATGAGATCAAGGCGGGGCAGGGAAAAAAAAAAATGGGGTGGTGATACATCTAAAAATCATATAAATTATAATTAATTTTTTAAAAAAAAATTAAAAAAAAATGGTGGGGAGGCGAGTGGCCCTATCTCCGCCCTTGAATGAGATATATCATTGTTGGCCTCAAACAAATTGAACTAAATAAGGATAATTTAGTTTATTGTTGTGTAATTAATACTCTCAATAAGAAAAAAACAAACCTATAATTTGAGACGAACGAAAAAAAAGGAAATATAGTCTATCTTAGTGGGACGGAGGGAGTAAATAGTTATGGTGATTATAAAGATTTAACACTTCTAGTTTATACATAATTATTCTCTATATCAAATTTACAGTCGTATTTAATTTATATGTGTATAGATATGAACTTCCGAGTAGTTTTGGGCCTTTTGGCTACATTATTATCATATTATTTGGTAGATAATTTGGTGTCATAACTGACAAAAGTATTAATCTTTATTATGTTGTTTAATATAGAATGATTTTATTTCACTTAATTTAATTAGGCTTCATTTGGGTTGATGGATTTAAATTTAATTATTTCATATTCATAATAATAAATCCATTAAACTTTTGTGGGTAATCTCATAATACATAGTGGATCAGGTTTCAAATTAAATACTTAGATTTCCTATTTTGAGTCATTTTCTGAGTCATTATTGTTGGAAATTTTGAAGAAAATTATTATTTTTAATATGACTTTATCAATAGTAAAGGGCAAATTTTAATTTGACCTTATTAATAGTAAAGGTCATATTTGTGGTGGTGAAATGTCATATTCAAGCTTATAAATATGACTTAGTTTCACATTTGAGTAACAAACTAATAATTAATAAGAATTTCAATCTCTCTCCTAAAGTTCTTATAATTTAAGATTTGGTGATAATTTCGAGGCATAATTTTTAGTTATAGGAATAGGTAATCCGGTTTTTCGTCTTATCGCGGGAAAGCAGGCGTCCATAATAGGGGACAAATCTGTTTTAAGGATAGTGTGTTAACACACGATTCGAGCTAAGTTTTATTTTGTTTTACCGATTCGATTTTCGATTCATATAAATTGTACTAGAAGAAATACTACAATTTCCCTACAAACTTAAAACAGATTTCTACACATCTTACAGTACAATTTATATGAAGCTGTTGCATGTGCAACTATTTCAACTATGTTGCAAATTTGGATTAGGAGTTATAATTTCAAAATCTTGCTTACTTTTTGTTGGCGTAAAAAAATAGTTGGATAGTTTAATTTTTTTTTTTTTTAAAAAATTTATTAAACATTTTGTTGGTGGCTAAATTTTGATGATTTGCGTCATGTTATTTGGCAGTTGGCATGTACTAAGGCTTTTCATATCAGTTGGAACCACTTTTTGCATATTATATTGTTTAGTTTAGTATTTAATTCTAATCTTGTTGATTAGTTGGTTAAAATTAAAAAAAAATCTTACGGAATTACTACAGATGGTGGGTATATGTGATTATCAATATTGTTAAAGAATTTGGTTTAGTTCTTTAATAATAGTGCAATTAACTTGAGAAATCGGATTATAAAGTATATGCTTTATATCTAAGATTTGTTGAATTGGTATGTATAATTTTTGGAATAAACGATTAATACCCGTGCTATTTGAAGCGGAAGGAAATTGCATTTTGAACTGATTGAACTATATTTTGGATTTATTTGGACTTATTGGACTATATTTTGGTGTTTTGGGTGATTGGACTAATCTTTGGACTAATAGATTAATATTTGTGCAAATTCGGATGCAAGAAAATTGCAAGGACCTTATAATAAAAACTTGAACAATATTTAGTAAATGTGTTCTTATCGGTTGTGTTCCGATTGTTCGAAGTGCTAAACTTCTTGTATTGTTTGTTTCATAAATGGCATCTGAATCAAACTGTGGTGGGTCTAACCCCGTTGTGCCAACACGGGATTTTGTACCAAACAGTGTTGGGTTTAACCCTGTTGTGTGCCAGGCTTTTGTAGCCAATCCCACACTTAATGTGTTGGTTAATCATTGTGAAAAACCAGAAAAGTTTAACGGCTTGAATTTTAAGCAGTGGCAATAGAAAATATTTTTCTACTTGACCATATTGAACTTGACACGATTCTTGCGAGAAAGATCATCCACGACTTAGTGAGGATAAGATCGATGCAAGCGTTTAACGCTTTGGATCTTGGATACATGCTAATTTCTTGAGTAGAAATTAAGTCATGAATGGCCTTGCGATTCGTATGCGTGTATATCTCAAAGAAAACTAAAAAGTGGATTTAAAATAAATAAATGTGATAAATGTGTCTATGTTAAAGAGATTGAAAATGATTATGTCATGACATGCTTATCATTGGAAGTAATGATAGAATAATTAAATCCACTAAAGATATGTTAAACTCGAGGTTTGACATGAAAGATATGGGTTTAGGCGCGTGATCATCGAAATAAAGATTTCTAGAACTTCAAATGGACTAACAACTTGATCGGTCACATTATGTGGATAAGATTCTAGAAAAATTTAGTAAGGATGACACGTCGTTAAATTTGGAACTCCGATAGACACAAGCAAACATCTAGAAGAAGAATAGAGGTGAAATTTGTGAATCAAGTTGAATACTCACGAGTCATAGGAAGTTTAATGTACTTAATGAGTTGTACAAGACCGGACATTGCTTATGCGGTGAGTAAATTGAGTGAGATACACGAGTAATCCAGGGCATGACCTTTGGAAAGGGATAGTGAGAATACTACGATATTTAAGATATCTTGTGATTTTGGGTCGCACTATACAAGATATCCTCATGTTATTGAAGGATATAGTGATGCTAATTGGATATCCGATATTAAAGATTCTAAGTCTACAAGTGGATTTGTATTCACTTTAGGAGGTGCAAAGACAATATCATGGAAATCTTCAGCGGAGACAACATAGCGAGGTCTACAAATGGAGTCCGAGTTTATTGCTCTAGACAAGTGTGGTGAAAAAGATGAATGGATTCAAAATTTCTTAGGAGATATTCCAAAATGGCCTAAACTTGTGCCAACAATTTGTATACATTGTGACGATCAAACGCAATTGGCGGGGCGAGTAGTAATATGTACAATGGTAAGTCAGACACATACGTCGTGAGACACAATACCATTTGACAACACACGATGGCTCAAAAGCTACCTTTAAAACCGTAAGCAAGTGCACCTATCGTTTTATAATATATATTATTAGTGCAGAAGTGTCATTCCCACGAGGATTGTAAATCTTAATAATTATCGTCTTTTTGTTATTTAATCTAACAAATTTGAGTTTTTGTTTGATGAAAAAGGAAAACAAATTATAAATTGTAAAAATGAAGGAAGATTTGTAAAATAAGAAATCAAGAGATAAAAATGTGTTTGAATGTAAATCCTCTAGAATGTTTTTGTGATTTGACAAGTTAAAAATACAACCGTAAGCCCTTAGCAAAAAAACCAACCTCTTTTAATAAAATTTCATGTCTTGTGGACCGTAGAAATTCCCAATTTAAGTTAAACCCTTTCTCAAGGCGAAAAACTTCTAATCTCAAGTTGATTAACTGAAATCTCTTTCTAGTTAAAACCCCAAGACAACATTATAACGATTTGTGAATTCCCATATTAGGTTTGACCCTAATCCAGGAAGATTTATGTCGTCATATCTAGGATTGCATGCAACTCTTTTCACTTATATAGGTTCTATTTCACCATGAATCTCTCGATTTCCCGGATGAAAAATAAACTTCAAATCAATATTGCGCATATATCAATTGAATGAGCGAAGCATAATATAAGTGAATCACACAAAATATGAAGATTTTATTAAAAACAAACACACCTTAATCACAAATCCATTCTAGAGTTCATTACATTCAAACACTAGGAGTTTAGCTACACATGATTTTGACCAAAGAATAAATTACAAGAAGATTTAAGTATTGTAGACATGGTGTACTTATCTTTCTCAAAATCTCAATTGACTTCTTTCTTGATTGATGATGTTGCTCAAGCCTTCTTCTCCAATATTGCCCCAAGCTTTCTCCTCCAAGACCCTTGATCCCAATTCTACTTAATGAAATGAATACAATGAATATTTCGAGTATCTAATGAATGAATCTCCCAATTTCAACCCTTGGCTTTTATAGGCAACCAATACATTGATAGTACTCTCTTTTATTAAACAATCACCCCATTTTCCTTGTTGGTTGGTGAATTCTTGTATTCAAGTGATGAGGGGAGGGGACATGGAGACATGTTTGACAAAATAGGGTGTTAAAAGTGTACAAAAGTGGCCAAAATGGGTTGGTTAGTGAGTTTTCCCCAAATTCGCAAAGAAAAGTTGCAAAAAGAGGTCCGGACACGCCGTATCGCCCGACACGGCCAGGCCGTCTTGTTTAATTGTGCGGGAACTCGGCTGACGACATGGTGTGCTTCCCAACACTGGCCAGCCGTGTTCTAGACACTCTGGCCGTGTTGGGAACACGGCCAGGCCGTATTGGAGGCTTGTTTTGTGCAAAAATTTCGAGTTTTTGGCTCCCGACGGAACACGGCCGTGTTGCCGACACCCCTGCCCGTGTTGGACCGAAAAGGCCCCGAAATGACGCGTTTGGCTTGGAATTTCGAGCGTTTTTGCATCCTTAAACTCCCGGTATGTTTTGACATGAATCCATGGTCGAAATTCACCAAAATTAGCCCCGAATGGTCAATCTACATCAATAAAAGCACCTCGGAGTAATATGAACTATGTACAATCAAAAATTTACAAAACTAACAATAAAATAACTCGAATTCTACTCAAATATACACATAAAACATGCATAAAAAGACCACTTATCAACTACTCTCAACTGGTGTTATCTTTATTGACTACGTGAAGTCAAAGGATAATTTAGCGGATCCAGATTAACCAAAGGGTTGAATCGAGAGCTAGTTGTGAAATCATTAAGAGGAACAGGACTTAAGCCTCTAGAAAAATGAGTTGATACAATAGAAACCCAACCTAGTTATTTGGAGATCCCAAGATCTAGGTTCAAAGGGACAACCTAGTTGTAAAAGACTCTATGATCACTTTGTGGGGAATTATCCCTTGTCCATTCCTTAATACTTGATGATGTGGTGAAGAGGATAAGCAATTTGGCTTTTAATGATTCTTGTGCGTCGGTAAGTCGGCGAGGATAAGACGGGCTATCTTAAATAAGAATCACCATGTGAGAGAGAAGTGGGCCTTCGAAGAGAATGTGTGAGGCTCGATTCTTAGAACCTCTTGAGAACCAGGCGTATGTTCGGGGCCATGAATGAACATAACCATGAGAATGAAGTATGTTAGGAAGAATCTTGTGTGAGGTATATCATCGTTTACAAAAGGCGAAGCAGTTCAAGGACATCGCGTCACTCGATCGGCTAGTAAAGTAAATATGCTTTCACAAGGGAAGGTTCAAAGGGTAACACCTACATATCTATGCAAGATTCAACTGTTGGATTTTATCACCAAAACTTTGTATTTTCGTAATTTTCTTCATGTGGGGGATTGTTGGAAATTTTGAAGAAAATTATTATTTTTAATAAGACTTTATCAATAGTAAAGGACAAATTTTAATTTGACCTTATTAAGAGTAAAGGTCATATTTATGGTGGTGAAAGGTCATATTCAAGCTTATAAATATGGTTTAGTTTCACATTTGAGTAACAAACTAATAATTAATAAGAATTTCAATCTCTCTCCTAAAGTTCTTATAATTTAAGATTTGGTGATAATTTCGGGCATAATTTTTAGTTATTTAGGAATAGGTAATCCGGTTTTTCGTCTTATCCTGGGAAACAGAGGGCGTCCGGAATAGGGGGCGAATGTTTTAAGGATAGTGTGTTGAACACACGATTCGAGCTAAGTTTTATTTTGTTTTACCGATTCGGTTTTTCGATTCATATAAATTGTACTAGAAGAAATACTACTATTTTCCTACAATTATGATATACATTTTATTTGTATTTGGAGTCATCGAAATCCTTGGATCCAAATGCAAGCTTAGATAAATTGTGCATCATTGTATTCTAAAATATTTTCAAGCTGATTGGTAAATATATATAACAAATTGAAAAAAATCGGGGCATTTGTATTGCCTATTACTTACTTTTGAAGCTAGCAAAACATATTTGATGAATATGTTTGTCACTTTAATTTTATTGATCAGGAATATACTAAAAAATATATAATAGTTTCCCACGCCTCCAATATTAATAGTATTTTACATCTAATTTTTTACATTTTTATTATTCATTTCTTTCTTCTCAACAAATTCAAGGTCTAAACATCGCATTAATTACTATCAAAAATACATCTTGGGTTTTCTTTTGTCTTACATATAGTAATCAATAAAAGCAATCAGTGTCTATCCCTATTTTGGCTCAAATAATACCACATTTCCATACCAAATTTTCTATTACAATTAATATTCTACCTCCTATTACTATCAATGCATAATAAACATATAAAATGATATCATCAATATAATACATATTGTCAAATTGCAATATTGTAACATTAAATTATAATAGAGGAGACACTACCCCTTTTCCCCATAAATACCCATTCGACTTCTCCAAATATTTCGCTAACTTACATTCCCACATTCGTCTAATATTTTTCTTCATCTTATTACTATTTTGTCTTGATCAAATTGTCCTCACTAGTGAATGAAAAAAATTTCACTAGACATTAAAATGGCGAGCACGGCCAAAGACCATGCCCAAATCATATGGCGCATGAGGTTGTGCTCCGCCTTTAGGGCCGCTTGGCTGCGCCATAGTAGGCGCCGCCACCTTCTACCGTCCCAAATTCCTCGCAGATCAATTAAAATTCCCGCTTTTTCATACGTAATCGTTGTCCTAATAGTATCCGACGCGACACTTGGCGACACGCCTGTAGTGCTGGCATGCACTCTACGCCACCGTGCAAGTCGTGCCACTTGCCATGCTCGGACGGTGGCTCGTCGCTCCTACGGCTAGTGGAGGTTTTCCGCTTGGCATGGCGGCCATAGTGGCGGCCATGGCCGCTTTCTGGTGGTGCTACCCGAGTCGACACATTTGACGGCTAAGAGGATTGCCCTAGGACAGATTGCACTGGTGTGTACGGAGGCTGTTATTGCTAGGGATGATAATAAGTATGGCTTCATGCACCCTTTGCATATTGGAGCAAGTACTGCCCTAGGGGCATTGGCATGTGTGCTAGCTTTGTTGCTCCCTTTTCCTGGGCTAGCCCATCACAAGGTACTGTTAGGTTATACAAAATTACAAATCTTGTTCTATGTTTTTCCAATTTGGATTTTTTATTTATTACGGTGTCTCAGCTGGTGTTTTATATCACTTAAAGAGTATTTTAGGTTATGTTGAAATATTGGATGAACGTGATGTCTAGTATTTCAATATGACCTAAAATACCGGTATGAAATGATATAAGGAATCTTGTTTAATTATTTCAACCTTTCATATTCAAATCGTATTATCCCAAAGCTTAATAATTATATGAAGAATAATTTAAAAAAAAAAACATGAGGATCGGGCTAATTACTAAAAACACCCATAGTTTTTTTAAAATTTTAAAAAAAAACTTTGAGGTTTGATTATGTCTTATATTTTCCTCCTTCATATGCAAAAAGCATTTCAAAACCCCCTTAATTTATAGAAATATTACAGTTACCCTCTAAAATTTAAGAGAGAATCAAACCTGATGATGCTTTTTGTAATTTTGAAACATCTTTGGAGTTTTTTGTAATTAGCCCAAACTTCAAGGTGTTTTTTGTAATTATCCCATTATATTATCATGGCACCTTTTTTCAATAGTTGGGCAAGCTAAAAGTTTAGATTTAGATTTGAAAAGTGAAAGACAAGTTCATGATCATCAATTAGAAAATGAGATTGTCCATCTCCTACATACCATCCCATCATATCAAATTATATGGATATTTTTTTGCTGTTAAAGCATACATAAACAAGAAACTAGAGAAGACAATGATATATGCATGTACAGAATTCTGGAAATGCAAGCTAATATTGTAAGTTCAATAACAACAGGTACAAAAACTATGCAAAGTATATGCTGAAAATGCTTCTGAGAGGATGAAAATATACTTGAAAGCTTTCAATGCCCAAGATCATCAGACTAAGACAGAACTGGTTTTACAAGCCAAGCCCATAGCTGAAATGGGAAACAAGCTTCTGCAGATTATAAGAATCTCACAGGTAAATTGCTGCATATATACAGTATACTATTTGAGCTTTGAAATTACTGTTCTAAAAATTCTCGTCTAGCCCCGATTAGTCCCCGCTCAAATTCTTCTGATTAGGCTTCGCCTAACCCCGTAACCCCCGCTCAGGCTTTGCCTAGACGCTAGGCACCATTCTGCCGCCTGACTAGCGCCTAATGCGTTTTAAAACACTGCTTGAAATTCATCGGTCTATCAATTAAGTGCACAACAAAATGCATCCATTTTCTCTTCACACACGATTATTTCTAAATAATCGAAATCAATTTCCTTTTTTCAGGAAGGTATGCCATGGGAGAGGCCTTGGAGCCGATACGCCAAACACGATTCAATAAACGTCGTCGTAAACAGATTACAAAGCATAGAATTGGCAATTAGAGCAATGGAATATTCTCTTGTTTCTTCTCCTTCCTCTCAAGTTCAAACATTAGATCAACAGCAACTATCCGATGTCTTACAAGGCTTGGCGAGTCAGGTCCAGAAGAAAATCGACGAAATCAAACATTTTTCGCCTCTCGATTCAGAAACAGCACCACAAACTAGAGATCATGAATTCATCAAAAAGATGTATCTCTACCAATCGAATCGATCGTCCCAATACAAAAATACGAATCGGCCTGTTTCTTCTTCTCCTGCGTAGATATGCTTAATGATACTCTACACAACAACAACGGCGCAATACTCCCAACCGAAAACCAAACTCAGACAGAATTCAGCATCATCCAAAAACTCAGATTTTGGTTTTTCAAATTAACCGCCAGCGAGAGGCTCGAGTCAGCATTCAAATACTCGATTTCTCTCGGCCTGGCGGTGCTACTAGGCATGATCATAGAGAGGGAAAACGGGTGCTGGGCGAGCCTCACGGTCGCGATCAGCTACGTCACGGGCAGACAGGCGATCATCACGATCGCAAACACCAGAGCTCAAGGGACGGCCCTCGGATCGGTTTACGGCGTAATATGTTGCTTTTTATTTCATCATTCGGAACTAAAGCTCTTGGCCATTCTCCCATGGATCATCTTCACCAGCATTCTGAGGCACAGCAAAATGTACGGCCAGACAGGCGGCGAACGGCAGCTATAGGGCGCTACTAATACTCGGTAGAAACAATTACACGAATCCGAACGAATTCGCGATCGGTCGATTAACATCGGTTTTTATCGGTCTGTCGTGTTTCGTCGTCAGAGCTTCTCCTGCAGCCGATCAGGGCAGCCACTCTAGCCAAGAGACATGTGTTTATGACATTGCTGTCCTTTAAGGACTGCTTAAACGAAACACGATTTTACTACAGCGGTCGAAAAATCCAAACAATTTCAAGTTTCGAGAACTGAGAGAGAAAGAAAGACAGCTTGAGTCCCTAGTGAAAGACGCTGACTCAGAGCCCGATTTTTGGTATTTGCCTTTTAATACTTCTTGCTACAATAAGATGGTTAAATCTTTATCCAACGTAGTGAATATGTTGTACTTTGTTGTGTACAATTTAGAACAACTGTCGGAAACGCAGGAAAGTGGAACTGTAGGGAAAGAGTTTCAGAAGCAGTTGAGTTACGAATTGGAAGAATTGCAGGGAACTGTAAACACTTCACTGGAGACAGTGTCTGTGATGAAATCAATAGCAGATCAGTCTCAAGATATGTTGAGGGAACTTGAGGAAGGAAAATTGCAGAACAGAGAAAAATTAAATGATTTGATTATTGAAGAGGCGTTGAGGATTACAGAGGAGGAGTTTGAAGATGAGAAACGTATTAGGATTGTACGATGTTTGGGTGCAATAGGGTTTTGCATTAGTTCTTTGAGGAAAGAAGTAGATGAGGTAGATATATGTATAAAAGAAATAGTTCGATGGGAGAATAATTCAAGCAAATAGATAGTTCAAGAGTTATATATATTTTTGTAATTAAGATATTATATTCTGTGACATTGAAGAAAAATTTGATGCCATCTTCTGATGGCATGTTAAGCAATGCAGAACTATCTCGGAGATAATTCCATAAGGATTTGTTTTAGATTGGCTCCTTCTCGTGAGAGTCTAATCTTTCTCTTTCTTTTGAATTGGAACATCATCAAAACAAAACTATGGACCGTTTATTGGTTTGGAGGATGGATCTGAAGGACGGAGATGTGGTCCTTGTGCTTCTAATTTCATATCTTGTTCGTAACTTTCAAACATTGGTTCAGTATATTACTAGCTCGTTTCTGAGGTGTCTTCAGGCATAAATATAGCTATACAGCATATAGATCAGCAACATCTGGTTCAAACTCACATCATAGGATACAGAGACACCACAGATACAAAGACACCACGAAAGTTGACAATGAAGCCTAAAACCTGATCATCAATCATCTGAACATAGAATGAAAGGCCGATAAAGTAATAAAAAATAGTTCCCCGTATTTTAACTTGTTTTAATCCATAATTTCGACTAGAAACAGCTAAAGAAAGCATCAAGATTAATGCGTCCAATTGTGTTTGAGCCTTGAGGAATAACTGTAGAACAAGATTTATACCTTTTAAATTTTAATGGGCTTACTAAATTATTTAATGTTATCCTAAAAACTAAGAAAATGCCTAATAAATGGAGAAAAAGTATATTGATACCTATATATAAAAACAAAGGGGATATACAAAATTGTGCA
This sequence comes from Rehmannia glutinosa, assembly GCA_016081115.2. Taxonomy (NCBI): domain Eukaryota; kingdom Viridiplantae; phylum Streptophyta; class Magnoliopsida; order Lamiales; family Orobanchaceae; genus Rehmannia; species Rehmannia glutinosa. The sequence continues at coordinate 1,608,187 of JABTTQ020000348.1, forward strand.
AATTACAGTGAAATTAAATTAATAAGTCATACAATGAAACTATGGGAAAGAGTCATAGAAGCAAGAATAAGAAACGAAACTAGTATATTAGATAATCAATTTGGCCGTGCGGGAAGGTCCACAATTGAAGCTATACACTTAATTAGACGATTATGTGAACAATATAACGAGAGAAAAACAAGATTTACATATGGTTTTTATTAACCTTGAAAAGGCATACGATAGAGTCAACCAGGGATATAATGTGGCGCTTGGAAAAAGAGGAATAAAAATAGCTTACATAGATGTCATAAAAGATATGTATGATGATATAACAACATGTATCAGACACCAATGAAATATCTAGTGAATTCCCAAATACTATAGGTTTGCATCGGGGATCCATTTCTAAGCCCGTACCTTTTTATCTTAATAATTGATGAAATCATTAAACACTTACAAAAATCCATCCCTGAATACATGCTATTTGCGGACGATATAGTTTTAATTGATGAAACAAGGGAATGGGTAAAAATACAAAATTGGAAGTTTGGAAAGAAGCACTCGAATCAAAATGTTTTAATATAAGCAAGACTAAAACAGAATACATGAAATACCACTTTAGTAAAAACAACAGGAACAATGAGACGAATGTTAAAATTGATGGACATGAAGTTTTATATACTTAGGATTTATAATTGAAGAGAATGGAGAAATCAATAAAGATGTCACACATAGGATTTAGGCGGGTTGGTATAAATGGAGGAGTGCATCTTCTATCCTTTGTAACCGTAAATTACCATTAAAATTGATAGGAAAAATTTTTATAAAACGGTCATAAGGCCCGCAATGCTTTATGGAGCAGAATGTTAAGCAATTAAATATGAACACGAACAAAAAATGAGAGTAGCATAGATGAGAATGTTAAGATGGATGTGCGGACACACTAGATTAGATAGAATAAGAAATGAACAAATTAGAAACAAAGTGAGTAGCACCAATAGATGAGAAAATTAGATAAACGTGATTAAGATTGTTTGGACATTATTATAGGAGACCTTTAGATGCACCTGTGCAACGTTTAGAAAGTAGGGAATCACTCACACAAATCAAAAGAAGTAGGCCTAAAAAGACTTGGAAAGAAGCTATTAAACAAGATAAGCTATACCTAGAAATCAATGAAAATATGGCTTATGACCGTAAACGATGGCGCGATATGATCCATATAGCCGACCCCACGTAGTGGAATTAAAGCTTAGTTTGTTGTTGTTGTTTTATTTTTAAAAAAATAAAGAATTATTGATTCATAAAACATTTTTTGCTCGATTTATACCTTTTAATAGTCTTCAAAAAAAAAAATTGGATTTATTTTTTTAAAAAAATAAAGAATTATTGATTCATAAAACATTTTTTGCTCGATAATTCTAAATTAAACAAAACCATTGCCATATTCAAAAATAGTTGACATAATTTAAAAGTGATATACTTTCTTAGGAGACAATTAATTTGCAAACCATTAGGAGAAAACAAAATAATTATAGCAGGAAAATAAAACAAAATAACGCACGCTAATATATATTTACAAAGAAAATTGCACTGACCTAATACATTGAAAGTGCCCACACCTATGACCAGCATAAGTACAGACTACTTATTAATTATTAGGCTGGGCCAAGCCCATCAAAGGTCTACAGTACAAGAAGTTTCAAGGAAAAATGGGAGAATTTCATAATAGGCCCAAATTTAAGAAAATATATCATTTTAAGCACCCAAAATTTCAACTTTCTTAAATTAAGGCCAATTTTTATTTTTCTCTCAAATTAGGTCCTCTCTCAAATTTTAGGTTCTCATTTCAAGACCCAAAATTTTAATCTTCTCAAATCAAGACTCGAGTTTTATTTTTTCTCAAATCTGGTCCTCCCCAAAATTGTCGGTTCTCACTTAAGGTTTTAAAATTTAATAAAAAGAGAAATGTTAATGTAATCGATCACACCGCCACAAAAATATTTTTCTTGCTCTTTTATTTTTTCGTTCATCCTTTTTCCTAATCGATACTTGTTTTAAACTTTAAAATTCAATCATAATTTGCCTATTTTATTTTTTTAGTAACCAAAAACTATTTTACTACTTTTTCATTCATAATTTGGATAACTTATTTTTTTAATAACCGATAAATATTTTAATTACTATTTTTTTAATCTTGTTAGCTTCATACATTTAGATCTACTGGATCTCGATGATCGCACGTTAAACAAAATGATTAATGATAAGTATGAAGTATAAAAAAGAATTGAGCGAAAAAGCGAAGAAGAAGAAAAATATTTTTGCGACTAATTTGATAGATTACACTAATATTTATCTTTTTGTTAAATTCTAAAATCTAGAGTGAGAATGGGTTATTTAGGGGGAGAGCCCGATTTGACAAAATAATAAAAGTTGGGTCTTGATTTAAGAATATTGAAATGTTGGATCTTGAGTAACCCAAAATTTGAGGAGGCCCAATTTGAGAAAAAAATAAAAATTAGTCTTGATTTGATAAGGTTGAAATTTTAGATCTTATAGTGATATATTTTCTTAAATTTGGACCTGAAATTCTCCCAAAGAAAAATATCTTTGAAATAAGAGTTCCTCTTTCCGATAGTTAAAAATCAAAATCTTCAGATCATATCAACAACATTTTCATCACAATGTATAAGACTAACCAGAAAAAGTGAAAAACGCATCAAGAATCCAAACTGCAAAATCAAATACATATGAAAGAAACAAACAATTCACGACAAAACGCACACAAGGAATTAAGAAAAAACTAACACAAAACGAAATTAATAATTTGGAATTCAGTCAATTCAATGAATAGCCGAATTGATAAAAACCAACTGAAATACAATCCAGAGGAAATTCAGAAATACCCATTTCAATTCAACTGAAAGATAAGATCTGAGATAGATCAGAGTACACTAATTTCTAAACTGCCACTAAACATATGCCCAGCAATCAAAATCCATAAGCACTAAACATGCCATTTACACAAAATATACCTAACCCTAGGACCTCAACCACCGAAACCGTACAAGGTACGCCCCTGCCTCTTCAAAGCATAAACGACATCCATGGCAGTGACGGTTTTCCGGCGAGCGTGCTCAGTGTATGTGACGGCATCACGGATGACGTTCTCCAAGAAAATCTTGAGAACACCACGAGTCTCCTCGTAGATGAGTCCACTGATACGCTTGACACCACCCCTACGAGCCAAACGACGAATAGCCGGCTTTGTGATTCCCTGAATGTTGTCCCTTAACACCTTACGATGACGTTTAGCTCCTCCCTTTCCCAAACCCTTCCCTCCTTTGCCACGACCCGACATTTTTCCCTTTTGATATCTGGAAACGCAACTTTAGAGAGAGAGATTTTTGAAGTTGTTCGATGAATTGAGGGTGATAGGTGGGGTTGGGTTTATATAGGAGGCATTAGTTGTGGTAAACATTGTGAGCCGTTGGATCTGGACTTGGGGGACGGTAGAGATAGCTATCCGCACGATGTGTATTGGTTGGTTATGAGCCGTTGATAAGGGATGTATCGACGGCGCATAATTAATTTCCTTTAGTATGATGCGGATTGTGGTTTTTTAATGTGAGGGAAAAAGGGGGGAAATTTTCATTGGAAAATTAAACTATAAAGCGGCAAACCGGGCAAGTTTTGTTTTGTTTTGCTCCACCACGGCAAGATATTAGGCGGTTAATGTTAAATTACGATTTGATTTGTAAATGTATACAGCAAAAGAATTGATTTATGCTAGCTCAAAAAATATATATGCCTACTATATAATCATCTGTACTTAGTACTTACTATAAGATAGATAATACTAGTAAGCTTTTATTTTCTGTAAGATGTTTTTCAAACATATAGATGCTATTTTTCTTGAATAAGCTTTTAAGTGTTTAAACAAAATAGAATATAAAGACTTTATTTAGATGAATAGATTTGTAGTTGAAGATTTGAAACCATAATAACATACCAATGTCATGTACAATGAATTTTTCGAATTCTTAAGGTCCAATTTGAACTATTTTTTTTAGTTGTTATGGAGGATTCTAAATCAATTCTATATGGAGTTATTCGAAATTATTTTCACAAATTCTTCTCTCCGTATCCAAATTCTCTCATCTAAAAACAACATGATTAATTTTGTAAATAACATGATTAAGACTAAAAGGATATGTTGGAATTTTTAACATAAGATAAGTACTTATTTACCTTTTCTATAAGAGAAATTATTAGATCCATCTTATTTTAAACGATAAGCTCGTGAAAAAAAAGTAAAACAATTGTAAAATTAATAGGTGTTTGCTAAACTTATTTAAAACATCTTATAACCTTTATTATCGGCTTAAAAGCTTAAAACATGCTAACCCTTGGGTTTGAACTTGAGAACTCGGTCTTAGAATCCACCTACACCACTAGCAAGTATTTGGATAAAGTAAGATGATGGAGTTTATAAAATGTTATTTATAACAGTTTTATAATTAAAATGATCAAAATCAATACTTAAAAATTAATTGAGGTTCCCATCTCTTTAAAAACAGCTTATAATCTCCTAACAATTTATTTTGGGAGTTTATATAAGATATTTTTAAAAAAAATTACCAAACACTTTTACATAGCTCATAAGCTCAGCCAAAACACCCTCAAGTTCTTTCTTCTGGTCCTAATTAACGTGCTGAGAAATCAAGTTTCTAAATGGCACCGCAGAACAACACAATTTCAGTGTAGCACCACTGTTTTACTCCCTTGTGTGCAACAAAAGGCTTTTCAAGATGAAGCACAAAAATGACAATCTAAGGTTCCACACCAAGAAACCACGGCATTACAAGTCTATAAGAACTAATCTATAGTAAAACTGTAAAAGCACTCATCCACCTCAATAACAAGTAGGACATCGATGAAAAATTAAAGCAGCTATCAGGCAATTTCCCCTAAAATTTTCCTTTGACAAACTAAACATACTGGGAACAAATCCCACATTGCACAAATTGTTTCCTTTGTTTCAGTCATCTTCTATCGAATCCTCTACGTTACGAAACATGTTTGCTTTCTTACACAGTTCAGTTATCAACTCTAATATGTCTTCTGCATGGCACTTCTCTAGAATCTTATGAACAACTACATGTGCTCTAATTTTTGTCCTTTGCTTCAGCAAGGTACTTCTCCAAATCAGCATCCAAATCTTCCGCAGATAATTTTTCACCACGACCTCGGCCACCCACACGATCCTTCCTCATGCCCCGGACACCACCTTGGGGTCGTCTTATAGCACCACCTCTTCCCTGAACTCGGACATTTCTATCAAGTGGAAATTTAACATCAAATCAGTTATATCCCAAAAAAACAGAAAGTGACGATTAGAATCCATCGAATGGCACGTGAAGGGATGGATGTACGGTGCATGTGAAGAGTGTTTAGAAGCTTTTCACTCTCCTGAACTAATTCACGTTTTTCAGTTAGAGAGAACAAAATAAATCCAGAAAAACATCGAATTAAGGAGTTATTATAAAAAATAACAATGTATTAGATAAATCACAGTAGTGGATTTAGATACTGCAATGAACACTTTATAGTAAACACTGCAATGAACACTTTTTAGTCTGCAAATGCATCCATTCAAGAATTCTAATAAATGTTTGTCAAGGAGTAAAACCTATTGAACATCTTCTCCCCTCAAAAATTCAAGAATTCACCAAACGTAAAACTGAAAAAAGTTAATTCAATATTCAAATACTGACAAGATAGTTTGCATCCTTGAGACATATTATATCTTGTCCTTCAATTGTATGAATTCTGAAAACAATAATATACACTAAATGTGAAGCAATTAAGACAAGGTATGCTTGAAAAATGACAAATATATCTAAATTATTGTCCACGATAGAGGATTTTAGTTTCTAAAGACAAGGAACTCCTCCCTGTATGTTTCTACACAAAGATGCTATACCCTGTATAACACATCTGCTTATAATAAAGGCTATTATTAAAGCATAATTACTTGAACTAAGTAAAAGTATTTCATGTATCGCATGAGAATTGCCAGCGTCTTTGGCAAAACAGTGCAACTGACATGCAAAAGACACTTCCTTAAAGAAAATATGAGAACTAGCTGAAAAGCATAAAGAAATAGAGTACAAATATCAACTCTGATCAAGAATATATTCTGCAAACTATTTAATCCATATTATCTAGACGGAATTATAGCTAATTTATAATTGTGATTATTATTATTATTATTACTATTTTCCCTTTTTTTTTTGTGGGGGTGGGGGGGGTGCGGATCGAGTGAGGATGGTGGGGACAGAGGAGAAGCCAAGAAGATAGAGTTGCAAGCCTACAACCGAACCGAACCGAACCGAACTTTTGAGAGTTGAGCTTGGCTCGTTTAGTATCGAGTCAAACTCGAGCTTAATTTATCGAATATATTGATGGCTCAAGAACTTCTTGAGCTGAATCGAGCCTAAACGAGCTCAATAAATATTAATTATAAATTAAACTATTTTTCTATTATTTAAAAAATAAATTATATATTTCTAAAACACATGATATATCTACTAAAACCTATGATTTTATTCAAGCAAATAAGTTCATTTAATTTTTTCATATTTATCATAAGTAAACATGTAAAAATAAAAATTAAAGTCAAACTAATAGTTTTTTTGCACGAGCCGCTCTCACGAGCTTACTAACGAGACGATTATCTCTAAGCTTAATTTTGGTTCATATATTTTAACAAGGTTCATTAAATGAGCTCAAACGAGCTTTTATCAATTCAAACTCCAAATAGCTATCGAGTGGCTTGGTTCATTTGCAGCTCTAGAAGAAGGTAGACAACATGCTTTGGAAGCAAGCCACAGGCCCACAAGGAGGCCACTCCGTTATTGATATACCTGCCATGTATAGCTGGAGCTCGCACAGGAGGCAAGTCCATGTTCATCCCTACAATCTCAATTCTCATAGGCATTCCATCCAGTTGGACATTATTGTACCTCTTGATAGCAGACTCTGCATCTCGCGTCGAGAAAACACTACTTCTGCAGTCCCCTACACAAAAATCTTCTATTTAACTGTCACATTAATAAAAAAAAGTTGGGGAACTACCACGTATTATGCCAAACTGTTATACCTCTGATCTTCCACTCCTATCATAATGAATTGAACAACTTTTCAGATGACCGACCCCTGAGAATAGCTCCTGAATATATTGACAACATGTGGAGTGTTAAATTTTCCAACTTCCGGCAGTAGAAATAACAAGCAAGCAAACGAACAACAAAGTTGAAAACAAGACTCTAAGTCAAAGAATGCTAACATAGTCTGGCAAGTAACTTTATAGGTTTTAATCAACATAAGCTATAGTTCTTAGAAAAATAAAGGAGCACAAATGGGAGAAGAAAAACGAACAATGAAGCTTCAAGGCAAAGTGCTTCCTTCAATAAGTATAGATTTGTATTTAAACTGTTGCCTGGAACTAAAGATGGAGGTATTTCTCATGACGCACAGAAAAACTTAAACGGGTTTCATTACTATAGATTACATTTCACTTAGCTGTCCACAGTTCTTGAGTGTTCGTGGTGGACATTATGTGTGGATGAATAGTCATACTATTAAATAATCTGAATTTAAGTTCCTTTCTCTGTAAGAACTGAAATAGAATAACTGGTGGCATAGCAATCCTCTATTACTGTGATGCATCATCGGCCGCATTATATAGGTAACATAATGACGAAACCATAACTGTGAATTGTGATATTCAAGTGAGGAAACCTTTAATTTTTGTGACTGCTATATTAAAACATAAATAAATCCATACAAGCATTTGAGTGGCGCATTTTGTATCAAGAAATTCAAGCCTTAACAATGAAAATATGAAATAAAAGATACTTCCATTCATTCAAAGGATAGAGGATATCATCTGGATGAATCTACCTCAATGTCATCATCGGTTACCCCATAATGCAAATTGGAAACCAAAAGCTTAGTCCCCGTTTCAATCGACGAAACCCTAGCTCCCCTAAAATAGGGAACGCGCGCCCCGCCGCGAACATGCCGTGGTCCAACAGACTCTCCGGCGTTCGAGCCTGAGGACGAAATTCCAAAATTCAGTATCAAAATCTGTATGGCAACGGTTAATAAAACACGCTAAAACAGTAGAATCTGACTGTGCTGAATGAATACGGGGCGGCGCGACTGGCGGAGCGGTCATGGAAGCGGCGGGCCGGGCCTGTGGCGGACGGTCGCGGTCCGGCCCGGGAAGTCTTGCTCCTTGTGATTATATCATCCAGAGTCATGTCCAGATTTGACATTATTTTAGCAAATAACTAGTGATCTTCACGAAATGGGGATGTGAAGATGGGGAGTTTTTCCAAAACCAGAGCGAAAGGGTTTTGGTGTATTTGGTTCAAGACAGAACTAAATTAAAGAGAGTGTAAATCTCAGAATGTGGCGTCAGTGCGTCACGGTGAAGTTTGCTTATCACATCGGTTGGCATTTTCCTAATTTTATTTTTGCATAAATTCATTTTAACCCTCAAAATTCAACAATTTATTAACAATTTACTCGTACTTTTTCCCCGAAAATAAAAATATAATTATACAAAGGAAAAATAATATTTTCCTGAAACTCTTTTACTGAAACTTGCTGACCAAACATAATACAAATATATCATTCAGAATATCATTACTTTTTGTAAATAAAGTGAGAACAGTATAAGTTATATTAAAGGCTTAAAGTCATGGTTCACTTTATTTTATGCGGATTGTGAGATATGGGTTTATATCCAGGTAACAGGCCTTTTTCAGTTCGGATATCATATTGGGCCCCCAATAATACCTTTGTTGTCACAGTTGATCATTACCTGTAAATGGAGTTCCTTTGCAGATTTACTTCGAGCCTTCACTTCAACCATGGGCTAAATGGAGGTCGTTTAACACATTACGAGAATTAACTATATTATCATATTTTGTTAGAGTTGACTTGTGCTATTATAAATTTGTTTATTAATAGATAGTGATTGATAGTTTTTGTGTATAAAACTAACCCACTAACTCATTACGGGGAGGTTACTTGTTTGGCATGTTTTTTTTTTTTAACAGGTTTTGGAGTTACTTTTAGACTGTATTTAAGGAAACTTATAGCCGGAGAAAACATAGAGCTTGATTTAGAGCAAAAAAATAGAGAGAGCCATTAAAGAAAGATGCGTAAAATAATTCAAAAATAGGATGTGGTTACCAGGTTCAAGGTTAGGGTTTGTAAATGAATCGATTTCGAACGAACGAAGGTTATTCGTGTTCATTTGTTTATCGTTTATTTTTTCAAATGGTTGATTGTGTTCGTTTGTTTAATTATCGAAAGATGTTCACGAACATGTTCTTTAATGTTCATGAACAACTATATGAACATATTTATGAAAAAGTTAAATACATTTGTTCATTAACACTCAACTCAATTGTATAAAATAATTGATCATTGCTCATTTCGTCTTTGAATAAGTAATTTTGGAATAAAATGAATAGAGTTGTATTTAGAGATGTCAATAAAGTAGGGCACGAGGGCGACCCTAGCCCGACCCTAAAAATCTAAGGGGTGGGCCTATATTTAAAGCCCTTATAACATGAGGGCTTTTTAGCCCGCCTACTATTTGGCCCTAGGACCGTCAGAGGGCTAGGGTAGGGTGACCACTTAGAGCTTTTTTTCCGATAAGTTTTTGTAGTTTATATATTTATATTCAAAATTTATGCTTGTAATACTATTAATGTATTATTTGATCTCATTTATCAATTACCATTTATCTTAACAAATTATCAAATTTGATCTTTGATCTCATTTATAATTTAGTCTTACTAAATAACTTAGTAAATACAAAATTAAAGTTGGTATGTAATTGGTAATGATTATTTAGTACGTTAATATTTATAAAGAACTAAAATATATTTGGTATAGACTATGTGATTACTAAAATAAAAATGACAAATTTTGAATATTTTAATCCAAGTGGCATTATTTGGTACGTTAAGAATTACTTGGCATTATTTTTATAAAATAAGAAATTCGCAAATTAATCTTTCCATCGTGATGCAATGTTTTAATTTAGACGGAATAACTTCATAAAAAATGTAAAAAAAAAAAAAAAAGTCATAGGGTCCGGCCTGGCTCGGCCCTAGCCCTCAGAAACTGTGGCTTAGATTTTTCAAACCCTTATAAGTTCGAGGCTTTTAGCCTTGGCTTTTTATGAGTTAGGGCCTCTTAGTCTGAAAGCGGTAGGGATAGGAGGTGACCCTTATCGACATCTCTAGTTGTATTATTATATTAAAGAAATTTTATTCTTTGGGTTAAAGTTTTTATTCTAAAAAAGGGAAATTTTATATTTCAAATAATAATAACCCTAATTAAATTTAAGGGGAAAGAAAAAAAAATTCCTCATTCTACAAGTCTTTATACGTTATGTCGCTATCTATCTTGAACCACCATGTGCTAGCTAATTATGGTGTGAAAAAGGACATGGCATTGCTAAAAACACGGTGAGATATCCATAGTTTCTATATATATCCTAATATATAAATAGAAAGGTGCTATTATTCAACTTTGGTCAAATACTAATTTTATATGATTTTGAAATTGTTGAAGTATGAAGAATAATTGTAATTGTTAATTGGTTGGTGAGCATTTAATATAAAATTTAAACTTGCAGAAACCTTTTAACCTAAAAACATTGTTATTTTGAATCTTTTGTTTTAATTTAGATTTATACATGCGTCGTATTTAATATTAGTTCGTGGTTCAATACTTCAATTAGCTTAGGAAGTTTAGATGCTTACCACAGGTAGGCCTAAGAAAATGGGTTACATATCGGATTAGATCAACACATACACATACACATCCGTGGGTGTGTGTTAATCGATGGTATAAAATCATTTGGGTAGCTACCAAGTGGGTAGCATCGACTAACCCGTCGTAGAACACCTGTGTTTGTGACAAAGATTTAAGATATTGTTGATTTATTATTTCCTAAATCTAGTATTCAACCAGTGTGATGCGGTATCATTTTTTCAAACAAATGAAATGATAGACTAATTTGAAATTAAATACATATTCACGAAATGGGGATGTGAAGATGGGGAGTTTTTCCACAACCAGAGCGAAAGGGTTTTGGTGTACTTGGTTCAAGACAGAACAAAATTAAAGAGAATTTAAATCTCAGAATGTGGCGTAATGGTGAAGTTTGCTTATCACATCGGTTGGCATTTTCCTAATTTTATTTTTGCATAAATGCATTTTAACCCTCAGAATTCAACAATTAATAACAATTTACTCGTACTTTTTCCCGAAAATAAAAATATAATTATACAAAGGAAAAATAATATTTTCCTGAAACTCTTTTACTGAAACTTGCTGACCAAACATAATGCAAATATATCATTCAGAATATCAATACTTTTTGTAAATAAATTAGTGACAATAGTATAAGTTGTATTAAAGTCTTTTATCACTTCATTTTATGTGGATTGTGAGATATGGATATTAGTTATATCCAGGCAACAGGCCTTTTTTCAGTTCGGATATCATATTGGGCCCCCAATAATACCTTTGTTGCATGTCACAGTTGATCATCACCTGTAAATGGAGTTGCATTGCAGATTTGCTTCAAGCCTTCAACTATGGGCTAAATGGAGGTCGTTTAACACATTACGAGAATTAACTATATTATCATATTTTGTTAGAGTTGACTTGTGCTATTATAAATTTGTTTATTAATAGATAGTGCTTGATAGTTTTTGTGTATAAAACTAACCCACTATCTCATTACGGGGAGGTTACTTGTTTGGCATTTTTTTTTTTAACAGGTTTTGGAGTTACTTTTAGACTGTATTTAAGGAAACTAATAGCCGGAGAAAACATAGAGCTCGATTTAGAGTAAAAAATAGAGAGAGCCATTAAAGAAAGGTGCGTAAAATAATTCAAAAATAGGATGTGGTTACCATGTTCAAGGTTAGGGTTGTAAATGAATCGAGCGAAGCGAAGGTTATTCGTGTTCATTTGTTTATCGTTTATTTTTTCAAATGGTTGATTGTGTTCGTTTGTTTAATTATCGAAAGCATGTTCACAAACATATCTTTCTTTAAGCTGTTCATGAACAACTATATATATGAACATATTTATGAAAAAGTTAAATACGTTTGTTCATGAACACTCAACTCATTTGTATAAAATAATTGATCATTACTCATTTCGTCTTTGAATAAGTAATTTTGGAATAAAATGAATAGAGTTGTATTTAGAGATGTCAATAAGGGCTCTAGCCCGACCCTAAAAATCTAAATTTGGACCTATATTTCGTGAGCCCTTATAACATGAGGGCTTTTTAGCCCGACCCTAATTGGCCCTAAGGTAGTCTAGAGGCTAGGGTAGAGTGACCCTTAGAACTTTTTTCTTGATAAGTTATTTGTATTTTACATATTTATATTCAAAATTTATGCTTGTAATACTATTAATTTATTATTTGATCTCATCTATCAAATAACAAATTATCAAATTTGATCTTTGATCTCATTTATACTTTGGTTTTACTAAATAACTTAGTAAGTACAAAATTAAAGTTGGTATGTAATTGGTAATGATTATTTAGCACGTTAATAATTATAAAGAACTAAAATATATTTGGTACAGACTATGTGATTACTAAAATAAAAATAACAAATTTTGAAATCCAAGTGGCATTATTTGGTACGTTAAGAATTACTTGGCATTATTTTTATAAAATAAGAAATTCGCAAGTTAATTTTTCCATCGTGATGCAATGTTTTAATTTAGACGGAATAATTTCATCAAAAATGTAAAAAAAAAAAAAAAGTCATAGGGCGGCGCTGCTCCGAAGCCTAGCCTCTGGTAAGGTGAGCTAGATTTTTCAAACCCTTATAAGTTCGGTGTTTTTAGCCTTATTTTATGAGTTAGGCCTCTTAGGGGAAAGGAAGGTAGGGTAGGGACGTACCGGCCCTTATTGACATCTCTAGTTGTATTATTATATTAAAGAAATTTTATTCTTTGGGTTAAAGTTTTTATTCTAAAAAAGGGAAATTTTATATTTCAAATAATAATAACCCTAATTAAATTTAAGGGGAAAGAAAAAAATTCCTCATTCTGCAAGTTTTTATACGTTATGTCGCTATCTATCTTGAACCACCATGTGCTAGCTAGTTATGGTGTGAAAAAGGACATGGCATTGCTAAAAACACGGTGAGATATCCATAGTTTCTATATATATCCTAATATATAAATAGAAAGGTGCTATTATTCAACTTTGGTCAAATACTAATTTTATATGATTTTGAAATTGTTGAAGTATGAAGAATTTATTGTAATTGTTAATTGGTTGGTGAGCATTTAATATAAAATTTAAACTTGCAGAAACCTTTTAACCTAAAAACATTGTTATTTTGAATCTTTTGTTTTAATTTAGATTTATACATGCGTCGTATTTAATATTAGTTCGTGGTTCAATACTTCAATTAGCTTAGGAAGTTTATGTCGTAGAACACCTGTGTTTGTGACAAAGATTTAAGATATTGTTGATTATTATTTTTTATTAATTAGGTAAAACCCTTTCAGATTTATTATAAAGTTCACTTTTATAATAAAGTAATGAACCCATCGGTCAATAAGAGTGATTATGTTAAATAATGCGGAAGATTTTTTTTTTTTGTGCTTAAATGTTTTGACGTATGAATTAATAATAATAAATTATCCAAAGTTGAATCGCATTTGTTAATAAGAAGGTATATATTTAGATTCTAAATGAAATTATACTCTTATAATATATAGATCAAACTAAAAAGTATTTAATATGCATTTTTATTTCTATAACATCTTACGTGATTTCCGTGCATAGCATGGGGCTAATACTAGTGAATGAAATTATATGACTGCTAAAATTGAATTTGTGCGGCTATTATGTCATGAATCATGAGGAAGAGGTATGGCCATTGGCTTCCAAATAATTGGAAATTATTATTCACCTAAAAGTGTAATTAATTTTGAATCAGTGTAGCCAATTTGAATTGACCTCTACGTTAGGAATTATATAGTTGTTCGAGTAGTTAAGACTTAAAATTAACCTCCTCGGACCAGGTTGTATGTGGTTCGTTTCCATCATCTCCCTCCCATCTCATGTTACGTACTCAAAAAGGTTGAACCCTACGCTATATCTTCACGAGATGTACACACCAAATGCGGTATAAGCCAACTAGCTAAGAGCCTAAGACCTAAGGGTGACAAAGGAAAATGAAATATGACAACATTGCCGCAATATTTCATTAATCTCAGTATTTTATTGTATACGGGTTATGTTTTTCATTACAATATCGTTAATATACATAATTATATAAAATAATATTATCATTATACACTTGATAGTATAATACCATTTTACTAACGTAATATCGCCCTACAACAGTATATATTTTAGTCTTGGCACAATACCATTTTAATTAATTGGGTAATTTATACTAGCATAGTTAATTAATAGTGGTAAATTCGTAGATTTGCCACTTATCACCTAGTGTCTCTAGGCCTTAAGTATGTTTTGTCGCTGTACCTATTTTATTAGCTCCACAAGCTCTTATTATGCACATAACATTATTAAATAACTAGTAATTGTTAATCTCGTCAAAATTTTGGTAGGCATTCAAAAATATAGTATTGATTTGTTTATAAAAAGGCAAGAAACTAATCAAGAAGTATCGACCGATTAGATGTTTAAGATATTTGAAAAAGTACATGAAAATTATGAAATCATTAGGTTTGTCTGGAACCTCTATATAATAATTAAATAAACAAAAAATTGAAAATGTTGTTTCAAAAAAAAGATGATTCGTTTTGCTCAATATAATCAAAATTAATATGAACACAATAATGAATGACTTCTAATTTTTGTATTACTAATAAATCGGAGGGTGCAAAGAGCCCATAATTTTCCAACATTTGAAAACAAAAAAAGTTGTACGGATAATTAATTTATTTCCAAGAATTTCTTGATCACACCTTTAGACTTCAGTATGTCGCAACTTGTATTATTACATAATGAGAGTGTTTGCAATCAATAGAAAAGGAACTTCTTAATTTTTGGATAAAAAAAATCACTTTGAAGTATTTGTAAATGCCAACTTATGTATCTAATTATGTTTTATTTAATCAGAATCTAAATGCAGTGATATAAGTCTTTTAGATTTATGCTTCTGCTTCTGGTTTGACTTTTACAAACAAATAAGTATTTTTCTAACTTTTTCACCAAATATTTTGTATTTCTAATTTTATTTTCAAACACTATCAATTTTGATTCTCAACTACTTCTACTACAATAAATCACTTTTTTGTAAAAGTAGAAGTTTTTGCAAACACACCCAATACAACTCAATAATCAATATCTTACAATGCCCGGGCATATTTCAACCCAGTAAAGGACTTGGGTGACGTGATCATAACTTCTGGCACCCTGACAATATGGTTGTTCGAATCCCTCCGGTAACTATTTACGAGGGTGGAGGAGAACTTCTTGTCTTGATGACTCGATCTTGGGCCCAAAGATCCCGACTAGTTGGCGATATCTCGCGCTCACATCCTACACGGCTCAGGATAAGACAATGGGGCCCGGGGATGAGGTTCATCTTTTTTATTTAATAATCAATATCTTACAAGTACACATACACCAGAGATGGCAATATGGACTGGCCTACCTGGCCGGACCGACCGTGGTGTTTGGGGCGGGCGGACTGGCCCGCTCGAGGAGGCAGGCGGGCCCGCCCGGCAGCGGGCGGCGGGTCCAGGTATTGTAATTGCCCTTGATAGATATATATACATTAATATTATTATTATATGATATTATAATAATAAAAAAATACATTTAGCTTTCACAAAAAAATACATTTACAATAATACATTATAGAATATTATAAAAATATAAAAATATATTTAAATTTCACAAAAAAATACACTTTGTTAAATTAATTTTAAGCTCAAAAATTTCAAAATGGGCGGCCCCCCCCCACGACGCGGGCACGGGGCAGCCATTTTGGACCCGTGCGGGGCACGGGGCGGGGCGGCGCGGGGTAACTAGCACGGGGCGGGTCAGGTATTCGATTACCCGCCCCGCCCCGCCCCATTGCCATCCCTACATACACCCCTCTATATTTAATTTATTTTTAAAATTTCTTTTGAAACGGGAAAAAAATGAAGATGGTTGAAGAGTGGGTGGAGCTATTTACAGCCAGACATTAATGTGCGTACGTTGTCTATATTACCTATAATTCGCCAACACCATAAATAACTTCCTCTTACTTCCAATCCTGCATTTACTTTCCTTTCACCTATCTCCTGCATTCTTTTGCCTTTTCCTCAATCCATTAAATCTTACTTTCTATTTCTCTCTCTCTCTCTCTTTTTTTTTTTATAACTCAGCTTGCAGAACACATTTCTCCCCCCTTATCACGCTAACTGGCAGAAAGCGCGGGATGTCTGCATATTTGTCAGGTGTTCGCATATTCCCGAGGAACAATTTAATGAAGTAGTAATTTGACCTCCACCCCACAATCGCATGATTCTTTGTGGTGGTAAAGTGAAATTTAGCCACTGTTTACTTTCTATTTCTCTTTTCTATCTTTTCTATATCCTCATTAAAAATTAGTAATTAATTTCGTACTCCATTCTACAAATTTAAATAATACATAAAATATTTTTTCTAGAATGGACTCTTGTTTCAGGTCCATACCCTATATATCCCTATAAATATAGGCTTCTATTTTTCTTGGCTGAGTTAAAACAGATCATCACTCTCTTTGTTATATTTCACACACACACACACATGTATTGAGTGAACAAAGAAGTTGATATTTTAGGTAGAGAGAATAAAAGAAGAGAAGAATGTTTCGGTTGATTACAGGAAAACCAGGGCGGAGTGGTTTTGGATCAGCTTCAACTGCTGAAAATGTCACACAAGGGATTGATGCTACTAATTTCACTGCCGTAATTACTGGTCAGATATTATTTTATACTTTCAAGAGATTTATGTAAAGTTCACTTTAATTTGTATGTATATGTATCATGAACGCATGCATGTAGAAGAACATATACTCTGTGTGTTGTGTGCAGCGGCGAATGCAGGATTTTACAGTTTGGGGCGAACTGTAGTTGGGGTTGAATACTAAATAGTCTTTATAAATAATTTTAAAGTTTAAAGGGTACCTACTAAAAAAATAGAATTTTTTTAGGGGGCAGCAGCCTCCTCTGTCCACCACTGGAATAGGGGTGTAACGAGTCGAGTCGAACATAGTATTGTTCGAGGTTGTTTGAATTTTAATCAAGCTTCAAAAATTGTGTTTGAGCTTGCTTTGATTATTAATTGAATCGAGTTCGAACGAGCTTTAGTCGAAAGCAAAATACGAATCAAACTCGAGTACAGCTTGATATTTTTTTTTTTGAGTATAATGGGGAAACTTGGGAGAGGACACACGCACTCTTATGGAATCGAACCTGGGTCATTCACCCTTACAACATATGTCTCAACCACTGGAGCACAAGGTTGATCCCACATAGCTTGATATTTTTACACATATTTTTATTCTTTTTCACTAATCGAGTCGAGCTCAAGCCAAGCTTGACATCTTTATCAAACGGAAAAATATGTCCACGCTTGGTTCATTATGTTAAAGAACCGAGCTCAAACGAGCTTTTAACAATCTATCTCGGATTGAGTATCAAGTAGGTTGGTTCGGTTTTCAACCCTATGTGAGAGTTATGTATACATGTGGTATGGGTTGGAGGATTTTATGAGTAGGAAATGTTTTGGTGTTTATATTTTCATTGATTGCTCTTCTCTGCTTAGAGTTAGAAAAGGGAAGGAAAAAAATGATGCAATTGGTCCTGCAACTGAACTTGGGGAATGAGGATTAATATTTTGCTTGTCTTTTTGTGACATAACTACTTATTGTTGATATATAACAACACACAGATTTGGACCAGGTGCCTATCCCCTGGTTCAACTGCAAAACTTATGTGATTTCATTTCCTCAAAATTTAATTGGATGAGACCTTTATTCAAAATGTGTTCTTCTCATATTTCACTACATGAATGATTGACACGTATACGAAAATAATATATTAATTTTAAATCAAAAATTGTGGTTTTTATTAGAGATGTCAAATGGGGTAGGATCAACTGGATGATGGCCCGTTAGGCCAAAGCGAAAAATTGGGTTGGGATGGGCAAGGTTACTAGACGCTATTTTTGGAGCCCGCCCAACCCATGAAAATACACATAAAATATCGGCTAACGGGGGGCAAAGACAGTGTTTTGGGCCTAATGGACCGTGTCAAATAGACGCGGTTCATTTTGAACCTCTAAAAATGAAGTTCGGCCCAGTAAAATACCGGACCAGTCAAGCTGGCCCGTCCAGCCTAACTCATTTTAAAGGCTCTAGTTTTTATAAAGTAAGTTATAACCGTTAAATAAACATATGACAATCATCGTATGTGTACAGCGAAATATGTGATTTTGGCATAGAAGATCCCATCCAACATTTAATGCATTAGTAAATTGGAGAAAGGTTTACATATCTCCAAATTTTTCTATTCCACTTTGTATTCCAGCGTCTCTAAAATATATCGAAGTTATTGAACGTTGGAATATAAAGTGAAATAGAAATTTGAAGCCACATAGCCGTGTTTTTATTACTTCCTTTAGTAGTTAAGCAAAAGTTTATAATTTGGCTAGTGGTTGTAGTCTCCTTAAAATTGACACAACAACAAAGTAGTTTCCGCTGTTTAAGGGCAGAAGATATTTCAATTTTCATAATAGATTGACAAGGAAAGATTAATACATCTAGAATAGGAAAAACAGATGCATGTGGACGTAATAAAAATTTGGGACCAAAACAAGGACAGACTATTACTATATAATAGCAATGGGGCAGAAACTAAATAAATGTCCTTTCATTTCTAGTATTTTCTTTGCATGCTTAAGAGTTAAACAAATAAAAATTTACTCATTTTTGGTTAAAAATAGAATTGGTATATTTTGAGTTATAAAAACAAATTAATAAAATGTGTCTGATTATAATAGGTGGTGCTAGTGGGATTGGCTTGGAGACAGCAAGAGTTTTAGCTTTGAGAAATGCACATGTTGTTATTGCTGCAAGAAACATGGATGCTGCAAATGAGGCAAAACAGTTTATTCTTAAAGACAACAAAAATGCTCGAATCGATGTCCTAAAACTGGACCTGGCTTCGGTTAAATCGATCAAGGCCTTTGCTGATAGCTTCATTGCTCTTAACCTTCCTCTCAACATCTTGATGTAATACATTTTTACTCTATTCCACACAAATAATTATATACGTTAAGGGATAATTACAAAAAAAAACAAAGATTTTCGAAAATTACAAAAACATCCTTAGGTTTGATCCGTCTTACATTTTTTCCCCTGCATATACAAAAAACAGTTCAAAAGCTCCTCTTACGTTTTTCAAAAGATTACAATTATTACATTAAATTTAAGACACAATCAAACCTGAATTTTTTTTTTTTTTTTTTTGTAATTTTAGAAATCTCTTGGTCTTTGTAATCAACCCAATCTTTAGGGGATTTTTGTAATTATACCTATATATTAATTTGCCTGGTTTGCTTAATTAAGAGTTGAAGAAGTTCGGGCTAATTACAAAAAGCGCTAAACTTTCAAAAATGACATTTTTAACCCATTGGGTTTGGTCCGTCTTACATTTAGTTCCCCTATATATGCAAAAAAAACAGTTCAAAAGTTCCCCTTACGTTTTTCAAATATTACAATTATCTCCTTATATTTAAGACACAATCAAACCTGAAGGGATTTTTTTTTTACTTTTTAGTAACCTCTTTGTTTTTATAATCAGCCGAATCTTTAGGGGGCTTTTTGTAATTATCCATATACATTAATTTGGCTGGTTTGATTAATATAAAGAGATGGTTGCTAGTATTAATGAGGTTTTATGAATATTCATTTTCAGAAACAATGCTGGTATCATGTTCTGTCCCTATCAGCTCTCTGAAGATGGGATTGAGATTCAATTTGCTACAAATCATCTTGGTATAAATGCATAACTTTGTAGTCCAATTTTTTTTTTTTTTGTGAAAAGATTATTATTCTAAACAAATCAATGGTTGTTATCAGGTCACTTCTATTTAACCAACCTTCTCCTTGACAAGATGAAGGAGACGGCAAAGTCTACTGGCATTGAGGGCAGAATCGTAAATTTATCTTCAATTGCTCACAATTACACTTATAAAGGAGGGATTAGATTTGAAAAGATTAACAATAAAAACAGGTAGTTTACTAATATCTATCTCATTAAACTTACCATGCTTGATATCATAGTAAAAGAATTTACCATCCCCTGATTTTATCATTTTTTTTAAAAATTAAATGTTATTGTTTAATGAAGATATGATGACAAGAGGGCATATGGGCAATCCAAATTAGCCAACATATTACATGCCAATGAGCTCTCAAGAAGATTGAAGGTATAATATCTGCAAATGATTTCATAGGCAAAATTGCAAAATTAGTGCAAAGATCTTGTAAAATGCTTGAATTGCAAAATAGCACTGTAACTATGTAAGGTTTTGCAAAATAGTCATGCAAATTGCATAATTTGCAAAAAAGTCATGTAACTTATACTTGAGTCTCAATTTTAGTCCTAATTTCAGTGGTAATTTGAAATTTCACTAGATTTCAATCACGTGAAGAAGCACAAGTAATTCCAAATTTGATAAAATTAGGACTAGAATTGATACTCAAGTAGAAGACATGACTATTCTGCAAAACCATGCATTTTGCGGGACTATTTTTTGAGAACCATGCATAGTTACACGACTACTTTGTCATTTGAAAATTTTGAGGACCTTTTTGGGACTGCTTTTTTAGTTATAGGGCGAATTTTGTAATTTTGCCGATTTCATATTACAAAATGTAGTTACTAGCATTAGATATTAAATCATTGTCACAAATTGTAATTGCAGGCTGAGGGAGTAAATATTACAGCAAACGCGGTGCATCCAGGATTGATTATGACCAATCTCTTTAAATATTCTGGTCTTTGGATGAGTAAGTACTCACAATCTAGCACTTAGAAAAGAAAAGAAAAAAATTCACATGTGGTTAATTTTCTTATTTGGCCCTTGTATTATCGTTACTCATGAAGATTTTGTTGCAGAAATTTTCAAGTTTTTCAGTTGTTTCCTGTGGAAGAATGTCCCTCAGGTAACAATTAACACTTGGCTTCATTTGGAGTTTGGACCGATGAATTTGAATTTAAGGATTTCAAATCTATAATAACAAATTCAACGAATTCGTTTATATGAATTCATTCTATGATGAATTTCAAATCTCAAAATCCAAATGCAACCTTATAGGAAAAGAAAGGACTTTTTAAGTTGATTTTGGCTTTCAGGGGCGGCTACAACGTGCTACGTTGCTTTGCACCCGAGCTTGAAAGGTGTATCGGGAAATATTTTGCGGACTGCAACGAGTTCAAGCCGAGCAGGTTGCACGAAAGGAAGTCTTAGCCAAGAAACTATGGGAATTCAGCACTAAGTTGGTTAATGAAGCTGAAAACTCTTAAATTTGCTTGCTTTGCCTATAGAAAGTACTTGTAATCTTTACTTGTTCAGTAAGTTCTTCTCTGTGGTAATGCCAACACTTTTCTGTATTTCTGCACATAGCTGCTTATCTTCCCCATCTCAATCTTCTTGAAATAATTATGTGAAGAACTTCCTTTTATTGTTAATCCGAGTATCCAAAAAGATTGGATCGATGCTTTAGGGAGTGTTTACAATCACATTTTGGTGTTTGTAAATGTCAATTTATCTTCGATCCTTCATTTAATCAGACTCAGAAAAGCAAGCGGTGCTTCTCCACCAAACACTCTCTCTCAACTTAATTGATTTTCAACTTCTATTTGTAAATCTTGTCAATTTTTATTCTCAACTATTTGTCAGGCGATAAATCACTTTTGCCAAAAGTATAAGTATTTCTCATGTAAGAATGTGAACCCCTAACAAATGTAAAACCATCACAAAATCTTGTTTTCCATTTTTCTATTTATTGTTGTAACGACCGCTATTCCAAACAAGCTCTTTCTTTAACATTTGTTTTGGAAGTTCCATCCGTCTCGCCACTCATGTATCTTACCACCCCCGAAAGTGCGTTTCATGCTTTCCCCACACTCGAACAAGGACCTCCGGGGCTAAAGTCCAGTGTGGGGAGAGTCATTAAAATCACTTCCAAAGATGGGAAGTCGAGAGTAGCGGCGTTGATGGAAAATCCAAATGAAAATGTTAAAAAAAAAAAAAAAAAACGGTTTGGAATAGCCCTCGTCGTTACAATTGTACTCTTTGGATTCAGAACACACTTTCTATTCATGAGATAAATTGTATCCAAATATCCATCATAATTCAAATACTGAAATATAAGATGAAAATATATATTAGAAACCACAAAACAAAATCCAAATGCATGCTAAAAAAGAACATGGCAAACAATATGTTTCTAAGACCACATCAAAAAAATATTTCGATAAATTAAAAGAACACAATCTTTAAATAAACACAAATGTACCTAAGAAAAATACTAGTAGTATATTTTGATAAGTAATTTACTGTTCTATAATAACCGCTCATCTTCAGATTCCCATAACCCCATTGCTTTAACCACACAAGCCGAGCCGGCTACAATTACGGCCGCAAAACCGGCGGCACAAACATATCTAATCTGGACCGCTTGAAAAGCCGACCGGGGAAACAAAAATTCACAGACGGAATATCCAACGGCAACCTAACGGAGCCGGCTTCACGGCACCCCTGAGAAGCCGGGTTGATGGCCGAAACAAAAGCCAATTCCGGGGAGAACGACGCCACGGCCACCGTCACCGTTAAAATGGCCGTCCACGTGGCGGCGTAGATAAGCACAGGCCACCTGGGACGAGGTAGCTCTTGAATCAATGATTCGCAGAAACTGAAATTCATTTCAAAAGAAACTCGTATTTTTTTCCCCCAAATTAAAGGAGAAGCGTATCATTTAAAAGCGAATTGATGAACCTAATCTCAACTAATTCTAGTGAAGAATAATGGTTTATTAGTTGAGTTGGTTAGGTGGTGGAGATGCAAGTCCCGCCATGAGAGAGGACAGATCACTGACTCCTTAATATGAAAATGTTTTTCTGTTTCTGGGGATTTTATTTTTTATTTTTTTATTTATTGAGAAAATTTGTGGGGAGTTAGTTCGATGAAATAGGAGAATTTGAAAAGTGAAAACGAGTGGTTAGGGAATCATGAAAGTGGGCGAAAGTGCAACAAGAAGTGGCAACCGTGGACAGTGCTAAAAGGTAAAACCCGCTTTTTATTGGACAGTGCTAAAGATTATTTTGTAAACCACTCACATTTTAAGTGGGTATGGCAATTCGGGTCATCGGGTCGGACTTATATTTGATTTTGATTTATGTTCAAAATACATAAAAATTCGCAAAAAATTATGCGAGACGGTGATACTTTTAGTGTAAAAAGTGATATTTTTAGTGTGAAAAGTGATATCTTGTCTAAATACACTTAAATTAGTGTATTTAGACAAAGTATCACTTTTACACTAAAAGTATCACCATCTCATGGTCTCACAAGAGATTTGTTGATAAAAAATTAATTAAAATAATAAATATTTATGTTTAAGACAAATTGGTAATATCTTGTCAGATTGTGTTAGTCGTTTTTGTGTTCGGGTTTCTCCCTGTAATTTCGTGTTGGATTATCGTGTCATGTCAGAGATTGTCATCCCTAGTTTGAGGTTGTTTAAAAATATATGATACCATTATATATATAATCAGTTTTTACCCATGTACAAATTAAAATATATTCGATTTGCTGCAATATTAAAATATATAATCTTATGGATTTATCAATCATTTTTTTTTTTGTCTTTTTTCTTATTTAATTAGGAAATTTGATATGCAACCTTCTGCATGAGATATTACTCTTCATATAAAGAGTATTTGCTAATAATTACAATAACATTTCTTCATTTAAGTTTTTAAGTAGGACAGAGCAATTCCAATCTGGAATGAGTTTTGACTAAGGTCTAAGTTTGTAATACTAACCCAATTAATAAGCTTCAACCACAACCAACCCTCCATCCACGAATTAGATTTCTGAATTGAATAATAATAATAATAATAATAATAATAATAATAATAATAATAATAATAATAATAATAATAACGATGATGATGATGATGATGATGATAATTAAATAACTAAACTGTGATGAATATGCATATTGAAATTTTCCACAAACCTACTATAACAATTGGCTAAAAATATATAAATGCAGCTCAAAATTCTCCGAGGAATAAGTAGATTTTAAATTCTTTGGCAAAATTAATTTGTTTGGGCCAAGTAAGCTATAACGGGCCTGCAATCATAGATAAGGTAAGAAAACACAATTTTTTTTTTTTTTGCAGTATCACACCAAATTTGGGGCGCATGAGCCCCCACACTCGCGGCCTATGGGACATCCATCCTTCCCAGGTGATGGTCTAATCTATGGGGAGGAGGGCAAACCCAACCCCAAAACTCCGCGGGACCTCAGGGTTGCAATTGCAACCCCTCAACCACCAGGCCAACCCTTTTTTTTGTTTTTGAGAAGGTTTACAGAACAACTTTCACTTTGCTTAAAACAAGATTACAGAGCTGACTTTCCTAAGCACAAAATACTGAAATACAGCAATCAATTTGTAGGATTCTTTTTTATCAAATTTGAGAACCTCATTATTATGTACAATAACGGACATGCAAACACATTAAGGGTAACGAAACACGCCGGAAGATTATCAAAACACAAATCGGGAAGGAAAAAATCGGGCGTGTGGAGCTCAAGAGGCACGGTACGAAAAGGCTTTCTCCACCTTGAGAGAGAGAAAAAGAAACCCCATTACTGAGATGCAAAGAGCCACAAGCATGGTTATGAGCATTGTCTGCAACGATATAGATGTACTGATGAAAAATATTACTGCAATCGACGCACTTTGCCATAGCTTAAGCTGTGCAAATGCTCCTTCCTGCAACCAAAACAATGTATAGGACCATAGGTATCTCAACATCACAACATACTACTACGAATACACAAAAAATTTACTAACTTTGTTCTAATAACTCCACCAGTAGGTAAGGGAACGAATAAGGTGGAGGAAGCTAAGGCCTTGTATGGTTATGTTTCCATGGACCATTTCCAGTTTCTAGTGTTGAAAATAGAATTTTGAAAAATTATTGGTTTTCGTGTGAAAACTGGAATTATGTTTGTAATAATGTTTGGATAAGAGAATGAAAATGAGTTTTATATAGGTTTGAAAATGAGATTATGTTTGGTTGAGTAGTTTTGAAATATTATTTTATGTATATAATAATTTGAAAAGTTAATAGTGGTTGGATTTTTTAATTGTATATATAATATTATATTTGGAAGATTGTAGGTTGGTGGATCCCATTAAACATATATATATAATTAAAAAATAGTAATATTTTAAGTATATGGAGTTGGTAATGGAGGGTCCCACATGTATAATTTGGATGAAAAGGTGAGAAAGTGATTGATGAGTGATGTAGGGTATAGTATAGGGTTTAAAATTGAAAATATAGGTTTGAGATGTTTTATGTGAAAATGGGAAAATGAAAATGATGATTTCCATTGGAAAATTTAAAAACAAACATGATTCCATTTCTATGAATAGTTGGAAATTGGAAATTGACCCTTGGAAACATAAACAAACAAGGCCTAAATATTACAAGTCGTTAATTACAAAAACTACACTTTAGGATTAGTTTAATTACAAAAGAAAAACCCAACTATCTTTCAAAATTATAAATACCCCCTTAATATTTGTTTTGTTTTACAAATTGCACCTCAGCAGGGGACATTTGTTAAGAAAAACAACGGGGGGTGTTAGTGATACTTTAAGGAGTAACTGAAAATTTAAAAGATAAACTTTTTTTTTCGGCAATTAGGCCAAATCTCAAGGGTAATTTTTGTAATTATCCCTAAAGAGTATTATGAATCATGTTCACCTCAAAAACTTGGTTCTAATCGCTCGACGAGGAGCAAATAATGGAAACTTGGTTTCCAACGATGATAATCCATGAAGTTATATTATAATACTGATTAGCGGAATGCAGCAAAAAGGAATTCTACAATAGGTAACGAGTTTGCACATAGACATGCTGATGTTCTAAAGATGTTTCAAGCATTAAAAACACAGGAAACCAAGTGATCGAGAAAGTAAGTACCAAATCATGTTTAAATAGAATTCCAAGCAATGCACTCAGCTGTGTGTTGAGCACTCCATCACCAATACCCCACAAGGCCCCTATCAGAAGTGGGAGAAATGTACCAAGTAGTCCGCCACTCACACTGAAAAAAAAAAGGCAAAAGAAGCAAGCAAAAATTATTTTGAAATGCTCCAAACATTATGTATCTCTTTGAAATTTAGATTCCCTAAAAGTACGAAAATTGATGGGAAAATCAACCTGTACTTTAGCAGAAGCCAAAGCAGTACGATGAGATGGATTAAAGCACCACCGGAGACTATTAGAGTGATCGACGAGAGACCGGAAGTAAGCCGACCAGCTGCTAGTGAACTCTGAGAAAGGTTCCAACAGCAACAAGTGATAATCAACTCTAAGTTCAAGCCGCTCATCAAACAAGAAATAAAATTTAGGGATAGTTACAAATGTTACTCTTGAGGTTTGGCCTAATTACAAAAAAAAAAAAAAAAAAAAAAAAAAACTCAATTATCTTTCAAAATTACAAATACTCCCTTAAGGTGTTACAAACACTCCATCGAGGTTTCGTATTTTCTTAACAAATAAACCCCAGTTGAGGGTGCAATTTGTAAAATAGAAACAAATGTCAGGGGAATGTTTGTAATTCTGAAAGAGAGTTGGGTTTTGTAGTAATTAGATTAAACCTCAAGAATATCTTTTGTAATTATTAATTAACCCGTAATATATTTACGTGCATGTACGATATTGTAACATCCATTAGGGCAGACAAGAAAGTAAATGTAATGGGAAAAAGAATATGCTAAAATCACATTCTCATTCGAATAAGGATAAGGATGAGGATAACAGTTCTCATTCTCCTAAAGAATATGCTAAAATTCAGTACTAAATGCGACTGCATCCAGTACTTGTACAGAGATAATAAATCATGGTCAAATCGAATAAGGATGAGGATAACTGTTCTCATTCTCCTAAAGGATGCAAGATATATGTCACCGTTGAGGCAATAGTATCATAAGGAGGTTATTGCAAAGTGTTAACAAGGATCTCTCATAATTACTTTATATCTGCCTAACAGTGAAAAATAAACATATCATCTGTAGGAGAGATGAGTGTGAACAGATTATGGCCAACAGTGGTCCTTTCTGATTTGTCACTTACAATAGCATCAAAAGTCCATAAACAGCCATCGCACCACCAACACCACGTTCCCCAAGTGTAGGCTTGACGATTTCTTTAGTATACTCAGCCCTGGAATGGAAAAAATTACATTTAATTGCATAAGCAGAATATAACATTGAGACTTAAAAATTTACAACGCATGATGGTTGCTTAAATAATAATTTTTCTTCATTACCACACAAATGCTTGTTGTAATCCGAATATGCCATAAGTGGGATGACCAAGAGGATTCGCACGTCGAGTAATAGATTCAAGATAGACTTTAACAAAGACCCCACTGAAGATGAAAAGGTGACAGGGGATTCTTGCAACCTTTCTTCTTTACCATTTCTCTTACTCAAGAAGCACATAAGAATTGTACCTAAAGTCATGCTACCGAGAAACACAATGAAAAGTAAAGTTGTGCCTCCAGTACTTCCTCCTGCAATTCGTTTGCCATATAATTAATGCTCACCCAGATAATAAGACACAATTAATTTGATAGATGATATGGATACTTTTCCTTCAAGAAGTATTTTTATTTTTCACTTTCAAAATAATTAGCAAAAGCATAACAAGTAAAAAAGTATGTGCAACAAATTTCCGCTCCAAACCACAAAGTATTGATGGTCTTTACAGAAGCTCCAAACTAACGAATCTACATACCTTTTCATCTCTTAACATAGCAAGAGTGACAAGGTTGCCAACGAGCTGCATTCACGGTAGAATTGCAATGTTCAGATTAAAAATTTGTGCCATAAGTTTATATAGAAATTAGGAATCAACAGCTAAAGTTCTCAAAGGAAAGTGTAGATAATGCACCTGGTGAAGGGCAAACATTGCCCAAAACTGTCCATTGAATTTCCCAATTACCGTTCCTTCATGCAAGTTGTAATCATTTGCATGACTGTGAGCAGCAGAAGTGAGATATGTACCCTGACAGAAATGGTGAAGGTTAGTGGGAAATAAAGCAGCTTAAAATCACACATAAATCAGAAAGAGTCTATGAAATGTGTTGAACCTCCGCAACCCAGATTATTGAAGCCGCAAAGCCCAGGTATAGAGAAGCTGGCACCATAGTATACCTAAAAAGTGAACCATAAATTGTTAAGATGAATGACTTATAGTCCACACGTCTCCAGAAGCTCTATTTAGCTTTGGGCACTCATCGCCACTGACATCATTAAGCCAACAAGCCCATCGTGCTAAAATATATGTCGCAGAAACTACTGAAAATCCGAAATAATTAAGGACAACAGCAAGAAGTTCTGAATTATGGATGGAATTCAACTCATAAACACTGTTATAGAATCAAAATTCCCATGGAGGAAGTGTCATAGCATTAAAGTAAATAAGAATCATGGAGAACTGGATTTAGGTTCATCTACAATAGCATAATCCAGAGTTGAAATGATCTAGTACAGTTTCAATTATGAGCATTTTACAAAAATTTCATTTCCCTTCTCATGAAATGGAGTATGGAATAAGAGTCCTCAATACTTAACTTTTATACAACACACAGTAAGTATTGGAAATGAAGTGAAAAATTGACAGAATGCTCCCACAAACCAAAACTCATATCATGAAATGGATCAACTCGCATGTTAAAATTCAATCGCAAACCACCCACTTAAAACAAATCATATTCATAGCTTATACACAACCTTAAAAATTGGTATCACCAAGTACTTCAAGGCAAAAGTCAACCAAATGATTGTTCAACAGAAATCAGAGATACATGTGAGATATACCAAGAAGGCTTCAAATTGGCTGCTGTAAACAGCCAATATCCACTTGTACCAAGAACCAAAGCATTCTTCGCTCCCAGTTTCTTCACCACCAATGAAGCAACCACCGAAAAAATTGCAAATGATACATACAATATCCCCAGTGATATAGTGCCCAAATCGTCTTCCTAAAAAGCGCAATAACTTTTCATCAGAAGTAGAATAATCCATGCTGGACCGATAACAAACACAAGAAAACCGAATTCACGAAAATAGAGATCTCAAAAAGCTAACAAACTTTACCGTGTTAATCGTGCTTTCCAAATTCTGAACAGCACCATAAGCCAAGAAAATCAAAAGAAAAGCCCAACACAGAATATGAACATCTCTTTTGTGGTTGAGCTGTTGAGATTGCGAGGGGCTTTCTTCAACTACAAGTGGCGTTTCCTCGTCAGTAGCCATTGTAGAGAAGAAGAACACTAATCCAGTCCCAATAACTCACATAACAACTAACACGTATAAATACCCAATTTCATTTATATATCAAAGGGGTTTAAAATAGGTTTGCCGGCGACATTGAGGAGAGGAAGAGGACACGAGGAAGAGTAATATTTGAGTTTTTTTCTTGTGGGTACCGAAGATTCAGAATCTGAAGAAAGGACATAACCAGGCGGCTATATAAAATAGTAGGAGGGAGACGAGAGTGTTTTTTTTTATTCTCGATTTACGGCTTTCCATTTATAAAACTGTGGCTGATTTCTTGTTGCCATGTTATTGTCTGGTTTTGCAGTGGATTAGATAATTCTTGGGAAAACGGAGAAGTTTTGCTTTGAATTGAAAATGATGGATGAGAGAGAGTAAAAAGAAATCCATGGAAAAAGGTTTTCCTCTTGACGTCTAGCGGTAGAACAACTAGTTTCTGCAATGAGGACAAGAGTATACTTTTCAAAAACGAACCAAGCTCTACTCGATAATTGATTCGAGATCGATCGCAAACTCGGTTTGTTACATAACAAACTAAGTTTGGACGTATTTTCCATTTGATAAAATATAAACATCGGCTCGAGGCCGATTAGTGAAAACAATGTGTAAATATCAAGCTACTCGGGCTCGATTAGGTGGCTCGGGCATTGACTAAAGCTCGTTCGAGCCCGATTCCATTAATAACCAAACCAAGTTCAAAAATAATTCCCCCTCCCCACCGACTTCTTGCCGACAATGACTAGACGACCGACGTCTAGTCGTTGGTCAGTCGTTCACCGCGATGTCTTTTTATTCTATATTCGGATGGTCTTTGATACTCGTGTTGATTCGGGCTGGGAGGATCTCGTGGAAGCGGGCATCGGCGGTCAGCCACGGCTCGATGGCGAATGCGGTGGTGGGCGGCAAATCGAGAGGGGAAGAGGTTTTTCTTTTCTTTTTCTTGTTTATGGTTTTGTTGTTCTCGGTTGAAAGTGGCGGCGGTTTTTAGAGGTGGTTGTAACGAGGGTTGAAAGGTGGTGTTTTTACTTGTCCCCAGAGATGGCTTTTTATCCCAATAAGTTGCTTTTTCTTTTTCTTCTTAGTTGATAAATTTGTCCCTTTTGTGGATTTTCTTTCGGAAGACTCGGATGTGAGATGTGCCTTTATTTTGATGATATGCGACAAAAGAGTTTTTGATACGTGTTTTGTCCAAGATCTTATTTTGAAAGTTCAATCTATGGATTATTTAGATATGTTAGGTTTAAAGTTTGTTTTAGATATGTATAGATCTATGATCAGCAGAACTGAATTGTTTTACGTTTGATGTAGTAATCAATAGATATTAAGTAGTAAGTTTCTTCCGTTAAATGAATGAAATGAATTTCATTTTGACCAAAAAAATCACTCTTTTTCCTCTAATTAAGTATTTAGAGTAGCACAAGGATTATTTTAATCCTCATTCCTCCCACAGTCCCACGAGACAATCATTAGCTCTTTATAATGAATGAAATGAGCAGTATCAGTAAGCATAGATGTTTTCTTTCTTCACGAATAAATGAAAACGCACGTGCCTAGATTCAAGAAACGTGTTTGCTCAAAGTCAAACACCACCTCATACGCACAACTTACAAAATAAAACCTTCTGTAACAAATCACCAACAAACATAAATTCTGGAGTAAAGCAACTTCAAAAGAAAGAAACACATACAATACTATTTGTAAGATACATAACACTAGCTTCTTTTACACTTGCAAATCCTCAGTTTAGTACAATGTATGCTTAAATTTGACATTGAATAAATTTTCAATAATAGTGCTCCCATCAAGAAATTAGTTAAAATAAAATCACCCGAGTTTATAAGAAAGCTTCCCCAGCATTGTGCAAGAAAACAACAGATGAATATATCTTTCAAGATATAAAGTCAAAAATTTCATACTTTTCTAATTTTTCCTTCCTTACTCCCAAATCAAAACTCTTTGAAAAAATCTCGATTTCAAGAAACTAGTACAGATAATCTACTAGCTACAAATTATGATTACCAGTAACCTCTTTTGGGTTTTCGGCTATTCAAAACACGGCCGAAAGCGGCCAACGCGTCCGTAAACTTACGTATTTTCAAAAACCCCATTATCATGGCCACCTCATTATCCGAAAATTTCGCTATCACCATCACCTTGTCAATGAGCTTCACCAGAGTCTCCTCCATGTTCAAAGCACAAAGCCCTTCAGCCAGCATAGAGAACGACGAATATTCCGGAAGATACCCTTTCTCGGTCATTTCAAGGGCAAAATCAACAGCTTCTCGATCGGACCCCCACCACAACAAAGTCCTCGGAAAACAACTTTATACGATATAGCATCGGGAGGTTCACTCTTCTCCTCCATTTCCCTAAATAGCCGTAAGGCTTCTTTAATCCTTTTCCGATTTAAAAGCGCCTGTATTACGGGATTATACGCCTGCGGAGTCAAAACCATCCCTTTCATCTGTATACTCCTGAGAAGCCTCGTAGCGACGTCAGTTCTACCAGCTTTACACAGTCCCTGAATTAGTGTTCCGTACGTCACAACATCTGGTTCGCACCCGTTCGCGTCATTGTCTGGACGATATCCGCTGCTTTTTTAATATCTCGATTTGCAAAAGTAAGTGAGGAGGGAATTATAAGTGAATTTATCGGGTTTCAATCCTTCCATTATCATCTGGTCCATAAGCTCAGAAGCCTCTTCCACCCTCTTGCACTTACAAAGACCATCGATAAGGGTGTTATAGGTGACAAGATTTCGTGAGACACCTTGTAATTCCATCTGATCGAATATCTCCTCTGCTTCTTCGATTTTTTTGCTTTTGCAAAACCCGTCAATAAGCGTGTTGTAAGTTATAACGCTTCTCGAGCAGCCACTCGATTCCATGTCTTTTAGGAGTTTCAAAGCTTCATCGAGCTTGCCTTTGGTGCAAAGGCAGTCGATTAATATGTTGTACGTGAACTCATCCGGTTGGCATCCTTTCGTCTTCATCTCGAAAAACAAATCCATCGCGATACTAAATTTGCTTGTTAAGCACAAGCCTTGGATGAGAGAATTAAACGTGAGATACGTCGGGCAAAACGCCCTTGCTTGTTAAAGCACGTGCGAGCTCGGTAGCTTCTTGCACTTTGTTCTCTTTACACAAAGTGCTAATTATTGTGTTATATGTAACGGTATTTGGAGAACAATCTCTCGAAAGCATCTGATTGAGAACTTCCATTGCCTCTTTAACTTCACCCACTTTACAAAGTCCGGATATTACGGTGTTATACGTGAACACGTCAGGATCGAAGCCCTCTTGGAGCATCAAATCTAATATCTCCAGAGCGTGATTAACGTGCCCCACTTTGCACAAACCACTTATCAAAGTATTGAGCGTGAAGTGATCCGGACAAAAACCCTCGTCGGCCATTTCTTGCACGAATATCAAAGCTTCCTCAACCCTACCCTCTTTGCAAAACCCGTTTATCAACACGTTTATCGTTATATTACTCCACGGGCATCGAGCTGCCACCATTTGCTCTCTAACCCTTAAAGCTCCACCCAAATTGCCTTCCTCGATATAACCCTGCATTATCGTCGTGAAAGTTTTCTCATCCGGCTTTAAACCATAGTTGGGCATCTCCTCCATCAACAAAATCGCGGCCCGTATTTGATGCGCCTTACATAGCGCCTTTATCAATATATTAAAAGTCGAAACATCGGGTTTTACACCATTATTCAGCATCCTAGAATGCACACTTTCTACAAGTATCAATTTATTCCCATCAACAAGAACATTCAACAAAAAATTAAACGTATGAGTTCCCGGCCTCAATCCAAACTGTTTTTCCATCACATCAAGAACGCCAACGGCTTCATCATACAACTCAAATTTCGCATAACTATCGATCAAAATAAAGAAAGTACCTTCAACAACCTCAATTTGTGAGTGCTTCATATCATCCAAGACTTGCCTCATTGAATCAAAAGACCCCATTTTCCCAAGCTTTCCAAGAACTTCCTCATATATGGATAAAGTGGGCGCAAAATTTGGCTGCTTTGAGGCCCATTGGAAAAGACGAAGGGCCGAGGTTTCATCCTCTTCGCGACGAAGGGTTTCCAAAAGTTGCCTTGGGGTGAAGTCTGGGGAAAGTGAAATGCTTGAAAGACCTGAGGAGACGGCAATGGAGAGTGTCGAAGGCTGCTCTACACAAATTCGTGGAAAAGGGAATGAAGTTACTTTCTGATGACAGAGCAAGGTGTGGTTCAGATTGTGAGAAGGAAAACAAGGGAGGCACTTCAGGCAAGACGAGAAAGCCATTGCAGCAATTAAACAAACATCTGGTGTGCAAGAAAGAACTCGGAGAGTTGCAATTAATAAAATGAAATATATCGAGATAAGAGGAAGAGTAGCTGCGATTTTACTTCAGGGCAAGTGAGGAGCTTACGAAGTTACGAAAATCCCAAACTGGATAGAATTTCTGGGCTGCGAAGCGGAAGGGCGGAATTGAGGAAGAATCAAGAATTCAGTTGATTTCAAAGGTATACTGGTTGAGGATTTAGGATAACATTGTATTAAATCCTTAGAAAGGTAAAAAGACAATAATGATTTTCTGGAAGTTTTTTAACATGGAACCTTTTTTTTAGAAAAGTCAATCTTTTATCTATAAAAGTGCGAGAAAATATTAAAAATTACAAGGTTTATATTAGAAAGTCTATAAATCGACTTTGATATCTTTTTTTTTTTTTTGAAATGAAAAATTTCATTAGAGTTCTTGGAAACGGTCATTGACGATTGAGACAAAAAGTCGGGTGGATCATACCACCAATAACAAGTAGCATCCGAAAATTTAGCAAACCTAGCAAACTCATGAGCAATAAGATTGTCCTCACGTGGACACCAATACAGGCCTCGAGACTTAAGTTGCAGCAGGAGAGTTTTGATCTCAAGCAAAATAGGTTCAAAGTCAGGCTCAGGGTTATTGAGGTCCTCTTGAGGTCTCGGCGGCGATGATTGTTGCGGCAGAATCGCCGATGATTGATATGTCCATGTGGCCTTAAGAAAGCGCCAAACCAAGTGCCTCCCATGAGCAAGCTTTTTCTGCGATTATGCGGATTCGTAACCTGAGGAATTTTTTCGCGAAGCCTTTGATAAAACTGCTTTGGTCGCTCCGGATAAAGACACCAATGCCAAAGACAATTCCTCTCAATCGAAACAGTCCATCAAAGTAGATATGTGTCCTCGAGGAGGGTGACGTAAAAGTTCCAATTATGAGAGAGATTTCGCTATGATATCTAAACACCATATTCCTTTTTTTCACTTTATCCATTTCATTCCAATAAACATTTTTCCGACAAAATTTGCTATGACTCAATACAACTAATTTTTTTCTAAAAGAAATTAACAAAGAAAACTAAAATAGTAAGAAAACTAAAACCTTTCTAACATCTATAAAAAACTAGAAACAAAACAAGGTTTCGAAAAGGTCTCCAAGGCGAGATCTTCTCAAGAATTCAACCCAATCCAAGACTAGCATGCAAAAAGACTAACAGGAGAGAACTCAGGCGTGAGCACTCCGACGATCAAGTTAGTGAAAGGGAAGAAAAATAAAGACAATTGTATAAAATATAAAAGTTGAATAATAAATGCCTCTCAAAGTCCCTTCATTTCTTACCTTCTTCCTCCTTTTATACCCAAGCCTTCTTTGGTCCTTTGAGGTCCACGTGTCCAATCGGGATTGGGAGATAGATCGGGCGGGAAAGCATTTAGGTTGATAAAAAGAATCGCCACATCGGTCAGTCGTCCCGGGGATAGTTTCTTGCTGTCAAATCCACCTTTTAGGATATTAATTACTTGTCGTCTTTCTCTTGTAGCGATTATTGCGCGTAGGTATGACGACATTTAATAACCGTGTCGGTCGTCCGCCTATTTTAGTAACTTTCTGTCGGTCGACCAAGGTTTTAGCCTTTTGTAGTCAAGTCAATCGCATCTACTAGTAACTACTAATCGGTCGATTACTCTTTAGTAGCTCTCTTGTCGGCTCGGTCTAGTCCTTTTCAGTTCTCAGTTACTTCCTCGGTCGTCTTTTTTCTAGTTACTCTCTGTCGGCTCGGTCGTCCTTTCTAGTTACTCCTGTCGGCTCGGTCGTCCTTTCCAGATTACTCCCTGTCGGCTCGGCCATCCTTTCTCTCTCCTGTCGGCTCGGCCAAAGTTCTTAGTAGTCAATCAGTCGCCCAAAGATCCGAATACTAGCGGTCGGCCAAAGCTCTTAGTTCTCTACCCTACCAGTCGCCCAAAGCTCGAATACTAGCAGGTCAACCAACGCTCTTAGTTCTCTACCAGGTCGGCCGACCCTCTTAATAGCCTTAATAGCCTCATCGGTCGGCCCGAAACTCTAAATACTAGCAGGTCGGCCAAATCTCTTAATTTATGGCGGCTTTTTTTTTACATGTACTTAGCTACACCGAATCAACTAGTCCCCCTACTCTCCTAGTTTGAGCGTAGATCTAAACTATGTGAGTATGAAATGCCAGTCTCTGTTAATGTACCGAATCAACTAGTCCCCTACTACCCTAGTTTGAGCGTAGATCTAAACTAGGTGAGTATGAAGTGTCAGTCTCGTTAATGTAGAATCAACTAGCCCTCCTACTCCCTAGTTTGAGCGTAGATCTAAACTAGGTGAGTATGAAGTGCCAGTCTCTGTTAATGTACCGAATCAACTAGTCCCCATACTCCCTAGTTTGAGCGTAGATCTAAACTAGGTGAGTATGAAGTGCCAGTCTCCTCCGTATGTAGGATAAGGTAATTAGTTCTCCTTTTTAGCTTGAGCGGTGTGTGGCTAGTTCGTTAGGAAAGGGGCGGTTTATTTTTGAAATTTAAATGCCCCTTCGATTCTTGTGCCCCGACGGTGCATTTAATGCTCTGTCAAGTCGAGTCACTTCATCTTTTCTCTCAATCTTAGCCCTTGATGCGCCTTCATCCAACGGTTTCGAACCCGCCAACCATTCACCTTTCTCCCCTATAAATACCCCATTTCTTCCCTTTCCTCCTGTTGCCATTTACTTTCTTCAAATTCTCGGTTTTCCCCTTTCAAAAACACTTCCTACTATCTTGAGTTCGTTTTTAGTAATTATCACTCGCCATTCTTGGAGCATCCATGGCCCCAGACCAAGTAAGTCCCGACTCCTCCTCTTCTTATTACATATATTTTTTCTCTCATTTTCTTCTTTTCTTGTGTTTTTATACATTTCCCTTACATAATACATATATATACGCGTATACTTGTATGCATCCTTCCTCCCTTCCCCGCACCTTTCGCCTTCCTTGTTCCGATCGTGATCTTTTGGCCGAATTTTCGACTCCTTTCTCCACTCTTATCAAAATGGCCTCCTCAAGCAATAATCGACTTGACCCAACATTTATAGCACCCTATCGGAAGAGTCATTAAACAACATTCGGGTTAATGCGGGTATTTCGATTAAATGCGAACTCCGCTTACCCGGGCCGATGGATGTTCCCTCTGACCCTCCGTCGGACTTTGCTTGCTTTTTCGCCGAACAACTTGAGCGCAGTCTCCGATTTCCCGTACACCGCCCTATTATGTCGTATCTCTCAAGTTTTGGTATCCCCTTAACTCACTTGTTCCCAATTCCATTAAGGCTATTAGTTAGTTTTTCCATGATACTCAAAGACTCCCAAGAAGTGCCTACTCGCCCTCGGCGTACTTTCTATCAAGCCAAAACCTCCAAAGTACTCCGGGTTCTTTTATTTTACTAGCGGGGGGTTTAGCCAAGTTCATCGATGGTACCCTTCTTCTAACAAGTCTTGGAAAAAAAGATTTTTTATATCTCTTCTCCCGTACATGGCCCTTCGCCACTGGGCATTTGGATTGATGACCTCCCGCATCAAGCGCGGGGGTGTTAAACCTACTCCCGCCATTACGGACCTAGGTGCCTAAACAAGAACCCATACCATGCCTAGCTCTTGGTTGAGTCCTGGCCTTTGCTATACTACTTTCATTTGAGTCCCGGTAGATCCGCCGGAGGCTTAGGTATATTTAGTAATTTTGTTATCTTGTAATGTTTTTATACGTACTCTAATCCATTCTTTTTGCGGAACAATCGATGCAAGAGAGGCTAGCTCGGGTGCCGTACGAGAAGATCTTCAGTCTACCCATTCACCCTGAAGGGGAGGGGCATATTCCTCGACGGTGCTCCCGGGAGCAAGTCCTTCCCGCTCCCATACTTGGCGGCCTCGACCCCAGAGCCCTCAGGGGCAAGTTTCTGACCCTCTTCCCCCCGCCGCCGATTTGATCCGCCCCTAGAAAGAGGGCTCATGTAGCCTCTAGCTTGGGAACATTTCATCCCCGAGGCCTCGATTGAATTTGGCCGATCTTCCATGGGAGATGGGGACTCCCCTCTTAATATCATGGTCCCGGAGCTTAACGCGACCTGGGTGGAGAACTGGTCACTCCAGTCCATCATCGAGCTCGGGAATGCGGACATCCAAGTCCGTATCCAGGAGACATGGCCCATCATGCATCTCGGGTAATAACTTTACAAAGTTTGACTTTATTTTTGTTTATTCCTCGCTTCAACTTGCTTATCTATTTCTTGTTTTCCGGATGATTCTTACCATGGGATCCATAGTTCGGGATACCCGTAGGTCCGGGATCGATGCCACGAGCCGAGGCGAGCCAATGAGATCTTGCAAAGATCGATTCGATCGGTGCAATCCCGATCTACTACATCGGATACCGAGCTGCGCGAAGGCCTCCGGAAATTCAGCGCTAAAGGCCCACCTCGCTCAACGCCGGAGAACAAAGTTAAGGCCTTAGAGGAGGAATTGACCAAGGCTCGAGGGGATGTTATCCGAGCTAGGGAGGAGGGAAGATCCATTTGGGTATGGGCTAGCCAAGCCGAGTGGCGGCGAGGAGAAGGAGAAATACCTAAATTTTCCGACGAATTCCTGGACC
This sequence comes from Rehmannia glutinosa, assembly GCA_016081115.2. Lineage (NCBI taxonomy): Eukaryota > Viridiplantae > Streptophyta > Magnoliopsida > Lamiales > Orobanchaceae > Rehmannia > Rehmannia glutinosa. The sequence goes on from JABTTQ020000348.1 coordinate 1,646,875, forward strand.
AGGTGGTCGACGCCGCTTCTTCCCTACCTTGAGCAAGGCATGATCAACATGGCCAAAAGGGCTCAAGCCGAGGACTCACACTCGAGGTCCACGACTGAAGGAAGCGATCAAGGAGTTGCCGATGCCTCGAACAAAGAACGGCTAATCCTTCGGGGGTGCTCGTCGGCTCGGCTTGACTCTCTTGCGCGCCTTTCGCTTCCGCAAGTTCGGCCTTTAACTACTCATCCCTCTCTCGAAACACTAAGTAGCGATAGTGAGGGGACTCCCGATCCTAGTCCGCCAATGTTCAAGGCAATGTGGCGCCCTAAATGTTTCAGGGCCTTTGTAATTATGTTTTGTTAATGAACCTATGTATTTAAAACTATCCCGCTTTATAATATTTGATGCATATTTTCTCCGTTATTTCGACCTATCATTTTTTATTTATATTTCAAAGAGTTGGCCCACCCTATTTGAGATGACTCGGCGAGCTCGGCCTCAGGGGATTTGGGAGGCCCCGGATGGTTAGAATTTCCCAGGGACCCGAGATGAGACGAGTGAGCTCGGCCACTCGGGGTTTGAGCTTGTTTAACCTCGGAGATAGAATTTCCCCAAGGGACTGAGATGGTACGAGCCGAGCTCGGCCACTCGGGGTTTGAGCTTGTTTAACCTCGGAGATAGAATTTCCCCAAGGGACTGAGATGGTGCGAGTGAGCTCGGCCACTCAGGGTTTGAGCTTGTTTAACCCGGAGATAGAATTTCCCAAAGGGACCCGAGATGGCACGAGCCGAGCTCGGCCACTCGGGGGTTTGAGCTTGTTTAACCCTCGGAGATAGAATTTCCCAGGGACTGAGATGGCACGAGTGAGCTCGGCTACTCGGGGTTTGAGCTTGTTTAACCTCGGAGATAGAATTTCCTAAGGGACCCGAGATGGTGCAGTGAGCTCGCCACTCGGGGTTTGAGCTTGTTTAACCCTCGAAGATAGAATTTCCCAAAGGGACCGAGATGGTGACGAGCCGAGCTCGGCCACTCGGGGGTTTGAGCTTGTTTAACCTCGGAGATAGAATTTCCCAAGGGACTGAGATGGGTGCAGTGAGCTCGGCCACTCGGGGTTTGAGCTTGTTTAACCCTGAGATAGAATTCCCCAAGGGACTGAGATGATGGTGAGCTCGAGCTCGGCCACTAGGGGTTTGAGCTTGTTTAACCTCGAAGATAGAATTTCCCAAATGGACCCGAGATGGTACGAGTTGAGCTCGGCCACTCGGGGGTTTGAGCTTGTTTAACCCTCGGAGATAGAATTTCCCCAAGGGACTGAGATGAGTGCAGCGAGCTCGGCCACTCGGGGGTTTGAGCTTGTTTAACCCGGAGATAGAATTTCCCCAAGGGACTGAGATGACGAGCCGAGCTCGGCCACTCGGGGTTTGAGCTTGTTTAACCTCGGAGATAGAATTTCCCAAAGGAACCCGAGATGGTGACGAGCCGAGCTCGGCCACTCGGGGTTTGAGCTTGTTTAACCCTCGGAGATAGAATTTCCCCAAAGGGACTGAGATGGTACGAGTGAGCTCGGCTACTCGGGGTTTGAGCTTGTTTAACCCGGAGATAGAATTTCCCAAGGGACTGAGATGGTGACGAGTGAGCTCGGCCACTCGGGCTTTGAGCTTGTTTAACCCTCGGAGATAGAATTTCCCAAAGGGACCTGAGATGGTACGAGCTGAGCTCGGCCACTCAGGGGTTTGAGCTTGTTTAACCCGGAGATAGAATTTCCCCAAGGGACCGAGATGGCACGAGCCGAGCTCTCCCCCGGGGATTGAGCTTGTTTAACCCTCGGAGATAGAATTTCCCCAAGGGACTGAGATGGCACGAGCCGAGCTCGGCCACTCCGGGGTTTGAGCTTGTTTAACCTCGGAGATAGAATTTCCCAAAGGGACCCGAGATGGCAGAGTGAGCTCGAGCTCGGCCACTCAGGGGTTTGAGCTTGTTTAACCCTTGGAGATAGAATTTCCCCAAGGGACCTGAGATGGTGACAGTGAGCTCGGCCACTCGGGGTTTGAGCTTGTTTAACCCTCGGAGATAGAATTTTCCCCAAGGGACTGAGATGGTGAGTGAGCTCGCCACTCGGGGGTTTGAGCGAGACCTGTAAGACACTTTGTATAGCCGCCAAAATATTGATTTCATTCAAACTAGTAAATCATACATAAAATTTCCTTAGATGACATACATTCCATGGCCTAGGAATTTTAGTATCTTTCATATCTTCGATTCATAAGCTCCTTAGCAATTACCTTAGTGACCTTGTAAGGCCCTTCCGATTCGCCTCTAGCTTTCCCACCGGGTTTTGAGCGTCGCTTGTCTTAAAACCAGGTCTCCCACTTTTAAACTCCTTTTTCTTATTTTCCGTCATACGTGGCCTTTAACAAACTTTTGCTAGCTTCCATCTTTAAATAAGCTTGTTCTCTCATCTCTTCCACTTGGTCTAATGCCTCCCTTAGTAGCTCAGATTAAGTTCTTCCTCGAAGTTCGGACGCGGTGGCTTTCCATGCCGATCTCTACAGTATGACTTGATCCCATATACCAAATCGAATGGGGTTTCTCCGTTGCTTCCTGGGGTAGTGCGATGAGACCATAATACCGAGTGCAACTCGTCCACCCATCCTCCTCCGGCCGTTCGGCCTTGCTTTGATTCCTTTGACGATAGATCGGTTCGTGACCTCTACTTGACCGTTTGCTTGAGGGTGGGCTACGGAGGTGAAGTGCTGCCTGACTTTCATCTCTGCTAACCATTTCCTGATCTTCCTGCCCTGAAACTGAGTTCCGTTATCTGATATCAGATCTCTCGGCCACCCATACCTGCTAACCAAATTTTTCCAAATGAAACTTTTAACTGCGACTCGGATATTCTCCGCAACGGGTTCTCGCTTCCACCCATTTGCTAAAGTAATCCACCGCTACTATTAAGAATTTTCTCTGTCCTGTCGCCCTAGGGAAAGGTCCCACGATGTCTATCCCCCATTTTGCGAAAGGACATGGTGAGCTCATAACCCCTAACAGTTCTGCTGGCTGATGTATCAGTGAGCTATGTCTCTGGCAACTATCACACTTTCTTACCATTTCCTCGGCACCTTCTTCCATTTGGGCCAAAAATACCGGCTCGGACCACCTTTTTGGCTAAAGCTCTTCCTCGATGTGCGCTCCACAGGCACCCTCATGTATCTCCCTCAACACATAATTACCTTTCTCTTCGATAAGCATCTCGGATAGGGTAAAGAGAAAGCCTTTTTATACATGACCCTCGATTAGCCGAAATCGCATGACTCTTGCTTTTAAGTCTGTCTTCTTCCTCTTATCCTCGGGTAGTCGTCGTTCGTCTTAAGTACTTATGGATATCGGCTCTCCAATCATCCCCTCTCCTATTTTCGTGATCTCGGCTCCGATCTTTAGGCAAGCTATCTGTCGGAACGGTTATGTTTTCGTGATTCACCTTCCCGAGCCGAGCTAGCCACTTTCGAAAGATGATCTCGCTTCGTGTTTCTCGCCCTTGGTACTTGCAACAATTCAAATTTGTCAAACTTTTTTTTGCCAACTCGCCACCACTCCTACATACCTCCTCATTCTATCTTCTTTGATATCGAAGTTTCCCAGACCGATTAGTTAAAGATTGAATCGGAGTATGCTATTATAGCCCGACGCCGAGATCTAATGCCATCTTGAGTCCTCTTACCAAAGCCTCATATTCGGCCTCGTTATTTGATGCTTTGAACCCGAACTTAATCGCGAACTCCGGATCTTCCCGGATGGATTGGTCGGGACAATCCCCGCACCGCTTCCCCAATTGAAGCGAACCGCCCACATGCAATAACCGGACTGCATCTTGAGGAGCTAGGTTCCGAGGCCATTTCTTGCAAGAAATCCGCCGAGCTTGCGCTTTTATGACCGCCCTAGGCTTATATTCCAAGTCGAATTCCCCACTTCTACGCCCACTTTATCATCCGACCGATCTTACGGTTTCCCATGATGTGCCCTAAAGGCATATTAGTAAGCACCACCACCTTGTGAGACGGGAAATATGGCCTTAATTTTCGAGTAGCCGTCACCGGGCCAATCCTCCTTTTTCTATTTCTCGAATATCTTGTTTCCCCCCCGCAAGACCTTACTAACATAGTAAATCGGCATTTGTTTATTTCCTCGACCTTAACAAAACAGTGACCGCCCCCTTCCTATAGAAAGATATAGATACAATTCCTCCCTCTCGCTCGGCTTGGTAAGCAACGGAAGTGCCACTAAGCAAGCTTTCAATTCCCTAAAAAGCTTGCTCGCACTCCGGTGTCCATTCGAAATTTTTAGCCTTTCTTAACACTTTGAAGAAAGGGAGACTCGCTCCGCCGACCTAGAGATGAAACGGCTCGGTCTTTGCTATCCCCGTGAGCTTCTTTGTACCTTGGCGGCGTTCGTGGGTGATTCCATTTCCACTACAACCCTTACTTTCTCGGATTTACTTCGATGCCCTTCTCCGTAACCATGAAACCAAGGAACTTTCCGGACACGACACCGAATGAACACTTAGCCGGGGGTTAACTTCATTCCAAACCTCCTTAATGCTATGAACGTTTCTCCCGGATCCGCTTATATGGTCGTTTTCTTTCCTACTTTTTACCAACATATCGTCAACGTAGACCTCCATGTTATGGCCCAATGGCTTTTGAATACTCTATCCATCAACCTTTGATAAGTAGCCCCGACATTTTTAGCCCAAATGACATAACTACGTAACAATAAGTCCCCGAGGAAGTGACGAAGCTCACCCTTTTCCTCGGGTCTTCCTCCGCCAACCCGATCGATGATAGCCTTGATATGCATCCATCATACCCAACAGATTCATACCCGCCGTTGAATCCACCAATTGATCGATCCGAGGTAACGGGTAATGATCTTTGGGACAAGCCTTATTGAGGTCTCGAAGTCGATACACATCCTAAACTTTTCACCTTTTGGAACTGGAAGATCTGCGTTAGAGACCCATTAAGGAATTGGATCTCCTTATATGTCCAACTTGTAACAATTTCTCCACTTCTTCTTGAATGATCCGATCTTTCTCATATCCAAATGGCCTCTTCTTTCGTTTGACAGTCTCACTAAAGAGTCCACGTTTAAATGATGCTCCACCATGCTAGTGGTCGACCCCTTGTAGGTCTCTTGATGACCAAGCGAAGACATCTCTGTTTTCTCTCGGAAATCCACGATTCCTTGATTAGCTCGGACCCTAATTTAGTTCCTATCTTGACCACTTTTGACGGATCTCCTGGGGTTAGCTCTACCATCATCAACTCTTCCGGGCCTAACACCGGCGTGTCCGGATCTTTTTCTTTTCTTTTTTTCTATTTTAATGGGCTTGGTTTCCTTGTCCATTTCTATCACCTTTCTTTTGGATTTCCTCTCGCTCTCTCCTTCCCTTCGCCTCAACGTAACATTTTCTTGCAACTGTGCATTTCCCCATACCTCACCTATCCCATCCCCTACCACGAACTTAAGTTTCATGTGGAACGTAGATATCTGATAGCTTGAAAAGAATTAAGGGCGTGTCTACAATTATAACATTGTAAGTGGAGTAAGAGTCCACAACAAGAAAAGTTACCATCCGTGTTTTTGCATGGGGATATCTCCTAGAGACATAGGCAAGGTAACTGTCCGAGCGGCTCCACCATTCCTCCCCTGGCCGAACAGCAGGCGGTCTCTCTGGCTTGATCTCCATTTCATGCATCCTTAAGTATGCTTCATGGAATAATATATTGACGGAGCTTCCGGTATCCACCATAGCCCTGGCTACCTCGTAATTTGCTATGGTTGTTGTAATTACCATAAGCGTCGTTATGCGAACGGACACTGTTCATCTTTCGGCCCAAGGATATCTCGGGCCTTCCTTTTCCCCAATATTGAGCACTCTTCTTCCGAACTTCGAGCGTACGCCTTCCGCGCTCGATTTGAATCTCCATCCGTTGGTCCTCCTGCGACGATCATATGAATAGTTCTACGGATGGAGCACGCTTGGCCGAAGAGTGGCCATGCTTGCCCTCGGCGCAGTATGTCTCGTCTATCGGGCTTCTATCCGACCTTGGTCGTAGCTCGTGCTCTTGTTTAACCCGATTCGCAACCATCATTTCCTCACCATGCGCTCGATCTCATTCCTCAAGTCCGCATTCTTTGATGGTGTGTCCATACTCATTATGAAAGTCACAAAAGAAATTGGGACCGAGGTGTCCGAGGGGAACAAAGAGAGTAGTTCCGGCCATTTCAACTCCCTATGCCCATTGTTGCCATTAACACTGTGCGCGGGCGATCAAAAGCGTGTACTTTGTTAGATCGGGCGCCGATTTATCAAGGCCAGTCTCCTTCTCGCTCACGAAATCGCTTGTGTCTCTGGGCGCGCTTACCCCTGTCCTTCCTTTTTTCCCCTGCTTTCGTCTTTCTTTCCCTTTCGCGCTTTCTCCAAGTTCACATATTTTTCAGCCCTGGCCAATAGATCGTCAAAATTTTTGGCGGGTCGCTTAGCTATTGACTTGAAAAAATCACTTTCCGCAATCCTTCGAGACAGGGCATTGGATAGCACCTCTTGCGTGGCCGAGGGTACATCTAGCGCCGCCGAGTTGAATCTCTCACATACCCCTAGGGGTTCATGCTCTCTCTCGCTTTATACCGAAGAGAGTTAGGGGCGGTCTTTTGATGTTTTCGCGAGGTGGCGAATTGGTGCGAAAAGGCGAGTGAACTCATCAAAGGAACCAATGGTGTCCCTAGGGAGCCGACTAAACCATTCTTTGGTGACTTAGCCAGGGTGGTCGAAAAACCCGACATTTTACTCCATCAACAGATCGGTGCGGTCAAAGGTGAATTCTCGAACCGACACAAATGCTCCCATGGATCCGTGGTTCCGTCGTAGTCATAGCTTAGTGACTGGAAATTTATGGGGGAGGTCGTCCGCCATGACCACTTCCTTGAATGGGATTCTCTCTTTACTACATCTTGTCCCGATATTCGCTTCCTCATCTCCTTCACCTCTCGTGAACTCTCTCCGACTCGATAGTGGTTCCTACTCCTTCTTGGTGCTACCCTACCCTCCGCTCGACCCGCTTCCACTCTGGCCACGGCCTCCTTTTCGGCCCACAAAGTATTGACCGCGCTTTGAACTACGGATGATAATTGGTCCCGGTTACAGGCCTGGACCGACTCAGCTGCGAACAATGCCTCCAAGTTTGCCACCGACATCCTCATCGTAACAGGGTGGGAGACACCCCCGCTATGGTGACTCCATCCCCACCGCGCCGGATGGGGTCGCCTCTACCCCGGTATAGTGACTCCATCTCCGCCGGGCGGGATTACCCCACCTCATCGGAAGATCCTCCCGCACCAACCACTTCCTCGCTTTTCGAAACCAAACCCGACATCCTCACGTCTTAAACTCGTTTCCCCACAGACGGCGCCACTTGAAAAGGTCTCCGAAGGCGAGATCTTCTCAAGAATCCAACCCAATCCTCTCTATTGCTTTGCAAAAGACTAATCGGAGAGAACTCGGGCGTGAGCACTCAAGCGATTAAGTTAGTGAAAGGAAGAAGAATAAAAGCAGTGTATAAAATATAAAAGCTGAATAATAAATGCCTCTCAAAGTCCCTTCATTTCTTACCTTCTTCCTCCTTTTATACCCAAGCCCTTTGGTCCTTTGAGGTCCACGTGTCCAATCGGGATTGGGAGATAGATCGGGCGGGAAAGCATTTAGGTTGATAAAAAGAATGGTCACATCGGTCAAGTCGTCCCCGGGATAGTTCTTTTGTCACAAATCCACCTTTTAGGATATTAATTACTTGTCAGGTCTTTCTCTTGTAGCAGTTATTGCGCGTAGGTATGACCTGACATTTAATAACTTCGTGTCAGGTCGTCCGCCTCTTTTAGTAACTTTCTGTCGGTCGACCAAGGTTTTAGCCTTTTGTAGTCAAGTCAATCGCGTCTACTAGTAACTACTAATCGGTCGGTCGTACTCTTTAGTAACTCTCTGTCGGCTCGGTCGTCCTTTCTAGTTACTCCTGTCACCGATCGATCGTCTTTTCTAGTTACTCTTTGTCGGCTCGGTCGTCTTTCTAGTTACTTCCTGTCCCTCGGCTCGTCCTTTCGATTACTCCTGTCGGCTCGGCCATCCTTTTCAAGCTACTCCTGTCGGCTCGGCCAAAGTTCTTAGTAGTCAATCAGTCGCCCAAAGATCGAATACTAGTCGGCCAAAGCTCTTAGTTCTCTACCAAGTCGCCCAAAGCTCGAATACTAAGCGGTCGACCAACGTTCTTAGTTCTCTACCAGGTCGGCCGACCCTCTTAATAGCCTTAATAGCCTATCGGTCGGCTAAAGGAACTCTAAATACTAGCAGTCGGCCAAATCTCTTAATTTATGGCGCTTCTTTTACATGTACTTAGCTACACCGAATCAACTAGTCCCCTACTCTCCTAGTTTGAGCGTAGATCTAAACTAGGTGAGTATGAAATGCCAGTCTCCCTGTTAATGTACCGAATCAACTAGTCCCCCCCTACTCCCTAGTTTGAACGTAGATCTAAACTAGGTGAGTATGAAGTGTCAGTCTCTGTTAATGTATCAATCAACTAGCCCCCTCTACTCCCTAGTTTGAGCATAGATCTAAACTAGGTGAGTATGAAGTGCGCCGATCTCCTGTTAATGTACCGAATCGGTTTCTTTTGAGTTTCATTTTCTACTGCGTTAAAAGCTTAATGTTTCTCTCTAGCTCACAACAATAAGTTCTTTCATTTTCCTTCAACTTGACTAAGTATTTATAGTTATATATTTTTTGCACATAATTTGGTGATATGTATATATTGCAACTTTTGCGAACAATTTGTGGTTATTCTTTCTTTATTTTTAAACATTTCTCCATATTGTCAAACTTGTATTGTGCGTGTATAAATTTTACCAGTCTTTTCTACAACGGACCCAAATGATGTCTAATTCAATACCCGATGGCCTGGGCGAATTATGAAAAAGAAAAATGGTGCCAATAGCCCATCAAGCGCCAAAAGATCAATCTTTGATATAATTTTTTTCCCGAAATGGTAGAATATTATATAAAGTCAAGCAAAAACCGCTCTTCTAAAAATTCCCGTCTAGCCCGATTACTCTGCGCTTAGGCGCTAGACCCCCTTGTCCGCCACGTTATTTTTCCGATTAGGCCCCGCCCAACTCCCGCCTAACCCCGATTAGTCCCCGCCATGTCCTAGACTCTTGTCTCCGCTTGACTAGCGCCTAACGCTTTTGAAGAACACTGGCAAAAATACATCCGCGGTCAAGGGACCAACAGTCCTTTTGGATACAATCACAAGCCATTCAAATAGCATCAAGGGAGAACCAAATCAACAATCTGGTCTAGAACTGAGGAACAAACAAACATCCGTGGTACATAATTCCACATCCTGAGATATTTAAGTGACAACAAGACAGTAGAATAAGATCTTCAACGGCTTATTTTTAAGCTAACAATAAGATATTTTAGCTACCTGATGAGTGATAACAACATGCCATGCCAGAAAACATATATATGAATGTAAATTTGTTCTGTTAAATCAAAATAAACTGCTGCTCAATGGCAACCAGAAGAGAATATAACATGCTAGTTTGCACTCCGAAACAAAACAAGGGGTCTGCTCGACTATATCCAAACCGGCTAATCTCAACCCCTCTCGGATTGTTACAGATAATCTTGTGAAATATCAAACTACAACTGAAACACCCAATAAATAGTATCTAAATGTTGCAAACAATATCATATATCAGACACACATACATTCCATTCAATACGAAACGAACAGTATAGGAAGTACTTGGTGACTATAGTCGTCTCTACCCAAGTGCACCATCCCATGAACTATAGACATTCACTTTCAAGTAATAGTCATTGCTGCAAAGAGAGGCTCTTCTGCAGAAGGCCTTACTTAGCTGGCACGGCTCTTAATAACATCAAGCCCCATTTCAGTCGGATCAGTTGCTTGCAGTTCCACTTGAATCCCATCGAGCTCCCTCTTAAATCTGTCCTTGGAGCTAGCATAAATCATCTTGCTTCTGACCCGCGAAGTGTCAGGAGACCTTGCATGGAAAAAACAACCAAGAAATTAAGCTACGAATAGTGAACGTAGCAATGCATTTTTATTTCAAACAGGAAGTTCAACTTAATGTAATAAAAATAAAAGGGATAATTACAAAAGACCCCCTCAGGTTTGAGCTAATTACAAAAAAAATCCAAAGATGTTTCAAAATTATAAAAAGTGTCCTCAGGTTTAATTATGTCTTAATTAAGAGGGTGACTGAAATATTTCTAGAAATATAAGGGGAGGTTTTGAAATATTTTTTTGCTTATGACGGGGAAAAATGTAAGACTGAATCAAACCTCAAGAGGTTTTTTTGCAATTTTCAGAAACCTCTGGGGTTTTTTGTAATTAGTCCGAACCTCATTTTTTTTTTTTTTGCTTTTGTAATTATCCCAAAATAAAATGCTAATTATACCAAGCAATAAAGAAAATCCTGCTTTTCTGGCAATTCTCTGCAGTCACAAAGTCAAAATCATAAACTGCATAGCGACATTCATCGGCAGGAAGACTAGCGGTGAAGTCCTCATAGTTTTGAGTTGGCTCCCCAACTTTTTCAACAATAACCTGCTTTTGTTTTTCCTCTATCTTGAAGACAATGAAGCGGTGAGTTCTTTTTGACTTCAGTTCCAAGAACCTCAGCTTGCAATCGTCATGCACAGCCATCCCAGATGCCGCATTTGCCTTTAAATAGCATTATAAGAGCAAATGAAAAGTTTAAAGGCATGATTCATGAAACATCAGAGAACGAATCAGATGGTAACAGAAAAGCAAATAACAACACATTTAAACAAATTGCAGAAAAATGGTGACCTAATGATCAGGAACTCAAAGCCAAATTTTTTGAGTAAAACGAATAATCATGAAATAAACACTGCCGCCCCCAGCTCCCATTTCCCATGCCCCTAGATGCAAGAGAGTTTCAGAGACCCTAATTGAAATTCAGTAGACATGCTAACAAAACACATCATAGCAACCAAAAATTGCCGACAAAAGTTTTAGAATTATTTTCCAATATGTTGTTCCTCAATGACAACCAACCTCCACGACCGTGACAAAGTGATTGGACGAATGTTACCTTTCCAGTTCCATAGCAAAGTCAAGCAATCATCCAGACACAGATAAACAGGTGAAAGCTATGTTTTAGTTTGTGATCAGATACATGAACCTAATGCTCATTTAATTACCAACAAAAATTGGGATTACGGATCACGCATTTCTATCTCCTGAAGCCAATAAACTTCAGAAAATCAAATAATAATGATGATATCAGTGAAATCATAAACGATAACTGGTAGATCAGTTGACTTCATCTATTCCAAATTTATAGGTCAATTATTTTTCAGGCAATAATTTAACTCAATTACGAAAAGATTTTTGGATAAGAGTGCCAAAATTTCATGTGCTCAATCCAGGGAACAACTGCAAACTACAGAATACACTAGATCAAGTCGTCGCAAACTTAAATAAACTGCCGATCAAACAAAAATACACACAAAATCAGCTCAACCAAAAATACATTACAAATATCATTCAATCACCGATCAAGTTTCAGTAAAATCAAGCAGTGCGAGGGGGAATCAATCTAAATAAGGAACAAGAGCTCACCATTGTTGGGCGTTCTTTAGCTTTGAGCAGCAGAATTGTAGAATTTCTACAAGAATCACGACGACTAACGAAAGATTTTGAAAAAGAAATTATAGAGAGAGAAAATGTGAGACCCGCCGGTACAGAATGAAGCGCGGTGGTAATGCGATTTTTAGCTCTCTTATATTGAGTGGCTTTTGGGAAGGGTTTTATGGCCTGTGAGACAGGTGTACTGCTGTAGGGTGTGAGTGTGGTTAAAACAATTGCGAGACGCCGCGTAAGATTACTCGAGAATATTTGGAAAAAAAAAAAAAAGCTTCTATAACGGTGGCTGGCTCAAGGCCGAGCCGGCCCTGTCTCTGTTTTTTTTTTTTTTAAGTAAAAGGCAGGAGGCCAAAATAAATAAAGAAAGAAAAAGAGAATGTTGAGCACAAGGCCAATTAGCCTAAGATGGGGCCTCGTTAAAACTTTCTAAGGTAAAACTTACCTTTATGGGAAAAATCCTTAAAAGGAAAGAATACCCCGATAAGAAGAAATACAAACAATCAAAAATGCAAAAACAACCAATAGGTTGCATATGAAGGAAACAAATAAACTAATGCCTAATATGGTAAAGTAAAGTACGATCGAGATCAATAACATCACGAAGGAAGTTTGGAGCGACATCCCACCAAGTGTTGCCCATTACATAAGCTTGCTTAGCAAGGGCATCGGCGGTAGCGAATTAGCCTCACAAAAACGTGAGATGCCCTAAAATGAATAAGACAGAGGTGACGATATAAGAGTAAAAGTCACCCTCTAAGAACTCAAGGAACATCCACCTGAGGAAGGAAGAAGATCGAAATAAATTGTCATCCCTTATCAAGAGCAATTTCACAAGCCGTGATGGCCCCCTGTAACTCGGCCTAGGAAAAGCGAAACCGATACCCTAATGTGCAAAGTGAAACAACCGAAGAAGCCATGACAATTACGGAAAACACCTCCACACGTAGAATCCCCGGAGACCCCATAGCGCTCCCATCGTGTTAATTTTAATCCAACCGGGCGGCGGAGATTCCAACAGACTAATATAGGGGATTTAGCCCGTTGATGTCAACCCGAAATACCCAACATCCTCAAAATGAATAGATCAAGGCAATTGTTATGCATGAAGCCCATAGGAGCATGACATGTTTCCCTAATAAAATAAAACACCGAAAGCACGAATAGCAACATCCGAGAACTTGGACTCTCAAACATCGTCTTGTTGCGACAAGACCAAATCACCCAAAGGAAGGTAATCAATGTTAACTTCCACAAAAGAAGAATTTGAGAGCTTCCATTCACATCCGGACTACGAGGAATAACCCTCCAAAATCCAATTGTACATTGAATAGACCTGTGAAATACTCCCAATTAGAACGAACAATGGGGCAGTCCAAAAAGTAGTGATCGAGATCCTCGAATCACAAAACAAAGGCGACAAAGCTGCGGGTCCGAGAAATCTGCGCTTCGCAAATAACTCAACAAAGGAAGCTTGTTATGAATCAAGCGCCAATGTAACATAGATCGCCGTGTCGAATACCAGGATGCGAGCCACTCACCCCAACGAACCACCGGAAAATCTCGGTGAAGATGCCGATAAGCATTACGAGAAGAAACAGAACCATGAACCGATCTAGACCAGACACGAGAATCATCCCCACCCACAACAAGCATAGTCAAAATGTCCATAACAATATCCTCACAAATCACAATTCAGAATGAACAAGGAAGTGAAGTGACAAACACCATCAACTAAATAATCATAAACCGTCTGAGATAATCTCTTTAAAACCGAGACGAACACCCATCTTATCGCAATACTATAACCAAGCCAATTATCCCACCAAAAAGATATAGAGGTGCCATCCCCGAGAATCCGGGAGTCTTTCTTAAGGAGGAGATGTAAGGACGAAAACCACAGAGAGAAGAAATGCTAGGAGAGGCCTTGGGCCCAAGAGACGGAGGAGAGAGGAATGGGTCAAATAAACCGAAAGAGTCAATGATGTTCGATCAACACCTTTAAAAAGGGTGAGGAAACCGATTGAGCTACAAGCTCTGGTAAGGCTTATATTTAGTTATTCTTCCATCTTTTGCATTTAATTTCCAATTATTTGAAGTTTTAGAATAATAATTTCGTATTTAGTTTTTTCTCAACATACACTAGATTCTCTAATTTGTGACTAGACAGAGGGAGTAATGCAAACACTCAAAAGTAAAAAATTACCAGCTTTTAATTAAAAAAAAAAATATTTTTTATTATTTGCAAATGTGAAGCTCTAGAAAAGAAAAGTGATTTAAGTTGGGAGCTAGGCTTGGCTTATCCGACTCAGCCGAGTCAAAAGCACAGAAAGGGTGCATTCCTGTAAAGTAGACAACTCGACATCGTGCAAAGTCAGATTTCTTTTTTTTCTTTTTTTTTTTTTTTTTTACGAATGCAAATTGAAATTTCTTTTTGGCTTCGAATTTACGTGAATTGTTTTCGAGAATGAATTGGTTGGGTAAAATTAATGGATAAGAATATAATAAAAATACAACCAATAATAGGGTCCACGACAGATTCTCTCACTAAATTCCTGCGTCAATTCCACGCTACATGATGATACTTTTAAATTCGTTTGGTTGGCAAATAACCAAATACTCCTACCATTATTCCTATTATTAATTGCAATCCATTTCAACTCAACTAATAAAAGAATTTTATCGTTTCTTTGATGCACTCCACATGGCGTGGAGGTTTAAATTCATATATAAGAATGATAGATGAATTAGTTTCTTGTATGGTGATTCGGTCTTTGTGCAATTTCATAACTTTTGACTTGCATTACGATATATCTCGCGATTCATCTCTTCCACAAAAGGCTCTGGACAACGATGATAGTAGGGGATTCATGGAGGGGGTTTATTCTTTTTTATTATTATTATTATGTGCGATCCAGGAAAAAAAAAAGTTGTCCACATCTTTAAATAATTTGATATCACCAATTTTGCAAATTATTGAATCACAGTCCACACAAGTAATTTTATATGTTATTTAAATGAAAATATCAGATCATATATGGTTTTTAACTTGGTTTGATTTCTCTTTTTTTATTTATTGAGACGAGTTTTTTTTTTTTAATAAAGTATGTAATTAAATACATTTGGTTATACCGTTATATGCATTGGTATGATAAATTTATTGGTGTGGAATAGAAATGTGTTTGATGTCTTTTTTTTTTTAAATAATAAAAAGATAATTTATGTAAATGATATATAAATGGTAAGTTAGTGATAATTATTTTGAATATTTTAATTGATATATGATTATTCATATGAAAAATAATTAGGTGATAGATCCTATTGATATAATATTATTTGAATAAAATAATATTTTAATTAGATAAAATTAATATTAATTGTCTGTCGGGAGCCTACATACCATTTTTCCAATCATGCGCGCATAGTTGGTTTTTTGCCTGCCAACTTAAAAGACCAAACAAGAAAAGAAAAGAAATATGGCTCTGCCTCTTATGACTTATGTCTTATCATATACTTATGGGACAATTACAAAAAAACTCAAGGTTTGAGCTAATTAAAAAAATCCAGAAATATTTCAAAATTACAAAAAGACCCTTTAGGTTTAATTTTGTCTTAAATTTAAGGTTGTAGTTGTAATATTTCTATAAATATCAAGGGGGTTTGAGATGTTTTTTTGCTTATGAATGGGAAGATGTAAACAAAATTAAATCTTAAGGGTTTTTATAATTTTAAAAACTATCTGGGTTTTTATAATTAACCAAAACCTCAAGGGTTTTTATGTAATTATCCCTATACTTATTATTGTTTTCTTTGTATGGTAATGGCAATAATCATCGATCCTCAAAAAAAAAAAAAGCAATAATAATCATCGTGGTGAGAAACTAGGGAGGATTCTATGGATTAATAAAAACGATTTAGCTGGCAAAGTTCAATGAATTTGTCCAATAACATTTAGTCAATGCTAAAAGATAATGTTAGCTCTTGGTTTCTTCCTTCTTTAAGTTTAATATCATTACCTACAAAGGCATCTCAAATTTTGTTGTCTCCTTATCGGTGTTGTAAAAGCGTTAGGACGGACAATGATTGGGCTAGTGTCTTAAGCGAGCCTAGTGGGGTTAGATTGAATCGGCGAGGTTAGACGGCTAATCACAAGAATAATGTAGGGTGACAAGGAGGCATAACGCTGGTGAGACTGTCGGGATTATGCGTGAATTTTAGAACGGTCCTCCCGAAGTTTTGACTCAAATAAATAATTATTTTCTTATCTTATATTCTTATTTATGGGCTTTCTATGGCTCAAGCATAGTTGGGAAAAATCGAATTGTCTAGACCAAATAATGATCGGACCGCTAATTTCAAATCTCATTCCGACCCAACATATGGAAATATACTAAAAAACTGGACCGACCTGGACTGTCCAGTTTTTTGGGCTTAGAATATTACAGCTCAGTCCAGTAAAAATACATGTGTGGTCGGATCGGCCCGCTCAAATTAACAACTCTATCCATTGACAACTCTGAGAATTGTCAAATGGGACGGGCCATACCCAACCCATAGGCCCAGTGCTATATATGCGTTTCATTTTGCTAATTGCAGGTCGACATAATATGGCTATGGAAAGGTAAAGAGTGGGCTTCGTAAGAGTGGGCCTTCTTATCTGCATTACCTGGATTTTAAAAACTCAAAATTCTGATTTATTGAAGGTTTTTAGTTGACTTCTACTCCTAAATTAAATTAGTTGAGGGAGTTGACAACTAAAATTATCACAATAATTTGAATTAGATGTTATAGTGAAAATTAAAAAAAAAAACTTTGTTATTACTAAATTTGTAAAATATGGTATTGTGGTAAAATAAAAATTTGTTGTCAGTTTAAAATTATTACCTAATATTTATCATTTTTTTTATTTTAGCAAGTAAAAATTAGAATCAATAAGAGAAGCAGCAAAAATGTAAGTTTATGTTTCTTCTTTTCAAAAATATGGACACGTGCAATTTGTGAAACAAATAATAAATAAGTTCATAAACTATAACTATGTCTTCCATTATTAGTTCAAATGATTACTCTAATGGACAACATATTATTGGATGGATATTTCTATTCCACATATCTGTTTTTAACAATGACAAGAAAATAAACATTAGCACCCTTAGCCATGTATGGTTGTGTTCCCAAAAGCAATTTTTCACTTTTCAACTATTCCCAAAAAATGCATGTTTATATTTTTGTTTAGGAAAATTTTCAGTGAAAATGAATTTATTTCCAATTTTCACTTTAGTGTGGACTGAATAATTTTCGCTATAATCACATAAATCCGTGTAAAAGCGAAAACAAAGCGCAATCACGCAAATTTATTTCAAAATATATTTAAAAAATTATAATTAATCATATTTTTATTTTCAAACATAAATAATATAATTTCATGTAATAAACCAAATTCATTTCTTAATTCTCACATAAAAATCAATAAAAATTAAAAATTTATTTTTCTACACTATAAATTAGACTTGAAAATATATTACTAAACTATCTAGGTTAAAGACGCCCGTAGGAGTATATGGGGATGTATGGATGTGTTTCCAAGTCAATTTCCAGGTTTCTAGTGTTGGAAAATGATTTTCAAACTTTATTGGTTTTCGTATGAGAATTGAGAATATGTTTGGTTTGTTGTCCTAAATTCTGTTTGAAAATGAGAAGATGTTTGGTTATAGTTTTTCAAATTTATTTTTGACATAGATTTGCGTGATTTAGTGTATTTTTACCTAGATTTGCGTAATTGGAATGAAAAATTGTTTGGTTGTGTTTTCAAAAGAATATTTTCCATAAAAAGTGGCTGGAAATGACTTCATTTCTCTTGAAAAACTTTTGAAACAAACATAAACCCATTTAAAGTAATAGTTGGAAAGTGGAAAAAGGGGTTGGAAACACAACCATACATGACCTATGTCTCTCGGACCAACAATTGATGTCTTGAAAATCGGTGAGAAAAATGCATGCTTATGTTTTTGTTTAGGAAATTTTCAATAGAAATAAAGTTATTTTCGAGGTTTTTACTTTAGTTTAAATGAATAATTATCATCATAATCACATAAATCTATATGAAAACCGAAAACACACCGTAATCATGCAAATCTATTTCAAAATTAATTCAAAAACTATAATTAAGCATATTTAATTTTCATCTCCAAACATAAATATAATAGTATTTAAATGCAAACATATTAAGTTCTTCACATGAAAATCGATAAAGAATGAAAATTCATTTTTCAGTCTTAGAGTTGAAAATGCATCATCGCTGCAAATTTCAGGACCTTGAACATTGAGGCGTATTTCGCGATCTACCTCCTTCACAAAGTTTCTAGAGGAAGAATGATAAGTCCTTATGGATGGGGTAATTTTTTTTTAATTTTTTGAAAACACATCACTATAATGACTATATCGGTTAAAGACGCCGGTAGGAGTTATATGTGTCTGTCGGACCAACAATTGATGTCTTGAAAATCGGTGAGAAAAAGAATAGGTGACAAAATCAGTAAAGATTCAAGTTGACCAAATTAAAGAGGCTTGAAAAAGTAGTAATAAAGCAAACAAAATTTGACTGTAAACTCTCGGTCGGTGTGCTTTTTTCTTTGTATACCTTTAAAAAGGTATGGTATTTTGCTTCTTCAGTCTTCCATTTCAACATTTGGCCATGAACCTAACAATATTTGGATTATTGCAATCAAATTTCAAGAATACCACCGTCACAAGTTTTCTAGGTGTCCAAGCTTACCTAATGTCTTTATCAGTTATTGTCGTTTTTCTTCTTTTTCTCTACTTTTTGGGAGGGATTATAAATTATTGACACTACAGCTTTAATTCATGGCTAAATATAAAATACGTGTTGCTTGAGTCTTTTCTTCTCCTTAGTTATTTTCTTTTTTTATTCGTTTTTTTGTGCGGTTCAATAAGCCAAAATTTGCATAGTATCATTTAATTGAACTTCATCAAAATGTTTCAACTCAATTTAATTAAAATTAATCTCTACTATAATTTCAACTGATTTCAAGTCGGATTAAACTTGAGTAATATAATTATGTATTTATCAACTTAGTGTTGGGAAAACCCCACAAAACAATGTGAGTGGGATGTCCTAACATGTTTTTTGACCATTGAATGTTTGGTAGCCATCCAAACTTGAAAAAGCCAACCATATGTAGAAGTTCACCAAACCTTCTGCCATTCTCCTCTATAAATAGAGGGGATGAGTGCAGGAAAAACCATGGCAAGCAAAGGCATTTGCTTGGCCATCCAACCGGTGGAGAGGAAAAATGAGTGTCAGACACACAGGGATATCGATTTGGGTGATTCAAATTGTGATAGGTCTGAGGAAACACTGGGTATGTTTCTCTCGTAACACAAAGGGGTTGGGAGAGTGTTTTTGATAGCTAGTAAAGTGGTTGTGATGAGAGTCTTTTATTCGGTTTGGTCCATAAAACTCAAGGGGTGTATTTTCTTTACTTAGGAAAATTCTTTATTAGTAAAGAACGGAAACTCGTGGGCGTAGGCGGGTTTTTGCCGAACCACGTAAAATCACTATGCGCATTTAATTTCTGTCGGTGTCATTTTTTTTTTGCCATCATATTGTTGGTGTGATTTGTCGGATATTAGGATAAATCAAATCTCGGACCACGACACGCCTCCGCCGGCGCGCCCAACAAGTGGTATCGAGCTACTTGTAACTCCTTTCGGGCAAGGTAGAAAATTGAGATTTGAATTTTTCGATGGACACTGTGGCATGTGACAAATCCATTCAAAGTGCAACAATTTGACGACAAAGAGAATTTCACTCCTTGGCAATAAAGGGTGGAGGATCTCTAGTTCAACGGGGCCTGGCAATGGCGTTGAAAGGAAATGAGGGAAAATTGACATATATGAAAGATGCACGGATGGGCAATCTGGATCGGATCTGGGGAAGTTGATGTAAAGGTTGAGGAAGAAGATAAAGCCCTTTTACTTCTCACTTCTATCCCGGATTCATATGATGGTGATGATGGCGTTCTTTTCACGGGAAAGACACGCTGGACTTGGAGCATATATAAAAGCACTTTGGTGTTGTCCCCAAAAAAAAGGCAAAAAACCAGGAGGAGGGACGGATCTGCTTTGGTTGCTCGGGAAATGAATCGGAAGCGGGATGAAATCGGTGGTGGATCTGTGACCAACGGTCGATTCGAGATCGAAGAAAGGGTGTTGCATCTATCGTTATCACGAGAAGGATCACATCAAAGAAATTGTCCCGGAGAAAGAAGGGCGATGGCGGTGATGGTGGCGGTGGTGATGCGGTGATAGCTGCGGAAGTTGAGATATCTCACAGTCTCCACAAAGATTGATACTTCTTTCGAGATTGATGGATTTTAGATTCGGGATGCATAATGCATGTGTACTCCAGGAGAAATTATTTTGATTTACTTCAATTGCGAGAGGCGGTGAATTTTGTTCTCGGTGATGGTTCTATTTGTAGAATCATGGGATTGGAGTGGTAAAAATCAAAATGGGTGATGAAGTGGACCGTCTTTGGGTGGTATGGCCATGTCCCAAAGATGCGGGTGAATCTAATTTCTGGTGCCAAGTGGATTCCAACAAGTGCGATATTTAGCTGGAGGTGGAGTCTTGAAAGTCACACATGGCGGAAGGGTCTAAGGGTAAGAGAGAAGTATCGAATTTGTATCGTCCCGGTGACCTCAAGGATTACAGGAGTTGAGCGCCGGAAGGCTTCCCAGGAACAGGCGGGTGTGAGGGAAATCTGTTGGGCAAGAAGATGGATTGAGGTCGTCCTCTCGGCGATCAAGCGGGTGGAGTTGATCGACCGCACGTGTGTATTGGCCGATTAAATCGGTGGAGTTAGGACCTTACTAATTCGGCATGTGCGAAGAGAAGGTGAAGGCCAATGATGTTAGATGTTTTTTGGGTTTTGCGGGAGATGGTGTTTTGTGTGGAGGTAGAGATTGTTGGGAAAACCCCACAAAACAATGTGAGTGGGATGTGCCTAACATGTTTTGACCATTGAATGTTTGGTAACCATCCAAACTTGAAAAATCCAACCATATGTAGAAGTTCACCAAACCTTCGCCATTCTCCTCTATAAATAGAGGGGATGAGTGCGAGGAAAAACCATGGCAAGCAAAGGCATTTGCTTGGCCATCCAACCGAGGTGGAGAGGAAAAATGAGTGTACATACTTGGGGATATCAATTTGGGTGATTTAAATTGTGATAGGTGCGAGGAAACACTCAGGGGGTATTTTTCTCGGGTAACACAAAGGGTTGGGGAGAGTGTTCTTTGATAGCTAGTAAAGTTGTTGTCACGAGAGTCTTTTATTCTTGGGTTTGGTCCATAAAACTCAAGGGGTGTATTTTCTTGTACTTAGGAAAATTCTTTATTAGTAAAGAACGGAAACTCGTGGGCGAGGCGGGTTTTGCCGAACCACGTAAAATCACTTTGTGTGCATTTAATTTCGTCGGTGTCATTTATTTTTTGCCATCATATTGTTGGTGTGATTTGTCGGATATTAGGATAAATCAAATCTCGGACCACGACACGCTCCATTGCGCCCAACACTTAGACCATATCGAACAGCGTGGACCAACTTAGTGCAAATTATGCACTATTTCCATGACTCCATCTTAAACAATTTGGACCAAATTATGCCAAAAAAGAAATATTTCATAACATTTCATTTAATGCATATTTTCATAACCTAAAATTATTAATTTAAAAAAAATTTTTTTTGCGCAATTGTGTCATTTCTAACACAAAATTGTTTACATCTACAAAATGACAGATTTTTGGCACAGTGTCAAACAAGTTTTTGCTCCAAAATTGGATATAAATGAGATGCTCTTATATAATAAAATGTAGTTGAATATTCACTCCGTCCCAAATATATAGTCTATTATTTTTTTTCGGGTTGTCCAAGTATATAGTTCACTTTCTATATTTAATAGTAATTTTTCACATTTTTATTATTATAACTCTATTTAATATTCATTTTGTAAATTAGATTGTTCATTACTATTTGGCAAATCAAATAAATATTTTGTATATTCGTAATTTCTAAAAATTTTCTTAATTTGTGTGAAAAGTTAAATTGATCTATATAATTGGGACGGAGTATTTTTTTTTTTTTTAAAAAAGATTATCCGGAATTTGATTCATCTATTCGGTTATAGATTTCGAAAATGACTCCAAATAGTCATTTCTTTTACCATATTGTTGCGAACAAACAAACAATACAGTTCACTGAACAATGCCTTAACTTTTATTTGAACTGATCCTGAAAATTACCCAAACATGATCAAAACTCCATTGAAGAAAGTGCAGGATCGGAAAACAATGTTATATTGATGAAAATAAAAAAATAAAAAGAGAAATAAATTATAAACCAGCGGTAACACTTAGAAAAAAACAAGAAGACGTAACAGACTGTTAAAATCAACAATATCACTTGATTAGAACTATAGAAAACATTCAACATTTCACTAATTTTTCTTTTTTGTTTCCCTAATCAAACGATCTACTTAAAAACAGAGTTAAAACAGAGCCTACAAATTTTATTACATACTTATTGCAGCTGCTTAAGATCAACAGCTCATCATTTCCTAGAAGGATCGGAATTAGCCGGCTTATCCTCCGCCGGCTTAGACGGCGCCTGCGGCGGCAGGTGAGCGCCTCCACCGCCGCTGTTTTTCTCTTGCGGTGGCGGAGCGGCCGCGGCCGCAGGCGGCGGAGCAATGTCGTCCGTGAGAGGAGCAGAGAGATCGTCCGGTATCACGAAAACGCCCTGCGATGGGCGCCGTTGGTGGCGGTTAGTTCTCTGAGACATTTTTGGCGGAGTACAGTGAATCTGCGTAAATAAAAAGCCAAACGAAAAATGGTTCAGAAAACTATGGTATAGCGTGGGGGAAAAAGTGGTTGGTTGGGTTTGTAATTTAAATAGGCAGGGGTCAAGTCAAAGTCCAAATATTATCCATTCACATTGGGATTCTGTGGCAATAAATTGCTTAAATTTTGTCAATCCTAATTGAAATCCTAAACAATTGTTAATTAATGCATTAGGTTTTGTCAATTTGTACCAGAAAATATCACCTTTTTTTTTTCTCCATTTGATGCAATTTTTTGAAATCCGAACTTGTCGGTTCGACCGATTTAACAGAGAATCAGTCCACACGTCGGTCCGGTTATGTCTAAAGTTGGGTGGCTAGAAAATCGTTGCCACCAGGAAAAAAATCCGAGAACCGCATGACCTCATCAATCCATTTTTTTTTGTAATTTTTATATTACAAAATTGAAGAAAAATATGTTCAGTAAATTTACACATAATTTTTCTGTATTTTCAACTTACGTGTACAAACATTTGGATGTTATAATCTAGTTTTTATATTTATTTGTATTTGTTAGTGATTTTATTTGAATTTGTGCTTATCTTTTACATTGTCTATATATATGTGTGGGTATGTATATATGCCAACTGAATTTTTGAGAATGATTTCACTTTCGTTGACCAAATGATTTCAGATTATTAATATTTAATTCAATTCAATGTCCCGAATTTTAAAATATTGAATCTTAAGGTCATTTTATATACCACTTATGGTTGGCAAAATCTTATTCAAATTAATATAATAATACATGACTAATGATGATCTTTACCTATTATTTACCATTTTTTAACAAGTTTAATTCACTATTCTTTCATCACCAACAAAATGAAAAAAAGTTAAAAATGCTGAGGAGAAAGATGGATGGCTGGAAGGCATTTTTCAAGTGGAGACAAAAATATATTTTTTTCTCCATAAATATGATGTTCTGGATTTAATCCCATCAAATGCCACAGTTATTATTCTCCACTTTTATTTGAGTTGTTGTTATCTACTCTTCTTCTTATATTTCCATATTATTATATGGTCATTGTGGTACTGCATTACTACATAAAATGTAATGGTATTGGTGATTGTTTTTTTAAGAATGCAAGATGCGATTATTAGTTTTTGTTGTTATTATTATTTATTTATTTATTTATTGACGAGAAAAATAAGTTTATTAATTAATTCAAACTAGCAATACTTTCGATAGAAAAACATAAACAAATCTGTTAAAATCCATAAAAAACGAAAAACTATGAAAAGTTGATAGCATTTAGGTTAACAAAACCGGCTTGAAGCCTATCATTTTGAGATTTCTTTAATGCCAGAATAGATATGATTCCGGATCTGTTGTTGATTATCATAATCAGTTTGTTATATGTGTTAAATCGGGGCGGATGCATGTTGGGCAAAGATGGGCTTGAGCCTAGTGCAAGTTTTCAAGAAGCCTACTTTTAGTACTATAATTTTTACATTATTTATAATTAGCCTCTCCCAAAATTTAATGCAAAACTCAAGTCCACCCCAAAGTTTAAATTCATTTTAAAATCAAGATTAAAGAACTTAAAACTAATTTTTTCGTTATCGTGATATTAATGGTATAATTTAATACATTTTTTATTTTTAGACTATTTTTATTATCCTTAGTTTATTATTAGTAAACTTACCATATTATTAAATTTAAATATGCTTAACTATTTTGATTGACAATTTATTAGAATATATCTTTTCAATTATCAAATATATTAAAAATATCATGTGTTTTATTAGTTAATGGCCTAACGGTCTAACTAAATACATTTAATAGTTTTACTTATTGTGTCTATCGTGTCATTCTTTTCGTGTTTTTAGCGCGTCATGTTTGACTTTAAATTTTAGGCCTAATAAGGTTATTGTGTTGTATTTGGGCTTTAGTTTATCGTATCGAGTTGTTATTTATCGGTGGTACGACCAATTTGCCTCCCCCGAGTGTCATCATCAAGTATGAAATTTCAAAGTTATCTATTTTTTTAGCTTTTTTATATTTAGTTTTTGTCTTATTGTTGTTTTTTAGCAAGAAAATAAATAATATGGAAAATTGAATATGCCCATTTGATTGCTAATATAAATATACCACTTTGTATTTTTATGAAGTAGTTTTTATTCTTTATTGAGAAATAATGTAGTCTTGTAATAGTTTGTTTGATATATATAATCATTGTTTCATATATATATAATTTTCTTAGTGACATTTTATTTCTCACCACCC
Organism: Rehmannia glutinosa; assembly: GCA_016081115.2. Classification (NCBI taxonomy): domain Eukaryota; kingdom Viridiplantae; phylum Streptophyta; class Magnoliopsida; order Lamiales; family Orobanchaceae; genus Rehmannia; species Rehmannia glutinosa. Next base: position 1,671,752 of record JABTTQ020000348.1, read on the forward strand.
TATTACTAATTTATGAATCGCCATTGTGTCAAATCAAAAATTTGCTTGTCCAATTGTCGGACAAGTAAACATACCCACCCAGACGACAAAAATACAATTAAGAAAATAAATAAATAATCTAGATCTATGTAGGAAAACTACTTATATATATGTATATATATATAGGGATGAGATCCTATGAGACCATAGCTATAGGTAGGAACATGAGACTCAATCCACACCCTTGAACCAAATAAATTGAAAGGCTAGGATTTAATGGCATTTTAGAGTAATTAAAAAATAGTGGGGACCAAATAGGGTACAATTGGAATGTTAAAATCACCAAAATAACTGTCTTCCTAAAATCAAGGAATAGAATCTTACCAAATTCACCATCTTCCATACCAACGTGAAGCATCGTCCAAAAACAAAAAAAAAAAATCACAGCAACTTCTCCTCCCATCGTCCAGATATCAGACTTCAACATCATCTTCTCCCACGATCAAAGCAGAGTAGAAAACAAAGAAATCCCACGCTGAAATCGAACAACAAAATTCACCCGTCATCAAAAACACCAAAAATTCACGTCAACAGGATCGGTTCTGCAATGTCACAGACACATGATACCCCCTCCACAAAACAGTCACAACAAGGTAATATTTGACACCAATTCATCAGAAAAAATATGTGGTTCGAATGCATGTAATGTTGCACAATAAAAAAATTCTCCAAATAATCATGTACCTATAGCTTTGGAATTATGTGCATATAGCTTTGTAATTCTGTGCATATAGCTTTGTAATTATGTGCATATCGCTTTGGAATTTTGTGCATATAGCTTTGGAATTGTGTGCATATAGCTTTATAATTATGTGCATATAGCTTTGTAATTCTGTGCATATAGCTTTGTAATTATGTGCATATCGCTTTGGAATTTTGTGCATATAGCTTTGGAATTGTGTGCATATAGCTTTATAATTCTGTGCATATAGCTTTGTAATTCTGTGCATATAGCTTTGGGATCAGAACTCATGTATATTATATGCTTAGAGCATGTGTGTTTAGTTCGTATTAGTGATATCCGTGTATAGTGTTTGAATTTGTTGTATTATTATGAAAATATGTATCACATATAATGTAACACATATAGCTTCTGTACATATGTGTGTTTAGTTAGTATTAATGAAATGTGTATATAGTGTCTCGAATCTGTGTATTTATTGGTAAAAATGTGTAACACCTATAATATATCCAAAATAGCTTCTGTAAGTATGGATTTACACAATGCCTTTAAAATGTGTAAATAGAATTTAATTTGTTGTTTTAATATCAAAATATTGTGTTTTTGCGATCAAGATCCAGTTGCACATTTCACGTTGGTCGAGGCTCGAAATCTCACCTGGATCGACTAAATATTGGATCCCGAGAGGTTGAACAAGAAAAAATCCCTCGTGCCAACATGCATTTCCGTACATTAGAGCGGGAATACAATTTTATAAGGATTATGGTTTGTGTAGTGGCTTCGGCGTTAGAAGAAGACTACGAAGAAATTCAAGAACGAGGATATTCGCGTGCAATACGTGGTTTGCAATAGAGAGGCTACAAGAACTCTAAAAACCCATACCTGGTGAGGCATCGAGCATGACGGCAACATCCCAAAACAGGGGGACACGAAGAGAGCCTCGAACAGGAGTTGGGTGCAATGCACGTTGTATTTTTGAATACACTAGCGGTTCATATAAGGTAAAGACGTTTGAGGAAAGACACACTCATCCGATGACAATTGATAAACACAAGCAATTCTTGAAGGTGAATAGGAACCTAAACCGGGCACCAACAATTTATCATAAATTGCACACGGGCAAACATTGGGAGTGCAAAACAACACGAGCTTTATAGAGAAATGGTGGCGGTTATTCACAGGTTGGGCGCTCAAAATTGATTTTAAAAATTTCAAACGAGACCGAAAGCATACATATGCGGTGCAGATGCACAATTGGTGATAGACAAATTCCTTAGCAGCGAAGAGGCAAACCGGGAATGGTATTCGATTATGACGCGTTGATCAAGATGAACAACTAACGCGACTCTTTTAGGCGGACTGCAGGCTATAATGAACTATGCCGCATTTGGCGATGTAATATCATTTGATGCTACGTACAATACCAATAGGTAATATAATTCGCACTAATTTATATTGCATATTTGTGATTACAATAGTTTACATTTATCCTTATATACTGTCCATTTAGTTACATAAATGCAGGTAATTCATTGTAATCCGGATCAAGATCCAGTTACACGATTCACGCTGATCCAGTTACAAAGCTATATGCTTTAATTATAAAGCTATATGCACACAATTCCAAAGCTATATGCACATAATTCCAAAGCGATTGTACATAATTACAAAGATACATGTTATTTTATTACGTTGGTGTTATACATATTGAGGTTAATATGTGTACATAATAAAGTAATTGTGTACACTTATACTCATAAAAATGTTTAGATAGTTATTAAAATCAGATACTCAAAATAGATTTCATACATGTGTATATAATAATAAAATTGTGTACACTTATACTCTTAAAAATGTTTACATAGTTATTAAAATCGTGTACTAATAATAAATTTCATACGCGGGTATAAGATGGTGTTCGCTCCATTCACCGGGGTAGATAACCATCGTAGGTGTGTAACTTGCACTGGCCTTATTTTGAGAGAGGATGAGGGAGTCTTATACGTGGTTGTTCGAGACGATTCTTAGATCTTTGTTGCTAAGGAACCATATTATATAGTAATGAGATCAAGACCCGCCATGAAGAATGCCATCAAATCCGTCTTCAAGACAAAGAAACACAAAGTTGTGTATGTGGCACATAATGGAGAAAGTCGAGTGTCAAAAGCCGCCCCAACTTTGTTCAAAGATAAAATTTTCATCAATCGATTTAAATCAATAGTGTGGGATAACTACATTACAATAGCTGAATTTGAAGAAACAGTGGCACGAAATTATGGTGACTTCAATCTAAAGCATCACACCCATGGTTCACGGTTATGTATGATATACGACTGTGAGTGGATTCCGCATATTTTAGAGAGCGTGCCCATGAGTGGACTTCAAAACTACGTCACTCTCGGAAAGCACAAATAGTGGTTTGGTAATTTTACAAATCCCCAATCAAACTTGGTGGAATTTGTAATGCATTTCGAGAGCGCAATGGAATCCCAACGACATTCTAGTGATAAGTTGAATAATCGTGCCAAACCTCCCTTAGGATTGCGGACACCATTGAAAATTGAAAAGCATGCTTCTTTAGTATACACGCACGCCATATTTTATGAAGTGAGCAAGGAAATTAAAGAAGCGTGTTACCATTGCTCGATTATACGGATCAATGACAATACAAACGAGATCTCGTACACAATAAAGGAAGAAAGTGGGATTTTCAAGTAACAAAGTGCAAGGTGGATGCATCACCAAATGTAGTTGCAAATTGTTCGAGCAGATGCGACTCGTGTCGACATATATTTGTAATACTCAAGGATTGCGATGAAATTCAGCTCCATATTTGGCAAAAGACGTTGGATGAAAGCAACCTCGTATAATTCTTTAGCCAAGAATGGGCACATGTACCAATTTAAGGGAGGGATAGAGGCTGCAAGAACACTAAACACCCTGTGAAGGCGGATTTTCACAATTGATCGGTCTTGCGCAAAGGATATTGGGAAATTGTCAAGTCTATCTCATATCATATCGAGCGAGAAAGCTAAGCTATTAGAGGAACAACGCGAAACTACAATGCCTAGCAAACAATCGATAATGGAAACCTATTGCGGCTCAACCTCACAATTAAACATTTAGTGCTACCGCCAAAACAAGCCAAGAACAAAGGAAGTGGTAGTCATCTCGGCAGGATCAAAGCCAAAGAGAAAAAGCCATAAAAGCAAGCACAAAGCGAAAAGAAAATGTGGGACATGCGGTAAGGTTGCAACACATAATGGGGACATGCCCGACCCGCACAAGCACCCCGAGGCAATTTATGATTTGTTTACATAATTACGAACATAAACATACAATATCTGGAAACTATTTACACATTATCGTGTATTAAACACACATCGTTCTTCAATGACAACATCAATATCAATAAACGTATGTTTTGGAATTATGTGTTTAGAGATGTAGAATTATGTGATTTTAGTTATGTAATCATGTTTTTTAGTAATAGCATGTTGTTTTTTGTTATTTTGTACAAGCATGTATATTTGGTTTGGAGTTATGTGTTTTTAGATGTGGAATTATGTGTTTTTAGTTTTTCAATAATGTTTGTTTAGTAATAGCATATTGTTTTTTGTTATTTAGTGCAAGTATATTTTGGTTTGGGATTATGTGTATTTAGATGTAGAATTATGTGTTTTTAGATGTGGAATAATGTGTTTTTAGTTTTTCAATAATGTTTGTTTAGTAATAGCATATTGTTTTTTGTTATTTAGTGCAAGTATATTTTGGTTTGGGATTATGTGTATTTAGATGTATAATTATGTGTTTTTAGTTTCACAATAATGTTTGTTTAGTAATAGAACTGTTTTTTGTTTTTTTTTTGCAAGCATGTGTACTTGTTTTGGGAACATGTGTATTTAGCAATAGAATAATGTGTGTTTAGTTATATAATAATGTGTATACAGTTTTGGGTTAGGGGATACTTAACTGTACATAATTTTGTGCGTAAGACATACAATGTAATAACTACAATACAATAATAATGTTGTATAACAACATTAAGACCATATGTACGTGAAAAATGCAAATTTACATTGATTAAAGAGAAAACACCCCACGTCTGAACCATTCATATCCACAATTCAAGACCATCTAAGTCATATGCAAAATGGCTCCCAAAGACAAAAAAGCACCAATGATAGTGACCTAACTATACAAAAATGTTGAGAGCGGTTCTGCATACTACATTGTCTATTTAAAACAAAACTACAATACGATCTTCCCCGTCGAACTTTTCGGCTTCTTCCAAACATCTATCCTTTTGCTCATTGCTATGGTGTAGGATTATTGCGGTGAAAGTACTTCGTGCGTAAGTTAGGCAGGTTGGGACGCATTACTCTTCTCCAAACCACAATCCCATCCCCGGTGCCACCGCCCATGTAGCTCTCCATATGCCTCATGGCATATATACCACAATCAACTTTGTTTGTGGTATCTCCCAAGGCATGCATAGTCTACACGGGGAGAACTTAGAACAATACTAGCCATTTGCGGGCACCTTTAGTCTCAAGTAGTTTGCAAACATCCGAACTCGCACAATATCCATGGAAAACAAAATTATTTACCAAAAACATACAACTAACTATCCATTAGCATAAACCATATACCCAATATTATATAACTAAACACACATAATTCTATAACTAAACACACGAATTCTATAGCTAGGTTCACATGATCCCAATCAAATATACCTACTCTTTGAGAATCCTATGGCTAAACACACGAGAATATAATAGCTAAACACACAGACTTCTATATCTAAGTTCACATCATCCAAAAGGGGAACTGAGCAAGGAAATGCAACACATAAACCATAAACACATTATTATATACCTAAACAAACAGAATTCTATATCTAAGTCCACATGATTCCAAATCAAATATTCCTACTCACACAGAATCCTATAGCCACACAGAATATAATAGCTAAACACAGGACTTCTATATCTAAGTCCACATGATTCCAAATCAAATATTCCTACACACACAGATTTCTATAACTAACCACACATAATTTCATAGCTAAATACACAAAATTCTATATCTAAGTTCACATCATCCAACAGGGCAAACTAAGCAAGGAAATGCAACACAAAAACCAAAAAAAAAGCTCACCAACTTGTCCAAGTCCAAGTCTCCATATTTCTCATTGCTTCGCTTCCACCGGATGAGTTGTCGATAATATGGCAAAGTGAAACCTCTTGACATCAAAGGTCACCGAGAAAGATGTGCTCGCTCTTACAAATCGGGAAGAAAAAAATCGAAACACGCTATACATTAGGGTCTTGGTAATTGAGAGAAAAGATTTGAAGAAATAATGAGATTAATTACCATTGCTTACCATGTCAAAGTTGTTCAATTTATCGGAGCTCGGGTCACCGAACTCGTGTCGAGTCTTGCACAAACGATCGATACACAAAGTGTTCTCATCTAAGCCATCCCGGACTAACGATCGTGAACAACTACGACACATATACACAAATATAAAAAAAAAAACACGGATTTTAGGACTTGAAACACCAAAGAAAGCGAAAACAAGAAAATAAAAATAGGATAAACATACCGTCAAAAACAAGAAGCAAAAATCGTTCGTGAATGCTTTGCTCCTCGATCCCTCCATACCATTCAACATCCATGCCCAAAGGTCCAAAATAGAAACATTAATGTAACCTCCGGGACGCATAGTCTCCATAATTTCCCTCGACAAAAGTTTGTCACCGGCGTTAAATACGATATCATCTCTATATGGAAAAAAAACAATTACAGCGTAGATAAAACAAATGAAGCTAATTACTCATCTAGTAAACGAGTCCTTACTTGTTCGACCCAGGATTTTCAAAAAGCCATTTCGCAATCATGTTCTCATTTTGATTTGGCTTCGAGCAGCGGGCGTCGATCGTCTGTCTAGTCACAAATGGCGAAGACAGTACCGCACTTTGCTTTGTCTTCCTAGTAGCTCTACGGGAAAAAACCTTCTTAGATCTTTCTAAGGCAATATCGCGCTGCCCCTTGACCTCCCTAAAGCCACTAGGTTTCACGCCACCAACCTCCGTTTCGACATCCTACGAACCAAATAAGAATAATTATGAACTCGTATACACATTGATGAAGTAAATCATAAAAGATGGGGAAAAAATACTTACGGTCTTTGGATTCTCACTCGAGGGCGCGTCATGCCCGGGGGCCACCAATCTCGAGAATCTTCCACCTATAAACCAAAAATATATAAAAATAAAGCTACTTATACACAAAATAAAACTACCTATACATAATGTAACTAACTAAACATAAAAAGAACTAAATAAACATAATTACAACCCTAAATGCACATAATATTTTACTAATTTAAACATACGATGTTGGTTTTTCGATCCCCGCTTGCATCGCAGCCCCGACATTCATTTCGAACTGCAGAGCATACAATAGTGTGAACTAAAAAAAAAAAAAAATACTTAAAGGCAAAACCGATAAATCATACTATATAAGTAATGCAAACATATATAATACCCCAACTTCCACGCTTGCCATACCACCATCTCGCACATCTCCTCTTCGTTGACACTCTTCTCATAGTCCGAGACGTGTCAAGAATGTCCTCCCATCTACCGACATTGGTATCTTGAGTCAAGCGATAGAAAAGCTTGGTGCCTCATCACACCATTTCTTGAATTCATCTCTCTTGAAATGCACTTTCAATTGCCTCGGTGCAGCAATATTCTCCGCCTTACTCCAAAAGGCTTCATTCATTGACTTTCGGTCCCTTCCACACCATCGTCCGAACGGCGAACCCCACCCCGTAATGCACCGATTGAGCATAAGAAACCGCCCGCAACGCGTTCCCAACCATGGCAAATTCTGCATCCTCGACCAAGTCCTTTGGAGCAGACTGAAGAATAGATATAATCTCGACAACATCGGAGGACAAACATTTTAATCTGTCAAGTAATCGACCAGTAATCCCCTGCACATCAAAAATATGTGTATAAAATCAGTGAGTGTATATGCACGTAATCACTAACCTGAATGTACATAATTATAATATACATAATTTAAACACTAATTATACATATTTCAAACACTAAATGCACATAATATAAACTTGAATACACATAATCACTAACATGAGTGTACATAAATAGAATACACATAATTTGGCCACTAATTACACATATTTGAAACACTAAATGCACATAATATAAAACTAAGTACACATAATTACTGAATACACCAAATCACTAACCTGAATGTACATAATTAGAATACACATATTTAAACACTAATGGCACATATTTGAAACACTAAATACACATAATATACACCTAAATGCACATAGTCACTAACCTGAATGTGCATAAATAGGATATACATAATTTAACACTAATTGCACATATTTGAAACACTAAATGCACATAATCCTAAAACTACAAACACAAAATTATCTTCCAGAATGCACATAACATAAAACTAAGATACACATGCGCAGATGAACAACCTTCGATCGGCCGGGATGACGAGGTCCCCCCGACCAGAAGCATCCTTCTCCTTCCAAGCCAAATTCAGCTGCGGCTCGGTTTTTGTCTTCCCCATCAAACGGGGCTCGATAAGCCCCATCCCAAACCCACCAAGGTCGATTTCCTTGTTGTTCCTTTCCTTTAGTTTGTCCCCGCTCCAAGCCGACACGATGGGGACCGTCCTTGGAACACTACGTCTCACGCACTTAACTGTCAACGTAAAATACCGTGCAATTACATAGATTACATCAAAAAGAACATACTCCAAAAAATCAAAAAACAAAAAAATTGTGGGAAATAATACCGCCAAAAACAACAAAGGGCCCATTAAATTGTGTTATCTTTGGCGACAGGCAGCTCTCTTTTCAACCAATGTAGTAAGTGTATGCTCACACCATGCTAAGTTCCTAACATTTCGACGTCTACAAGGCTTTTAAGCAAGTGGGGATACACATATGCGAGATGAAAAATTACCAATGATAAGGTACTCGACCAATATCAAGAACATCCTTCTAAACCAATCACCGCCATCCACAAAACTCAAAGCATTTTATCGGCCACTGCTTAGCCGGTGTTACCTTGTAATCCTCCCTACCGAACATAGCGAGGCCATCCATTGTACAAATCGCAAGTCTCCGATTTTGTTTTCTTCACTATTGGTGCGCCCATTGGGGAACCCCAATACTCTCTCGCACATCATTCGGTTCAATGCGAATGCGCCTCATACTATCCAACAACAACTCCGAGCTAGCCGGGATTAAAATTTGCAACTAGCGATACATTAGCCGAGTTGGGAAGTCAACAATTGAAAGGGAAAGCAGACTTCCAAATCCCATATCAACAATGGCATCAATCGAGTAGGGAAAGATTACCAAGCGCATTCACCAACACCCTTGGGTTCGACCTAGTCGATAATGTCGTATATAAGTTCTTTTTCCTCTTCCCGACCATCGCCTTCGTCCCCACTCATGACCCTTTTACCCTTGTTTTTGCCATTTAGTTGGTATAACAAGACCTACATAAAAAATAGAACCAATTATTTACCAAAACATACAACTAACTGTATTGTATAACTAAACACACATAATTATATAGCTACACACACAGAATTCTATAGCTAAGTTCACATGATTCCAAATCAAATATACCAACTCACACAGAATTCTATAACTAAACACACAGAATTCTATAGCTAAACACACAAATTCTATATCTAAGTTCACATCATCAAAAGGAAAGCGAGCGGGAAATACAACACATAAACCATAACCACATTATTATATACCTACACACACATAATTCTATATCTAAGTTCACATGATTCCAAATCAAATATACATGCCCCCACCAATTAAATCTCATTCAACAATCCCCCAAAAATTAAAACCCACACAAAATAGAACACACAGAATTATATAGCTAAACACACAGAATTATATAGCTACACACACAGAATTCTATAGCTAAGTTCACATGATTCCAAATCAAATATACCAACTCACACTGAGAATTCTATAACTAAACACACGAATTCTATAGCTAAACACAATGAGAATTCTATATCTAAGTTCACATAATCCAAAAGGAAAGGCGAAGGGAAATGCAACACATAAACCATAACCATATTATTATATACCTACACACGTAATTCTATATCTAAGTTCACATGATTCCAAATCAAATATACATGCCCCCACCAATTAAATCTCATTCAACAATCCCCCAAAATTAAAACCCACATAAAATAGAATACACAGAATTCTATAGCTAAACACACAGAATTTTATATCTAAGTTCACATGATTCAAAAACACTAATTACAAATATTTCAAACACTAGGTCGAACTCATGTTCTTACACCTAGACGTTTATTCCCTAAAATTAAACAATAAGAACAATAGAAATTAATAATAAAACCCAAATTGGAACCCTAATATCAACAAACACAAAAATAAAAAGGAAATAAAAATCACAGATAACTTACAATTTTTTGTGCGATAACCGTGATGGAAATAGGAGATGATTCGTGCCAGTTGCAGATTAAACCCTACCGTGTTGAATATAAGAAGAAAAATCGAACCAGTTTAATTATCCTTTGAAGAATCTGCACCGACGGGACGATGTCGTGGAGGAGACGGTAGCAGGTGAAGGCACCTATTCCAGCGACCGGTGTTGTGGTGGAGAGATGAATATGTCTATTCCAGCGAAATCGAGAATTAGGAGACTGGCGATGGCTTGAAGCAGATGATGAGAGAAAGGATCGGTGTCGTGATGGAGAAGTGGAGAAAATCGCGGGATATGAATAAGAAACGATAGACCTACCAAATTCAAAAATTAGGGGTTTACAATTATATCCTTGGAATAATTAGCGTAATTACTTTCCTACCCTTGTTTGTCACTAACATAACTAAAATAGATGGGTAAAATCTGGGCCATTAGATATTAAATCAAAAGGTGTAGATGTGGTCTCATGTTCTTACCTAAAGGCCCCTGGTCTCATTTGATCATATCCCTATATATATATATATTATATTAATAAACAAGATGTAGATTGGCGATTTCAAGCAAAAAAAAAATAACCAAATCACCACTTAACAATGAACAACAAGAAAAGAAGCAAAAGAGAGATGATTTAAGAGAAGAAAAATGCTATTTAAAAAAAAAAAAAAAACCTTGTAAATATTGTCTTTCAAACATGTACTTGGTTGTCTATTTAATTTGTCAAAAATACAAATAAAATAGAAAGCGAAACCAAACAGTGAACCAACCGATATCGAACCAATATAGAATCACCCATATACCGAGTCGATTCATAATTCATTTAGCTTGGAATTGTCGACCAAGCGGTTATGACTGCCAAGTCGACATATTTCTACATTACAAATAAAATAAAAATACGAACGACCATGATTAAATGACATTGACGATCAATGGTCATATCTTGCTTATTGTTGGAAATGTCGGGTCAAACCTAACCGCTCATTGATATATATATTTTTAAATTTAACCATTGGACGAGCAAACGCCGAGATTGTTTGACCATTTATCGTCAATGTTAGGAATTGTCAATTATTATACTGGACGATTCGAATTGGCCAAACGTTTTTTCTTCTCGTTTTTTTCTTTCGACGATACCTATTCTCCTTCCACACTTCCACACTTCACATACTCCACTCTCTAATGTATTTAATTATTTGTTGAGTAAGTCTCTTTGTGAGACGGTCTCACGGATCTAAATCTGTGAGACGGACCTTTTTAGGGTTCCGTCTTAAGAACATGAACCATGAAAATAAATTTAAAAATAATAATGAACCATGAAGAAACAAAAGTAAACCCTAAAAACATAAACCATGAAGAATAAGTCCGAAAAACAAAAATAAACCCAAACAAAAAAAATAAACCCTAAAAAAACTAAAAATCCTAAAAATCCAAATCAATTAAAAATAAACCCAAGAAACAAAATAAACCCTAAAAAAACAAACATAAACCTTAAGAAAAATAAAATCGAAAAAAAACCTTTAAAACTTTGTGTAAGGGCCCGTCTCACGGATCTAAATCCAGTGAGACCATTTCACGCAAGTTTTTGCCTTATTTGTTTTAATTGTCAAACTCAAACTATATTAGTCTACATTTCCATCAATTTTCAAGGTTCACAAAGTGAAATGAGAGTACAATGTAAATATTATGCTCAACCATACAAATCTCAATTTGATAGAAAATACTGAGTTCATCGAGGCTACCAAAAAGAAGCATCGGGTGGAATTTGGGATAATTATTGTATTTTGTTACATTTACTCCATTTCGAGTGAATATTCACGGCTAATTACATGGCTAAAATTGTTATTTCTTTTATTTTTTGAGCAAAATCGTAATTATTTTTGAATAAATGTTTTAAATATTTTTATTATATACTTATTGGTTGCTCCCAAAAACTACCTCTCTCGCCGATCACCTTCCCTGCACGAAGTCCACCACGAAACCCGCACAAGGGGGGGGGAGGGGCTCAGCGCACCCCTCTCCGATACTTAAGTCGATATCTTGAGAAGGAAGCAAATCTTAGAGAGAGAAAAAGCAATGAATAACAAGATAAAAAATGAGATTAGGTTAAGATGAACCTCGGGTTTGGGCCTTTTATACCTTAGCTCGGATTAGGGTTTCCATAAAATCCGGATTCCGTTACGATTTGGTGTCGAGTCATCATTAGATTAGGATCGGATCTCCTAAAAACCCTAATTTTACGCCCATAAGACCTAGCTCCGACTGTTTCAAAACACCTCGCCCAATGTACGATATAAAGCCCTGTAATTCTCAAGGCATCCTCGGGGCCTCATACATGTTCTAATCCGAGCTGAACTATGCAACAGGTCCACAACAGGTCGCCTTTAGCCATACCGGGCTTGACAGGTCGGTTTAGTACAACGGCCCTTACATAGGTCGGCCCCATGAACATACACATATTTGGGCCTTCACAGATCGGCCCAATATGATGTACCTCCCACCTACGGGCTCAGTAGGTCGGTCCAATACCCATAAGTCTTAGAAGATCAGCCTTAAACTGTAAGCCTCCCTAGATCGGCCCACTATTTAACACTTAACAGGTCATCCCAAGGCTATGGGCCTCATCATTTGACCAATGCCCGGTATCATCGGTCGGCCCAATGCCTTAGGCTGTCAAGTCGGCCTGCACAATCTTTTGCCCTTATCAATTCCTCCCCCAACTATGGGTTGGTCGGTCACCTCAACCATAGTTGTTGATAGGCCGAGTGACTAAGACTTAGGGTTTGTGCTTTTCACATTCCCGCCGACTTTTGGCGTTTGAAATTCCCGCCGCCCTTTGGCCTTTCGAGTACGACACGCGGATTTGATGGATGGGACGTCTTTTTCTTCCCTCGACACCTCGTGAGACCGTCAAATGTCTCCTCGAAAATCGGCGCCCCTTGTCTTCTCTATCCCCTTATAAAAGCCACTTTCTTCTTCCATTTTCCATTTTCCTTTCCTTCGCGGTTTTCAAAACCTTCCCCAGCAAATACTTCTTCTCGGCATTCTCCAAGTTCGGTAGAGGCTTCAAAAGTTTCACGATCCAGACTATCTTCCTCCTCCTTCAACCTCCTATTTATATCCAGAAGTAACCTTTTCTTTTCTAGTTTTTCTTTTCTTTTAGTATGGCTTCCTCTTCCTCTCACTCGACACCATCGGACCCAATCGTCGCCGACTTAGACGGTGGGCAATAACGACGGTTCGCTCTCTCCGCTTTCCCTCGCGGAGTCCGTCCATCGGACCACGATGCGATCTGAATCTAGCTCGATTCAGGTCGGGATTCGATACAATAGAGATCCGAGCTCGTGCTCAGGTCCCTTACCCGTATATCCTCACGATTTCAAGAAGACCACCTTATCACCCCCCAATCTTCAAACCCTTAAAAAACAGCCCAAATTCCTTCCTATTTCAAACTCTATCTACCCAGCAGCTCACGGCCGACCTAACCGACCTCCACCCAATGCCCTATCCTTCTTCGTAGGTCGGATAGAGGCGGCCTCCGATTCCCCATTCATCCCTTCATGGTTGGGGTATCCAAGTTCTCCGGGTGCCTTTAAATCAACTAGCCCCGAACTCATTCCGTATCTCAGCCGGCTTCATTATTTTGACTAAGTACTTAGACATAGAACCCACTTCTAGAGTTGTTCTTTGCCCTATTCCAAATAAAGAGCTCGAACACAAGCGGCCTTTTCTACATCACCTCCCGAGGTGATGCTCGATTCTAAGCAAGTATCCTTCCTCCAACAAATTCGGAAGGACAAATAATTTTATTTCTTCCCCGAGCTTGGGGTTTTATTGCTTGGACTGGACCCTTCCACTCAACGCAAACACAACCCCAGAGATCGGTCTCCGATCTCCGGCTCGAGATAAATAAACTCACCTTGGTCAAGTACGACCTCTCTCGCCTTATAACCCCCTCACTTGCCTACTTTGGTGAGCCCCATCGTGGCTCCTTGCCTTGTGACATTGCTAATTGTCATTTTTGCAGTTGGTTTATTTTATTCTCACTCACTAGCTAATCTTTCCTCTTTGTGCGGATATGTTCATGGCACAGAGATGGTTGCCGAACTGGATGATGAGGAGCAAGCCATTGCTCGTGGCTCACAACCTCCTTCATCCCGTCGCCACTCCACACCCTGGAGGTCGGCCTCATCCACTTCGGCTGACCCGGATACACGATTGCCGCAGATGATGGCCGATCTCACCGGCCCGGGGGATCAACCTTCTTCCCGACCTCCTCCTCCCAAGAGGTCACTGTCAAGCACTAAAGCACAAGAGCGCAAGAGAGGCGAAGAACACCTCACCTCCCGTTGCTCTCTCTCTCGCACTCCCATTCATACACCCAATCGGACCTTTCTTCACAGGCAATTCCATCACGAAGAACAACGATGGAACCTTTGCCATCAAAAGTATGTCCAAGGCAATTGCCGAACCCCGACCGAATCGCCTGGAGAAACTTCGGTGATCTTGAGTGGTGACCTCATTCTCGCCTAAACCACTCAAAAGCCGAGGGCACGGTGCCGCACCGATCTCCCGAGCTCGGGTTGGCTTTGCCGATCCTTCCCAGATTGCCGAGCTCAACAATTCTAAGAAGGAGGTCATCCGGTGAAAGCTCGAGAGACTAAACTCCTAGAGGAGAACCGCCAAAAGGTAAAAGGACGGGGAAGAGGTCAACAAGGCTACGTGGCCTCTCTCAGAGGCCAAAATAAAGGCTACGGAGGCGATAATGCCGAGCTCAAGACCGAACTAAGCGATCTCCGGATCCGATGTCTTTGTCAATGTCGACCAAGCCCGAGCCGAGTTTTAGATAAATGTTTTTATCATGATTTTGATGATTTTGTTCAAATGAGTTTTTATACCAAAACAATGTCCCTAAATGTTGTCCCAACACTTCCGATCGATCTAAAATGTTTTTACTATTTTTCGGAGTATTTCTTGAAGTTTATAATCGATTTAAAATTGGACAACACTTTTGTTTCAGCTCGACCGGTCGCTTCTATAGGGCAACCCGTACTGAGTTGAGTTTTGAAAAGAAAATGGGACGTAAGAGAAAATGGGGAGGCGGCCGGTCGACCACTCGGGCGCCGTGCACTGGGAGTGCCCTCTCGAATCTGACTTCTCTGTTTTGATTTTCTATCAACCCCAACCGGTCAAGACCAAGGGGACGGTCGAACCCCCTTCGACCGGTCCCTGTGTAAAAATTCGCAGAATTCTTTTCAATCTTATCTGTGCGACCGGTCGAACCCCTGTTTTTAATGACAAAGAACTATCCGTTGCATTTTGCATGACTTTTCCCTATTTTGTGGGATTGATTTCTAACAAATTTATATTGATGATTTTAAATGGTTTCTTTTGCAGCAAATCACTCCCCAAGGAGGAGCCAATGTCCGGAAATCAAGCCAAGACCTCTCCTATAAATAGAGGCTTCATTCAAGCAACAAGACACAACACTCTATACAAGCAAAAAGAGCAAACAAAGCAAACACTTTCATATATCTTGTTGTATTAGCCTTAGCACTTTCACTTGCACAAATTTGAGGTCTAGGCTTTCAATTCTTGATTACACTTGTACTCATATTGTATCAATCATTATTGAGTTGTAATCTTGATTTTGGTCATCATTCAACACAAGACATCCTTGTGAGTGTTCTTGTGGTAAGAATACACTTGGGTGATCTAGGTGATAGGTGTTTGAAGGTTGTGGTAATCTTCAAAGGTGTTGTAAGAGGATTGTGGTAATCCTCAAGGTGGTGTAAAGAGGGTTGTGGTAATCCTCAAGGTGTTGTATTAATTTTTGGTAAATTAATAAAATCTTTTTTCTTTTGAAATCCATCCCAGGATATCTTGGGGTGGTAGAGGATTAGCCCAGGTGGGTTGAACCTCTTTAAATCGGAGTGTTGTTTAATTTCCGCATTTACATTCTCGTCTTTGTTTAATTATTCAAAAAGAGGGCAAAATCGAAAACCGAGATAATCTATTCACCCCCTCTAGATTATCGTAGCCACTTGGACTAACAAGTGGTATCGAGCCAAACTCTTTGGCTAGCTCGTTCCGAGTAAAGAGGAAAGATCCATGGCTACGAATGACGCTTATCTCACCACCGGCGCTCCACCAACAAGCCACCATTGTTCGACGCCAACAACTACGCATTTTGGAAAGACCGTGTATGGAGTGCTTTCTACAAGTGCGCGGGTTTGACATATGGAATGTGGTTATTGAAGGAGTTGATCAACCAACGAAAAAAATGGAGGATGGCACCTCGGCTCCTAAACCTTTCAAGGAGTTCGATGAAAATGATAAGAAGGTTTTCTCTCTAAACGGTAAGGCCTTAAATATTTTGCATTGCTCACTTACCGCCACCGAGTACAATCGCATACGAGGCATAAGGTCGGCACATGAGGTTTGGGAAAAATTGGAGACTATATATGAAGGGACAAAGAAGGTCAAGCAAGCTAGAAAGACCATGCTTGTTAAAGACTTTGAAAACTTTAACATGTATGATGGTGAAAGCATCTCCAAGATGGTGGAAAGGCTTGACAACATTGTCAATCCTCTTGTGGCCCTCGGTAAAGTCATCTCCGAAGAAGACAAAGTGACTAAGGTATTGAATGCTCTTCCGGCTCATGGTCCGAAAAGGTGACGGCAATCACGGAAGCACAAAATCTTGAGACACTCAAGTTTGACGAGCTCATCGGGAACCTCCTCATCTATGAAGTCTATCTCAAGGAGAGGAAAATACCAAACCAACCATCAATCAATCGGGTATGCAAAATATTCCTAAAGGTCTTGCTTCTTCTTCTAATAATGCATACTATGATAATGATGATGATGATGAGAGGCGGTCGCACTTGTTCGAAAATTTGCAAAATTTGTGAATAAAAATAAAGCAAGAAAACCAAGAGATAATGCTTGCTTTAAGTGCGGAAAACAGGGCACTTCATAGCCGATTGCCCAAAACTCAATGAGGAGGAACAAAAGAAAAAGAAGCCTTTTCCGAAAAAGAAGGCTCTAAATGCGGATGTCAAAACTTGGGATGAGTTACTCGAGACATCCGACGAGGAAGGTGAAACCGAACATGGTCTTATGGCTATAGACGATGAAAATAAATGACGCTCTAACTCTCTACCCTCCTTAGTTGATGAATTGCAATGTGATTTTGATGAGTTGCAAAATGAATTTCAAAAATTGATTGTTAAATACAAGAGTTTAAAGAAGGAGCATAAAGAGCTTAAAATAGAAAAGGATAAATTATTTACATCTTATGAGACTCTTGATCATGCTCATGCTATTACCCTTACTCAAATTCAAACTCTTGAAACCGAGAAACAAATGCTCACTAATGATATTGATAATTTGAAAAAGGATGTGCATCGTTTTAATTTAAGCACGGATAAGGTTACTAAAATTTTAGATGCACAAAGAGGTGAGCATTCAAAACAAGGACTTGGTTACAAACCATTTCAAAAAGTTTTTAAGAAAAATAACCAAGGTCCGACTTTCATACGTCAAGTAGCTCTCATACTCCTACTTGTTTTTATTGTGACAAAATTGGACATTATGCTAATAATTGCAAATTGAGAAATAGCTCTAGTTATGTTTGGAGACCCAAAGGTCTCAAAACTAACCCCATGGACCCCAAAATTATAGGGTACCTAAAGAAATGCTTTTGTAGGTAATAGGGGCTATAACAACCATGGAAGATTCGAAATGGCTCGTGGACGGCGGATGTTCACGCCATATGATCGGGAGGAGAGAGCTTTTTACCAACATCAAGCTCCAAGAAGAGGGTATGGTCATGTTCGGCAATGGCAAAGGAAAAATTCTTGGAAATGGAGAAATTGGTAACTCTTCTTTCTATCTTTGTAATGTTCTCTTAGTAGAAGGGCTTAAGTTTAATTTGATAAGTGTTAGCCAACTTTGTGATTCAAATTATGATGTTTCTTTTAATAAAGAAAAATGCCTTATTCTTAAAAATGGTAATATTATTTGTGAAGCAAATAGAAAAGGCAATCTTTACAAAATTTGTACTAGTGATTTGGTTAGTCAAAATGTTTCTTGTCTTGTCGCCAATAATGATTTAATGAGTTTATGGCATAGGCGACTCGGACATGTTGGATACAAGAATTTGAAAAATATTTACAAAAACCAACATGTAAAAGGACTACCCAAATTGAATTTTGAAAATCTTGGCTTATGTGACACTTGTCAAAAGAACAAATTAGTTAAGAGTAGTTTTAAGCCCAAAAATGAAATTTCCACTACCAAACCCCTACAATTGCTTCACCTTGATTTGTATGGGGATATTGGTACGGCTAGTCTAAGTGGAAAACATTACACTTTCGTTATTGTCGATGATTTTTCTAGATACACTTGGGCTCTTTTTCTTGCAAATAAAAGCGTCTTAGTTAATGAGTTTGTTAAGTTGTGTAGACGCATTGAGAATGAAAAGGAAGATACTATTAAAACTATTCAAGTGATCGGCGGAGAATTTGACGGTGAGTTTAGAGTCTTTTGTGAAACCAAGGGATATACACACAATTTTCGGCTCCAAGGACACCTCAACAAAATGGTGTAGCAAAAGGAAGAATCGGACGCTACAAGAAATGAGTCGGTCCATGCTCAATGAATTTTCTCTTCCAAAATATTTTTGGGCGGAAAGCGTAAGTACCGCTTGCTATGTCATTAATCGAGTTTATATTCGTCCTAAAATGAATAAAACTCCATATGAGCTTTGGAAAGGAAGAACTCCAAATATTAGTTATTTCAAAATATTTGGATGTAAGTGCTTTATTTTGAATACTAAGGATCAATTGGACAAACTTGATCCTAAGGCCGATGAAGGAATATTTATGGGGTATTCAACCAAGAGCAAAGCATATCGGGTTTACAATAAGACTAGCATGGTTGTTGAAGAATCTATTCATGTCAAATTTAATGAAGCCTCGGGTGTTGAAAGAATACCCGACGAGCGATAGTGATGAAGAGGATATTGTTGAACCTATTGTTCAAAGTGATGCTCATAATGATAAACCTTCTATTTCAAATGATCAACCTTCAAGTTCAAATGTTCCTCAAGAAGATAGGGGTGATACTTGAATCTTCCCGTAGCATTGAAATTTAAGGAGATCACCCAAAAGATCTTATTATTGGTGATCCCCTTGATAAAGTAATGACTCGAAGAAATTTTGCCGAGAAAGCTCTTATATCTCAAAAAGAGCCTAAAAATGCTAAGGAAGCTATTGAGGATGAAGATTGGTTTTTGGAAATGCAAGAGGAGTTGAATCAATTTGAAAGAAATGATGTATGGGAATTAGTACCTTGTCCTTCATCTCAAACAATTATTGGTACAAAATGGGTATTCCGGAACAAACTTGATGATCAAGGCAACATTGTTCGAAATAAGGCAAGGTTAGTAGTTCAAGGGTATTGTCAAGAAGAAGGTATTGACTATGATGAAACTTTTGCACCGAGCACGTTTAGAAGCTATTCGTATTTTACTTGCCTATTCTTGTTTTAAAAATTTCAAACTTTACCAAATGGATGTTAAATCCGCTTTCTTAAATGGTATTATTCAAGAAGAAGTCTATGTAAAACAACCTCCGGGGTTTGAAAATTTTTCTAGGCCTAATGATGTTTATAAACTTAAAAAGGCTTTGTATGGTTTAAAACAAGCACCCGTGCATGGTATGATAGACTTAGCTCTTTTCTTTTGCAAAATGGTTTTACAAGAGGTAAAGTTGATACTACACTCTTTGTTTTTGAAAAGGGGCAAGATTGTTTACTTGTGCAAATTTATGTTGATGATATTATCTTTGGTGCCACTAATGAATCTTTGTGCAAGAAATTCTCCAAGTTAATGCAAGGTGAATTCGAGATGAGTATGATGGGGAGCTAAATTTCTTCCTTGGACTTCAAATTAAGCAATGCCAAGAAGGTATTTATATTTCGCAATCAAAGTATACAAAAGAACTTTTGAAGAAGTTCGGCATTGAAGAAGGAAGAACCGTCTCGACTCTATGGCAACCAATGTCAAAATTGACAAAGATGAAAAAGGCAAGACGGTTGATGAATCCAAGTATCGAGGTATGATTGGTAGTTTACTTTATTTAACCGCTAGTAGGCCAGGACATTTTTCATGCCGTATGCCTATGTGCTCGTTTTCAAAGCAATCAAAAGAATCTCATATGAGTCTTAGTTAAACGGATTTTTCGATATTTGAAAGGCACTATTCAATATGGTTTATTTTATCCAAAGAATAAAAATTTTTCTCTTAAAGGTTATAGTGATTGATTTATGCGGGTAATATTGATGATCGGAAAAGTACTTAGGATCATGTCAATTTTAGGCGATTGCCTAGTTTCTTGGTTTTCAAAGAAGCAAAATCGTGTTTCTCTTTCAACGGCCGGCCGAATATATTTCCGCCGCATTTTGTTGTACTCAACTTCTTTGGATGAAACAAACCTTAGCGGATTACAAATGCTCTTTTGAAAACGTACCTATCTTTTGTGATAATATATCCGCTATAAATATTGCTCAAAACCCGGTTCATCATAACCGTACTAAACATATTGAGATTCGACATCATTTTCTAAGGGATTGTGTCTCAAAACGAAAAATTGAGATATCGTTTGTGCCATCTCAAGATCAATTAGCGGACATTTTTACAAAAACCGCTAACTTCCGAGACTTTTGTGTCAATACGAGCTCGGTTAGGCATAATGCATATTGAATGAGGTCTACGTTTGCATTTTGCATGTTTTTAAAACTTAGGAAGGCGAAAAAATCGGATTTTTGGTTGAAAATTCGGATTTTGAAAAATTTGATGAGCAGTGTTTGAAGAGGTTGAGGGCAACCGGGTCGCCCTCACGTCGCCGACGGTCGCCCTCAACCACGACCGTCGCCCTAGGCTAAATTTTGGTTTAAGTTCGATTCTGTCTTGAGATTTGTGATTTCACTTCTTTTTGCCTTTTTTCGTTCCTTTGCCAAATGCACACAATTGTCACTCAAAATTGATTTTCATGCATTCAATTCATATCTTGGACCTTATATAGCATGTTTATCATCATCATTGCTCATCTTTTCCGATCAAATGGTAAGAATTTTTCCTTACTTTGCTCAATTGGGTTGAACCTCTTGAGTTTATGGCTTTCTTGTATATTTCTTGATAATTTTTGCTTATGATCTTGATGAAATTAGTTATTATGTTGTATTGTATGATGTTTGATGTGAATTGGTGATGAATTTTTTGGCTTGGATCATTTACAAGGGCTATATACAACTCTTTTTATTTTCACGCCCACAATGTGTTCGATGAAATGTTACAATGAAAATTTCAACTTCTACATGATTCCTCGCTTCCAAAAGTCTTCAATACTCATTGAGATCATGTTTTGGGAAATATAACGAGCATATGAACTCTTCATGATACATTTCTCCCATTTTCCTTGGTTTTTAAGCCTAAATTGCTCAATGGTTGATAAACGTTTCTTTGGCGCACTTTGATATACTTCTATGATGTTTTTTTCATCCTAACATTATTTTTGATGATTCCAAAGGGGAGAAACATGAAATTGGCTCGTTAGCTCAAAGAAGCTAATAAAAGCTCATGATAGAAGCTACAAGCTATGGCTTATTAAGACCATAAGTTGTGAAGAAAACTCGATCAAATGATTGTTTTATACTTGTTTGCATGGATAATAAGTATTTGTGTGAGGAGGAGCTTCTAAGCTCATGGAGTTGTTGTTTATTTTGTAAAAGCTTGCGGCTTCTTGCTTATGCAATATTTCTTCTTAATGTGCTTGTTGATAGGGGAGCTTTTGTAAAATGTTTTTAAACGGATAGTTTACTCATAAACCTAGGAAAATTATTTTGTTTTTCGAAATCGTCCTCTTGAAAATTGTTTTGGTTTGTAATCATCAAAAGGGGAGTTTGTTAGATAAATATTTTTATCATGATTTTGATGATTTTGTTCAAATGAGTTTTTATACCAAAACAATGTCCCTAAATGTTGTCCCAACACTTCCGATCGATCTAAAATGTTTTTACTATTTTTCGGAGTATTTCTTGAAGTTTATAATCGATTTAAAATTGGACAACACTTTTGTTTCAGTTCGACTCGGCCGCCCTATAGGCAACCCGCACTGAGTTGAGTTTTGAAACAGAAAATGGGACGTAAGAGAAAATGGGGAGAGCGGCACGGTCGACCACTGGGCGGCCGTGCACAGGAGTGCCTCTCGAATACTGATTCTCTGCTGTTTTGATTTTCTATCAACCTCAACTAGGTGAGACCAAGGCGACCGGTCGAACCCCCTTCACGGTCCCCCTCTGTGTAAAAATCGCGAGAATTCTTTTCAATCTTATCTCCGTGCGACAGGTCGAACCCCATTTTTGACAAAGAAACTATCCGTTGCATTTTGCATGACTTTTCCCTATTTTGTGGGATTGATTTCTAACTATATTGATGATTTTAAATGGTTTCTTTGCAAGCAAATCACTCCCAATGAGGAGCCAATGTCCTGGAAATCAAGCCAAGACCTCTCCTATAAATAGAGGCTTCATTCAAGCAACAAGACACAACACTCTATACAAGCGAAAAGAGCAAACAAAGCAAACACTTTCATATATCTTGTTGTATTAGCCTTAACACTTTCACTTGCACAAATTTGAGGTCTAGGCTTTCAATTCTTGATTACACTTGTACTCATATTGTATCAATCATTATTGAGTTGTAATCTTGATTTTGGTCGTCATTCAACACAAGACATCCTTGTGAGTGTTCTTGTGGTAAGAATACACTTGGGTGATCTAGGTGATAGGTGTTTGAAGGTTGTGGTAATCTTCAAAGGTGTTGTAAGAGGATTGTGGTAATCCTCGAGGTGGTGTAAGAGGGTTGTGGTAATCCTCAAGGTGTTGTATTAATTTTTGGTAAATTAATAAAATCTTTTTTTTTTTTTTTGAAATCCATCCCGGATATCTTGGGGTGGTAGAGGATTAGGCCCAGGTGGGTTGAACCTCTTTAAATCGACGAGTGTTGTTTAATTTCCGCATTTACATTCTCGTCTTTGTTTGATTATTCGAAAAAGAGGGCAAAAACTGAAAAACCGAGATAATCTATTTACCCCCTCTAGATTATCGTAGCACTTGGACTAACACCGAGGCGTAGAAGGCTGGTCGACAAAGTTTCCTCACCTCCCGAAGGCTCTTCCATAGTTCGAGGCCATTCGGGAGAGGGTGAAGCAAGCCTTTCTCGAGCTCCGGGGAATTTATCAGAGTTCTCTCTGTATCTGCCATGGAGTACTATGGCTTTGCTTTTGACCAGGCCGAGCTTCAACTCAGGGAACGCGGTATCACTACCGAGCCCTTCGATCGCCGAGGTCCCCGGAGGATTCTGCCCGACCCCAAAGGCTTCGTGTTTTCTGACGAGGCGGAGCGTCTCAACCTTGCTCCTGTGGAGGAGTTCATAGAATCCTTATCTGCTCCCTTTATCCTCCACCCTGCCTCCAGCTCGGCCGGCCCTTCCCAACCTCCTGGAGATCAGCCAACTCCTCAGCTTCCCGCAGGCCCTTCTCAAGTCCAGGAGATCCCAGATGATGATCCTGATCTCGCTCTTGTAGACGATGTGACCATCTCCCTGGACGACTTGAACACCGAGAATGTTCCTCCTACTACTTAGGAGTTTAGTTCTGCTTTTGTAACTTTCCATCATGTACTTGTATTTATTTTGAATGATCAATAAAGCTTCTTCGCACTTTCATTTTCTCGATCTCTTGTCTATTATTCTTGTAGTAATTTTTTTTTTTTACAAAAAAGATTGGCATATTGAACTCATCAAAGAAAGCTCGCTCGAGCCGAGCTCCTCGCATGGCCTCGTGGCCCCAAGTATTTGGAGACCGGCTCGAGTGAGCTCAAATACTTGTCGCTTTCTTCAAAGGAAGGCTGGCTCGGGCCGAGCTCCTCGCGCATGGCCTCGTGGCCCCAAGTATTTGAGACTAGCTCGAGTGAGCTCCAAAATACTTGTCGGTTTCATCAGGAAGCCGGCTCACGCCGCCCAGTATTTGGAGACCAGCTCGAGTGAGCTCCAAATACTTGTCGATTCTTCGAAGGAAGGCTGGCTCGAGCCGAGCTCTCGCATGGCCTCGTGGCCCCAAGTATTTGGAGACTAGCTCGAGTGAGCTCCAAATACTTGTCGATTCTTCAAGGAAGTCGGCTCGGGGCCGAGCTCCTCGCATGGCCTCGTGGCCCCCAGTATTTGAGACTAACTCAGTGAGCTCCAAATACTTGTCGTTTCTTCAAAGAAAGCTGGCTCGGCGAGCCGAGCTCTCGCATGGCTCGTGGCCCCAAGTATTTGGAGACCAGCTCGAGATGAGCTCCAAATACTTGTCGATTTCTTCAAAGGAAAGCTGGCTCGAGCCGAGCTCTCGCATGGCCTCGTGGCCCAAGTATTTGGAGACCAGCTCGAGTGAGCTCCAAATACTTGTCGATTTTATTTTTTCCACTTTCCGAACTTATAGTGTGGCGTGGATCATTTCATTCAAAACGAGTAGATTGATTACATCAAATATTTCTCTATTCTATGAATGATATTTCTTCAAATTGCAATCTGTTCCAAGCCTCTGGGAGCTTTCGACCTCCGATCTCTTCCACCGACGCACCTCCCGCCGATCCTTCACCACCCGAAGTGGTCCTTACGGTCGCATCCATTTCCCTTTGTTTTTGCTAGCATCCGACCTTCTCAAAACAAATCACCGACACGAAAGGCCCTTTTCTTTACTTTCTTGTCATAAGCTCCTTTGATCCTTCCCGTGTCTTTTCCATCTACAAAAATGCCATCTCCTTTCTCATTTATCGTATCCATGCCTCTCGGATCAATGTACTCATTAATATTTTCATCAAAATTCGGACTCGATGTGTTTCCATCCCGATCTCTGCCGGTATGACAAAGATCCATACCATCACCAAGTTGACGGAGCCTCACCAAAGTGGCCTCCCGGATTAGTTCGATAAGCCCACAACACCGAATCGAGCTCCCGAACCCACGCTCCTCCTACCTTTTCTAGCCGAGCTTTCAATCCTTGGACAAGAATTTATTAGTCACTTCCACTTGCCCATTAGCTGCGGGTGAGCCACCGAAGTGAAGTTTTGCTTGATCTTCATTTCTTCACACCAAGCTCGGATTTACGCAATCAATGCGCCCCATTATCGATATCAAGCCCGAGGCACTCCATACCGACACACTATGTTTTGCCAAATAAATTTCATCATCGCATCCTCATTTATCTTAGAAAGAGGTTCGCCTCCACCCACTTGCTAAAATAGTCGATTACCACAATCAAGAATTTCCTCCGACTGTTTGGAGGAAAGGGACCCACGATGTCAATTCCCCATTTTGCAAATGGACATGCCGAGCTCATCGTCATGAGTTCCTCCCGCCGTCGATGTACCAAAGGTGCATGGATCGACATTTTTCGCATGCTCTCACCAACTTTTCTCGCTTCCCTTTCGAGGTAAGGCCAAAAATACCCCCGCCCAAGGACCTTTTCATCAAAATTCTTGCTCCCATGTGATTCCCACAACAACCTTCATGTATATCTCTCGAGCACATATGTACCCTCTTCTCCACTCAAACACCTCAAAGAAAGGCATAGAGAAGCCTCTCTTATATAACTTATCAGATAATGCAAAAACGTGTCGCCGAATTTTCGGTCCCGAGCTATTTCACGCCTACCGTTGGTAAGACCCCCTCCTTTAGGTAAGCTATGATAGCCGACCTCCAATCATCTTTCTCCTCAATCTCTCCAACCTCCAACCCAAAGGTCTGCGTTTCTTTTGCCACGAGAGAAGTGTGATCTGTTTAGCTTGATTCTCCCAGCCGGCGGCAATTTTGCTAGAAAATCCGCTCGACCATTTTTTTCCTCATAAGGACCGACATATCTTGATTTCTTTCACTTTCCTTCTAAAGCTCGATATGCTTCAACATATCTCTTCATCCTCTCCTCTCGACCTCGAACTCTCCCATAACTTTGTTTGTTTATGGACAGCCGAGAGTCCATGTAAACTACCATCCTAATGACCATTTCATCTCAATGGCCATTTGCATTCCTCTAATGAATGCCTCATACTCCGCCTCATTATTAGATAGCTTGAACTCCAACCTCACAAAGAAAGTCATTTTCGATCCTTGCGGGATTCAAGACGATACCGAAAGACCACACCCCGAGCTCCCTTGATCCATCCACATAAATCACCCAAGTTCATTTCTCTTTATCATCCCCGATTGATTCTTGAACAAAGTCTTCCAAAGCCCGAGCTTTAATGGCCGATCTGTTCTCGAATTCAATATCATATTCACTCACTCAATAGCCCACTTCACTAACCTCCCGCTACCTCGAGCTTACTCATCACATTTCTCAATGGAAGATTAGTTCGGACGATTACCTTATGCGAAAGAAATAGGGTCGAAGTCTCTCATGATCACCACAAGCCAAACCGCTTTCTCGATCTCGCATATCGCGACTCGGCATTCTCAAAACTTTCTTGACATAGTACACCGGCCTCGAATCGATCTCTCTTCCCGATCGGGACTATACTAACCCCGCTCCCCTACCAAAAGGTAGAGGTATAAGGGCTCCTGTGCAACGGCTTAGTTAGCAATGACAGATCGGCCCAAATAATTCTTCAAATCCTCGAAAGCCCTTTGGCATTCCTCATCCCAAACGAACTTTTTGGCTTTCCTCAAGACCTTAAAAGGGCAAACTTCTCTCGCGAGGCGAAAATAAAGCGATTGTATGCTAGCCGACAGTTAAACACGCAGACATCTTTGGTATCCGAGGCGGTGCCATCTCTCTAATGGCCCCGACCTTCTGCAGGTTGGCCTCTATTCCTTTCTCCGTTACCATGTACCCTTTAAACTTTCCCGACCGACCCCAAAGGCGCACTTTAGGGTTGAACCATCCTATAATTCCTCAAGGTGTCAAATGTTTCATTTAGGTCACGCACATGATCCACACCTTTATGCTTTTGACCAACATATCATCCACATACACCTCCATGTTCCTGTCTAGCTACTCGCCAAACATCTTATCCACCAACCTCTCGGTATGTGGCTCCTGATTCTTCAATCCGAACAAAGATTACTACATGATGAAGGTACCAAAAGAGGTGGAAGACACTTTTTTCTTCTCTTCTTAGCCTCGATCCGATGATATCCTGCGACGCATCCATCATACTAAGCGAGTTCACATCCGACGTCGAATCTACTATTGATCAATTCCGGGTAATGGGTAGTAATCCAGGGCAAGCACGATTCAAATCCCTAAAGTCCACACACATGCGCCAATCATCCTCTGCTTTTAACCAATCTCGCATTAGATAGCCATTATGGAAATTGGATTTCTTTGATGTGCCCCCGCTTTCAACAACTTTTGCACCTCCGCCCGAATTATAGCATCCTTCTTAGGGCCGAAGTTCCTTTTCTTTTGTTTCACCTAGCTTATATGATGGATTAACATTAAGCCTATGTTCAAGAATGTTTGGATCGATCCCCACCAGGTCTTCCGCCGTCCAAGCAAATACATCCACATTACTCCTTAGAAACTCCACCACTCATCCTCAATTGCCTGGCAACTCCTTCCGACCTTGGTGACCTTATCGGGGTCACCTGGCACTAGCTCGACCATCATCATTTCATCATTATTATTTGGACATGCTCCACGGTTCGTCAACCTAATCAACTTGTCTTTGTTTTGTCATCATCAAAAACACTCTTTCGCCTTGAACACTTTCTACGTATAATTTTCTAGCCATATATCGATCACCATCGACCTCCCCTACTTTCTCCCACAGAAATTTCATTTTTAGATGGTATCCGACACCTTTGCTTGAAAGCATTTAGTGTCGTCTACCCAACATGACATTATAGGAGGACGGTGCATCAACTATCAAAAATCGAATCATTCTAGTTTTACGATTAGCTCTTTCCCAAAGAGACGGGTAAAGTAATCATACCTATCGGTTGGATCATCCCTCCAAATAACCCAACCAACGCAGTATCCACCGCTTCCAAGCCGACTGGATGTCCATCTTCTTATAACAATCATAGAATAGGATATCTGCACGAGCTCCCTCTGTGTCCACAAATACCCGCCGCACATCATAATTAGAGATCGTCATTGTGATCACCAAAGCATCGCTGTGAGGTGTCACGATACCCGCAATCCTCCTCGGTCCGACTGATTGGATTTGAGGCTCTTTGACCGACTGTTCCACCTTTAATCGTTTCTCGCACCGATCGATGATGCCGCTCTCACATACTTTTTTCGAGCTCGCCTCGAATCTCCTTCGCGGCCCTCCAACAATCATCGGATGACCTCTCGCCGAGGGGGGGCGGAGGTGGAGTAGCTCTCTCTCCTTTCTCCTTCCTACGCTCCGGCTCCGCATGAGGTTGATGATAGCCGGTTATCCCTCTTATACTCCCCTTTTCTCTCCTTTTTGTCGATGTACACAAATTCCCTAAGGTGACTGCTGAATGAGCCGCTCGATCTCATCCTCGGTGTGTGCACCGATCTATGTGTGCCCATATTCATTGTGAAATCTACAAAATTCCTTACACTTCGCTTTCTTGGTGCCTCTGCATGCGCTTTGGCCACCTCAGTCGGGATGCCTCTCAATAGCTACAAGCACCTCGCCGAGGATGCCAAAGGCGTGTCTTCTCAAACCTCGCGCCCTTCCTCCCATTGCCTCGGACCTCGCTTTTTCCGAGGTCCTTTGTCTTCCCGATCTTCCCTCCCTGTCTCTTCTCTTCTCTCTTTCCTCTCTTTTCATTTTTCTCGCCTCTTCCCGAGGTTAATATATTTCTCCGCCCGAGCTAATTTCGTCAAATGTCTTAGCAGGTGCTCTATCACAAATGATTCAAAGAACTCCCCATCCTCGGGCCCGAGCTAGGGCATTGGCCAAAATTTCTCGGGTGGTGACGGCACCTCCAACTTTGCTTTGTAAACCTGCGGATATAGCTCAAAGTCCTTCCCTTCTCTCTGTTTGATGCTAAACAGAGGGGCGCTTTCCTGGTACTTACGGCAACTCGTGAACTGATTAAGGAAAGCGAGCTAAAGTCATCAAAATTAGAATGGAGCCCGGCGAGTGGCTAAACCATTTCTTGAGCGATTTCGTCACAAAGTGGTAGGAAAAACTCTACACATCACGCCATCCGTGAATTTGTGTAGTAGAGCGCGTCTCAAAGCGACAAAGATGGTCCCACGGACCGTGGTACCATCATATTCAAGCTCGAGCTCGGTATGAGGCCGAAGCTCGTCGCCTGCCATCACCTCTTCCGAGAAGGGTGTTCCTCTCACCCTAGCACGCAGCCGCTCCCGGTACTCGACCCGATCTCGTCGAATATCTCGCACCTCACGGTGTAGATCATCCATCCATTCCAACCAATCCTGGTCCTCAGTAGACACATGCTCCGCCTTTGATGAATGTCTTCTTCCGCCATAGTTGTCCCCGACCTCTCTCCCCCTCCGGAGGGACCACGGGAGGAAGGACCATCGGGAGGGGGACCACAGAGAGAAGAAGGGACCTTGGGGGGACCACCGTGAGCGGGGTGGTGGAAGCATCTCCTCAAGCATCTCTCCACCGTTTGCTCCACACTCTAGTGATGAAGCCACCCAATTGTTCAAAGAACATTGGACCCAAATCTATACTCCCCGGACATAGGCGTCTGTCCCATCCGCTCCCATCCTCGCACCTCCGCCTCCGCTGCGTTCACCGGGAGTGGTGGGGCGGAGGTGGAACATCTTGCGTGACTACGCCGGAGTATCTCCGCGGCGACGGTTGAGATCATCTTCCAAGCTTCTCCTAACATCCTCCATAGCCAAAACTTCGAATCTCACGTCTCGCTCAATGTTTCCCACAGACGGCGCCACTTGGTTGCTCCCAAAAACTACCTCTCTCGCCGATCACCTTCCCTGCACGAAGTCCACCACGAAGGAAACGCATGCGGGGTAGAAGGGACTCTGCAGCGTCCTCTCCGATCTTAAGTCGATCTTGAGAAAAGCAAAAAAATTAGAGAGAGAAAAAAGCAAATAACAAAAAAATGAGATTAGGTTAAGATGAACCCGGGTTTGGGCCTTTTATACCTTAGTTCGGATTAGGGTTTTAGTAAAATCCGGATTAAGATTCACGATTTGGTGTCGAGTCATCATTAGATTAGGATCGGATCTCTAAAAAACCCTAATTTTACGCCCATAAGACCCAGCTCCGACTGTTTCAAAACACCTCGACCCAATATGCGATATAAAGCCCTGTAATTCTCAAGGCATCCTCGGGGCCTCATACATGTTCTAATCCGGAAGTGAACTATGCAACAGTCCACAACAGTCGCCTTTAGCCATCTCGGCCCAGGGCTTGACAGGTCGGTTTAGTACAATGGCCCTTACATAGGTCGGTCCCATGAACATACACTCATACTTGGGCCTTCGGATCAGACGGGCCAATATGATGTACCTCCCACCTATGGGCTCGATGGGTCTGGTCAATACCCATGCTTAGAAGATCGCTTTAAACCGTAAGCCTCCATAGATTACCACTATTTAACACTTAAAAGGTCATCCCAAGGCTATGGCCTCATCATTTCATTTCAATGATAAGGTATCGTCGCCCAACGCTCAGGCATCGCCAGTCGGCCGCATAATCTTTTGCCTTATCACTTATGTATACTCTCTTATAATCTTATTATGCAACATTCAAATAACTTTGAAAAATAGTCAATTTTTAATTTACTGATTGACAGTAAAAGTAAATGATGAATTAGCCATTTGCGGTCGTTTCTGCCTTCACTCATTCAAAGGAAACGTTTTAAGCTGAAACCGAAAATACCGGAGCGAATCATACCCGAGCCGGAGAGAAGCCTGTAATCACATTTTCCCCTCATCAAATACGTTCATCTAAAACAGATCTCGAAGCTCGCAGCTAATCCACCCACCACGTGGCGCAAGAACAGAGTACACCTGGGCCGGGCCCACTCAAGAGATACATACATATGAAATTCCGGCCCATCAATTTCACCCCTATCCACATTCTGCCCCCACTTTTCTTCTCGTTCATTCCAAATCCTAAAAAGCTGAGCAGAACTTAATAGACAAGAAAAACTCAATGAATAAATAAATATATAAAATAAATGATTTTTGTATTCAGATCTATGGAAGGTTTTCTAAGACGGAGGAGTGTATTCCAATTCGATTATATGGTTGAAGAGGTGGGTTTAAACGGATATTAAGCCCTAATCTCAGTTCTAGTATGGATTTTGGATATTTGGGAAGAAGGGCCTGGGAAGTTAGTGATTGGATTTAATGGAGGCTTTCATTTTCGTCGGGGGCGATGTTTTCTGTATGAGACATTAAATTACGCGAAGGAACTCAGAATTCTTAACGTATTATCCGCTTAATATAGTTTCAGAAATTTCTCTGTTTTGGTAATTGTTGGATAAGTTAGAAATGGAGCTTGAATTACGTGAAGTCTTATGCCTGATAATTAATTTGTGTCTGTGAGTGGTGGTGCTTGTTGATGGAGGAAATGGAAGGTGATGTTTCGGTGGCTGTTTTGCACGAAAGTGTCGATGTGATGGAAATCGACAGTCAAGTAAGGATTGAATCAACAAATGGCGAGCATTGTACAGACGTTGGTGCTGACACAGAGTCATGTTCAAAGGAGGTGGCAAAGGAAGCATGTTATGGTACTGAAATGGGACCGTGTGCGGCAAGCATTGAAATGGACGTGGTACTGGAAAACACGGGGTTAGACTGTTCTGATAAATTTCAGACAAACGAAGTTTCGAATGACACAGAAACACGTGATTTGGTGAAAAGCCATGTTAAGGATGTTGCGAGCTCTATCGAACCAAATGGTTGCTCTGATATTCAAGTGAAGGAGGTAGGGAACTCTGCTGAGTTAGAAGCTTGCACTGGATCTCATGCAAAGGAAGTTTTGGTTAGCACAGAGCTACCTCCTTTGCAGAAAGTCGGGAAAATGAAACTGTGGACGAGCATTGCATGAAAAAGTTACGGAAGCAATCACCAAATGATGCAAATGTAGAGCCAAAGGAGGTAATGCATAAAAGTAAAATAGAACCATGTGCTCAGAATCAAGCTTCGGATATGTTGTACGATTGTAACTTGGAGCTCATTTGTGGTAGCAATGAGGTGAGAGAAACAGTGAATCACTCTGGGTTGGATTCTTGTCCTAATAACAAAGAGCCTTCTAATGATGATATACATTCTGAAGTTTCGAATCCAAATCAGTCCCCAAAGCATGCTACGTCGAGTTTGACGATTAGCAGTCAACTACATGAAGTGCGGATCAATGATGGTTGTGGAGAGATTACGTCTCCTTGTTCTCGATATTCAACTGTTGATGTAAGTTTCCGTAAAGCGGAGGACAATAGCAATAACAAAATGAATTCAGTTTCCAAATCGTGTGTGGTGCTTGAAATTCCCAAGCATGTTAGCACGACTGGTATTAGGAAGATCACATTTAAGTTTAGCAAATGCAAGGAGGATTATGATGATATTGGCCAATCTGTTGTTAAGCCCATGGCTGATGATGAATTTCAAGAGGAATTGCATGATTACCAATTATTTGATTCTCAACCTGTAACTAATAGCTTACAAAATTATGAGTGGAATGCTTTGGAAAATGCAGAAATGAATTTAACTATGGATGGGACCGGGTCTGGTGGCACACAAAGTCCTTTCTCATGCATTCTAAACAGGGAACTGAAGATGTCTAAGAAGATAATTCCAGATAATTACCCTACAAATGTTAAAAAGCTTTTATCTACTAGAATTTTGGAAGGAGCCAGAGTAAAGTACATTTCAATGTCAGGGAGGGTGAGTAATGTCTCATTTTTCGTTTTTTACAGTTATAATGTCGACGAAAGTTCTACTGTACTGGCCCTTAATTTTGTTTTCTAAATAATTTCCAGAATGAGATTCCAGGAATTATTAGAGACTGTGGTTACTTATGTGGTTGTTCCCTGTGCAACTTCTCTAAAGTAAGTCCCAACTGCAAGTTAAACTGTCAAATTTAGGTATTGTTTATTTTCTGATGATGTATATATGATATTAGCATGTGGTTAGTGCCTATGAGTTCGAACTCCATGCTGGTACCAAGACTAGGCATCCAAACAATCACATATATTTGGAGAATGGGAAACCTATTTATAGTATAATTCAAGAACTGAAGACTGCTTCACTCAGCACACTGGATGACGTGATAAAAGCTGTGGCTGGTTCTTCAGTGAATGAGGACTATTTCCAGCTCTGGAAAGGTAACTTTGATATCAGTGGCTATTAGTTCGTTAATCTTTTTATCTCCCTGAAGTTGTTCTGATATTGTTATGTTGACTCTTATGAATTTAGTTGATTATCTAAGGCTAGAAGAACATATATATTTCTATGGTTGCTTTTAATATGCTTTTCAAGGTGGGGTTAATCTCACCACAAATCCCTAGAAATTTAGGCATTGTGACTTAGTGGCATCCTGTGGTGCCATCTGAGTTTAAGTTGCTTGGTTTGGATGAAGTCAACTAGTTCAGGTTGCGGAAAGCTTAGAGATCTTAGGCATCTTAGTCCTAATTGAGTAGAAAGAGTGGTCTTGATTTAGGTATTAAATTAGAGAAAGGAGAGTAAATGTGTTTTCTTAGTGAAGTATTACTCAATCCACTAACTTTGTAATTGAATGCATTTTTGATCGACTTCATTTTTTATTCATTAAGTCGACATTTTATCAATTATTAAGATTTTCAAGGGAATGAAAGCCAATTGGTGGTCTTTTCAGTCATAGGGGTCAATTTTCTCACTTTGTTACGTTGCCAAAGTACTCTGATTGGAAGATTAGGCTTCTTTATGGAATATTTATTAGATTCTGAAATCGCCAATTTTGCAGCAAGTCTCCTGCGTGGCAATGATGCAGCTGCGAATATTGTATACCAAAGCAGGGATTTGGCGTATACCATTCCACCTCCAGGTACAATTATGCGTTTAATCTCTAGATGCATATAACTGTGTGAGATAAAAATATAAGTTGGTTGAGTTGACACAGGTTGTTTAGGTTAAATGCTTGGTGGTTTCAATTGCATTTCTAGGATTTACGTAGAGTATTGTGGACCTTTTTGGTGCCTTGAGCAGTATTCGAGTTGATTGTGCTGGTAACTTGCAACAATGGAAATTCGTTGCTATGCTAACTTAAATATGGGGAACCTGTTGTCTTGGGTTGATCTCTTGATTATGGCCAATCTTCTCACTCAATTTTTATCTTGAACTTTCAGCCATCCTTGTCAGCCTACTGAAGAGAGCCATGGTTCTGCTTCATGTTATTATTCAGAGATCAGTCCATTCAATCAGGAGACCTATGTAGAAGCACCAATTGAGCGGAAGCGTCTGAGCAAGAAGTTTGTGGTTTTACCTGTGTTTCTGCACTTCTTTCTCTCTCGCAAATGCATTGTTGTCTGAATTGCTCAACAACCATTTCTTCTGCAGGCCAAGGTACAGTTTTTCTAGCTCAGCTTGCGAACTGAAGAAAGCATCTAAACGTGGCACAAAAAAAAGGCAAGCTTGTCGTCATTGTTTATTTTATTCTCAATTTCTTATCACTGATTTTTCTGTCTCTTCTATACTTTGATATACCTTTAATTTATAGGTTTAACATGTTACAGGGACAATGATTTACATAAATTACTTTTCATGCCAAATGGACTGCCCGATGGGACCGATTTAGCTTATTATTCCAGAGGAAAGGTTGTATTTCAATCTTTGCAATTTGATTTCTCATACTTTATAGTTCGCCATTGTGGATTTGGTAATTTTTGTCTCGTTTCAGAGGATTCTTGGGGGTTACAAGAAGGGGAATGGAATAGTCTGTGGTTGTTGCAACACAGAGGTGACTTCATTTGTGCCTAGATTATACGTTCTGCTTCATAAATTGATTTAGTTGTCAAACTTCCTGCCCTTTGCTGTTGGCCCCCTGCCTAAATCCTTTTTTCCCACTTCTGATTCATGCTATTATATTTCATTTTTAAACAGATTAGTCCTTCCCAGTTTGAGGCTCATGCTGGATGGGCAGCAAAACGACAACCGTGGGTAGCTTTTGAATGCAAGAAAATTAAGTTTGTATTGTCGATTCTGAGTGGTATTATTATTTGTCTTCTGCAGCTATCGTCACATTTATACATCCAGTGGCTTGACACTTCATGATATAGCCTTGATGTTAGCAAGTGGTCAAAATCTTGCCACCAGTGGCAGTGATGATATGTGTGCTGTATGTGGAGGTGCAGGGGAACTTATTTTATGTAATGAATGCCCTCGAGCCTTTCATGCAGGTGGCTTTTGATTTTTTTTTCTTCCACTTCAGTTTTATGCTTCCCTCTCGACGTTCAATCCAGGTTTTTTTTTTTGTATTTTGATTTTTCCGTCTCCTGATTCCGATGACTGCATAGATGTTTCAATATGAATTGCCTCCAGTAGGCACTAGGCAACCCACCTTAAAAGGTGAATATCATACTATGTTTGTTAAAAATCACCTATGTGTGTGTTTTGCTTTAGGAATTGCTTACACACAATGGGATAATAGCTTCTTAACTGAGATTTTTTTTCCTTATGTAGGTTCATTTGGCAATCTGTGTTTTCCCCAAATTGATTACATATTGCTTTTATTATTGCGGTTGAAAGAATATAATCTTCAATACTCTGTCGATTGAGAAAGAAGTTTGTATATATTATAAAAAATAGATTAATCGGGAGACGCCTTTTATGTATTGATTTTTGATCACTAAGTTTATGCCTACCCAATGGGGTTATAGAGTTTTAAAATCTGGTGGTTGGTATGGCTATCTCCTTTCAAGTAGAAAACTTGATACTCACTAAAGTTATTTGATGTATATTTCTATGTAATACTGATTATTGAAGCATACGCTACACTATAAATGTTATCCCTTGCCTTCCTGGTCTGTGCACTTATGAAGTGGCTTTATATCTTTTATACGTCATGTTCTATAGCATCAGGATGTTTCACTTGCTTGTTGGTACTCGCCTTGAATTCTGGTTGATTTATATTGAACTTCTTGCAGCTTGTTTAGGTTTGCGCGTCTTCCTGAAGATGATTGGCAATGTCCATACTGCAGAGAAAAATTTGTTCCTGGTAAAAAAGCTTCTGGCGGGTCGAGGCATGTTATTGTTAGGCAAAGAAGAGTTGTTAAAGCACCAGAACTTGAGCCTGGTGGGTGTGTTTTCTGCAGGTCTGTTAGGTTGCTGTTATTCACTACTCTGACTTTGTTTTTTTTTTTTTTTGTTGGCATTTTAATTTTGGACTCTTTGCATGGAAAATTAGTATGAATGTACCAGTGGCTTGGTGTTTTGGTCATTTTTTCTAATACGTCCTGTTCTTTAAACCAGTTTGATGGAGTTCTTGTTTTACTCACTGTCTCATTAATTCATTTCATCATTTTCTTTTTCAGAGTCATAATCAGTAAGTTTCTGAGCATCCTTTTCAATCTCTTAATTATCTTCTGCATTTCTTCTAGTTTTGTTTTACTTTATATAAGACTGGAAATTTTGTTGCTGTATGTATTCTTGCTTTATTTTGATCAGTACCATCAAAAGCTATATTGTGTGGTGATATGGACAATGAATGATTGCCGAGTATGAAATACCGATCGGAACAAGTAATGGAGAAAAAGATTATTGATCGGAATATATACTAAAAGTAAAATCAAATTTCTATCAAATTATCAATTCCTGGTGAATAAAAATTGTACTAAAAGTAAAATCAAATTTCTATCAAATTATCAATTCCTGGTGAATAAAAATTGTTGGTAAATGATCTGATTATATGTACACTCTTCTCAACATCAATCTGTTTAGCTGCACAGATTCATGATCAATCATAACTACTTACATGTTTGAACATTTATACTCCAAGGATATAGACCCGCCACATGTCTCCCATATGTTCTGGTTGTAGAGTCTATGTTCATGTCGGTGTGTTTCTCATAATTGGTTTTTGTTCTTTTCTAATGTTCTGTAGGTCTCAGGACTTCAGTGCTGCTAAATTTGATGACCGGACAGTGATACTGTGTGATCAAGTACTTCTTGCCTACTTGCCTATCTTTTCGACCTTTTATCCTCATTTTATTACCCACTTCTTTTATTTTTATTTTTGTTTGGTTCTAGCATATCATTTTTGCTATTGAAACTTTATTCTATATTTTTGTCTAGTGCGAGAAGGAGTACCATGTTGGTTGTCTGCGTGAATCTGGGTTGTGTGACCTACAAGTAGGTCACAGAGACTTATGTTATCAATGAAGAAGAATTATTTGCGGATTTCTCTGTTAACTGATATTCACTACATTGTTACAGGAACTCCCCAAGGATAAATGGTTTTGTAGTCCTGACTGCAGTAATATTTTCTCGGTACTTCAGAATATGACTTGCAGTGAACCGGAGGTAATTCCGGCTCCAGTGTCAGCTGCAATACATCAGAAGCATGCAGCGATGGGTCTAAATCAAGAGTCTAACGATGAGATCCAATGGTGCATTTTAAGTGGAAAAAGTCGTTTTCCTGAACATCTATTACTACTTTCCCGAGCTGCAGCAATCTTTCGTGTATGCTCTTCCTTCTTTAATTTTTTGAAGTATCTTATGTTTTTGCCAATGTATGCTGTAAGAGTGGTCTGATGTGCAATATTTATATTCTTGAATTCACCAAAGTTTCACCTTCAGTAGCTTTTAGTTATCTAGTGATATACCAGGGTGTCATCAGTGTCAAGTCTTCCGCAAGATTGCAAACTCTGTTTGCTGAAGAATTCGTCATTGCAAAATAACTCCTTGATATGTGGGAATCAAACTTATTTTAGTCCCTTTCATAAAATTACTGTCAAAGCATGCTCTTAGATAGAAGGAGACTTTTAAGAACTATTTATGTCCCAAAAAGTAATTGTTTTCCAACTTAATGGATTGGTTTTGCAGCTGGAGAATTTAGGAAGTTGAGGTTCTCCTTGTGTTGTGATTGCACGAGTAACAAGTCATTTTCTTGATCCAGTTCTTTGCATAATGGAGGACGTTGTTTGCCCTGTATGGAGTTGGATTATTTGTCATTTTTCTGGTTGGGTCTGATGTAATTTTACCTCAGATAGGTACAATCACAAAAAAATGGAAGCTAGGATATATATTTAGAACTATTTGTCAGCCTACTAGATAATTATTTATATGTGCCATTCCGCATGGGAAAATCGTAAGGTCCGACAAGCATTGGAGTGTGTCTAACAGGTCTTTACTATTCATATACTTCCGCGGGCCGAACTGTCTTCTTGAAATTTCTGCTCCTTTGATCATGCACATTGCCGAATACTGTTGTGGGTATACTATTATACTATGTTTGGAACTCATATTTATCTTTTCAAATATGTGCTGTATCAAATAACATATGCCACTGCATGCATTATTTGTGAATACTCGGCATCCTGTATTTCCTGGACGGTCTTCTTCACAGGATAAGGAGCTGTTTTAATTCTATTTTGATTATCTTACAGGAGTGCTTTGACCCTATTGTTGCCAAATCAGGTCGAGATCTCATCCCTGTTATGGTGTATGGGTAAGTTTCCGCTTCTGTTAGTATGTTGTTGCTGATTATCTCCATGCTTATCAAAGATTTGGTGGTTGCTTGGACCAGCTTAAGTCAAATGTTACATTTAATACCTCAGAGACAGGTTTTGCTGTGGTGCTGGAATAATCTTATCCAGCTTAATTTCATCCATTAGTTCAAGAGACAAGAATAGTTGTTTTCCTTTGTTAGAGTCACTTAGAGAATAGGGCATTGGTAGTTGTGGATCGATTGGTGTTGCATTGCTTATTTGCTTCATTCTCAACGTTTTTGACTCATCATATTAACCTTTTACTTTCTTCATTCACCTACAAATATTGTTCTACCTTTTTGCAGAAGGAACATATCTGGGCAAGAATTTGGTGGAATGTATTGTGTGGTTTTAATTGTAAAGTAAGTCACTCACGTGAAATTATTCCTTATTTCCATTATTTTTTCTTTTGCTTTGTCATTTCATGAGTAATTTTACTATTACAAGTGAGAGTTTAAACACCATATGCATGCAGGTCTATTGTTGTGTCTGCTGCCCTTCTGAGGATATTTGGACGAGAGGTTGCTGAACTTCCTTTAGTGGCTACTTGTAAAGAAAAACAAGGAAAAGTAAGTAGCCAACCTGAGGGATAATAGATATCTTCTATTAGGGAATTAGGTACAGATGGCGATCTTGACTTGCTATCGGAATTTTCTCTTTTCGAGTCCTATCTTGTTGCCTTGAGCTCAGATTTTGACCTTAGGCAATTTTTGTAGAGTTAATGGACATTTCTGTAAAGGCTATTTTTGGTATAATGGGATTTCATGGAGAAGGGTCTTTCTCATTATTAGCTATGAATCTGAAGTGAATTGAGGATGGACTGGTTATAATCGTTATGTATGATTCAGTCGCCTGAAGTTGGAAAGCAATGAGATTGTTGGCTTTTTCTTTAATAGACCTGTTTATAATTTGTTACGTGTATCTCCCTCTGCCAAACCACCTTTTATTCTTTGTAACTAGGTTTTGTTACATTTGTCTGCTGCTTCTTGAAAATCAATGATGACCTTTATTAACTGCTTATATGTAGGGCTATTTTCAAGCACTGTTTTCATGCATTGAGAGGCTTTTGTCATCCATGAATGTGAAACACCTGGTA
The DNA here is from genome assembly GCA_016081115.2 of Rehmannia glutinosa. NCBI lineage: Eukaryota > Viridiplantae > Streptophyta > Magnoliopsida > Lamiales > Orobanchaceae > Rehmannia > Rehmannia glutinosa. The sequence continues at coordinate 1,711,843 of JABTTQ020000348.1, forward strand.
CTACCTGCTGCTGAGGAAGCTGAACCCATGTGGATGAATAAGTTAGGCTTCAGAAAGACTAGCAATGAGCAAGTAAGTGCTCACGATAATTTGGTTTTGGGGAACCTCTTAGTTCTTAGGGATAATTACAAACCCCCACCCCCACCCCACCCCGAAATTTGGGCTAGTTACAAAAAAATCAAGAGATGTTTCAACATTACAAAAAGCACCATCAGGTTTGATTATGTGTTAAATTTAAGGGATAACTGTGACATTTTTATAAATATCAGGGGGTTTTTGAAATATTTTTTTGCTTATGAAGGGGGAAAATGTAATATTGAATCAAACCAAGACAGAGTAATGTAGGCAAGCCTATAAAATAATCTGGAAGATTACCCATTTGTGCTGAATGTGATATTTATTTGTTTACATAGTGGCGCCATAGCATATGTTTTGTGTCTCTGCAATTGCTTCAATTATTTGTGAAGTTCTGCTTTAAGAACTGACATTTTCATGACCAGATGCTCAAGTACACAAGGGACTTCCAGTTGACAATGTTTAAGGGGACATCGCTGTTAGAAAAGGAGGTACAACAGTTAGCAGGCTGATTATGAGATATGACGGCGTGGAGCTGCAAATCGGTCTGAATGGTCTATTCGCCCCTTTACTATTCCCGGACGGCCTTCAGTTTCTGATGTTGGAGTGCTAGGTGGGGCAGCAGCAGCAGCAGCAGCAGCTTGTCTCATATTTTACCGGTCAGCAGATAATGGAGAAATCAAGACCAAAGGCTTAATGAGGAAACAAAACCTTGGATGTGAGTTTTGTTTGAGAAGTGCCAACTTGGTAAAGATAGGATTGTGGTTTATTTTCCATCATTTGGTTAGATAAATTGGAATTTTAGCATTTAGACGGCACTTCCTCCTCGCCGGTTGAGTGTTAGGCTGATGTATAGACTACTTAAGAACTGCAAATTTGCAGGCATGTTGTTCTAATTAGGCATGCATGATGAGCTTTCTTGGTTTTCTTCTCTTTTTCTGCCCTGTTGTCAATGTCTTGATTTCTAGTGGCAATAGAGCGTGCGCCCATATATATATCATCGGCTAATACACGACCAATTAATGTTTGGATATGTGCCAGATAAAGAATTTCTTGTAGGACATGTGGTGGACACAGTCCAACCATGTTTGCCCAGAAAAGAATAAGGGAAATGTTTATAATGTGAGATTTGTGTTTTGTTTGTTTGCCAAGCTATATTATCCTCTTATGAATATTAAGTGGATCGTACTCGGTTGTTTGCATTTGTTTCCAGATTACGCGGAAATTATGTTGTATTATTGTTTAATTTATTTATTATAATGGGATTGCATGCATAAAATATTAGAGTTTTATGTTCCATTTATAAGATAATTCATTGATAACATCACACACAAAAAAAAAAAACTTTTAGGTTTGATCCGTCTTACATGTCCTCTCTTCGTATGCACAAAATAATTCAAAATCTCCTTATATTTATCAAAATATTATAGTTACCCCATTAAGTTTAAAAAATAATCAAACCTCAAAAGGGTTTTTCGTAATTTTCAGAAATATCTTGTTCTTTTTGTAATTATCCTAAACGTTAGGGGCCTTTTGCAATTAATTCAGTCAAACAGTCAAAACTACCGTATAACCCAAGTCGATGCATCGGACGGTTAACAACGCTAGCAGTATATTAGACCTATAGTCCCGCGCCTACTGAATCACACAAGTCTAGAAGTCTCCTGTAAGATTTTCGTCTCGAGTCTCATCAGGGGTTTTGCTAGGGTTTATAATTTCTCCACATTACACCTTACATCATATTTCACTCTAAGAAATTCAAAACCAAATGGCATTCGCCTCTGCTTTTCGTCGGATTCTGTACGGATCATCCACGCCCTCGCTAAATATACGCTCGCAATTTGCTTCGATTCGCCTCAATTCTACGCTTGCAACTCTCACCACTCCCAAGCTCTTCATTAGCGGTATGCCTATATATTCGTTCTGTTGTTTGTGGAGTCATTTCAAATTCTTTTTTATTCTGTTATTTCTTAACCATGTAATATTTGTAGTTTTGTTAATTGTCTCCGGTTTCTTTGTGTGTTAGAAATCTGTTAACTAAGAATATGCATTCTGTATCTGAAAATTATGTCGAATCACATTCTTTTTTTGTCTAATGTGTTTTGAAATAAAATGGTGAATTGAAAAGAAGCTAATCTGATTAATCAGATTTTGTTCATGTGTCTGATTTTGCACTTATAGATATCTTGTAAGCACAACCCAGTTTCTTCTTCTTCCTCTTCTACAGCTTAAAAAGTTAAAACACTTTGCTGACTAAATTGAATGAACATCGATATTTTAGGCATAGTTGAAATGTGTTTTGATCCTTTTATGTGTAACATCATGATTCAGAAGGTATAGTTGTTTATCATGATTGCAAAGTAGAGATGCTTACATAAATTTATTAGGGTTCACAAACTGTTAAAGTATTGTCGGGTTTTTTAGGAGTTTTAATTTTTATTATGGAGGCACATTTCGATACAATTGATCTAATTAGCATATCATATTCTCAGTCATTTCCTCATTTCATAATATATCTACCATCACAGCTAAACTATGTGACACCACAAAATAGACATAATCTGAGAAGATTATTGTCATGGAAAACATCTTTTGCAAAAATGAAACCAATTCCTTTTTGCATTTTCATAGGTCTGAAATTAGTTCCCCAGACATGTTTTTCGTGGAAATACATCATATCAATCCTTTTCAAAATGATTAAATCCAATATATACTCATCTAAACACATGCTCCAAGAGGATCTCACCAAATCGTTGTCACAAATTTTTCTTCAAATTGTTTTTAAAAAATGCCAAACATAGAGGTAATATGTGGATGGGGTCTGCCCTTGCAAGTAGCACCGTTATTTGGATGTCAGCTGTGCCTGAAGCTCCGTTATTTTTCTTCAAATCGTTGTCATGCTTTAATTAGCTTTTCATCCAAATTCACCCACTCGCATGTAGCAGTTTGAATATACTCTAGGTAGAGATTTACGGTGGTGATGATTGCTAATATTGTATTCTTGTTTCCTACCGTGTATATCTTTCAAGTTTTTGCGTAAAAACTGACCAATGGTTCCGTCATTTTTCATGACTCAGGTCTTTCAAGAAACACAACTGATGAAAATCTTTACAAGGCATTTGCTCCATTCGGGAGGCTTCTTGAGGGTAAGGAGATCTGTCTTTGGAATTAATTGTGTTCTGTGTCCACTTGATTGAATTTCTGAAACTCTGTCTTGTTGGCTATCCAGCAAAAGTGATAATGGATAGAGGCTCTGGAAGATCAAAGGGGTTTGGTTTTGTTACTTATGAAACGGTTGAAGATGCAGAGAAGGCGCGGGAGGGAATGAATGCCAAGTTCCTTGACGGTTGGGTAATTTTTGTTGACCCGGCCAGGCCGAGGGAAGCTCAGCCTCGCCCACCTCCTCGGCAAGACATGCAGTCAAACGAGGCTGGGTTCACAACAAACAAGACTGTTGGATGGAGTGGGTTTTGACTTTCATGATTAATACCATTTGTTTGGCAAAATATTATTTATTGTATTTCGGAGAAGCATATGATTTCTGGAGAAACAAAATACTTATTTTAATATGAGACACTTGTACTACTAAATCTTTGGTCAGTTAAATCGAATTGTATACTACTGTGATATGCCACAGAACTAAGTCTGTTCGTTTCTGTTTCTGGCATGTGCAATGTTGTTAAAACCGGACCGGACCGGCCGGTTCGACCTGTTTAACCGGGAACCGGTCACATGTCCGTCCGGGTTTTTAATTATCCCTTAACGTAATTGTAGGTACAGAAGATTGGTAGGTCCACATATATACATGCTGCCGCGTTGGTTAGAATGTCCATGAATATTTACAGAGAGACAATTTAGGAGTAAAAATCAAAATATTGGTCACATATGTACAATTAAGTGGCAATGATGATTGAAGATCACCAGCGTCTTAATAAATTATTTTTGTATTTTTGAAGGGAAATTTTAAATGCAGTCCAAATTAATTTATTATAATAAATGAATTACTAATCATATGATTGGTTTACACCTCAATCAATTGATTTAAATTATACTATGCTTGATTGGATGTAATCAAACAGAGTCTGGACTAAGATTTCATATTAACACTGCCCTATGGAATTTTGCTCCTGGATTCTTAATCATATTGGTCCTTGAATTTTAATTAATTAATAATCTTAGAAAATTACGAAAAACAATATCTTTCTGATTTTAAATAATAGTACTCTATTTTCTCTTGTCTTTTCCTCACTAAAATTCAAAGTTCAATTACTTTGTTTGTAATGTGAAAGATGGAGAACATATGAAAATAATTTATTTCCATTAATTTTTCACAAGAAAAAAATCGAAAAGCCCAAAAATAAGAAGGAACGAGTCTGAGTGCCAAAACCTAGTCACTGGTACCAGACTACCAGCAAACTAGCACGCCGTACAACACCGTTATGCATCATATAAATGATATTTAAGTATTTATTAGTATCCAGCATTCTCAGTAGAAAAAATAATTACAATAAAATTGACACCAAGAGGCGAGTGCCAATGAATCACGTGAATCGCGCGTGGCGGGAAGAGAATAAGCTGTAAAACCCTAACTAAACTCTGATTATCATCCTCCCACTCCATTTAAGTCGATAGCTCAGCAATGTCTCTGTCTGTTGCTCACCATGTCTGCATCAAATTCTCAGAACTCAACAAACCTAAGGTTTGAGCTTCTTTACTTCAAATCCAAATCCGTTTGATACTTGGAAAAATGCTGAAATAATTAGTACATTGAACTCTGCCTGTAGTTATCTTAATTAAATCGAGTCGTTCGAGAGCAAGCAATGTGATAATTTTTTTCAATTTTGCGAGATGCATCATTTGCTCCTTAATGAACAATAATCGAAGAAAATATTCATTGCGTAGACATTTTTCTCGGCGAGTCATTTGAGAACGAATACCTGCAGAGTGTTTGCTGCTATTTCTGTTGCGGAAGATGTGTCCAATTACATACCAGCAGCTCCAATATTACTGCCCGAAGGTCCATGGAACCAGGTCTGTAATTCATATTTCATTTGTTTTAAATTTGATGTTCTTTTGGTGAGCATACATGTGTTTTCTGTATACGTTGGTTATGTGAGTGTGAAAATGAATTTGTATGGTATGCTTCTGTATGTGTGTGCGCAACCTTTTTCTATTTTTAGTGTGCATTATGTAAGTAATTTATCAATTGGTTTGTATTGACAGAACTAGTGTAAAAAAGAGGATTCATGTTTGTCTGATCCGTATAAGTATGGATAAAATTTTCTCAGATTGAGATTTGAATCAGAATTCGATTATTTGATCAGATAATGGAATTCATTTTTCCAGCATAATTTGAAGATGCAGAGCACTTTCAAGTTTTGAGAGTATGTGTGACTGAGACCAAATGCACTTAGTTTCAAAGAAGTGGATGTAATATTTTTGTAATAGACACCACAATTTCTTAATTACCAGGAAGATATCGGTACATCCCAAAACTGGGAAAAGTAAATCAAATTTCTTGCTCGATGATAAAAAAGTTGTAATTATACGCTGTAAATATCGTAAGAATGATACGTCCTGTATTGTTTTCAAGCCAAATCCTACCCTTTCCATACTGGATGTGTACGGTGTTCATGTATTGGTTTGTTCAAGACTTATGCGGACTTCAAATTTCTAGATTCCAGGTGGTGTTACAGCTGCAAAAGGTTTCAAAGCTGCTGGGATGTATGGTGGATTGCGTGCAGTAGGCGAGAAGCCTGATCTTGCACTGGTCACTTGTGATGTAGATGCAATATCTGCAGGTTGATTTCCTTGTTTAAATAGTTAGCATGCATCCCTTGAGTGAGTGACATATATACTTTACAATGATAAAATCTTCATCCTAGTGGGAACTTTTGATATATTTACCTACTTACGCCACTTACATTATTTTTTTATAAGTATTGGCCAATTGGCTTCTTAAAATAAGTTGTATTTATTCTGTTTCCAACAACTGTACTTATTATGTAGGCGCATTTACAACTAATGTGGTTGCAGCTGCACCTGTGTTGCACTGTAAGGAGGTGCTTGAAAAGTCTGCAACGGTATGTTATGTAAAAAGCCTACCATGCTGGGTTGTGGAAGGTGCTCATAGTGCCGATTTAGCTCAGTAGTCAAACATTAGAACAAATAAAATAAGATTATGTAATTATTTGATCAGAATAATTGGTTTTGTTGCTTAGAAAATCCAGTTAGATGTTGGTTTAGTTAACAGAAAAAACTGATTTTATTTCTCAGAAAGTTCAAAAAAAGCGTCAAGTTTAATCACATTGTACAAACATTGTATGATTTCCATACAAGTGTTTGTTATTTCTATGAGAATATTAAGGTTAATGTATCCAATACATGTGGACCTGATTTTATGTGTTCAAGGAGCCTGGTCCATTTGTTCTTTGCTCAAGTTGCCAAAATATGTGAAGCTATGTCATTCAGTGTGTTTCAGAGGACTCTATTGTCATCAGTGCTTCAAAACTTGTTCCCAAGGCTAATAAAGTATTACAAAAATATTCTTGTTAAAATTGAACTACCTTTCAAGGTTTCCGATTTGTAAGCCTGTGAGTTTTGACAGTAGCTATTTCAGTTTCGCCAGATATTAACTAATTTCCTCTTTGATCTTAAACTCCCCAACCCCAGACCCCCAACAAAGGAAAAAAAAATTTACAACACACAGGAAGCAAGAGAAACTCTCCAGATGACTTAACTGATATATGTCCTGTAACATTTCAGGCTCGTGCTATACTAATCAATGCTGGTCAAGCAAATGCAGCAACGGTAATTTTTCTTATTTCTATTGCTTGTTCTCATCTGAAAAATGGTAGAGAGAGAGGGGAAATAAAAAGGAAAACAGCAAAAACAGTTTTTTTCTGTTAGACAAATTAGAGGGCCTAGGATTTTGCCCATTCTCATTTCTTTATATTATGCTCCACAGAACTTAGAGAAGTGCCGCTGGCCATTTATTTTCATCAAATAATGATATATGATGGAGCTAAGTTCCCTTAAAATTGTTTATAGGGTGATGCTGGTTACCAAGATGTTATAGAATGTTCGCATGCCCTTGCTGAGGTATCCGTTGTTTCTTTCTTTCTTTTAGGATTGCATTTTCAGTATCTAACTTCCTCATGAACACAGCTGTTGCAACTGAAAACAGACCAAGTTTTGATTGAATCCACTGGTGTGATTGGTCAACGTATCAAGAAGGTTATTTCCTAGTCCTCATTAATGTATATTGTACTTATGCTTAATGAATGCCTTTATCTATGTTGTCTTCAAGGTTTTATATAAAAAATGTTATTCTTTGTTATGTAGGAGGCTCTTCTCAAATCACTTCCAGATTTAGTGAATCTGCTATCATCAACTGTTCAGGGGTAACTCTTCCAAATGGGTTTATAACTCACTTGTCTGCTGATAAATTATAGACTTGTTTCCAGCTGTTTTGTACACATAGATGATAACATGATTATTTTTAAGCCTCTCTCCTTTTATATTTCCCATCAACTCTATGACTTTGTTTCCTTTATTCTTGTCTCTTTTCGGCTTATACGAATGTTGAAAATTATTGCTCGATTTGCAGAGCAGACTCTGCTGCTGTAGCAATAACTACCACCGATCTTGTAAGCAAAAGTATCGCAATTGAATCTGAGGTGTGCGCCATTCTTTTGTCCATACATGTGTTTGCTTGTCGTTAAACATTTTTTGATCTGTTATCGAAATTTTTGATTGATACGGGACTGTTCTCCAATTCAAAACTACCATCTGGAGTCACTACTCCGTCTATCTGCATGTGTAGAAAGATGGCTATCAGTCACCACCACATTCTGAATGAATTCTTAAAAGATACTGTTCATTTTACAATTTTCTTCTCTCGAAATTCATCATTCGATACTTCACTACTAGCATGTCAATCTATGATGTCTGAATCAGTTCCGTATGTCTTTTCCATTTGACATTACTCTTCATTGCTGTCTAATCTAACACTAATATTTAGTTAATTGACAAAATAGTGTCAATAGGTAGTCTTGCTTATTATTTAAAAGCTAATATTTGTGGGGGAAAAGAGATACTGTTATTGTGGTTGGTCTTTATGAGAATGGGTATTGGAAAATTCCAGCACTGTCAGTAACTATCAATTGTACTTTTTTTATGCTTGGACCTTCTTGCCAGCCAACTTATTCAATATTTCACGAAATCTTGATGACGCTCAATACCCATCTAGACTATATGAGACATAGGCCACGTATTCAGAAAAGCAGAAGAGCTGGTTCCATTCTTTGAATTATATTCTTGTTTTCCCATTATGGGATACCTCTAGAGCTATTAGGAACTTTTACTCAACAATTTGGAGCATCCAGGTGCAGCACCTAGGTCTATGCATATAGTTAATAGCTGATGAAGATGCATACTGTCTTCAAAATTAAAAAAAAAAATGAAGATTCAGCTACAAGGATGTGTGCATTCAATTGTTAATGAGGATATTAATTCATATGTTTTCACCAAGTGAATGAAGAAAGGTCCTTGGTACGGTAAGTTTCGGATATCCCATTTTTTGTTGATATGTGTATCACATTTAGGTTGGAGGAACGCGAATAAGAGTTGGTGGTATGGCAAAAGGTTCTGGTATGATCCATCCTAACATGGCAACAATGCTTGGGGTAGGTTCTTATGATTTCCTTCTGTTATTCAAGAATTAGCATAAATAGTACATAATAAGGATTTAACTTTTGCAGGTTGTAACAACTGATGCCTTGGTTACAAGTGATGTCTGGCGAAAAATGGTGCGAGTTGCTGTAAACCGTAGTTTTAATCAAATTACTGTAAGTGTCAATCTTCGCCTTATTTCTTGCTTACATCTACTGGAATTTATCTGTCTGGAGTGGAAAGGTGCCAAATCAATTCTTTGTCCAAATATGCACCTGTCATGTGCACAAATACTTGTTTAAAGATTGATATACCCACCGTTCACAGGTCAAAACATGTATAAATTTGTCCACAAACTTCTGAGATTCTTCAGTTTCCTGGTTCTTAGCTGATGCGTTGTTTCTGAAGGGTTAAAACTGTTTGTTAATCATTATCTTGATTACTAATGCATTGCTTTAGGAAATTTCCCACTCTTGTTTAATGCAAATGGATTAATGTCTAGTTCTAACTTTTTGGTTGCAAGATTTTATGATCGAACTTGTCAAGCCAAATCGTGAGTTGACATAAATTTATACAATTTGTATGAAAAATGTTAATTATCATCATATCTGTTGGACCATTGTGTATTGGTTAGTACTCAACTCTACATGAAAATATACTTTTCTTGAGAGTACTTAATGAGTAAACTGAAATTTTCTGCACTCTTAAGCCTATTTGAGGATGTTTTTTTGGCAGGTAGATGGAGATACCAGTACTAATGACTGTGTCATTGCTTTGGCTAGTGGCCTATCAGGAGCAAATGAGATTTCTTCTTTAAATAATTCTGATGCCAAACATCTGCAAGCATGTCTTGATGCTGTACGTACATTGATTTCAGTTGGTATCAAAGAATCAATTACTGTCTAGGTTTGCATATGCTGTATCTACTTAAAGTTTGTTTGCTTGTTTGTATCAAGAGAAACCCTGTGACAAACTATAATCAGGTTAAAGCTGTTCATTTTTGTAGTTGGAGAAATTCACTTTGAATCATTCTTATTCTTTTTGCAGTGAGTTCTGATTTTTCTTGTTTATGATGAAGTATTACGGTTTTTTAGGGTGAGTTTGATATTTCTTTGTTAAATTATCATGGAACCAGTATCAAGAAAATATAATTCTAGTCTGATTTACCAAGTAGTCATCATTGTGGTAGACCAGTCAATTGATGAAATAAATATGAAATATGTGCTTCAGGGCGTGGTTAATACTTTAGGAAGCTAAGTGTACCGTCTATGATTTGATTTGATAATTGATCCTTGGATTGGCTGGATGGTTGCATATATGCAATGAGAATGTGAATGTAACATGCTATTTATTCCATTTTTATCAGGTAATGCAAGGTCTTGCAAAATCAATAGCTTGGGATGGTGAAGGAGCAACATGCTTGATTGAGGTCTGCATCTACTTCAAAACAATTATTAACAAATTTTGGGAGTGTTTATAATCACTGAAAAAAGCACGTTTTAGTTTTCGGCTGAAAAATTCACTTTGTAGTGTTTGCAAATGCCAACTTCTGTTTCTGATTTTGCTTCTTTCCAACTTCTTCACCAAACACTTTCAACTTCTGATTCTCAACTTTTGATTCTATTTTCAAACACTACCAACTTCTGATTTTCAACTACTTTTACTTCTACTACAATAAATCATTTCTTCTAAAAACAGGAGTTTTTGCGAACACTCCCTTTGTTTATAATTTTTTCCATCTTGCAACTGATGAATTGTCAGACAATGACTATTTGTTGACCTGGATTACTTTTGGAATAATAGGTTTTCCTACGCATTAATAATACTATTGGTTTTTCGTCTTGAAGCAACTTCAAAGATGATTTGTATAAGCTAATAAAAGCCCTTTTCTCCAAGCCTTTTCTTCTTCAGTCCAAGTTACTTTTTTTTCCTGTGAGTTTTGGGATATATATGCCCAAGATTTACATCAGTGAATTGAAAAAAATCCAAATGCTAAGCCTGCAATTCATTCTTGAAACAAAAGAGCTTGAAATTCTACTATTTCTGCTGGAGTTTTGTCACATTTGTGAGAGCAAATGCAAGTCAGAACTGTATTGCACCCTAATCATGCGGAGGGCACTATTTTACTTATCTTGTCTTGACAATTTGAAGAATGTCAAATTACAGTTCAATAGAAAAATCATGCTGTAAATAGCTTGGCCTAATTTTACTTGAATATTTTGTGCAGGTCAAAGTATCTGGAGCAGACACTGAAACAGAAGCAGCAAAGGTCGCCCGATCAGTGGCATCTTCTTCATTAACCAAGGCATGCTACAATATGTACTGATATATCTGCTAAAGTAGTCCATTACGGACTTGCTTAGCTCTGAATTTCCTTTATCTATGTAGGCTGCAGTATATGGCAGAGATCCAAATTGGGGCGTATAGCTTGCGCTGCTGGTTATGCGGGAATTCCTTTCAATCCAAATAAACTTCGAATATCACTTGGTGATATTCAATTGATGGAAAATGGCCAGCCACTGCCGTTTGATAGGTACAGTGGAATTACTTTCAGTGAATAAGAAGCTACAGTCGGTCAAGATATCTTAGACCTTAAATAATGTTTCAATTCGCGTCATTATGTGTGGCTTCCAAGGATATTGCATTCAAATGAAAAAGATCTTGAAACGTAAAATGCCACATGCAGTGAGGTGCACATTAGTTTCTATTTTGATTAGAAAATGTTCTGATTATGAATGGGTGGCTATGTGTTTCATGTCTGGTGATAGTGATTGCATTTGCTTATTATAGGCTGCGTCAAACCCTTCACATTAGCGATCTTTTAATTCTCTTCAATTGGAGCAGTTTGAGTCCCTTCTCTTTCACTCTTAATGGACAGAAAAATTCTGCAGGTCTGCTGCTAGTGATTATCTCAGAACGACAGGGGAGAAACACGGAACAGTCGTAATTCAGATATCCATTGGTGAGTTTGAGAAATAAGTTTTCTTTTCATGATTGTACAATTCAATTAATGCTGCTTTTCATTGATATGTTGCAATTTGAAAAATTTTGTTTCTTCAATTTGAATCTTACAATTATTGTCATTTTTCAACAGGTGATGGTCCAGGGAGTGGACAAGCGTGGGGCTGTGATCTTAGTTACGATTATGTGAAGATAAATGCGGAGTACACAACATAAGTAAATTTCATATGATTGAATTACATACTCTCAGTTATCCCTATTCCTTGCAGAATCCTTATTTAAAACATATTCTCAAGTGTATTTTTAGCAGTCAGTCCCACACCCTGGCTCCATGTAACTCAAAATTTAATGTGTGGTAACATTTAAGTTGGTTTATCAAATCTAGTCTGTCTACTTGATTTGCAGCAGTAATTAGGCAGCTCTTGCTCTGAGTTGTTGCCATTTCTCATCCTTAATTGGCAGCTATCATACACCAAACTGTTCTCTGGCGCCTTCAACAGGTATATATTAAATCTGCTGACCTAATTCAGCAAAATTTATATATCCGAGACCCCTAATCGAAGCTGAATTCATCTATCCTAGCATGAGTCAATTCCGGGCAAGTTCTGCAAAAATACCTTTAACATAACGAGCACAGGTGTCCTTGTGTACTCCGTAAAACCCTCTAATTAGGGCACAGGTGTCCTAATTTAGGGGTGCGGGCCTGCGGGGTGCACATTATTTGGTCAATGGGCGAACTAAATAAAAACTAAAATCTTGGTGCCCAAAATCGAATTTTATTTGGTCAATGGGCGAACTAAATAAAAACTAAAATTTTGGTGCCCAAAATCGAATTTTATGGTTCTATATTCGGTCTTGAGTAGGGGTGTAAACGAGTCGAATCGAGCCGAACATGGTATTGTTCGAGCTTGTTTGAATTTTAATCGAGCTTTAAAAAAATTGTGTTTGAGCTTGTTTGATTATTAATCGAATCGAGCTCGAACGAGCTTTGGTCGAGCCGAACACGAATCGAGCTCGAGCAGTTTGATATTTTTACACATATTTTATTCTTTTTTTACTAATCGAGTCGATCTCGAGCCGAGCTTTAAATCTTATCGAACGGAAAAATATGTTCAAACTTGGTTCGTTATGTTAACCAACCGAGCTCAAATGAGCTTTTAACGATCGATCTCGAATCGAGTATCGAGTAGCTTAGTTCGTTTTTCAGCCCTAGTCTTGAGTTTCCAAAAACTGAATTACAATCTTTTATATTTTTATAAAAGAAATTCCAAAATTTCTTATGGTTCTATCTAAAAATTTAATAATAACTTGGTTGAACGACAAAATGATTGAATTCAGTTAAAACTTCGTATTCATGATTTTGTTGAACGAATTTTCATTTTCAGCTGATCCAAATTTTGATTTGGTTAAATTTGGCCAAATGTGCATCCGTGCTTCTAGTTTCCGGAACCAAACTTGTGGCAAAAACCCAGCACAAAGATTCAATTCTGGATAGTAGCAGCATGGACCATGGATATACAAAGTTCTGGCTATCAGAGTCACCAGACGATGACAATTAATAGTTCCAATGATAATAAGACAACAATAAATCCAATGATAAAATCAGCAAACTTACATCAAACAAACACGCACTTAATCCATCGTAATCCAAAACCTTTTTACGCTCAATCCTCATGCAAGTTTCACCATTCAACAAGATCTCACCCCTAATTATTTATTTACACGGGGGCAAAAAACAAAAGCACACAAATTACGATCATCATCATGTAGCCTCCGCCACAGGAAAGTGCAAGTGCAACTTCGTGACAGATTCCTTCAGAAAACTACTCCCACAAAACGGATCTCGGGTCCCAACATTATAATCTACGGTGCCCACATGAGGATCAACTAAACCAACTCCATTTTCCTCATGGAACGGCTTGAGCTTATTGGAGCCTCCACTTTTCCTACCTTGCTTCGTGTCTTTGCCCCTGCTGCCTCGCAAGACTTGCTACCACCCTTCTGCTTATACTTCCTAGACTTCTTGCCGTAATAGCGTTGATTCTTATTTGATGGAACATGTGACACTGATGTTGGAATTGGATCGTACACGTCAGGGCCCAGGTAACAGATAGCTTCTTGGGTGGTGTACCTTGCTTTTCACGGCTACCCTTCAAGGCAGATACAAGCTTCAAAGGAACCTGAGAGATAATAGAATCGAGCAGAAAAGATAACAATGCAACTGTTAGGTACTCTCAAGACCTGAACTTTACATATTATACATAACCATATCCTCGCATTTGGGCACAGACTTGAAAGATGTATGGCTTAGCATATTTAAAAAATCTTATAAGATGTTTTTAGAGCTTATAATGTTACATCTTATTTTCAGTTTTTTTGTAAGTGTTTACATAAAATATGATGATAGAAATTTATAAGATGTTAGTAATTGCATTTTTATAATTAAAATAATCAAAAATCAAAAAGTTGTTAAAATAAGATCTTATTTTCAAAATAAGTTGGGGTCCCAGCTTTTTACGAAACAGCTTATAATAAGCTCCTAACAACTTATTTCGAGAGCTCATAAGATCATCTTTAAAAAAAAATACCAAACGCTTTGAAAGAGCCAATAAGTTTTCAAACATCTTATAACATGTTTTGAAGAGCTTATAAGCTCAGCTAGACACCCTATTATTCACTACTGGCAAGGAAGACGAAGGTAAGCAACATAGACCAGTATTCTAACTGACAAGATAGGCAAATGCTTTACTTGCCTGAATCAAATCCAGAAGAAAGTTTCTGACACACGGACTCAACAAAAATGAATCTCTCTTAAGTTCGACCAACAAATAAAATCAATTAAATGCATATATAAGTATATAACCTTATTAAATGTCACTAGCATATGAATTTTAGTTCCTGGTGTGTCAATTTTTCTTATCCACTAAAAAATCCTTTAAGAGGCACAAGTTCTGCTTCAGCTGGAAGCCCGGAACCCAAGACAAATAATAAAGCCCCACTCACACAAAACACATACCACTGAATCAGTGTAATTCAAGTTAGGTTATCCCCAATGCTTCTTGTTTTTAACACTTTTTATGCGACCCAACGGCCGCATCACCCATTTTAAAAACTCACCTCCATTAAAAATACACATCCACGACACTACATGTTTTTAACACAACCATGGGGCCCAATCTTTATTCATATTTTCATCTAAAAAAATTCATTTACGATTTCTTTACATAACAATATGTTTACAAAAAATACTAAACTTAATTAATGCCTTTAACTTAATATCGATTATTATCTTGAATTCTTGATACAATTATATTATTTATTACGTTTGAATTTATAATTATACTTGATTGGAAATTTTTTTATAACTTTGAAACTTTTCTGGAACAAATTGAAAATTTGAAAAATATTAGGAATAGAATAGAGCTTTTGAGTTAAAAAAATGAGTAAGATTGAACTTATATTTATAGAAGGAATTTTATTAAATAAAAAAATCATAGCCATTGGAAAAGGACTCATAATATGACCATTTGAATACTTTAATTTAAAAAAGGAAAGAACTGATATCAAAAAAATAAGATAACAAAAAAAAAAAAGCAAAATGAGGCAGCATGCAATCAAATTGCCAGCTTGTATCCCACTCTCACCCAGGCTTCTTGCATTTCTTTTTCAGGCTGAAGAACAAATTTATGGACCCCACCAGCACAGAAATTAAAAACACACGCACACCCAATACCCGGTGTTTTCATCCCACGTTTTTAACACAAATAAAACCTCCCTCTAGATGTGATAATGGGTCGGGTTGGGGCACCGGGCCAGATATCAAAATCGAGCCAAGTCGGGTTGAAATTCCTCTGTGCCACCATTTATTGAGCTCAACCCAGCCCATGCTTTAAATACAGTTGAATTTGCAATGGGCCAAACCAAGGTCGGGTCAAATGGGTCGTGCCTATGATATTATAGCCCAGCCTTACATCAGGCCAGGCTAGTTTTGTCAACTCTAATTGGGTGTGCACTTATGCCAACTAAACAGATGTCAGTAACTAAGGGCATCCTCAATTGAGTTTTTTCTTGTGTTAAAACATAAGATAACAAACCAGTGGGCAGTGAGTGTATTTTCTCAAATTGTAACAATGGGGCGCACGACCAGTCGTGTCAAACACGTACAACTGAAGCGCGAGTGGGAGTGAGTGACAGTCTGTCAATCTTGATTGCAAGATTCTTCATTTTCCTTTTTATGTTTTTTTCCTTTTTTGTTATTTGATTCTATTATTTCAATTTTTCAGTTTCTTTTCTTTTTAATTAAAATTTCAAACTGTCATATTTTGATTCATTTTTTATTTAATTTAATAAAAATTTCTTTTATAGATATTACTTCAATTGTACTCATTTTTTCCAGCTCAAATCATCTATAATACTCCTAATCCTTCCCACAATACCATCATCTTTTAACAATATTTATTCTCTTCAATTTTATTACTCATTCTCTTACTTCCTATAACTCAAAATTTGATCCCAAATGAATAAAAATAATAAAAAATTCTTAAATTCTCAAGTGTTGACTGAAACGCTCCTTCACAAAATTCTCGTTTTCGTGGCCCTAATGTTCAATCTTCTGCATTTAACACTCCTATACAATACTCATTAAATTTTCTGAATTTTTCATTTGTTCCAGAAAATTTTCATCTCAATCAAGTATAATTATAAATTGAAACATTAAAAATAAATATAATCAAAACAGGAATATCAAGATAATTATCAATATTAAATTAAATACAATAATTAAGTTTATTTTTTTGTAAATGTGTAGTTGTTTAAAGAAATTAAATATAAAATTATATATGAACTTATTTAAATGAAAAATAAATAAAAATGAGTGAATTGATCGTATGCGGCTCGTGTTTGTTGTATTAAAAACATGTAGTGCCATGGACGTGTGTTTTTAATGGAGATGAGTTTTTAAAATGAGTGATGTGACAGTTGGGTCCCATAAAAGGTGTGTTAAAAACAAGAAGCATTGGGGATGCCCTACTATAACTAGCCTGACAAAATTCAGCACTGATGATACTTAAAAGGATATATGCACAGGAGTGCGGTAAATTAGTGAACAAACAACTGAGAAGAGTGTTGTCAAAGGACATAGTAAAAACTTACAGGTAGTGATATGGATCGTGAATAGCACTGACTAGAATGTTTAGTGGAGCCTTCAGCCGTAATATCTTTCTCATGCTTTTCTTTCTCACCCATGAATACAGCTACAGAGGATTTAGGCTCACGAGAGGCGGAAATGTAGCACACTTGCTAAAGCATTTCTTAGAAGCTGAATAACCAGAGGTACTCTTTTCTAAGTCTTTGCATTCATTTTCCCTCACTTTGCATTGACGGTATCATTTTTCCCAGGAGATAGGATGAAGGCACTGGTTGATATTCCGGTGTCTTCAATGCTCAGAAGCTCCGTCAAACATGTTTTGAGGTCAGTCATAGAAAGATCCTTCGAGTTGTTTTGAATTAGATTGTGTGGGTCTGTTGAAGACCCACCGCTGCTACTTATATCTGGGTAATGTGATGTATTACAAGAAAAAATACTTCCATCTACAACAGGAATAACTGAAGAGAAAATATGAAAATTCAAAATAATCAGTTATAATAATAAATATGGAAAGGTGCCATAGAAAAACTATGGAACACGGTATACCAGGTGTCAATTTTTTTCATACTAAAAGAGACCACATGAAAACACATTGTTTGACTATCTCTACAATTAGATTACCACACAATCCAATACAATCCAATAATATGTAAGTACCATAAGGTAGTTAGGTCAGTGATCCTCTGAAAACAGGAGCAGCATGAGAGGGAAAAGAAATTGGGAGGAATAAAAATACATGGCATATCAATGGACAGTACGAAGCATATAATACTGCCATATTCTTGTACACTTGTAAAGTCCTTTAACATTAATGATTCGAACTCCATTTATTTAGTGGTAATGAATTTATTTATGCATTACCTCAATGTTCTACTAGTTTCATTTGATAGCTAAACACCCCAATCTGATTCTGCTTCTAGAAACATTACGAGCATGATAAAAATTTAAAGGTCACAAATGAAATAAATTTGAACTAAGACTACAAATACGGCTGCCTATTCTCAATTTCATAACTATATTTCATCTTCTATTCCACCATTTAGATTCATTCCATCGATCCTCATTAACAACATATTCAACATACATCAAGTTCAAGACAACAAATGACAAAAATGATTTTGACCAGAAAATATCCAAAGACACGTAGCAAAAATCAAGCTAAAGAAATAAATAGGAAACACGATATGTCAATCTGATTCTGCTGTTTCATATCCTGACCACAATGACATTATAGCACGAATGCAATGAAATCCATCCAATATCACAAAAGTGAGCAAATATAAAAACATCCATAGGCTAGGAAATAGTAGTGAACAATTTCACCAGATAAACAAGCAGCAAATAAGCACAATAATATTATGATTCATCAACAAACATAATAATACAAATCTCAAAGATTCTCAAACATAACAAATATCCTGTAAAATATTAATTAAAGAAATGCAACAATCAACATAAATTACCTCCAGAAAGTACCTGTATTGATCCAATCGTCCTCGAAACAAATCCTCCAAACCAATATGCTCGAAACGATATTCAATGAACAGAAAATCGGAGATCAGCTAGCTGCGATAGCTCAATTTCCAAACAAAGTTCTCCACCGGCAAACTTATCAGTAATCTTACGATATGTTAAACAATACCGCGTCGGAAATTGACAAAACAGCGTAAAAAAAAACTCGATGAAATAAACCGATCCTAAAACCAACTACAATTTATGGCAAAACGTTAACTACTAAGATTACCACGCCGATCACTTTTCTGAAGATGTTTCAGGCGATGAGAAGACGAGCCGCCATAGAAGGAGCTGACGTGGGGGCGCTTGTTCAGAAGCAGATCGTTTGAAGGCACCGAATGCATCGTTCGATGCTCTTCGATTCACAATTCCCCAATTTTTTCCAAATTTTTCCACAGAATCAAACTACGTACAAATCGAGGAAAGAAAACGAACAGAAAATTATAGCGAAATGATTTTCAAGAGATTCAGATTAGATCGACATATGAATCGAGATGCGGGAGAACGATCGGCATCGAAAAACGAAACCCTAGGAGAAGCGTTAGACTCGTGGGATTTTTTACGGAGGAGAAGATGAATTATCCGATAATGAAGTGTGTTCAGCTAGACATGTATTTGCTTTATAATAATACGGTATATCTCCACGTCTTGTCAAAATGGCCATTCTATCCCGCATTTTGCGCCTTCAGTTTTTAAGACAAAATGTAAGAATATGGTAAATGGAATTTAGAAAATTTGTCCACGAGTAATTGACCAAGTATTATTGTATTAAAATTTAAAGCCAAACCTCCAATAATAATAAATTTGAGAGTTTGAGTCATTTTATAAAAGTGTACTTTTAGTATTTACTTAATATTTTGATTTTATGAATGTTAAAATCATTTAATAATGAATGTGAAATATTAGTATAATGACAATTATGTATTAAGTTAAAACCTTACACAATTTTTTGAATATTAAGCTTTGTAATTATCTATATACATATACCGACAAATCGATTTTTAATTTTATTATGCGAGCTCGCAATACCTATATATATAATTTGCAAACTTT
Organism: Rehmannia glutinosa; assembly: GCA_016081115.2. Classification (NCBI taxonomy): domain Eukaryota; kingdom Viridiplantae; phylum Streptophyta; class Magnoliopsida; order Lamiales; family Orobanchaceae; genus Rehmannia; species Rehmannia glutinosa. The sequence goes on from JABTTQ020000348.1 coordinate 1,731,266, forward strand.
AATAGATCATATAACTGTCTCAAAAAGTATGAATATATGATGATCACTAATGGTGTCGTCAATCGTCGTATTTGATGGGATATTTCTCCCAAATACCACCCCGAAATATGTGTGGGATATGCATATTGAAGAGAGACAAAAAAAAAAATTGAAATATGAGATAAAATATTGGTTAAAAAGTTACAAGTTGTAAGAAGAAAAATCTCTTGTGAGACTGTCTCACGGATCTAAATCATGAGGAGACGGGCTCCCAAGAGCTCCGTCTTGAACATGAACCATAAAAATAAATTTAAAAATAATAATAAACCATGAAGAAACAATAATAAACCCTAAAAACATGAATCATGAATAATAAACCCGAAAACCAAAAATAAACCCTAAAAAAACTAAAAATCCTAAAAACTCAAATCAATTAAAAATAAACCCAAGAAACAAAATAAACCCTAAAAAAACAAATATAAATTCTAAGAAAAATAAAATCTGAAAAAAAAAATCTTTAAAATTTTGTGTAAGGGCTCCGTCTCACGGATCTAACTCCGTGAGACCGTCTCATGCAAGTTTTTGTCAAGTTGTAACCCGTTATTTCTTAAACAGTTGGGCCCATATTTTTTTTTTGTAGTTTTTAGTTTTTTTCTCTTCTAATTATTATTTTTAATGGAACTCATAAATAATAGTTGAAACGGTATTTGAAAATACGAAGGTACATTTACAATTTACAAATTCAAGCAGCCATAAGGGCAAACATGTCATATCAATAGTAGGGTGGAGATTTTTTCGAGAGGAAAATGACTAGCTTTCTTTTGGTCAACGTGAACAAATAATAAGTGGATAGACGGCTGGATATTTAACAAAGAACATGATTTTCAAAAAAAAAAAAACATTAAAAATGTTTTTTTTTAAAACATTTTTTTAAAAATGGTGTTTTGATTTGGCGTTTACTTGGAAGTAACATTTCCATTTGCTAAAATAATACGAGTGCCCACTGCCCAAGTTTTTTACAACTTCTTCTAATGTTATAATATCTTTTAGTTATTTTTTTAAATATATATTTTTAGCCATTTGATTATGTGAAAAATTTAATTTTCAGCTCGAGTCGATTTAATTAATTACACCAAGACAAACACATCTCTAACTAGGCACGCATAACTTAAGAGAAAATTGACTACCATTGAACAAGCACCGATCGATTAATAACTTCGATTCGATGATCAAGTAATGGAAAAACATCTATGAAGTTCAATTCGGTTAATTTTGTAATTGTTTTTGTTGAATTAGTGTAGCTTTAGATATTTTAGGTTGAGATTGTTGATGTTGAAAATTTTGTTGCATCGTTAATGGTGGTTGGGGTGAATGAGTAAGATAACAATAGTTATTGTAGCCTCAGAACTTCGATATTGTAACTCATAACTCGATGATGTAACTCGTGTAACTCGATATTCTAGCTTGTAACTCGATATTGAGCTACTGAACTTCGATGTCGAGTAACAAGCTTTTGTGTCCAGACTTTTGTATTTTGTGTTCTTTCTTCATCATAAAATTGGACAGAAAATTTTAATATCTATATCCGGCTAATAAATGAAATATCAAAAGAGCTTAATACAATTTTCGAGATACGCATAGACGAAATGCAGTCAATGTTGGGTGGAATTTTTTTAAAAAGTTTGAAAAAAATAGTAAGAGGATATAGAGATATGTGAAAGAGAAAGATAAATATGTCAAATACCAAACAAACATAGTAGAAGGGTATGATGTCTTTTGTTCTCGCCAAAATGCTAAAAATCATTTGTTTTCAAAATATGACTAGTTTTCATTTTTCATTATAAAAATAATTATTTTGATCAATTACCACAAACAATATTCCATACCCTATCAATTACTAATAAAAATCAATTAATAGTTACATAATTTGAAATAGCACAGTGAAAAACTGCTTGTAAATAAAATATTATGATACTCATATTTAATATCTCCACAAGAGATATATATATATTTTTGGGATAATTACAAAAGGTAACTTTGAGGTTTGACTTAATTACAAAAAAAAAACACATAACTTTCAAAATTACAAATAATACCCCGAGGTTTCATTTTGTCTAGCATTTAAACCCTTCATAAGCAAAAATTATTTTAAAATCTCCTTCGTATTTATAAAAATATTGTAGTTTACCCCTTAGTTTTAACACTAAATCAAATCTCGGGTGTATATTTTTATAAATTTAAAAGTTAGTTTGATTTTTACGTAATTAGGTCAAACCTCAAGGGTACTTTTTGTAATTATCCCATATTTTTTTAAGAACCATTCAATTTCATTTAGCATCAAAACCTTAGATCCGATAACAAAGATCAAAATTACAAAACCTACAAATTCATAAACTTGTTGATTTAAAACACACACATATATATATATATATATATATATATATATATTAGACTTATATAAATCTATAATATCTAGTAGAATCAGAAAATCACAAGAGTGTTGGACAAATCACGAGTTGCATCTCTCATTAATATTATGGTAATGAATTATCTCGTATTTTCCGCACAAAACATCCACAATACGAAAGTGAAAAACACGTAACGCATAAGTATTTTTAATGAAAACCCACCACATTGGACAAAACATCACTTACTATTTACTAAAAGAAAAAACCTACATTTAATAAGAGACATGAACTCCTATGAAAAATACTCAAAAACTTCTATGAAGGATAAAGATACACAAGTAATTGAAAATTAATAAAATTAATATCGTTTCCCCATCATCCCATAGTGGGAAGATGGTGGAAAAAAAAGAAACAAGGCTACTAAAATTTTCTTAAGAGTTTTTCTTTTAACAGATACTAACCTTTCTAAAAGACTTAATATATAAATTGTTTTTTTGGACGTTTGGAGGTATGATTAATCAGCTTGAATATAATAAATTATAATTTAAATCATATAATTATATATTCCACATTTTTAATCCAATAAATAGATATATATATATATACATATATGTATGTATATATATAAAAAATCATAACATCTTATTTTGGGAGTTTATAAGATCTTTTTTTAAATTACCAAAAACAAATTTAAAGATCTCACCAGCTTAGTCAAACACCCTCTTACAATGTTTGTGTGCGCGTGTTTCTTGTCCGTGTTATTGCATATTTGTGTCTAGATAGTTGATTTATTATATTTTATTACTTGCCTAATTTGTATCTTTGTCGTAATTTAGTAGGTTACGGACCAACGGTGAACTTAGACCAAAGACAAAGGCAAGGAAGAAAGAGTTTACAATCGTGCATACCGCAACAATCTTCATATTTTGGATATAACATGTCCATCCGAAAACCAATTGTCCTAAATGCCTAATTTTTGCGTTATTAGAGAACTAAGAGAAAGTTTTTCAATGTCTTTTTCTTGCTACATATAAGTTCCTAACATCTTATTTTGGGAGTTTATAAGATCTTTTTTTTTTAAAAAAGTTACCAAAAATAAATTTAAAGATCTCATCTGCTCGGTCAAACACCCTCTTACAATGTTTTTGTGCGCGTGTTTTTCGTGTGTGTTATTGCATATTTGTGTCCTAATTAGTCGATTTATTATATTTTATTACTTGCCTATTTGGATATCTTTGTCGTAATTTAGTAGGTAACAGACAACAGACCAACGGTGAACTTAGACCAAAGACAAAGGCAAGGAAGAAAGAGTTTGCAATCGTGCATAGTCAGAATAATCTTCATATTTTGGACATTGTTCTAAAAGACCTGTCTAGCTCCGATTAGTCCCGCTTTGTGCACTAGGTCCCTTTGTCCGCCTACATTATTTTTCCAATTAGATCCCGCCTAACGCCACTCGGGTCCCACCTAACCCCGCTCAGCTCCGCCAGCGCTAGCCCCGCCTACCGCCCAACTAGCGCCAGCGATTTTTAGAACACGATTTTGGATATAACATGTCAATCTGAAAACCAATTGTCCTGAATACCTAATGCTTACGTTATTGGAGAGCTAAGAGAAAGTTTTTCAATGTCTATTTCTTGCTACTTAATGCAATTTCAGATGTCTTAATAGGTTAAAATCGAGTAAAAGTGGAAATAATATGATGAAATTTCTGAAATTACACGTTTTGGTCGTGGGTGATTTGAGCGTATACTTAAAAATAAGAGATATAGATACAATTCATATGAAAATAATATTTTTGACCCACGCAATTGTGCACGAGTGAGCTATCACGCGGGCAAAAGGCAATGGCAATCATGCTCGATTGTCGATCGCGTGCGTATTTGTGCGAGCGTTACATCGAGGGGATGGAGCGAAAGTGAGGGACCGTGCTACTTTACTTATGCGATTTTCTTTAGGGTTTCTTTTATTTTTGATTCTCCCACTTTGTATAGGATTCTAGACTTATAAATATATTTGGGAAGTCCCTATTTTCGACATTAACTATTACTTATGTAACGACCGGTTTTCAAAAATACAAGTAATTAAATAAAAGAGCTATAAAGATATATTTTATAAAACAAAGCTTATAGTTAAAATTTTCATCAAAATAATTACAAGTTCTAGTTTCGAACAATCAACAATCTTGGTCATTTTATAAAGACTCAAGTTGGATTTAGATAAATCCTTTTTCATGCAATCAATATTCTCAACAAGAGTACTATTTTCTTTTTCAAGGTTTTTTTCCTTGTCAAGAGTGGTGGTGTGAGCACATGATAGTGATTCATAGGAAGTAAATAAACTATCCTTATCATTTTTCAAAATATTGAATTCCTTTTTCAAATTTTTGTATTTAACAAGTAAGCTTTGGAATTCATTTTGAAGTTCATCATAATCATTTTGTAAATCACTATAATCATTTTGAATGACAATATCATAAGAAGTAGAGGGTTTAAGACATACCTCGTTTTCTTCATTTATGCCCATAAAACAATATTCAACTTTTTCATAATTGGAAGTTGTAAGAGACTTGTTCCTTAGATATGAACTTGTATCCCTTGAGAAGTGGATGCTTTTGTTTGACTCATTTCATTTGCAAATACTCCATAGATGGCTTCTAATTTTTTGCCATACTTCATGTGCCGATTTTATTCCTACAATATGTTCATATTCTAAATTAGTAAATGAACAATACAAAATATTGAGAGCTTTACCGTTTAAGGAGATGATTTTCTTCTCATCATTATTGAGCTTTTTGAAGCCTTTTGAGGTGTGTGGTGTATCTTTCATCGGAATGGATTCTCCATTAATGACGGTGTTCCAAATGTCGAACCCGCAACCTTGTAGATAGCATTCCATTCTTTCTTTCCAAAAATTAAAATTTATGAAATCAAATAGTGGTGGCTTGGTGGTGGAGTGTGCGGATAGATGAGCTTCGTTCAGAGCCGACGATCGTTTCTCTTCACTCGCGATGTGAAACGAGTTTGCAAAAAGAGTTTGGCTCGATACCACTTGTAAGTCCAAGCTGCTCACGATAATCTAGAGGGGGTGAATAGATTATCTCCATTTTTTCGATTTCGCCCTCTTTTTATAATCGAATGCTCAAACACAATAATAAAGGTGCGGAATGTAAACAACACACGACGATTTAAAGAGGTTCAACCCACCTAGGGCCTAATCCTCTACCACCCCAAAGATATCAGGGATGGATTTCAAAAAGAAAAAAAAAGAATTTTATTAATTACCAAAATTAATACAAATTCAACTTACAACACCTTGAAGAGCACCACACTCTTCTTCAACACCACCTTTGAGATTACCACAATCTCTTCTTGAAGATTACCACAATCTCCAACGGCACCTTGTGAAGATTACCACAATCTTCAACCTTGAAGAATACCAAATTCTTCAACACCTTAATAAGAAGATCACCACAATCTTCTTGCACCTATCACCTAGATCATCCAAGTGTGTTCTTACCACAAGAGCACTCACAAGGATATCTTGTGTTTGAATGATAACCAAAAATCAAGATTACAACTCAATAATGAATAATACAATTTGAGTGCAAAGTGTAATCAAGAATAGCCTAGACCTTAAGGATGTGAAAGTGATAAGCTAGGCAAATTTACAACAAGAATAATAACAATGAAAGACCAAGTATTTGCTTGAAGTGTATCTTGTTGTGTTGTATCTCAATTGTTGTATTGGTTGCTCCAAAACTTCCTCTATTTATAGGAGATGATTGATCAAGCATAGGCTCCTCTTGGGGATTGGAAATCTGAGAAAAATACAATTAAAATCAAGAATATAGTGTTAGAAATCAATCCCACAATTTAAGGAAATGTGTCTCATTGTCAATACACGGGGCGATCGGTCGCATTTAAATAAGAGAAATAAGAACACTTTGAAAATTTCAACAGGCGACCGGTCGACATAGGCTTCGACCGGCCGACTGTCTCAACCTAGGCCCCTCTAACTCGATGGCTCAAAAGCTACCTTTAAAACCGTAGGCAAGTGCACCTATCGTTTTATAGTATAGATTATTAGTCACGAAGAGTGTCATTCCCACGAGGATTGTAAGTACTAATAATTACCGTCTTTTTGTTATTTAATCTAACAATTTTCAGAGTTTTTGTTTGATAAAAAAGGAAAACAAATTATAAATTATAAAAATGAAGGAAGATTTGTAAAATAAGAAATCAAGAGATAGAAATGTGTTTGAATGTAAATCCTCTAGAATGTTTTTGTGATTTGACAAGATAAAAATTCAACCATAAGCCCTTAAGCAAAAACCAACCTCTTTTAATAAAATCTCATGTCTTGTGGACCGTAGAAATTCCCAATTTAAGTTAAACCATTTCTCAAGGCGAAAAACTTCTAATCTCAAGTTGATTAATCAAATCTCTTTCTAGTTAAAACCCCAAGACAAAGATTATAACGATTTGTGAATTCCCATATTAGGTTTGACCCTAATCCGTAAGATTTATGTCGCCCTATATCTAGGATTGCATGCAACTCTTTTCACTTATATAGGTTCTATTTCACCATGAATCTCTCGATTTAGGATGAAAAATAAACTTCAAATCAATATTGCGCATATATCAATTCGAATGAACGAAGCATAATATAAGTGAATCACACAAAATATGAAGATTTTATTAAAAACATACACACCTTAATCACAATTCCATTCTAGAGTTCATTACATTCAAACACTAGGAGTTTAGCTACACATGATTTTGACCAAAGAATAAATTACACAAGAAGATTTAAGTATTGTAGACATGGTGTACTTATCTTTCTCAAAATCTCAATTGACTTCTTTCTTGATTGATGATGTTGCTCCAAGCCTTCTTCTCCAATATTGCCCCAAGCTTCCTCCTCCAAGACCCCTTGATCCCAATTCTACTTAATGAAGTGAATACAATGAATATTTTACGAGTATCTAATGAATTCCTCTCCCAACTTCAACCCTTGGCTTTTATAGGCAACCAATACATTGATAGTACTCTCTTTTGTTAAACAATCACCCCCACTTTCATTGTTGGTTGGTGAATTTGTACTCAATTGATGATTGAGGGAATATGGGGACATGTTGCTAAAAGCAAAATGGGTGTTAAAGGTGTATAAAAGTGGTCAAAAAGCTTGGTAGGTGAGTTTTCCATAATTTTCGCATGGAAAAGTTGCAAAAAGAGGTCCCGGACACGCCCAGTCGCCTAAAACGGCCGGCCGTCTTTGTTTATCACTGGGACTCACCGACATGGCCGTGCTTCCCAACACGGCCAGGCCGTGTTCCAGGACACGCGGCCGTGTTGGGGAACACGGCCAGGCCGTGTTGGAGGTCAATTTCGTGCAAAAATTTCGAGTTTTTGGCTCCCGTGAACACGCCTGGCCGTGTTGCCCGACACCCCCGCCCGTGTTGGACCAAAAGGCCCCGAAATGACGCGGCGTTTGGCTTGGAATTTCGAGCGTTTTTGCATCCTTAAACTCCCGGTATGTTTTGACATGAATCAATGGTCCAAAATTCACCAAAATTAGCCTCGAATGGTCAATCTACATCAATAAAATCACCCCGGAGTAATATGAACTATGTACAATCAAAAATTTACAAAACTAACAATAAATCAACTCGAATTCTACTCAAATATACACATAAAACATGCATAAAAAGACCCTTATCAAACCACCTCCAACTTTGAACTTTGCTTGTCCTCAAGCAAAACATTATATCAAAAAGAGGGATTCAATAAATCACAACATACAAAGATGATTTTTTTTTTCAACATATTGAACATAAGCAAATCAAGTTTTGGCCTTCTCAACCCGAATTAACCATTAAGTAAAAACATAGTTTTGTAAAACGAACGATTGTCAAGAAAGATCGTAATATTGGCAGGCATTATTCGGACTTGAAATCATCACTCCACAAATCCGATAGTTATGAACAACTTCAATTCAATAACGCCATGAAAATACAAGAATTCAATAGATCATTGTAGTTAGCTTACTAGTCATATAACCAAGCCTCTTGAACTTTATTGAAATGAGAAGTCAAGGAGTATTCATTCTCCTTTTTTTTTCTTTCTTTTTTTTTTTTTTTTTTTTTTTTGGGACCTTTCGAGATATGCTTCCACTAGGTTTATATTTTGAATTTCTTTCAAACACTCTAGGGTGGTTTTCCATACTCATATTTGTGTCGCCGTTTACGTAAAAAGACAAACATGGGGCACATGAATGCTCCTAGTTACTAAGCAACAACAAATAGAGGAGTATAACCTCGATTGGTCCGTTTTTTTTTTTTTTTTTTATTATTATTTTTTTATTCACAAGCTAGGTTTAACAACTAGTTAACCACTACTAAATCATGAGTTCTCGGAAGTTCATAGCACTAAGTATCGTCGTATATCCTTAACACATCAAGTATTTATGGTGTTGGAAATCTCGTCAAAAATTTAGCCCGCATCCACGTCAATCTATCCTAGACAATCAATTGCTTCACATGAAAACACAAATTAACAAGTTAATATAGGTATAATTGGGCAAGTTATTGACTAGCAAATACTCAATTTGTTAAAAAAAAATCACATCTCTTGAAAACACACACACAAGCATTCGAAAATGTTATTGTACCCACCTCCAACTTTAAGATTCACATTGTCCTCAATGTGAAAGAAAGAAATGGACAAACACACACAAAACACTCAAAAAAAAAACAAAGAAATTAGAATGATATAAAAGAGGTGGAAAAAAAAAATACGACCTTACTACAATAGTGGAATCGGTGTTGAGCGACCATTGGGTTGTTTTGATGTACGGGACATTCAACGGCATCTTCATACCTAATCAAAGTTAAGCAAAACACAACTCGAATACCGTGAAATCTCAAATATTCCCAATTAGGACAATCAAGAAGAAGTTCAAGAGTTTTTTTTTTTTTTTAATGATTTGAAAATGACTCTAAGGACTTGTGATTATTTTGAAAGAAAATAAAATAAAATAAAATAAAAATAAATGAAAACAATTGCACACAAACATCGGGTTGCCTCCGGGCAGGGTAGCGCTTTAACGTCAGATAGCATCGGACTACGTCACCTAGTTGTGAAGATTTAATCGGGCGGAGCCTTGAACTTATGAAAATCCTTAACATCGCACCTAAGTCAAATCTCGAACAATTTACCTTGACGGTCCCATTTTTTCATACGACATCTTTAAATGTGAACTTTTTCAGGCACTTCTACATACCGAACATCACATGCTTTCAAGGGTTTATTAGACGGTGTATCAAGCAAAGGATCATTTTTCCCAATCAAGTTTATAGGAAAACAAGTATCATCTATGTGATTTTTCAAGGGAATTTTAAAGATAACTTGTTCACTCCTTACTCTCAAAATAAGTTTTCCATCATGCACATCAATGAGAGATTTTGCAAAGAGCCAAAAAGGGACGCCTAGAATTAAGGGAACTTCTAAATTATCATGCATGTCAAGAATAACGAAATCGATCGAAACACGAATTTGTCAATCTTGACTAACACATCATGAATAATACCTCTAGGATGTTTACTCGATTTATCGGCTAATTGAATGTCCATCCTAATAGGTTTAAGTTCACCTAATCGCATGCTTAAATGTTTCATAAGACATCACATTGATACTAGCTCCCAAGTCGGCTAGTGCCCTATCAACAGGTAAATCATCAATTGTGCAAGGGATAATAAAGCTTCCCCGGATCATTAAATTTTTGTGGTAGTTCATTGGAAGGACAATTATCATTCAATTGCACATTTGATAATTTGTTGCTTATTTTCACTAGGAATGATGTCATTAAGATCCCTAACATGCTTTGAAGGAGGGTCAACAAATGGAATATTGACATGTAATTGTTTGAAAGAATTAAGGTACTTACCAAATTTGTCCTCACTTCTATCTTCTTTGGTTAGACTCTAGGTAAGGATCTTGGCTTGTATTCGGCAACCTCTTTTTCATGAGATTTTCTTTGGGCATGTCATCCTCCACGATTTCGCATTTGACGGCATTGGCATAATCATGCTCATGTGGAAAATCGATGGTGATTGCCTTTACATGCTCCGTTGGGTTTGGCTCAAGATTACCCTAAGCAAACTACCTTGTGGCCTTTCGAAATCATCTTCGCAACCGCCTATTTGGTTTTCCAGATTATGGATAGATGCCTCTTGATTTCTCAAGGATGTTTCCACGACCGAATCGGGTATCTGTTGATTGCACAAACTTTGTTATAAGATCTTCCAAGTTAGGCTTACCTTGATTTGGCCAAACCGGAGACGTGTGTAGATCAGATTGGGATTAGGTCGCATTTGGCCTTGGTTTCCCAACCGAAATTAGGATGTTGTCGCCACCCAGGATTGTATGTGTTGTTGTAAGGATTACTTGGGTAATTTCGCCTTGATTCCCAACGAATTAGCATGTTCATCGTGAGGTATTGTGTGTGGGCAATCCCGATGATTATGCAATCCCCGCAAGTTTCACAAGATAAAACGTGCGGTGGTGGTTTAGGAATCGCCAAATCATCGATCTTTTGGGTTAACGCTTCGACTTGCGGCGCGGCGAACTACCAATGATTCCGCATTATACACACCAACCGACTTGTTAGTTTTACCTCGTATAGATTGCCATTGGTAGCCGTTCATGGCCATTCCCTCGATCAAATCCCCGAGCGGCTTCCGGCGTTTTGTTATTAAGAGTTCCCGGGCCATTGATCGATCATTTGTCTTGTTGAGAAAGTAGCCCATTATAAAATGTTTGGACTTGCATCCAAATAGGTAGCCATGGTGTGGGCACTTTCGCAATAATTCCTTAAATCTCTCCCAAGTATCGTATAAAGTTTCATCGCGCTTGAGTGAATGAAGAGATTTCGTTCCTTAATCTTGCGGTCTTTTGCGGTGGGAAATACTTCAAAAGGAATTTTTCTCGCCATAATATTCCATGTTGTAATCGTTCCTTTTGGCAAAGTATTTAACCACCTTGTTTTGCTCGCCCCGGAGAGAGAATGGGAATAAGCGTGGCGGATGGCATCATCGGAGACCCCGATTTGATTTTGAAAGTGTCACAAATTTCAAGAAAATTCGCGATGTGATTATTGGGATCTTCATCCGTAGACCGTCAAATTGGACAAGTCGTTGCACCATTTGAATAACGTTGGGTTTAATTTCAAAATTGTTGGCGGCAACAAATGGGCCTTACAATGTTGACGTCGTGCCATCCATGGATGGCTTGGCGTAATGGTACATAGTTCTTTGTTCATCCGCCATATCGGGATCCTCGCCTTCGTTAATATCCTCCTCGTGGTAGTCAGATAATACTTTCCTCTCGTATTGCACGGCGGTGTCGCGCTTCCAAATTCGGCGACGAGTAGGCATGCATGCGGTAAATAAAGAGGATAAGTGTAATCCAATACTTACAAAGATAGATAAAAAGAAAGACAAATGATGAATAAAAAAAATGATTAAATTAACAAAAATAAGGTGTTCTTAATATTACAATCCCCGGCAACGGCGCCAAAAACTTGATGGCTCAAAAGCTACCTTTAAAACCGTAGGCAAGTGCACCTATCGTTTTATAGTATAGATTATTAGTACCGAGTGTCATTCCCACGAGGATTGTAAGTACTAATAATTACCGTCTTTTTGTTATTTAATCTAACAATTTTCAGAGTTTTTGTTTGATAAAAAAGGAAAACAAATTATAAATTATAAAAATGAAGGAAGATTTGTAAAATAAGAAATCAAGAGATAGAAATGTGTTTGAATGTAAATCCTCTAGAATGTTTTTGTGATTTGACAAGATAAAAATTCAACCATAAGCCCTTAAGCAAAAACCAACCTCTTTGAATAAAATCTCATGTCTTGTGGACCGTAGAAATTCCCAATTTAAGTTAAACCCTTTCTCAAGGCGAAAAACTTCTAATCTCAAGTTGATTAACTGAAATCTCTTTCTAGTTAAAACCCCCAAGACAAAGATTATAACGATTTGTGAATTCCCATATTAGGTTTGACCCTAATCCGGAAGATTTATGTCGCCCCATATCTAGGATTGCATGCAACTCTTTTCACTTATATAGTTCTATTTCACCATGAATCTCTCGATTTCCGGATGAAAAATAAACTTCAAATCAATATTGCGCATATATCAATTCGAATGAACGAAGCATAATATAAGTGAATCACACAAAATATGAAGATTTTATTAAAAACATACACACCTTAATCACAATTCCATTCTAGAGTTCATTACATTCAAACACTAGGAGTTTAGCTACACATGATTTTGACCAAAGAATAAATTACACAAGAAGATTTAAGTATTGTAGACATGGTGTACTTATCTTTCTCAAAATCTCAATTGACTTATTTCTTGATTGATGATGTTGCTCCAAGCCTTCTTCTCCAATATTGCCCCAAGCTTCCTCCTCCAAGACCCCTTGATCCCAATTCTACTTAATGAAGTGAATACAATGAATATTTTCGAGTATCTAATGAATTCTCTCCCAACTTCAACCCGCTTTTATAAGGCAACCAATACATTGATAAGATTTCTTTTGTTAAACAATCACCCCCACTTTCATTGTTGGTTGGTGAATTCTTGTACTCAATTGATGATTGAGGGAATATGGGGACATGTTGCAGCAAAATTGGGTGTTAAAGGTGTATAAAAGTGGTCAAAAAGCTTGGTAGGTGAGTTTTCCATAATTTTCGCATGGAAAAGTTGCAAAAAGAGGTCCTGACACGCCCGTGTCGCTCGTAACGGCCGGGCCGTCTTGTTCTATCACACAGGGACTCACCGACATGGCCGTGCTTCCCAACACGGCCGGCCGTGTTCCAGGACACGGCCAGTGTTGGGAACACGGCCAGGCCGTGTTGGAGGCTGTTTCGTGCAAAAATTTCGAGTTTTTGGCTCCGTGAACACGGCCGTGTGTTCGACACCCTGCCGTGTTGGACCAAAAGGCCCCGAAATGATGCGTTTGGCTTGGAATTTCGAGCGTTTTTGCATCCTTAAACTCCGGTATGTTTGACATGAATCAATGGTCCAAAATTCACCAAAATTAGCCCGAATGGTCAATCTACATCAATAAAATCACCAGGAGTAATATGAACTATGTACAATCAAAAATTTACAAAACTAACAATAAATCAACTCGAATTCTACTCAAATATACACATAAAACATGCATAAAAAGACCCTTATCACTAACTCAAAAACGAAGAAGTTTTGTTCTGTTTCAAAACGAAACATGCAGTAATCGGTCGACGCCCGGGGACGGCCGACCTACTGTTTTTTCCGTCTCATTTTTTGTTTCTAAAAACATATTCAGTACGGGTTGCCCTATAGTTACCGGTCGACCACGAGATTTAAATGTTGTCCAATTTTTGTCGAAAATAAAACTCAAGAAATATTAGAAAATTTAGTAAAAACATTTTAAACCTAACCGAGAGTATTTAGACAACATTTAGGAACCTTGTTTTAGGAGAAAAAATCCATTGACATAAAGTCATTAAAAGTGTTGTCCATTGTTATCAAGAATAAACTTGAGGAAATACTCCGGAAAATATTAAAACCATTTTAAATCATTTAGGAGTATTTGGACAACCTTTAAAAAATATTGTTTTGGTGATAAAATAAAATCATCAAAATTAAGATAAAAACATATATCAAACAGTACCTTGGCCAAAGAATCTCCCATTTTCATCTTTCATGGTCAAACTTCTATTTTTCAAGTGTATATCATAATTTTTCTCCAACAATTGTCTCAAACTCAATATGTTACTCTTCATTCTTTTAACATAAAAGACATTAGAAATAAATTGATGGCTTCCATCTTTTGACCGAATCAAAATTGTACCTTTCCTTTGACTTGAACTTTTGAAGAATCTCCAAAAGTTATATCACCATCGACCGATTCATCAAGTTCCACAAACAAATCTTTCTTTCCACAAATGTGACTACTTGCACTGAGTCAAGATACCATTGATTCCCTTCTCATCTTGATTATTTTTGCAAGCGAAGCAAAGTGGGATCTACATCTTCTTTATCATTGCTCTCCACAAGATTACTTGTCTCTTCTACGTTATTTCTACATTCCCAAGCATAATGACCAAAGCGATGACAATTATAACACTCAATTTCGATTTGTCATACCTCGAGTTGATTTGGCTTATATCCTCCACCTCGCGGCCTCTACCCGTCCGCGCCTCTTCCTTGATTAAAGTTTTGGCTTGTGTCATTATTGTTTGAGGTGTATTTATCACCTCGTCCCCTCTTCCATGACCTCGACCTCTACCTTGGCCTTGTCTACGAAATCCTCCACGCCCCGACCTCTTTGGGACGTGCCTCGTTTGTTTCTTTTCTTTCAAAGATAAGTCTAGAATCCTCTTTGGGACGTGCCTTGATTTTCTTTAGGGTTTCTTTTATTTTTTGATTCTCCCACTTTGTATAGGATTCTAGACTTATAAATATATTTGGGAAGTCCCTATTTTCGACATTAACTATTACTTATGTAACGATCCAGGTTTTCAAAAATACAAGTAATTAAATAAAAGAGCTATAACAGATATATTTTATAAAACAAAGCTTATAGTTAAAATTTTCATCAAAATAAATAGAAGCACTTTTACCCACTATAAAATATTTATCCTTCCAAAAATAAAACACTAATTATCAACAATATTTCAATACCATTGACAATAATAATTTTTTTCTTAAAAATCAAAATAAACTAAAATCTATTGTTTTTGCATCCACCGCCTCCAATCCTCGCTCGGCTCCTCAACCGGAAAGTTATGAAAATGGTAGGGTGAGGTTTGTAAGGGAAAATTTTCAATTTATAGAGCTAAATTATGGAATTAATTATTGAGAGTTAAGCTCTTACATTTAAAATATAACCCTCCACCTTTCATATTTTTCATTAAGTTTAAGCCTTTCTAAATTCATAACTGAAATTTTCATTAAAAGTCGTTAATTAAAATTATATTTTTCTAATTAATAAAATTATAATTTATATAATAATAATTGAAAAATACGGGATATTACAATTTAACACTTCTAAAACCCTAGTTTTCGTTGCTACATTAAACATTAAGATTGTTTGTTCCCCCACTATATAATTTCTACAGCTTTATCTAAGTGTAAATATTCTTAGTTTTTCTTATCTGATATTCAATTGTTTGCAATTTTTTATTATTGCATGATAATATTTATAATCACTTTTTTTCTTTCAATTGAATTAATGAACCACTCTACAAACATGAACTACATACCATTATTTTAGGACTAGGATAAGTTAAATCGAATAAACAAGCAAGCATATAGATTAATTGGTTATGTATTTCCTAAATGAATTACTTTATCTTATAATTCACTGCATCTGTTACATAAAACTCTCAATCATTTGTGAATTTATCAAACAAGGTTAATCAAACTCCAATTAATGTATGTAAATTGATACTTCTAGTCAATTTGCTTTATGTATTGAACTGTTTTTATTTGATTTTTATATTAAAATCCTGTTTACATAGTTAACCTTATTTCGTTTTTTGAAAAATCATTTTTTTAGAAAATATGATATATCAAAATTTTGAAAAATCGACCATGTTTATTATTTTCACATATCAAAATTTATATTAGTGAATATCTTGGTTTGCTTTTTGCATTGCTACATTCTGCCCTTTTATTTTAAATAATCAAGTCCCAAAAATAAAAATAAATATTGAATCAAGTTTTTAACTCAACAAAAGAACTAATTGATTAATTAATTAAGCAAATTTCAAATTTAATTTGACATATCTAAAATATAACATGCACAAGTGTGTTTCTTCTATTGTCCTCTCACATAACCATAGACGTAAAAGCCACATTTGATTGGTCAAATCCAAGCACGCGGATCGCTGCCAACATCTCTCACAACCGTCGATAAAATCAAATCCAACGCTCCAATTTCTCCACCTCTTTCTCTCACCCCAAATCCATTCTCCTACTTAAACCAACAGCACCACATACGGAAGTCCAACACATCTCATATCTTCGTCTTCTTCATCACTTTTTTTAGCAGCAGAGAAAAATGGAAACTGGTGGAAAAGTGAAGAAGGGAGCTGGTGGAAGGAAAGGCGGCGGTCCAAAGAAGAAACCGGTTTCCCGATCCGTGAAAGCCGGCCTCCAGTTCCCGGTTGGTAGGATCGGCCGGTATCTAAAGAAGGGACGCTACTCTCAGCGTGTGGGTACTGGTGCACCGGTTTACATGGCTGCTGTGCTCGAGTACCTTGCTGCTGAGGTATTGTAATATCTCTTCAATTTGCGCGTCTCAATTTTTGTTCCAGTTGTTCTGTTTCCTGCATTTCTGTTTGATCCGTGTGTGTCACTTGACTATTAAATTTTTGTCTTTGCAATGTTTATGTGCTACTTAAATTAAACTCATAAATGTTCGATTGAACTGGTTTTTAGTTAGTGACTTTTGAGAGATGCGTATCTAGGGTTAGGTTTCTGAAATTGGGTTTTAAAATTTTAGGTTTTTTACATTGTTGTACATGCATATAAGACTGTGAAGTTCTTTTGCATATCAAATATTGAGTTGAATCTAGCTTTGCGCAGTTGTTGCATGCGTTAATTTATTGAAACTCTTGTCAGGTTTTGGAATTGGCTGGAAATGCTGCCAGAGACAACAAAAAGAACAGGATTATTCCAAGGCATGTGCTGCTTGCGGTGAGGAACGATGAGGAGCTTGGAAAACTTCTGGCTGGAGTGACAATTGCTCACGGAGGAGTTATACCAAACATAAACCCAGTTCTTCTGCCTAAGAAATCTGAGAAGGCTGCTGAGAAGTCACCTAAATCACCATCCAAGGCCACGAAGTCTCCAAAGAAGGCTTAACTAACGTTCTTGTTTGAATGTTGGATTGAATTACCTTTGTTAGTCTCTAGAGATTGTGTTGTAGTTGGTATGTAGGGGAGGATGTTTATAATTGTAGTAATTGTACTTTATCTTTTTGCTTGTTCTTGTTAGATCCCATCATTTAAATTTAATGGAAAGATAGTTTCTGTTCCAATTTGTGAATCTTGTTTTGTTTGTTGTGCGCATTTCATTTACTTGTGAAATTTGGGTTTGAGAATTTGTTGTTAGATCTGTTTTCCAATACAGTTGGAACTCTGCAATTTTCTTAGAACTTTCTTTGAATATGGTAATATCATTTGAAACATGGGATGATTGATATTCAATTGCAACTCTCATGTGATTGTGCTTGGTTTTGCCTGTTTGTGTCTGGCTGGGCTAATGAATTCTACAATGCCAGTAGATTTCCAATCTTCTCGAGTTCTTTGATAATCAAGATCAACAAAAAGGAGCCTATTTATAGGAATTCCATAAATTTAGACAATTCTTTATTGTATTTGGATAAATATGGAGGTACTTGTGGCAGAATTGTCCAAATTGGTATTTTCATAGTTGTTTTTTCTTGCATTGAACAATTCTCATTTGTCTATTCATTTGTGGAGGTGTTTTCCGTAATTGTCATGGCTACGTTACAGGTTGTTTCACTTTTGTACCTTGGCTTGGTTTTTTTGCTTTTTCTGGTTAGTTCTGGGCTATCACGGCTTGTGAAATTGCTTCTTGATAAGGGATAACAATTTATTTGGCTTGAAGTAGATTCCTCATTTGTTATTTCGATCTTCTTCTTCTTTGTGGATGTTCCTTCGGTCCTTAGAGGGTAATTTCTCTCTTATATCGCCGCTAGTCTTATTCATTTTAGGGCATCTCACATTTTCCGCGAGGCTAATCGTCTTTGCCGATGCCTTTTAGCAAGCTTATGTGGTGGGTAACACTTGGTGGAATGTTCTCCAAACTTCTTTCGTGATGTCATTCTTAGTGATTGTCTTTCTTTACTTTACCATATGGATATTAGTTTATTTTTTACCATAACTTATACTAGTTTCACTTTCATATGTAACAATTAAGTAAACATTGTCATCCGATTTGTTAATATATTAGAATTAGACGTATGTACCATGCATAATAAAATTATAAGTATAATTAAACAATATATATTAATTTGAGTCTAAATTTATCGTTTAGTTATTAAATCTAATTTAACGTAATAGTAATGAAGATTTACGCAAATAAATATTTAAAATGTATAATACTAAAGTTATATTTAGCTATGTAATTATTTGAGATTTAAACTAAGATTAGTTTTATTTGATAAATTAGTGTTGTATAAAATTTGAGATCAAATTAATTGGTAGCTAATTCCCTCACCACCGTCGATATAACCAATCCAACGCTCCAAATTTTGAGCAAGTCTCTTGTGAGACGGTCTCACGAATCTAAACAAGTAAGACGGATCTCCTAAGGCTCCGTCTTGAACACATGAACCATGAAAATAAATTTAAAAATAATAATGAACAATGAAGTTAAAAACAAAAATAAACCCTAAAAACATGAATCATGAAGAATAAACTCGAAAAATAAAAATAAACCCAAAAATAAAAATAAACCCTAAAAAAAAACTAAAAATCCTAAAAACCAAATCAATTAAAAATAAACCCAAGAAATAAAATAAACCCTAAAAAACAAATATAAACCTTAAGAAAAATAAAATCTGAAAAAAAAAAACCTTTAAAACTTTGTGTAAGGGCTCCATCTCACGGATCTAAACCGTGAGACCGTCTCACGCAAGTTTTTGCCCCAAATTTTTCACCTCTTTCCACCCCAATGTTAGAGATTTTTCTAACCGCAAGTCTACGGTGTCAAGTTTTAATATAGAGAAGTAAGGTTGTCGAATCCACAGGAATAATTATTGAATTATTGCTAAGTACTATAATATAGTAGTCTAACTTTATTTAGAAATTCAATATTTGAAGGAGTTGATTATACTAAAAATACCAAAAATAAATCAAGAATATGAAAAATATCAATGACTTTATCCAAATGATTAAATGAATTCTAGATGTATGATGAATCTAGCTTATCCCTTATGTTATCAATATGGTTTATTAATCATCAATTATCAATTTATAAGTCAAGATTTCTACAATAATCATTTCCTCTCTCGAGTGCCAAATGATTTTAGATCTAATTGGGAAATCAATATCTCTATAAAAATCACCAATTGAAATCTCAATAAAAGCTATGAATCTTGATAAATGACTTCAAAGGATTCACAAATTTCTCAATTCTATGAAATCCAGGTTATGCTATTCCAAAGCCATGTATTCAATTACCTCTCTCAAGTGTCAAATCAAATACACCAAACACTCTAAATTATTGATCAAGTAATTTAGAAGAATAGATCCAAATAAAGCACAAATAAATTGATAGATCTAGATTGACAAACCACAATTTCAAAACATAAGTTCAAACACAGATTACATCATCCCTCTAGAATTATAGAGTTTTTGCTCATGATTAAAGAAAATGAATACATAAGAATACAACAATACATCTTACAAAATATGGAGAAAGTAAACAAAAAATAAGAGCAAGAGTTGAGGGATCTTCTCTATTTCTACAGATGATAAGAGCCTTCAATCTTCTTTCTCCAAGCTTGTACCAACATGTTGGAATTTGCTTTTGAGCCCTTCTTCAAAGTTGTAGTCCTATCTCTTAGCTTTCCATAGCCACTTGAATCATATCAATATCAATTTTGTAGAGAGAGTTATAAAAAATACAAAACGCCGGTGATGGAAATTTGAGACGCGTTTGGATGTTTCTTCAAATCAATCTCTCGTTGTTTGCTCGTTTGTACTTCTTTTGATACACGATTCATTACTATGACTATAAACTCAATCTAATTGGCTATCAACATGGCTTGGCTACTCAAATGACTCAAAATAATAAAAACAACATAAAACTCAAGTCAGGAAGTCCAAATCAATGGTATAAAACCAAGTGAACACCAACCCAAATCAAGTTAGTTGTTAATTAAACCAACACCACCACCCCGCAAGTGTAACTTATTAGTTGGAGTCGGGCAATGGGCGACCCATTGGGCAAGTAAAAAATTGAGTTGGATTAGCCGACCCAAACATTCTCGCACCATCATTTCCTTGGACCAACCTAGCCAAACCCCATGTTTAGGCTTAAAATAGTGGGGTTCTTTGGGACTTCGCCTATGTAAATATAGCTCATCCATCCATATCGCGGTCATGGACCGACCAAAATTGCCGACTCATATATTACCGCAAATCTCCATCTATCTAACATCTCTAACTCATCTTCCTTTTTCATACCATTCCATCAAATATGTATGATGTAAAATATTTTCAAACCTAACACCAAATCTTATACTACTTTTTTTTCAAGACAAACTCGGAAGGAGAGGGGCTAGTGTTTGGTGGGATGGTGGGAATCTTATAATTTATCAAAATCTTACTGTTATTTTAAAAATATTAGAAGAACTAAAAACAAAATACTTCTAAAGCTGAAATCTTTTAAAATCAAAAACATATTATTTTTTTTTACTTTAAAATAAAAACATGTTGTTCTCTTAAGTTTAAACACATCATAATACATGTCAAAAACTAAACAAAGATCATAAAACTTTGAAATGAAATTGAACGTGGAACTATTTATGATCAATGCTATAATTGTGCAACAATATTATATAATAGATATCAACTAATTATATTGTTTATATGTGCATATGCAATTTACATTTGTATATTGTTTAAAATATATAATCATAAATTAAATTTTAATTATAATTGAGTTCGAATTAAAATACGAATATAAATCAATATTCGAATCGAATTTACTCGAAATAGAATTTTGAATAAAATTAAAAAAATCTCTCAATTCGTTATTCGATTTGAATATTCATACTCGAAATCGAGTTGATTCGAAATTCAAAAATCTTAA
This sequence comes from Rehmannia glutinosa, assembly GCA_016081115.2. Classification (NCBI taxonomy): domain Eukaryota; kingdom Viridiplantae; phylum Streptophyta; class Magnoliopsida; order Lamiales; family Orobanchaceae; genus Rehmannia; species Rehmannia glutinosa. Next base: position 1,752,570 of record JABTTQ020000348.1, read on the forward strand.
TTCAAAATTGAGATTCATATACGACTCAAATCGAATTTGGAATTGATTTAAAAAATGAACACCCCCGTGTTGTGATTGGTTGAGCACTCAGCTTTTGTTCCATCCACTTTCATTTTTCGATAGAATAGTGATGATTTTTTTTTTTTAAAATGAAAGTGGATGTTTAGAGAAAAATAATAATTGTGTTGATGCGATGAAAAATCTTTTTTAGAGATATTGATTGTTTATGGAAAAAATTATGGAAAAAATATTGTAAAATATAATACAATAAAATTGAATAAAAATAAAAAATTAATTTAAAAATAGGCAATATAGATCTCATTTTATTCCATTTTATTATAAAGATTAAGAAAAATAATCAAAACATTGATAAATTAAAAAAAATGTCGGAATTCCTTATATGAATAGGAGAAGAAGAGACGAATAAATAATATAAGTCAAGATGAGAAATGTGAGAATAAAAGATATAAATAAGTTAATTTTAAAGAAAAATGAGATTTTTTTCTTTAAATTTTTTCATTTATTCCACAAAACACTCCAACAAAATTTTCATTCAAAAATAAAAATTTTTGAAAAGTTTTCACAACCAAGCACAACCCTAGTTTTCTTTTTTTGTTTTCTCACATAAAAATAGCCTCTTGTAAGAGCCATACGTGATTGGTTGATTCCCAAGCACGCGGATCGCTACCAACATGTAATCACAACCGTCGATAAAACCAATCCAACGCTCCAACTTCTCCACCTCTTCCCATCTCAACTCAAATCCACTCTCCTACTTAAACCAACACCACGACGTAATCTACGCAAGTTTTAGGCGCATCATAGCGACTGTGCTTTCCATCTCATATATTCGTCTTCTTTACCACTTCTCTTAGTAGCAGAAAAAAAAAATGGAAACTGGTGGAAAACTGAAGAAGGGAGCTGGTGGAAGAAAAGGCGGCGGCCCAAAGAAGAAACCGGTTTCCCGATCCGTGAAAGCCGGCCTCCAGTTCCCGGTTGGTAGGATCGGCCGGTATCTAAAGAAGGGACGTTACGCACAGCGTGTGGGTACCGGTGCGCCGGTTTACATGGCTGCTGTACTCGAGTACCTTGCTGCTGAGGTATTGTACTGTCTTTTCGATTTATGCGTCTCAGTTTTTGTTCCAGTTGTTTTCTTTCGTGCATTTCTGTTTCCGCGTCTGATCTGTGTGATTCATTTGACTATTAATTTTTGTGTTTTTAATGCTTGTGTGCTAGTTGAAATTAAACTCATAAGTGTTCGATTCAGCTGGTTTTCTGCTGCTTTTTAGTTATTGATTTTTCTGAGGGATGTGTTCTAGGGTTAGGTTTTTGAAATTGGGTTTATATAAAACAACCATTTATTTTTCATTGATTTGGATGAGGTACAGCTCTTAGATCTGATGAGTATCCAAATCCTTTAGTAAATATTAGGTTTCTTGTATTGTTGTACATACAAGTTTAGTTCTGTATATCAAATATTACAATGAAATGTAGTTGTGCATTTGTTAATTTATTGAAACTATGGTCAGGTTTTGGAATTGGCTGGAAATGCTGCCAGAGACAACAAGAAGAACAGGATTATTCCAAGGCATGTGCTGCTTGCTGTGAGGAACGATGAGGAGCTCGGAAAACTTCTGGCTGGAGTGACAATTGCTCATGGAGGAGTTATACCAAACATAAACCCAGTTCTTCTGCCTAAGAAATCTGAGAAGGCGGCTGAGAAGTCACCTAAATCTCCATCCAAGGCCACCAAGTCTCCCAAGAAGGGTTAAATAATGTTCTTGTTGAATGTTGTATTGAATGACTTTGTTGTCTCTAGGGGTATGTAGGATGTTTATAACTGGAGTAATTGTACTTTATCATTTGCTTGTTCTTGTTAGATCCCATCATTTGAATTTAATGGAAAGATAGTTTCTGTTCAGTTTCTGAAGTTTGTTTTGCTCTGCACAATTTATCTACTTGTGATTGATTAATGTAGTGGAGTTGTGTTGAGAATTTGGTGTCTGGAGTTTTGTTGTTAACTGTATTTCTAATACAGTTGGAAATCTGCAATTTGGTTAAAACTTAGATCTTTCTTTGAATACTTATCATTTTCCACTTAACAACAAATTAAGTGCCGGTATCAAGTATGCAATGGAAATGCCTGCTGGTTTGATTAAATGGATATGATGCCTTCAGTTATGTAATTGATGTTGGTTCATACAGATTATATATTTGCTGCTGCAATTGATTGGTAAGAATAATTGTTGCAGTGAGTTATTTATGAAGCTTATATTCAATTCTCAACACCAGGACTGGTTTGGGTTGGATTGGACTAAACTTGGAATCAAGAAGAAAATTTGATGGGTATTACATGTATATTTTTACCAATTTGGTTGCCTCCATTAATTGACTTATTCTCCAGTAGCTCTTGGTTATTCAATAAGATATAACAACAAATAATAAAAAAACGTGTACCTGCATGGCTTAGAGCAATGAACATTGCTTTCTGATTGTATACCAAAGTATACACTATGCACCTTTATTTGGAATTACTTCATAATGTGAATGTAAAATTTATCACCCCTGTAATGTGAGTCTCCCATGTTTCTCATGTACATATCATGAATGTAAATTTTATGCAGCACAAGATTTTGATTGGAAACATTCCTCTAATGAATTCCCTAGGAACTTCTATAGTAAATGGAATATATAGAATTGTGATCAATCAAATACTGCAAAGCCCCGGTATTTATTACCGGTCAGAATTGGACCATAACGAAATTTCGGTCTATACCGGCACTATAATATCAGATTGGGGAGGAAGATCAGAATTAGAGATTGATAGAAAAGCAAGGATATGGGCTCGCGTGAGTAGGAAACAAAAAATATCTATTCTAGTTCTATCATCAGGTTCGAATCTACGAGAAATTCTAAAAAGGGGAATGTCAACGCATCCGGGAAAAAAACGATTAATCTCTATCAATAGACCTGCTAAAGCCTCGAACCATAGCGTACTTAGTACTGGGGCCACGGAGAGATATGTTTTTAGATCTCGCATTGAAAAACCTCCTTTTTTATTTATTGTAATACATAAAGATAATGCATATATGATCAGGTATGTAGTTAAACTTGCTGCTCTCCACAAGGCCTTGCAACTTGTAGATGAGATCACCTTGAAATATATTTGGATTGAGATAGATTCACGGGCAGAGTCTCCTTTCTATTCTTGATTACCAGAAATTAGGAGATTGGAAGCTGCAAGCTTTGTTGATACAGATTAAGAGGCACCTGGCTATGCTTAATGTACACATTTTCTTACATTTTTAGAGAAGGAAATAAAGTAGCAGATGCATTAGCAAATGTTATTTTCTCTAATCATACATGTAGAGTGACAATGCTTCTTCCTTGCCTCGGTTGATCCAAAGGATTGCCATGACGGGACTGATCAACTAGATAGATATGCACTCTCTTAGAACTAGGTAGCCTAGAACTTTCTTAAATTCTTTGTCAATTTCCAATTACTTTCTCATGTACAAAAACATAGTGTTCAATATTACTGGTTGAGGGGATTGCCTTAACCCTCCATTTTTTTAAACGATGCCTCAATTAGGCCTTGGATACCATGCGGAAGAAATTAAATGACATGAAAACACAAATTACAATTTACAAAAATCCATTAGGTGCTCTGAATTCATATGGAAGAAAGAAGACTACACGAAATGAGAACACAAATTAAAACCTGGCTCCTTGATTCAATTGTGCACTTTTTTGACGTCTTTGTCTTTGATTTTTATACAAAATAAATAATAAAATTTTATTTTATTTTTAAATTAATAAGTTATACAATGAAACAATGGGAAAGAGTTATAGAAGCAAGAATAAAAAATGAAACTAGTATATTAGATAATCAATTTGACTTCATGCGGGAAGATCCACAATTGAAGCTATACACTTAATTAGACGACTATGTGAACAATATAACAAGAGAAACAAGATTTACATATGGTTTTTATTGATCTTGAGAAGGCATACGATAGAGTCAACCGAGATATAATGTGCGCGTATTGGAAAAAAAGAGTAATAAAAATAGCTTACATAAATGCCATAAAATATATGTATGATGATATAACAACATGTATCGGACACCAACAAGGAATATCTAGTGAATTAGCACACTATAGGTTTGCATCGTGATCCGCTCTAAGCCCTTAGCTTTTTATCCTAATAATTGATGAAATCACTAAACACTTACAAAAATCCATCCCCGAATGTATGCTATTTGCGGGACGATATAGTTTTAATTGATGAAACAAGAGAAGGAGTAAATGCAAAATTGGAAGTTTGGAGAGAAGACTCGAATCAAAAAGGTTTTACTATAAGTAGTGGTAAAAGTAGAATAACATGGAATGCCATTTTAGTAAAAACAATGGGAACAATAAGACGAATGTTAAAATTGATGGACATGAAGTGAGTATAACAAAGAGTTTTAAATACTTAGGATCTATAATTGAAGAGAACGGAGAAATCAATAAAGATGTCACACATAGGATCCAGACGGGTTAGGATAAATGGAGGAGTGCATCTTCTATCCTTTGTGACCGTAAAATACCATTAAAATTGAAAGGAAAATTTTATAAAACGGCCATAAGGCGCACAATGCTTTGCTTGGTACGAGAATATTCGACTAAATATGAACACGAACAAAAAATGAGGGTAGCGAGAGATGAGAATGCTAAGATGGATGTGCGGACACACTAGATTAAATAGAATAAGAAATGAACACATTAGAAACAAAGTGGGAGTAGCACCAATAGATGAGAAAATTAGAGAAACACGATTAAGATGGTTTGGACATGTTTGTAGGAAACCTTTAGATGCACCGCGCGACGTTTGACGGTAGGGAATCACTCACACAAATCAAAAGAGGTAGATGTAGGCCTAAAAAGACTTGGAAAGAAGCTATTAAACAAGACATGTTATACCTAGAAATAAATGAAAATATGGCTTATGACCATAAACGATGGTAGCGATATGATCCAGATATAAGCCCACGAGTGGATTAAAGCTTTGTTGTTGTTGTGGTTGTAATCTTTGTTAAGAAATACAACTCACTTAATTAAATTCGAGCGGGTATCCAATTCACGTGTAAGGAACCAACGTGAATGTAAATATGTGATAATTGATATTATGTGCCTCGATGTAATGAACGACGCCTCATCGATCTTTTTGATGAGTTAGCCCAATTAACAATTATGTGGGGCTAGTAATTAAATAATAAAACTGAATTAAATAAGTAAGTGAATATTAAAAGGAAAATGGATTTTACCCTCAACATGTACTTTTTTTTTAATTTTTTTTTTTGGTAGTACACAAGCGCCGTGAGATGTCATGTGCCAAGATCTCTTCATTATACACAAAATATTTTTCTTCTGAATTTTTTAGCCGAAGGTGACCAGAAAACTGGACCTAACAATGTGTACCACTATGAAAACTATAAGCCCAATAAACGAGCCCAATCAGATATAGGCGGAATGAGTCCAAGTAATACGGATCTTATATGGGTTGAAGTTGAACTCTAATACATGACACGCACACCATCGATCAAGCGGTAATACAGCATAATCCTTATCGAACGGTGGAAAACCCTGACAACGCAACGATCCGCGTGTAACCCTAACTGACGAATAAGAACAAACATAGCTCTCTCTATATAAGCAGTCCGGCACCTCCATATTTCCCACACGCACTCAATTTAGCTCTTTCTAGTTTTTTAATTTCTTCAACTAAATTCTCCTCTCTAATTTCCTCAATGGCACCGAAGGCCGAGAAAAAGCCAGCGGAGAAGAAGCCGGCCACGGCGGAGAAGAAGCCGCCTAGGGCGGAGAAGAAGATCTCGAAAGAAGGCGGCGCCTCCGATGGAAATAAGAAGAAGAAGATGAAGAAGAGCGTCGAGACGTACAAGATTTACTTGTTCAAGGTTTTGAAACAGGTGCATCCAGATATCGGAATCTCGAGCAAAGCTATGGGGATTATGAACAGTTTCATCAATGATATCTTCGAGAAGCTGGCGGCGGAGTCGGCGCGGCTGGCGCGGTACAATAAGAAGCCGACGATTACGTCGCGCGAGATTCAGACTGCCGTGAGGCTTGTTTTGCCGGTGAGCTGGCAAAACACGCCGTCTCCGAGGGTACAAAGGCGGTGACTAAATTCACTAGTTCATAGGATAATTATCATTTTTTCCCTTACGATCTGTTATTGATTGGAGATATTGTCCTGTTCTTGTGGAGATTGAGTTGGATTAGTGGTTGGAAATACAACGATTTTATAGATTTTCAATGGAATTGATTTGTGGTTCACCTGAAGCTTTTTTTTTCGTACTCGTTTTTATTGACTGGAAATTTGGATTCAGTTCTTCTGATATTGAATTGTTTTTGTTTTAAACAAGTTAAAAACTAAAATTAATTAAATTGCAAACAATATAGTTTTAAACAAAAATAAATCATAATATAAATATTTAATAAGTAACCATTATAATACTATAATTTTAAACAAAAATAAATTAGGTAAACTATATATAATTTATAACGATTAATGTATATATTTATGTTTTTATGTACATGTGTTACATGTGTAAATTATATAAGTAGAAGAACATATACTCATATCTAAATGAAATGTACAATATGAATATACACGGGAATGAAATGTGGACGAGAAAATTTGAGTGAGGATCTAAGTAGAAAAAAAGTAAAAATATAATGAGCACTTTTGACACTAGTTATTTATCAAGAACACTAGTGTGGCTTACAACTTACAAGACATAAACATACCAATTTAAGATGGAATATCTAGAATTAGAACCATGCAACCAAAACCCATAAACACGTCGTGATATATTAATTATTAGGTTGGAAAATACATCCATAGTAAAAAAAAAAATACCTCATACCAACATACAGAAATGATGCAAAATAGTCCATGGAAAACACACAATTATAACCCACAAGGGAGAAAAGTATACTTTCAAACAGCTGGCCAATCAGAGAATTTACATTGACTCGTTTGCGTTTCCAGCATTCTCAAATCATTTATTTACTAAATTCTTAAACAGAAAATAAAATAATGGAACATTCACAGCTCATTAGCAAGAAACAATTTCCATAAAATCTGATCTAAGGCACAAAGCATGTATCTCCACTATTTTTATGATGTAGAAAAACAAAAATGTCCAAGTATGCCTCCCAAAGCATTAAAATTGAGCGACCAGCTCGACGAAGATAAAGCACAAAAGTTAAGTTGGTGACCAAACTGGAACAAATAAAATTGATTGTGTGCTTGACATCTTCATCCCACAAATTGATCTTTATTCTGATTTGGATGAATCTCCCACCTTGAACCTGCCATTACAATGAAAATGCACTCTTGGATGTTAGGCCACCTCAAGGGGAACTTGAAAGAATAAATTGCAAGTAAGAAATATTATAAATGGCTAAAATTGTTGCACATGACATTATTATTGTTTCTTTCATGATGATTTACTGGTTCTTAACTGAAATGAATATTTTTAAGGTCATAGAATAATGGTGGGTTGATTATATTAGTATCAATGTATTAATGAATATTTGCTCCTCTCTACGAGTGTTCTATGCCACAGGGAGTGTTGTAATCCCTGTTCTTGATTAAACAAGGAGCAGATTACTATGACAGCTATTATCTATGTGATATATGAATTACTTATATTCTCTTGCACTTCAACCACCTATATTTGGTTAGCTACAGGGGATCCTTTATGTTCCCAGTACCAAATTATTCTATTTCCTGCGTGTATCAATTTTTTTTCCAACTACAAATGAAGATTAAAAAGGCAAGCACTTAAGAGGCAAATTAGTGTCCGATCTTTTGCCAACTATGTGTGGTGTAAGGTATATAAGGATTAAAGAAAAGAAGGATTGAGCCTGCCTCGCCAAACCATATGTTTACTTGTGTTTTCGAAAACAATCTCATTCTCAATTCATTTTCCCAAATCACATCCAAACATATCACAATTCATTCTCCAAAAACACTTTCTCAAAAACACCCAAAACATTTCTAACATTCTCCAAGAGATCTGGGGATTTCGCCCACCCATAGTTAGTCCATTCTACTATATTAAGTACCACTTCCTAATCTGCTGGGTCTTTGAGAGGCATTAAAAACTCGAGAGAAGCAATATGTCTGGGGCAGTTGGACTTTGCTATTTTACTCTCTTTCCTTCTTGCAAGCTTAGTGCCTAAATAAAATCTGCCTACCTCAGTTCCCTGAATTTGGGCAGTAACCATTCAGTTCTTAGGAACTAGAAGGAGAATTATTTTTTTGTTAATCCTTTCAAATTAACTATGCCCAATTGCCCATACTTGACGTGTTTGCACTCAGAAACATCCTCCTAATTATGGTAAGGAAGGGTCAATTCAGCTAGAAGCTGTCTCTCAGAGACAACTTCTAAGATAACTGATTATTCAAAGATACTAAATGCAGTACTAACATACTGCTTATGGAGAAAGAGAGTCACAAGTCTGGAGCACTCTTTTCATGTTTGCACTGATATTATCATAAGAAATATTCTCACCCACATTGACCAAACAAATCATTCCTTGTGGCTTGCACACGGACTAGATTCAAAGGCGAAAAACAAGAGAGTTAATGAATCTTTTAATTCCTTCTCCATATGGAACTTGGTATCTAGCTGTTTTACTCCTGTTCGTGATTTTTAGGTAGGCCCAAGGCAAAAGTTGGAAATGAATTCAACGAGAGATAAATACCAGCAGTGGTTATGGGGTGCGAGCAGATTAATCACATGAAAAAACAGGCAATCAGCTCAGATTCTTCAATTACTCTTGATCGTTACACAGAAAGCATAAGAAATATAGAAAACACAAATAAGATCCTAATTAAAGTGTGTGGCTTACTACAGATAAATCTGACGGGTTTGACAACCAGTATAAACCCTAGGTGAATGCATCTATACGTCAACATAAAGTCCTCACTGTAACTTGAAGTATGTTTCATATGCAACAAGTATCATTGGAGTCCGGTTTGCAATCTAAGCATACTAGTACCCTTGTACTGAAGGGTGATATCACTAAGAGGTCAATATGTACAAGCATGTATTGAACATGGTCAAATGTGAAATATGAAGACTGAAGAACTACATGCTCACAAACTTATGTCACCAAGAATAAACCACAGCCACAGGCCATTTCAAAGATTCTACCCTGGGAGCAAATTTAAACACGAGCATATAAAATTGCATCAAAAATCTCAAAGAGTTAACCAACTCATGAAATTTAAAAAAGACATCACTGACTCTGAATAACATTAGACCTCATAACATTTCAATCAAATTCAATTAAAGAAATAAAAATAAAATCAAAAACATATCAGAGTATGTAGATATTAATAGTGATTAATGCGTGAATAAAAAAGGATTGTTCAATATGTATAAACCTCGGTGACCCAGAATTCGCATTTATATTCCGATGAAGAATCCGCCGCTGCCCGAGTCCCCACATTCAATCAGCTCTTTCAACCCTACATTCCCCACCTTCTCTGTCTCCTTCTCCTTTTCATCATCATCACCACTACTCTTCTTCGTAGCCTCGTTCTTCATTTTCTCTTGGCTGCACCAACCCTCTCGAAGTAATTCCCATAAATATACTCCGGCGTATACCCATTCTCCTCATCAAACAGCATAATATGCCCATGCCACTCCCAGACTCGATAATCCGACCCCGTTTCCTCCTGAAACCCCACGCAGATATGATGCTCACCGATCGTAATAGCCTGACCTGAATTAGGTTTCAGTTTTTCGATTTCCCCACTGAGAATCGTTCGGACGATTTCCTTTTCGAGCTTCGATTCCTCTTTAGCCAGCTGCGTCTTCGAAGACGAAGCGGAGTAATCGTTTTCGGAATCGGAATCGGATTCAGAGAGATTGAGGAGCATCTCGGATAGGAGGAGGTCTTCGAGGGACTTAGCGGCGGAGAAGGGCGGCGGCAGGCCTTGGAAGTTGGGAGGGCGGAGCTGGAGGCGCGACATGAGAGACTGAAGGAGAAGGTTGTCGAAGTTAGGGGTGGCGGTGGAGGAGTTGAAGGAGGAATTGCCGTTGCTGTTCATTGTTATTGGATTGATTAATGGAGAGGGTTTTGGGAGGGTTTTAGGGGTATAGTCAGAGGGGATGTGAGAGAATGAGACGAAGGATAAAGCCAGAGAGAGATATTTACATGAATGGTATTTGTGATGGAAGAACAAATTAATTATTAATTTCAGTTTAATGAAATAAATTTTAATTTCAATGTTTATGTTGTTATTTTTGAACTGACATGGGCTTGGGATTTGACTTTGGGGGTTGGATGGCTTTGGACTGGGCCAAGTTTGGATGTGCTTTTGTGAATATTTAGATGTACAAAGTTCATTATAACACTAACATGAAAATGAAATCACATTAGTGTCTACATTAATTTTTTTTTTTTTTTTTTTTATGGAAGTGCTTACATTATTTATGTAGTTTGAACCTATACTTTATAATTATAGATTTTTACCTTATTTAATGTGTTTTTATGATAGTATTATTGATTGGGAAATGATAAAATCGTATCCTGAAGTATGAGTACGTAGATGCTATATCTCGATGCACATACACTTAGAGTGCATCAATTAAGGGGAGGGAGGGGGGAGGCCAACCTGGGCCCAGGACCCCTCATTTTTCTAAAAAAAAAAAAATACTTTATATTTTTTTAAAAAAAATAAGTATAATTTATATGGTTTTCTTATCCAAAGTAACCCCATTTTTGTGACGCCGACCCTAAATTCTTTCCTGGCTCCGCTATTGACATCGATTATATATGTGTTTAATTTTTTAAATAATGAGACACTTATCCTTTATATGTACATTATATGTATCAAATATTTGGTGTAGCATGAATAATATCCTGTATATATAGGAAAAAGTCATCTGAAATTGAAGATGGGAATTAAGAACATGAGTATGATTGTTTGGGGGAACACACTAAAATAGAATTGTTGGACCTCGTTCATCAAAAGCATATACCAGAAATGCAGATATTCCAGTGTGAAATGTGGCTTGTCTCAAAGTCTCTAATGATATTATGGAGCTTGTGGAATGAAAGGAATGAAGAAATTTGGAATAAGAAGCATAAAAATGCTTCTGGTGTTGTTAAAACAGCAATCATTGTGCTGTCAGATTGGTGTAGGGCAAATTCCATTGGGTTTGTGGAGGATGGTGTTGATAATTCTTATCAGCAGCAAATCCGATGGAAAAAACCAGAGTTCCCCTATTTTAAATGTAATGTTGATGCATCTTTGTCAAGAACTGAAAGTTTAACTAGTATTGCAATGGTGGTGAGGGATGATATGGGGGAGTTTGTTGTGGCTCGAACAATTCTATATCCAGGGTTGTACCAAGTTCGCGAGGCCGAAGCAATTGGGGTTAGAGAAGCTTTATCATGGACATAAAATCTGGGATTTCAATATTTAATCCTCGAGACTGATGCGAAATATGTAGTAGATGGTCTGGCTAGTATGGAGAACAGGATTTCAGAATATGACAAAGTATTTTGAAAGAATGTCGAATTTATTACAAAGTGGCCTGCACTTTTCGGTAACTTTTGTTGAAGAAACGGCAATATGGTTCTCATGTACTAAAGAAATGAAGCTTTTTCTTTTGATACCCATCGATTTTATGGAGTTCTCCACCCCTTTGTATCTTGAACTATCTCTTGGATGATTTGAGATATTAATAAAATTTTACTTTTCTTCAAAAAAAAAAAACTATAAATACATCCTTATGGTTTACAGAATCAAACGTTCCTATCATCTATCTTATTCGATGATCCATAATTCTTTACTTAAAAAAGAAAGAAAAACACAAATCCCACATAAATGACAATGATAATCTTACATGTTACACCAGCCATTAGTTAATCTAATGGAATTGCAATATCATATAAAAGAAATATAAATTTCAGTTAATCCCTATAGTACTGTTCATGAATATATTGTGACAAAAATGCCCTAAGGATATGTGTAATTTTTTGAATTTTACAAAATGTAGTCGTGAAAAATTAAACAATTATTAAATATTGCAATTTGGGTATACTATTTAGTAGTTATATAGTTTTATTAATTATATTTCCTTTTGCATTTTCTTATCTCTATTGTCTAAATTTAAAACATATATATTCATATAATTAAATTTTTAACAAAGAGAATTTTTAAATTTATTTGTCAAGTTCCATTATTATAATTGTAATAGAAATTGCACTAAAATAAGTTTAGGCAAATCCTTCTTTTGATAACATAAGGAAAAAAACACAACGTAGTAATATAAGACATTCAGCTCCAATTATGAATTATCGATTGAGATTTTATGTTCCATTTTTTTGTTCCACTGTATAAATAACATGTACAACTATGACATAATCTTGTATCATTCATCATTGCAATGGTACATGGAGTGGAACAGAAGATTGATCCCCCAATTCTGTCTAATTATGGGCAAATTGCATTGATCATACGGCGCCAGGGGCCGGTATTCAAAGTAGAACAAATACAAGGATGTGTTTGTCGTTTAAAAAAGACAATAAAACATAAAATAAAGAAACAGTGAATATAACTCGTTAAGTACCAAAAGAGAACTTTTAATCAAGATTATAAAATGGAGGTTGTAATATCCAGTTGTGCCAAAAAGAACAAATGAAAAAGCACCAACAACCAACCACCTTTTACAAAGCAAATACTATATTTTGATGTTAACCATCTTCATGTATAACCAATCTACCAACATGTAGTAGTAGTTATTCGTCATCATCATATTAAAACTGTAATGGAAGCAATAATAGTATATGAAGTATTCTTTTAGAGCAAAAACTCGGAACATGGAGCCACCAACTCTTGCCTTGCAACAGGTGGAACCAAACTACCGCCTTAAGCTCTCGACTATGTAGTCTGCATACAGGTTCCTGCAACAGAGAAGAGCATTGTGTCTGAGCATATTGTAGAAGGTTTAATTCCGTCTTACAGAACCCCCCTCTCGAGGTTTAATTCCGTCTTACATTTTTCCCCTTTATAAGCAAAAAAAACTTTCAGAAACCCTCTAATATTTATAGAAATATTGCAGTTACCCCTTTAAGTTTTAAGACAAAATCAAACCTCAAGGGAGTTTTTGCAATTTTAGAAAACCTAAGGATTTTTTTGTAATTAGCACAAACATATGGTTTTGTTTTTGGGTAATTATCCCAGAAAACAAAGCTGTTGCTGTTTATGGAAGTTTTTAACTAAATCGTCTCGAAGTTATTTGAAGGAAAAAGGAACCACTCACATGGAAGACTGAATGGCTTCATATGCACTCGTGGCAGGAAGAAATTCATTAACCGCAACATCCTTATTCTCGTTTTTCTTGTCTGGTTGATTGTTACGGTAACAAGATAACGCATAAAATTACATTTTTGTCAACCTGAAAATGTCAAGAATTAGAGATTTATCGATTTATGATTTTAAAAAGGATACAGTCTTCAAAGAAACGGCGGATCTCAGCCAATCGATGGGGTGGAAGCTCTTTAATGTCTGTATAGTGACGATACTCAGGATCATCAGCACAAACAGCAATTATCTTGTCATCTTTCTCTCCCTGATGCAAAAAAACAAGTCAACAATATTTTCCCTGAATAGTAAGATGATTGTGCTCTAATGTAAAATATATATATGTGTACCTGATCTATCATGGGCATGAGCCCTATTGCTTTGGCCCTCAAAAAGCAGCCTGGAAGAACTGGTTCCTGAATATGTTTGCAGAGATCATTAAGTAAAACATAAAAAATTACCATGATAAAATGGTTGATTAAACATGTTAAAGGACTTTCTCTTTCTCCTCTATAATTTCCCGGGAAAAGGTCACAGGATTATCATGTATGCCGTTTGCATGACCTGTATGCTGCCTAATAATGCATCAGTTTTAATCTATAGGTCCTTAATTGCTAAATGCACATCCTAAAGGATTTGGGTCCAGATACAGATCTCATCAGCTTTGCTAGGGCAGCTATATCCACAGCTTGAACCCTGAACCGATCTTAGTGACCAATAACTTTTGTCTGTATCATCTCCATAGCATATAACAGCTAAAAAAATACTCAATCACCACTATATGTGTGTGTGTGCATGCTCCTAAGTTGTAGGGTGTGATCCAAGTAAAAAGCGGGTTGCAAAATGTCACTGCTAAAGTTCTTTAGTATACAACTTCTAAATGATATAACTATCAATAACTTGAACATTTACCCCAAAAACAAAATGTGTAAACCACCTGTGTACAAGTACACACATTTGACGCTTTTATTTGTATTATTATATAGGGTGTATTTCATCCCAAATCACATATCATCTAAGAAACCTCAACACCATTTGAGAGAAAATGTTGGATTCATCATACCTGCATAATGACCAATACATCGATTGGGTCATTGTCTTCGCAAAGGGTACGAGGATGAAGCCGTAGTTATGGGGGTACACAACAGATGAGTAAAGAACACGATCAACCTGCAGGTGCAAGCATAAATTTGGTACTCAACATTTTACCAACATAACTTGCTAGAAAGTTAAAAAAGCCGGGTACCTTGATTAGACCAGTTTTCTTGTCAAGTTCATATTTCACCTTGCTTCCCCTACTTATCTCAACCACCTGCAAGGGATTACACAGTTGGTCTGGGAAGCTCCGCAAATAACACAAACCAAAATTTCAAATGATAACAGCAGAGAAAAGCAACTGATCAATACATACATTGTTTATCAAGAATAAATAGTTAATATCAATTCAATGTAATTCTGATCCAACTGCATTGATTTCAACAATGCTGAAATGGGTTCAACAACCAAATTGAACGAGTTTGGCCGACATGCCAAAAGAATATATTTAACAGGTTAACAAGAGGAAAGAAGCATGAAGGTTCATTGACATCTAATGCAATGGATGGTAAGAAGATGAATAAATAAAAGGGAACTGAATTATCAGAAGAAAGTACAATAAGACACCAGACTGATAAAGATTAGAATTACTAAGCGAAACTAGATAACACTGCCGACAATATAAAGCTTTAGAAAGATAAAAGGAATGGAGGTGAATGTAACTAAAAAAATAAAAGAGTTGATAAATAGCCACGCGCAATGGGCCACCAATCACAATGACAAGGCCTAGCCGATCACATTCGGTGGAGTAGCATATTTTTAATAAGTAAATAGTTGGCAAACAGAGAAATGGAAAAATTAAATGGGTTCAGATGAACGCTTTGAATCATGTCATAATGTTCTCAAACTAAAGAGGCTCATTGTCATGAGATGACTATTAAATACAATGTTCTCAACTCAAAACCTCCATTGCCATTTGATGACATATTTACAAAGTATATAAGAAAAGTGATTGACAATCAACTATAGGCATTCAACTTTAACATCAGAAATCTTCTCCAATTTATCAACAATAATATAAGAAAAAGAAAAGGCCAAATAAACTTCAATATCCTTACGCAGTTGAAAATTATTGGTGCTCCAGGTCCTGCATTGGAAATAAGAAAGAAATAAATTCAACTTAAGAATGATAATTGAGATTTGAAAAATGATGGTAGAGAGTTACGGAATATACCTATCTCAAGATCATGCCAAGGATGAGCAGCAACACCTTTCCTGGTCAGGGAAGAGAGTATCCTTTCATTAAGAGGCGAATGTGATGACTTTTGGACATCAGGGGATTTGTTTGGTATCTCAATTGGTGGAGCCATACCTTCAGGTCATATATCATGACATTAATTAAGATAAGCTGTTCTTAAATTACAAAGAGCACATGATTATATGGTAATATTGATCTATTAAAGAAAATAAATGATGTCAGGGATAAGAATTTATTACAGCTCCAAAAAATGATTGTCAATTGTTGGTTCTGAAATTCAGGAGATATTATGCTTCTAGTATTTGGCAAATGAAATGAACAGAAGATGATACAAAAGCAGTTTATCAAGCGATCAGCCATATATGTACTCCTATTTGAAATATCTATAAATACTCTATTAAATGTAGCAATTAATGTGTACTTTGGCAGCCAAGCACACCTCAAAGGGTACCCAATCATAATGAAGTAAACAAAATCATCATTGGAGAAACATTGCCAGCAGAAGCCAATTATTCCATAAAATCAAATTGAGTTGCTGATGAATGCCAAAGTTTCACTTGATTCACAATGTAATTTACTTTGTGCGTTTCCCATAGATAAATCCATTATTTCTGAACTAGACAAACTAATTCAAAAACAAAGAGGATACAAAAATCCAAAACCTCAAATACTCATTGGCTAAAAAAAAAAGGGTGCTATGTATAAATTCTAGAAAAGGATTATCATTTCGACTGAAATTCATGAAATTAAAACCCAAAACACTCGACCATAAAAAATAAAAAAATAAAAACCCAAAACAACCAGACAAATGTAAAACAGCCAAAACAGAGTGTAATTGCAGACCGAAGATTTGATGATGTACACCAGTCGTCAATTACACTCGAATTACATTTCAATTCACCATACAATTAGCTACAAATAAACATTAAAAATAACCGCGTCTATGAACAAATAGATGCAAGATCTTCTGCATGCATACTTTTGTACTTTTATATGTCCAGATGTTCTATAATACTTAGTCAATAGTGATATATCGGGAAAAAAACAAAACAGCGTTTATGTGTACATTAAGTATAGCAAACGAATAACAGCATCAAATCATAAGCATAAAAAATTTAAAACTCAACAAAAACGGTTGAAATCGGCAAAAAAATAAGTTCAAGGAACAGTTCTACTGTGTTGAAAAATCTATATTCATGCATATGATACAACAAAAGATCCCAAAATACAGAAAAATACCACAACAAATGTATCTGGATCTCAAAAAATACAATGAACCGTATCTCACAAATAACGAACGTACCAGAAATTACCAAAATGAGGCAACTCAAAGCTGAAACAAAGCGTCTGTGAGAAGATGAAATAAGCTCAGATCTCGAATAGAACACGGAGCGTAACACCGAAGCAAAGATATTTATAGATGAAATGAGTGTTTTAGAGAGAGAAAGAGAAGCCCTAGAAAGAGAAAGAAGTTGTAAAGGGAAGCTTTCACTCCGAGCTAGTGGCGGTGGATTACGCGTTCCCGCTCTGTATTATGCCATTTAAAGACAGCATATTCAAAGCAAAAGGGTAAAAAAACAAAATAAATAAAAATTCTCGTGTTTTTTTTCCTTTTTTGGCGAATAAATTTGTCTTATGGAATAAGGAGATTCTTCGTTTGGAGTGGGAATATGACGTGGCGGTCTTTGATTGGTTGGTTGGTTACCTATGGTGGGACCCTTGGGGGTGATTAGACCGGATCGAGTTCTTTTCGAATATTCAATTTTAATAGAGTTTTCTGTTTTTATAATTTACATAGAATATAAATTACTTTAAATTGATATTAATAATTTTATATATAAAATAAATATACACAAAATTATTCGATACCCATGTCGCGGTTTTTAAGGTTTGATCACATCAAGCACGTTTATTCCTATGAATAACTGAAAATTAAAGAGCAACGTGGACAAATATAGATTTTAATTTACCACGAATTTGTAGTTTAAGTGATATTGCTCACTCTTCGTAAGGGTATTGACCGAAGTTTGAACCCGATATCTTTCAATTTATTTGAATTTATCTCATTCTCTCAACCAGTAGTCCCAACTTATTATGAAAAATGTAGATTTTAGTTTCTAATATTGCAAATCAATAAAGTCATATAATTTTTCATTTGTCGTGCGTAAAAAAAAAAACTGATAATTCATGCAAAACATCATATGCGGGTAATAATTACATGCAATAACTATTTCAAGGTAAGGAGAGAATATTCGGGCATCCCAAATCAACAAATAATTTGCAGTTAACTATTTCAGGATATGGAGAGAATATCCGGGCATCACCGATCAAGGCCATAATTTTCGGTTTGATCCTTTTTTTTTTTTTTTTTTTGTTTTTGGTTGATGACTCGGTATATATCAAAAATTTCGCCCGACTATTTCTAAGAGGGAATGACTTTATCCTATGGGTCATCCACGGGGTAAATTCGAGCATATGACAGCCAATTTATACGTTAAGATTGGATATTCGACTTGTTGAGATCTATCTAAAACACATGTATTTCTCCTATAAAGTCTAGTTAGACCCGTGTGATTATTATTAATATATTGTGGATAATATTCATGTGACACTATATTAAGTTAATATTCTGTGCGTAAATAAAGGACAAGCCTTTCATTTCCTATAAAATTGGACACTTAAATAATAGATGATATATCAAGTCAAAGTTTTGTAGTTATTATCTTGGTGTAACATCCGTCGGCGTTGACGTGTTATCTTAAGGCCAGAAACATTACAAATGTTCCACTTCCTAAAAATTAGGACACATGAATTGTAAATGTTACCCGCCCCCACTAAACACTGTATATTCCGGGACTGAGTAGTGGGGTTGCTCCGTCCCACGCTACATATAATTTTATTATATATATATATATTATATAAATATTATACAAATAGGGTGAGTGGGCAGACTCACCCCGTACAAGGTGAGGCACTAGCCTTTAATTCCTGACCTGTGGCAGGGCAGTCGGGCAAGGTGGGCGAGGAGGGAATGAGTCTTTAACTATTCGCACTACAATCTCTTCGCTCCTTTTGTCTTCTATAATATCAACTGTATATACACTAAATGTTGCATCTATTTTACCAATTATATGTTGGGTCGAGGTTAGAATAACTTTCTTGTTTATTAAAGAGTTTTATGATAGTGATATGAGTTACCTCGAAATGTTGATGTGGAATCACTCCTTTCCAAACTCCTAAAAATTGTCCAAGCAATCCACAATTTTCTTCTTGCAAGCTACAATTATAAACAACGCACTTTGTAAATGTGTTTGATTTGACATACTTTATACTTATTACACATTTAAGCTACAATTGAACATTTATTAAACTAGACTAAACTAAGATAAAATATATCCATCACATAACAAATATAGTAGGATGGTATCTAGAGATGTAGTGGCATATCTATATACCAATCCTCATCTTGAAAATGAAAATTCGCAAAAGATAATTAAAAAGTACTTGAAAAGCAAAATGTTCCCACTATTTTATTATTCTTCAATTGAATATATATATATATATATATATATATATATTGTATTATAATTTAAAATAAACTGTTTGATATGTGCCTGTCTAAAATTACTTTTTTCTACCTCGCCTATTCGAGTGAATGACCCGAATCGAGGTCATGGATCGGGTCGTCTACCCGACCAGGCTAATAGAATGAGTTCGAGGCTAGCCGATACACTATGAAAGAAGCGAGGTCACGACCGAAGCGAGGTCATGGATCGGGTCGTCTACCCGATCCACCTAATAGAAGGAGTTCGAGCTAGCCGATACACACGTAAGAAGCGAGGTCACGACCGATCCGAGGTGGTCGTGCGTGGTCGCCCAAGCGACCCGACCCGTATATGATGGATGGGTTTAGCCAGGTGGACCAATAGGAGGCAAGACGCGTGGAGTGAGGTTGTACGGATCCGTACACCTCGCACGGATCCGTCGAACCCCGGCGGATGAAATAGTGCCTATAAATACGCCATTGTTCCATTGCTACTTTGGTATGACATTTTATTGCTATTCACCTCGCTTTACATTCACTAGCGACCAAGACCAGATCGACTTAAGCATCGGAGGTCTTGGCCGGGAACCCTCCCCGGCTAATTTAACGTTTATCTGTCTTACAGACCCGAACCAAAAGTACCAAGGCTCGAGACGACCCGACCCGAAGTACATCCGATTTGTTTACGCCCAAACCAGTTGGCGCCGTCTGTGGGAAACGCAAAAGTGAATATGGACGAGACCCCAAAGTGAAAGCAAAAGGGATACCACCTTGTGGACTAAACATGGAAGAGACACCAATAAGAGCGAAAAACAATACTCGAGGAGGATCCCCGTTGTTAATTCAAGAGCAACATCAAAGGGAAGTGGAGGATCCCATGATCAATATGCGAACAGCGACTTTGAGAAAATGTTGGAAAGAATCTTTAATGCTAAACGATAGGGAAAGAAAAGCGAAAGCTCCCATGGTTTTTCTCTATGCGGGGTACCTAAGACAAGGAACCAACGGTGTTGGCAAAGAGATAGAGAGCAAGGCGACACGGAGGAGGTGGCTAGTCACCAAGCGCCCGAACAAGCGGCCGAGGCGAGACTAAAGCGAGCTCCCTAGGGTGGCAGATATAAATGAACTCAGCGAGCGATTGAGCAAGCTACTCGGAAGCTAGACCATTTGAAGAGAAGAGGGGATCACACGCATTACAAAAAAGAGGTCCCCTTCTCCCCGAAATTTTGGCGAAGTCGTTACTATGAGTTTCAAGCTCCCGGATCTTCCTAAATACGATGGGAATAAGGACCCTCGGGAACACCTAATGACTTTTGATCACGTAATGCGGCTTTATGGGACAATCGGATGCCATGAATGCTAGGATATTTATCACCACATTAAAGGGAAAAGCGCAAGAATGGTTCACGGGGCTACCCATGGAACAGTGGTATCCTATGAGCAATTGGCAAGAAAGTTCTTATATCGTTCGCTAGTCGAGCGAGCTCGAAGGTCACGACCCACCCTTTACAATCGACAAGCGAAAGGCGAGCCACCGGGACTTCATTAATCGGTTTAATGATGAGGCGCTCGAGGTGCAAGATATGAGGATCGATATGATGACAAATATATTGGTTCATGGTTTGAAAAAGGGCACTAGCTTCACGCTTAGCTCGTAACCCCCGGATAAGGAGGAATTGATGGGGATGACCCAACAATATATCCAGGAAGAGGAGATGAATGAATCAAGGATCATGAATGGTCGAGAGTGGGTCGGGAGGTGCACGTAAGAAAAGATCAGAGAGAGAGACCTCGTTTTTAAGTCCGAAAAAGACCATGGCGAGCGAGGTCGAGATCGGATCGATTGCGCAATACGAGTTAGCAGATATACGCGCTAAATGTTCCCGAGTACATGCCTTGATGTCCATCGAGGAAAAAATATGTTAAAGTGGCCAAGAAAGATGAAGGTCATGGGTAAAAGAGATGAAAGAAAATATTGCCATTTTCATAAAGATCATGGCCATGATAATCTGAAGAATGCTTCCAATTAAAAGATGAAATAGAGCGACTCATCTAGCGCAGGGGTACTTGAAAAATTTTGTTAGAATGAGCAAAGCGAGGATGAGGAGCGAGGCGGGGAAGAGTGGCGAGGTCGAGGTTCTCCGGCGAGGCAAGCGCGAGGAAGGTCAAGCTCGTTTCCTATAAAGGAAAGAAAAAGTAAATCGCATCGCGAGCGATCCGAAGCGAGGCGAGACCGACAAGATGAAAATTTGCCAAGGAGGGGGTGATACATATGATCGCTGGAGGCCCGAGTGGAGGTGACTCGCATA
This sequence comes from Rehmannia glutinosa, assembly GCA_016081115.2. Taxonomy (NCBI): domain Eukaryota; kingdom Viridiplantae; phylum Streptophyta; class Magnoliopsida; order Lamiales; family Orobanchaceae; genus Rehmannia; species Rehmannia glutinosa. Next base: position 1,774,114 of record JABTTQ020000348.1, read on the forward strand.
AGCGCGAGCGGAAGAGTATGCGGGTCTTGGCTCATACTCCCAAGAGGGTTCGAATATTTTAATGTCGGAAGCAAACCCAATTACCTTTGATAATCGTGACCTTGTGGGAGTAGAAGCAGTCAAAATGATCCAATGGTGATAACAATGGATATTGCGAACTTCGCAGACAAAAGACCTTGATAGATAATGGGAGCTCGGCGGATGTGATCTTTATGCAGTCTTAAGGAAGATGGAATTAGGCGTCACAACACGCAATCGGTGGATACACCATTAATCGAGTTCGGGGAAGCGAAGTGATCCCGCTTAGGTACTATCGACCTTCCGACTTCGCTAGGAATGGTCCCATGCCGAAAAACGATTATGGTTAAGTATTTAGTGGTTGACGCTCCGTTTGCATACAACGTCATTCAGGTAGGCCAGGTTTAAATCGGTTCAAGCTATTGTTTCCACATATCATTTGAAGATGAAATTCCAACCGCAAGTGGGATTGGTGAGGTAAATGGAGATCGAGAAAAGTGCAAGGAGTGCTATAACTTGTCCTGAAGAAAAAAAGAAGGAGAGCGGGAGATTAGAACAATTAGCAAATTGAAAGAAAGGGAGGAGGAGCGGGGAATGAGCAAGAAGGAGAAGGGGAAGTATAAAAGGCTCGAGTGAGGAGTATAGAATCGAGCCTCTTGAAAGACAAGGTAGTCGGGTGGATCAAGCGACCCGAGCAAGTCGACGAGAATAGGCTCCCGGATGGATCCGAGCCTCGAGCTCCTAACTATCCAATTTTTGAAGGAGAATGCGGATATTTTTGCATGGAAGGCTACGGATTGCAAAGGTATTAGCCCGAGAGGTCGTAGTGCATCGCTTAAATGTCGACCCTGAGACGGCTTTATTAAGCGAGAAGAAGCGAAGTTTCGGAGGAGAGAGGAATAGGATCATAGAAAGCGAGGTGAATAATTTCGCCGATGCGGGGCACGTTGTTGAGATCCGATTCACCGAATGGTTATCTAATGGGGTGATTGTTCCCAAAACAGTGAGAAGTGGAGGATGTGTACGGACTTTCGACTTAAATAAAGCATGTCCAAAAGATCCGCCCCCTCTTGCGCTCGTATTGATCTCCTAGTGGACTCCACACGGCAGGTGTGCTCTATTAAGTATGATGGACGCGTATCAAAGGGTATCATCAAATTTTCATGGCGGAAGAGGATCAGGACAAGACCTCATTTGTTCCGAAAATGGGGTGTATTGTTACGTAGTGATGCCGTTTGGCCTTAAGAATGCGGGAGCAACTTATCAACGCCTAGTCAATCTCATGTTCAAAAGCGAGATTGGACGCCGAACCATGGAGGTTTACGTAGATGATATCTTTGGTCAAGAGCGAGAATCGGGGGACCATCCGGAACATTTGAAGCGAGCTTTCAACATCATGCGAAATTATGGAATGAAGTTGAATCCAACAAAGTGCACTTTTGGGTGCGAGGTGGAAAATTTCTCGGGTTCATGGTTAATGAGAGGGGATTGAAGCAAACCCGAGAAAATTAAAGCTATATGGAGATGGCCTCCCCAAGGACCGACCGTGAACGAAGTGCTTGACTCGACGGGAAAGCTAGCCTCGCTTAATAGGTTCATTTCGAGGTCACCGATCATAACCTACCTTTCTTTGCTACTTTAAAAATATGAAAAAATTTCAACGAGAAGAATGTGAGAAGGCCTTTGATGAATTAAAATCATATTTAAGCTCACCACCATTATTATCAAAGCCTGAAAAAGGGAAACCACTTTTTTTGTACTTGGCTGTTTCTAAGCGAGCTGTGAGCTCGGTGTTAGTCAAGGAGGAGGGGGGCATGCATAAGCCGGTTTATTATGTGAGTAAGATGTTGCAAGGAGCGGAAGAGAGATATTTAGAGATCGAAAAGTTGGCATTAGCCTTGGTGGTAGCAAAGCGAAGGAAACTACGACCTTATTTTCAATCGCACCAAATAATCGTCTTAACAAATCAACCTTTGAGGCAAATTTTAGGGAGACCGGAGTTGTCAGGTCGCTTGGTTAAATGGGCAGTGGAGTTGGGAGAGTTTGATATCAAGTATCAATGTAAATCGGCAATTAAAGCCCAAGTTCTAGCTGACTTTGTTAGCGAGGCAATCGTAGAAGAGTCGGCGCCCCAAGACGAGGTCGCGTGGCTTTTACATGTGGATGGTTCGTCAGTGGCTAGTGGAGGTGGAGCTGGAATTTTGTTACAAGGACCTAACTTGTTTGAAGTAGAAGTAGCTCTAAAGTTGGATTTCGAGGTTACAAATAATGAAGCAGAGTATGAAGCCCTAATTGCTGGGATGAAGCTAGCACATAAATGCGATGTAAGAAGGCTCGTGGCATATACTGACTCTCAGTTAGTCGCGATGCAGATGGAAGGCTCTTTCGAAGCCAAAGATAAGTCTATGTCCACCTACTTGAGTAGAGCTAAGAAATTAGTAGAAAATTTTGAAGAATTTCAGTTGAAACAGATTCCAAGAGAAGAAAATGAGAAAGCTGATGCATTAGCACGTTTCGCTAGTGCCGTCTCAGGATCGAGTTCGAGGAAGGTGATAGTGTTAGTGGCGAAGCACTCCGAAGTGAACTCAGAAAGCGAACCTCTTGACCAATTCTCAAAAGAGACCTTAATTCTTCATATAGGGATTCAAGTAAAGTGGATCGAGGGGATTAAAGAGTTTCTTAAAACGGGAGTTTTGCCAACGGATCCAGGCGAGGCTAGGAGGATACAGGCTAGGGCACCTAGGTTCCAAATAATAGGAGATGAAGTGTATAAGAGGTCCTTTGGAGGACTCCTTTTGAAATGTTTGTTGCCAAGAGCGCAAGATATGTGATGAGAGAGATTCATGAGGAATCTGCGGAAATCATTCGGGAGAGGTCTCGCTAGCTCAAAAAATACTAAGGCAAGGATTCTTTTGGCCTCTTTGTGATGAAGGATGCGATTGAGTTCGCTAAGAAGTGTGACAAGTGTCGGTTCCATGCTAACTTAACTCATCACCTGATACATTTAGAAACAATTCTTATTGCATGCCCTTTCGACCCGTGGGGATCGACATTCTAAGGTCCTTTTCCCGTGGCAAGGCGAGAAGAAATTCGTGATAATGCTTGATTGAATATTTTACGAAGTGGGTCGAGGCCAAGCACTAGCTAAAATAGGTGAGCAAGAGGTCATGGACTTTGTATGGAAAAATATTTGTAAGCGGTTTGGGTTTCCTAGGATCTTAATTTCGAGATAATGGAACGCAGTTCCAAGGAAGAAAAATACGAGCATGGTGCAAGGAAGTGAAAATCAAAGCAAAATTTCACGGCAGAGGTAATCGCAAGCTAATGGACAAACCGAGGTGGCCAACAGGATAATTGCAAAGACTTAAAAGCGGTGGGTGCGGTGAAGACGTATTGGGTGGAGGAACTCCCGGGGGTCCTTTGGGCATATAGACTACCCCAAGAACTTCTACGGGAGAAACTCCATTCGGTTTGATGTACGGATCGGAGGCGGTAATCCCCGTGGAAATGGGGAAGCATCTCGGGGGATAGCTCATTACGACCCAAAGACGAACGAAGAGGCTCGGAAGTTAGAGCTAGAAACAATCGAGGAAAAGAGGGATAGGGCCTTGGTTCAAATTGAGGCGACTAAAGGGAAGAATGCGGCGAGCAAAGATATGATAAAAGGGTGAACGAGAGAAATTTTCAAGTAGGAGACCTAGTTACGAAAAAAGTTGAAGTATCTAAGCATGTGGGAAAACTGGAGGCTAATTGGGAAGGTCCTTTCAAGGTGATTAAGATCCTCAAGAGGAACATATCGTTTGGAAAGCATGGATGGAAAAGAGCTTCCTGGGCCATGGAACATCCACAATTTGCGCAAGTTTTATACTTAGGTGAACTACTTGTAATTATTAGCTTGTTTTTTGAATATATATGAAATTATTGGGAGGGAAATACCCCTTATTTTGAAGATAATTATCGGCTCAATGAAGCGACCCGAGGCCGCCAAGACAAGCGACCCATGAGGTCGGCTCTGGTCGCGACCCACGAGGCCGCCTTCAAGACAAAGCGACCAATGAGGTCACTTCAAGTAAAATTGACCCACGAGGTCAACTTTAAAGAAGAGCAACCCACGAGGTCACTCTTCTGCGACCCACGAGGTCGCTCTCCTATTAAAAGCGACCCACGAGGTCGCCTTCATGCAAAGCAGCGACCCACGAGGTCGGCAAATATTAAAAAGCGACCCACGAGGCCAGCTTCAAGACAAAGCGACCCACGAGGTCACTCCTATTAAAAACCGAGGTCGAGGTCACTCCTATTAAAAGCGACCTACGAGGTCGAACTTCAAAAGCGACCATGAGGTCGGCTAATATTAAAAGCGACCCACGAGGCGGCTCAATTAAGCGACCGAGGTCGGCTTCATGCAAAGCGACCACGAGGTCACTAATATTAAAAGCGACCCGAGGCGACTCGATTAAAAGCGACTCCACGAGGTCGGCTCTATTAAAAGCGACCCACGAGGTCACCATGCAAAGCGAGCGACGAGGTCGGCTAATATTAAAAGCGACCCACGAGGCCGGCGAGACAAAGCGACCCACGAGGTCGGCTCTGGTCGCGACCGAGGCCGACTTCAGTCGAGGCGACTGCGAGGTCACCAAGTAAAATCGACCCGCGAGGTCGGTCTCAACTAAAGCGACCCACGAGGTCGCCTTCAAGTAAAATTGACCCACGAAGTCAACTTTAAAAGAAGAAGCAACCCGCGAGGTCACCTCGATTAAAGAGCGTCGCGAGGTCGCCTACAAATAAAAATGATCTCAAAAAAGAGCACGTCAATTAAAAAGTGACCCACGAGGTTAGCTCCAAGCAAGATCCATAGAACGACTAGCAAACGGCGATAAAGCGAAATCGGAGACTTGAGCTCATTCATATCAAATATTTTCATACATCATAATACCAAAAACGAGGTCAAAGACTAGCTCATTTACAAAACAACTTAGAAAAAACGAGGTGCGCGACCGGTATTCACGATGTGTTTCACATGGAGCATTGAGCTCATTTACAAAAGAAGGAAGTAAAAACTAAGGTTATTCTTCCTCATCATCATTATTAGCTTCAATAGTAGCAGGGGGTGGAGGTTGTTCTGTAGCAGCGATGTGCGAATGCATAAGATTGGTCCACTCATCCGTTTCTTGACCTCTTCCACATCGCGCGACATCAAGTCCTTCATCCTCCTTAGCCGCCCTCATCGCCTTTCTCCGGATCATCCATGCGGAGGCGATCAAGTTTATCTTGATCAAAGTCCTCCTTGAAAGCATTCTCGTAGGGCTTGGTCCGGCATCGCTCGAAACCTTGAAAGAGATGAGACGGCACGACGTGCCACTAAGGTTTCGTAGGAATGGGAAGTTAGAAAGGACTTCACGCCTCTTCGCGAGCTTTTGAAGAGCGGAGGTATATTCTAGCGAGTTCGTATATTCCGATAGCCCTCCTTGCGACCGTATCGTAGGTCTCTTTTTTCCGGATTCGTGATTTTCTTTCTCGCTCCTTCCCGATTTGTCGCGAGCCGCATTAACCTCTTGTTCGGACCACGGCTCGGATCACGAGCGTAGTATTCTCCCGAGATAATTTTTCCTTGGCGGCTCGGCCTCGCGAAGAGCGCTTCGAAAGCCTCTCCACTCCGTTTTCCCGCGCGTCGAGGATTGCTTCCAATTAGCAAAGACGAAGGAAAGGTGGTGTAGGAGGGCATTATTCTAAATGAATTAAAAGCGAGGTTAGAAAGAGAGAGAGAAAAATTAAAACATGTATTAAACGAGATAATGGACTTTTACCGAAAAAGTATTGTGGGCTATGTATTCTTCGGTAGGAGTAAACTCAAAAGGTATCAAAGCAAATTGATCGATCGAGGAGAGTATGTTTGTATAGCTCGAAAGAGTCCTCTCCAGCATGAGTATCGAGGACAGAGCTTCGTCCGTTAATTAGCCAATTGGGGACGGTACGAGGCAGCGAGGCGTTGAAAGTGGAGGACAGTTGAGGAGGAGATCTTTGCCTTTCCATCTCACGCATCTCGGCGAGCTGTTTCTCACATAACTTGAGCCATTTAAGTTGAGCTTCCATCTCAGGGTCGCTGCAAGTCTCCTCGTCAGCTTGAATTTGCTGCTTGCGACACGTCTAAAGACGACCCGAGGCGTAAGCCTCTTACGCAGGCTCTTCGCGATCTTTACCCCCAGAATCCCGACTGCGAGACTTGTGGGGCTTCTGAGTTTTTTCTTTGTGGGACTTTCCTTTCGAGGCAGAAGCCTTCTCAACATTTTCACCCCCCGAAGAAGTAGGGCGCTGAGGGGTTAAGCGAGCTCAGTCAGAGGGTAGTGCGAAGCGGCTCGAAAAAATAAGAGTATCATCCAAAGACCTCGGTCGAAGCGGCGAGGTGAGGCCTCAAGAGGTCGGAGGAACACGGCTGAACCCGAGACACATGGGTGGTGGTGTGTTTCGGAGCGATTGGAGGTCGTTTTTCTTGGAGAGTAAAGCCGCCTTCATTCTTTCAATTGCTTAGCTACTAATGAGTCATTTGTTTGTGACATCTCTCGAAAATAGAAAAATTGTTTAGAATAATGTGAGTAAACTATACGAGCAAGCAATTAAGTAAAAGAATGGAAGATTACCCAAACTTAAAGTTCGGTCAAGCCGGGGTGGGGCTAAGGTCCGCGAGGGAAAGAACCTCTTCGGTTAGAAGCTTCTCTCCGACAGAGATACCAGCTCGTGCATAGCACATCCTCGACAAAGTCATCCTCCCAGTGACCAAGCGAGGTCACGAGGGTGAGGACGGGTAGCTTTCCACTCGAAAGGAACCTCGAGGGGGTCTCTACGGGGGGCTCTAATGTAGAGAAATTTCTCTTTCCAAGGCCAAACAGAGGTAGGTAGGTGATGAAGAAGCTTACGGTTAGGCCGAGGGGAGAGGTAGAAAAAGCCTTTCTCACTTGTGGTTGGAGAGGAGTTAATGGAATAAAGGGCCCAAAAATGGGAAAGGAGGTGACACCTCAAAATGTTTCATTAATATCGCAAAACTTAAAATATGACGATAAGCGTTCGGAACTAGTAGGCGGGACACACTCCTAGACCCTTTAAGATATTTACAATAGAGGCGAGCTAAAGGAAAACGTAAACTGCCTCAAGGCTAGGCAAATGGAACGACATACAACGGGGAGGTGGTTTGTCTATACGGTCATTCCTACCGGGGATAATTATTTGAAAATTTGATGGAATAAAAAATCGGTCTCTAATCTCGGCTATTTGGTTCCTGTTTACAATAGAACGAATCAAAGCCCAGGAGTCAGTAAACTCTAAATTAGGATCTATGGGGGCATCCTCCTGCCGGATTCGTTGGTAGGGTCCAAGTCGAGACAGGATCCCCCAGGGGGAGGCACGGACCTAATGGGCTAGCATCTAGAATACGAGCCCCATTTAGAGGGCCGATGTCGAATCCAGACTCCGAGGTGGAGCTTGAACTCGAACTCGAACCGCTCGAGCCCGAGTCATGAGAACCTAACGCACGGTCGGAAGTCGGGCATAAGAAGAAGGAAGAAAAATAAATGAAATAAGAAAAAATATTAATAAGCGAAGTGAAACTAAGGGCTACCTCGAGGTGGGATCCGACCACGTGAAGAAACCCGGACGAGGTGGGAGCTCGCTTGAATGGAAATATTTTTCACCGCGATGAATGAAGAGTAAAAATGTAAACTCAAGACTTCCGTATATATATAGCGGAATGGGACGGGAGAAGATCGAGCGGTTGGGATGAAAGAAACTTTTCAAATTCAACGGATCGGATTCGAGTTACCATAGTAATTAATTACTAAAAATGGCGGGGAGTAATGATATGTGCCTGTCTAAAATTACTTTTCTACCCTCGCTATTCGAGTGAATGACCAATCGAGTCGTGGATCGGGTCGTCTACCCGACCCAGGCTAATAAAATGAGTTCGAGGCTAGCCGATACACTATGAAAGAAGCGAGGTCACGACCGGCGAGGTCATGGATCGGGTCGTCTACCCGATCCACCTAATAGAAGGAGTTCGAGCTAGCCGATACACTACGTAGAAGCGAGGTCACGACGATCCGAGGTGGTCGTGCGGGTCGCAAGCGACCCGACCGTATCGATGGATGGGTTTAGCCAGGTGGACCAATAGGAGGCGGCAAGACGTGGAGTGAGGTTATGCGGATCCGCACACCTCGTGACGGATCCGTCACGAACCCATACGGCGAGATGAAATAATGCTATAAATACGCCTTGTTGTTCCATTCTTCCGGTATGACATTTTATTGATATTCACCTCGCTTTACATTCACTAGCGACTAAGACTGTCTTGACTTAAGCATCGGAGGGTCTTAGCCGGGAACCTCCCGGCCACGGCCTTTAACGTTTATCATCTTTACAGACCGAACCAAAAGTACCAAGGCTCGAGACGACCCGACCAAGTACATCCGATTTGTTTACGCCCAAATCACTTTGTTATAAGATATAACTATTCATTAGGAAAGAAATGATCAAACACCACATGTTATACATAAACATAAGGTTGGAAAAGGTCAAGTTGCTCAAATATTTAAGTTAAAACATTATAATGCTATTTAAACTAATAATAACTTAATTATTTGTTATTCATGGATTTCTTTTGTAAGTGTTACAACTTGATGGTATTTTTAGAGATGTGTTTCAATATATGTAATTTTTTTTTTTGACCAATTCAATTTATGTATTTGAAACTTCAAAGATCAAACTTGTTAGTTAATTCACGTTAATGATCTGTTGATTTGGCTTGTCCCATAGTCTCTTCTTTGGAATTTTTCTTTCATGGGACTTTATTTTTGAGCAAGTCTCTTGTGAAACGGTCACTCGGATCTAAATACGTGAGACGGACCTCCCAAAAACGCCCGTCTTGAGAATACGAAACATGAAAATAAATTTAAAAATAATAATGAACCATGAAGAAACAAAAATAAACCCGAAAACATGAACCATGAAGAATAAACCCGAAAAACAAAAATAAACCCAAAAATAAAAATAAACCCTAAAAAAACTAAAAATCCTAAAAACCCAAATCAATTAAAAATAAACCCAAGAAACAAAATAAACCCTAAAAAAATAAATATAAACCCTAAGAAAAATAAAATATGAAAAAAAAAAAACTCAAAAAGCTTTTGTCTCACGAAGAACAAGCAGACTGCCTCACGCAAATTTTCGCTTATTTTTTTTGCCTTATTTTTATTTGGTTCGTTACACCTGTTTTAAATTTCAAACGTTTATGGGATTGTGGGTCCAATTTTTTGGTCCTATGTGAATTAAGTCGTACGCAATTTCTTGAAAATTATTTGTTTCATAATAAGGGTGGGTACGGTGGGTGTGTGAATTCAAGACCAAAAGAACCATCCACGGATCTAGCGTTATATTAATATAATTAATAATTCAAACGGAATTGGGTAAATATTATTTATTTCATACAAGTCAATAATAAAAATGTTCAATGATCTTCGGTTCGATATATTAGAGATTGTAATAAGGTAGATTTAAATCGAAATAAAAATCCGCATATTGAATCTGCCCCGATCCATATAAGTAATTTATTTTTTTTGGAAAAAGATGAGTAATATTTTTTAAATAACGCGTACTATATTGTTTTAAATTTGACATTGTCACTTACTTAGGAGATAAATCGCTTTTGATTTTTCTTAATGTTGTGTCTGTCTCGCAAAATCATGTATTTTTGTTGTACTTTGATTGTTGGATATAACAGTACTAATAATTTTTTTTTACTCGAAAGCGTAGAAATATATTCATTACTCAAAAAAACTTACACTTTCAACGAGACAAAATTGCCACCTTGAACATACATACATTAATACATGTCGAGGAAGAACTCGCACGAGAGGTATAACCACCGTAATTCGAGAGAGCAAAAAAGAAACAACTAAAAAAATACAAAACAAATGAAAACTAAGACTTCAAAAGTAGACTAAACCACTTCCGAAAGGAGGATCGGCACACTCCTCAGGGGACTCACCCAACTCGAATAAATCCGGGAAGAGAAGGGGTTTATGAATTAGAGCTTGTAGTGAGAAGCAAGAGAAAAAAGTTAGAGAGAGGGGACTTATTGAGCTTATTGCTAGATTCTAATAATTATTATTGGAAAAAAAAAACGCATCTTATAAAAGTATACTTTGGTGTACTTTCAAACCACAATAGGAAAATAAGTGGAGTTAATGATTTGGTCATGTTTGCCATCTGTTTTGTTTATCACTCGAAAATTTCGTATTTTACTTCATTTGGAGTTTACAATAAGATTTATGTTGGGAAATCATTAGTCAGTGTTTCACGAGTTTACGATCTAGTTTGAACAAGTATATATATGAAGTATAACAAAGTTCAATATTTTTATATGTAAATGTCACCTAAAATTTATTGCTAAGACTACTAGTACATAATACATATAGCTAGATAAAGGCATGAGCATTTATTGAGGCGATAGGGTTGAAAAACGAACCAAATTACTCGATCTCAATTCAAGATCGATCATTAAAAACTCGTTTGAGCTCGGTTCATTAAAATAATAAACCAAGCTTGAACACATTTCCTATTCGATAAGATGTAAAGCTCACTCGCCCCGATCTCGACTCGATAGCAAAAAAAATAATAAAATATATGGAAAAATATCTAGCTACTCGAGCTCATTTCGTGATTGTCTCAAATAAAGCTCCTTTGAGTTCGATTCTATTAATAATCAAACTAAGCTCAAATCGAAACTTGATTAAAATCTAAACAAGTTGAAACAATATTATATCCGGCTCACAACTCACCTCGACTTGTTTACAACCTAGAAACTGTGCCAACAGGTTTCTCTTTATTTGAAAAAAAAAAACTTTGAAGCAACCTAGAGGTAATCTATGAGATGTTTGTTTTTTCTTATGGGCTTATATCATCTTGTCTTAAATGGGGTGTACAAGATTCCTACAGATCCTCTTGAAATGATGGGGTATGCCCCTCCACCAACTTGTAAATTTTCAAGTAAATCTCTCGCCACCCTTATTTGAGGTTCTCTTGGGAGTGACAGATCGTCATCGTCAACTTCCTTTTGCCCTCAATTAATTGGTTGGAGATCTTTCGTTGTTTTTTAGTAAACCTCTGTTGAGGTTTGGTTTGGGATTGTTGTTGATTTTTGTTATTTTGGTGTTTTTTTGGGACTGTCCATTTTTACTCACTTTTTCATTCACTGGGGTATACCCTTTTAATTTGTAAGTTTCTTTCACCTTTTTAATGAAATTTTCACATTTTCATAAAAAAAAAAAAAAAAAAAGAAACTGTCTCCGTTTGGTATTATTTCTGGACCTGGCAGAAATATTATACAACGTGCAGGGATAATATTTTGGGCCTTGGGTTTCCTCAAAAGCAAATATATATCTTGGGCCATGGGCTAGAGCCATTCATATTTGGGCTTATGACAAAAATACCCACCTTTTTAAGTTAATCTCACCATTTACGCTTTCCTATGCTAGCTTACCTAAATTTACGCTTTCCGGTGAAAATTTACCTCAATATACGCTCCCAACTCTTTTTTTACACAACAATACGCTCCAACAAAAATTCTCCCGAAAAATTTTACGCTTTGTTTCAACATTGTTTCAAACATGTTTTACGTGTTTTAACATTGTTTCTAACATGTTTCAAACATGTTTGTGTGTTTCGACATTGTTTCTAACATGTTCCTTTTAATAAAAATAGGTAAAAATTGTATTTAAACATCAAAAACTTCATTGAAACAATAAAAAATATCGAACAACATAAAAAAGGGTATGAAAACAACCCAAGAACAACGTAAAAAATATTTAAAACACAACATGAATAAAAAGAGCTTAAAAATAGGTAAAAATTGTATTTATACATTGAATACTACATGAAAACAACAAAAAAATTATTAGAACAACATTAAAAATATTATAAAACAACATCGAAACAATAAAAACAATGTACAAAATAATATATTAATAAAAAACAACATAAAAATAGGTTACAGATTATTTTGAAACAATAAACAACAAAAAAACAACATAGAAACAATAAAGAAACAAATTTAAACAACTCAAAAAAACAACTTATATAACATATAAAACAATGCAAGAACAAAAAAAAAACGAAAAAAATCAAAAATAGCAAGGAACGTTAAAAAAAAATTAGGTACAAAAGTAAAAAAAAAAGACAAAGAGTAATAAGAGGCGTATTGTATGGTATTAATACAAAAACAACGTATTATGTGTAATTTCCTTCATATTTTGGGTATTCCTATTCCATCTATATTTTGGGCCATGGGCTATAGCTTGCTGCCTGGGAAAGTCATTGTCCGCATATGCTGACCCAAATAAACCTTTATACATACGTATAAGTCTTCCTCTTCTACTTATTTTTTATTTTTTCTTCTTTGAGCATATACACTCTAAATGTCAAGAAAACAAATTTATTTCAATACTAGTTATTGTTATTTAAGAGGACACTAGCATATCAATTTTCTTTTTCTTGGTTGTACAATAATTTATTACATCTGGTTTTTTATGTGAGTTATCATACACGATAATTCGACACAAACCCGACCAAGTTATTGAGAGAAATTCGAATACGATTAACACGAACCCAACACGATGTTACAAATTTGTCTAAAATGTATTTTTATTAATTTTCGATGTATTTTAAGATAACCCAAAATAAACCAAAACCAAACATAAACTCGACTGACATTTAATTGCCATCCCTACATACCATTTTCTACAATGATTCATGCTTTACGGCAATTTTAAAAACATGTGACTCAATATTACAATTTCTTGATTTTTTTAGTGGCTTTTGCATAAAATACCCAAGCAAATGGCATAAGAAAATTCTCATTTTACTCCCAAGAAAATTTCAACTATTATTATTTTTTGAGAAAGAGAAATTTCAACACCAAAATCTGGATTCTAGAAGACGAGAATCTGTCAGTCCAGCGTTATTGGGCCTAATCCAGGCTGTCCAAAATGTATCCAAATCCATACCAAAAGAATTAAAGCCCAAAATTCTTAATCAGTCCATTCATGACCCTTTCCAAGTTCCAACACACTTTGAACATTAATAATTAATAATAATTAATTAATAATTCTCTTTCCATCATTGATTTATTCAAAATAATATAACAATAAAATTAAAAATTAAAAAAGAATTACAGAATTCAACGACCGACCACTGCTGCTTCCCTCCTCTTTTTCCTCATTTATTAGATCCATCTTTTTTCTTCTCTTTCCTGCGATCTGGTAATTATTTTCATTCATCTCTTCTAAAACGCCCCATTTCTGTTTTCAAATTTTCAAATTTCATATTTCAATCCATCTTCGGATATGTGCAATAAAATTTGACATTTTTGTTGCTAGGGCTTTTTGTTTTTGAGGAATTTGTGAAAACACAAAAAAAAATCCAAATCAGATGGCCGCTCCACCCGCCAGAGCTCGAGCCGATTATGATTATCTCATCAAGCTTCTCTTGATCGGTGATAGCGGTCCGTATTTTTTCCTCAATATTTATCTATTTTTTATGGATTTTTGTTTCTTCCTTTATGCGTTTGGATATGACATATGTGATTAAGCTTGTAGATTTTGTATTGTGTTACCTGCGTTTGATGAGAAATGTTTGTATTATTTCGACATTTATTATTTTAATTATTTAGGATGAGCATATGTACAATATTTCTTATGTTTATCTGATGGGGCTGTTGGATGAATGAAAATAAAATGTTGTATTAGAAAAAAGGGGTTCTGGCTCTCTAAATGCTCTTGTAAATGTATGTTGTTATTATATCTGTTTTCTGTTCGGTAATGTGATGGGAAAATGGAATGCTTAATAGGATTTAATGCGACAATAAGATTTTTCTATGTTCTATATCGTTGTATATATATGCATGTGTTTTCATGCACACCTTTTAATGTTATGAAATTTGATTTACTAAATTGGGAATCACAGAAGAGTGTTTTTCCACATTGAAGGATAACTGAGGATTTTAGTTGGCTTTTAAATCCAAGAGAGTTTTGAGAAATTTTGAGTCAAGGAAAGTGCGATACTTGTGCAAAATAAAATTTTACTAAGTATTAAGTTACTGATGAGCAACAAACACACATTGATTGGAGTTTAGGAGGTTAGGATTTCAAATGACTTGATGGAGCTACTGATTTAATATGCTGTCGGTGTAAGTGGTTGTTAATTGGCCCTCTCATGGACCTTAGGCGACATATATTATAATAACAAGCAAGCAGAACGGTGTTTCTCAAGAAATTGTTGGAACTGTGTGCTGGAAATGAATTTATCCTTGGTTGGTCGAGTAGTACTCTTTTTGTGTACATATCTTACAAGTACTTTTATTTACCTTTTACTCCAAATTTGGTGGATTATCTTGAGTATGTTTTTTAAGATTGTCATTTGACATGCTAGTCATTGAAGTTCCTTTATTTTGATGGCTTTTCCAGGTGTGGGTAAGAGTTGCCTTCTTTTACGTTTCTCTGATGGTTCATTCACCACCAGTTTCATTACTACCATTGGGTATGTTTCCTTCAAGCATCCCATCTTATTACAAATTTCATTTTTAACCTTCTCCTACCTCCTGTGTCTGATTCTGTTCTCTCATACAGGATTGATTTCAAGATAAGAACTATTGAGCTTGATGGGAAAAGAATCAAACTGCAAATATGGGATACTGCTGGACAAGAGCGATTTCGAACTATCACAACTGGTATGCGTTTGAGTGATGCAGGAATCTGGTCCCTTTCCCCTAACAGAAGTTCAACTATTTCAGTTGCCATTTGTTTCTTCTGCAAATGTGCTGTGGCGTATATCTGCATGATCTGTTTGCAATTATGATAAATAACAAGTTATGAAATGTGGGGTGCCGCTAAATGAAGAAAGTAGATAAAAGATGAGTTTGCCTATGGTGATCTATCTAGATTGTTTGATGTTTCTATGAAACTTTGCTTAGGAGTAGTATTTGATGAGAATATTTTGCTACCTATAAGTCCTCACGGTTCTTTTGTAAAGTTGTGCAATTTTGCAGTTGGGTAGAAGTGCTGATTTGGAAAGTAAATGTTAATGACGAGTTGTGTATGCTGTTTGATAGGGTTAAATGCACATTCGTTTTCCATGATGGACAACCTTCCAAAATTTCCTTGAAGTATTAACATCACGAAAATTCAGCTTCATACAGATGTTATGAACATTCATTTGCTTATTTTCCTCCTTTCGTAGATGCTTATTGTTGAGTTTCCTTCTCATCTCTCTCTTTCTGACCTCTATGGTTAACGCATGCCTCCCAAGTCCCAATATCCCCATTCTCTCCCTATATTCCATTTGTTAATGACGAGTTGTGTATGCTGTGTCCTCCCTTGTCTTCTTAATTTTTTCAGAATCACTTTTATTCGTCTTGCTGATTAGTTTGTGGTGGTTGGTGAATAGTTTTGAATATATGATGTCAGTGGTGGTGGGAATGGTAAAATAAGTTGAATAATAAGGAATCGACTATTGGAGTGTGGGAAGGGCGACAGTTCCTTTCATCTTCTAAAACTTCAGGAAATCATGAGAACTTCAGTTCCTGCTCACCTGAATCCCTCAGCCAAATGTACCTGAAATTCATTTTACCAGGATCACAGAAGTCACGTAGCACTTTCATTACTTACTTCTAAATTTTTCCAGACACTTCGAAAATGCTTTTTGCAAAAAGTGGGATGTATGAGGAAATTTTGTGAAATTAAGGAAATGAAAGGTTCATGCAATTTTGGTTTAAAAATTCTGGTCACACGTATAGTCCTACACAAAACAGACATGCATTATCCATGTTTTGCTCATCAAGCAACATAAGTATTAGCCACACAGACCAGTTCATTGGTCATTTGTTTTGCCATCCCTTGGTTGGACCTTGTCAAGACTTTTTGTTACTTGTTTGAGTTTTGTGCATACCAGAGTAAACTATGAATTAAGTTAATCAAATTCAATGGTTTAGTAAAGACGGTAATTGCGCCTGTTGAAACCTGATGGGTGATTGCCTCAATATATAGCAGAATCTAGAAATTTTTGCCAGAACTTTATCTGGCTTAATTCTGTCTACTCTGATGGTACATTCACATTTTCTGGTGTTTGGCTAAACTTATTTAAAACAACTTATAAGTTCCATAAAAAAGCTAGATTTTATGTTTCAAAAATAGAAAATAACATCATGGAGCTTACAAAAGGTTAGTAATAGCCATTTTATATTAACTGTGATAACAAATGGAATTATGATAAATCTCCTTTTTCATTTAAAGGACTTTATATGAAGTCCCATTATAATTTTATACCTAATGTGCATCTTAACAAAATATTTTAGAGGAGCGTATAAGTAGTTATAACCCATGCCAAACACCCTCTTATCATGAGAGATCATATTTCCTAAAATTTTATACCTAACGTCCATCTTTACAAAATATTTTAATCTTCTCTATATATTTGCAGCAATTTAGATTCCAAAGCATCATTTTTCTTTCTTGAACTATGTGAGCTTTTCGCCTGAGTGAATGTTTCTTTTGCAGCTTACTACCGTGGAGCAATGGGTATATTGTTGGTCTATGATGTTACTGATGAGTCATCCTTCAACAGTAATCACCCTTCATTCAGATCTTTCTTTTATTTTGTCGTATCACCCGTAGAGGATTCATCTTCTCTTTTATGTTCATGAATGTCTTCATTGCGTATCAAGTAACATTTTTATTGTGTAATTTTAAATAACAGGATTTCTATTTTATTAAAATCGACTTCATCTTCTTCTCAGACATTAGGAATTGGATCAGAAACATCGAACAGCATGCATCTGACAATGTTAACAAGATATTGGTGGGAAACAAGGCTGACATGGACGAAAGTAAACGGGTATGCATATACATCTGTGGGCTTGTGTGTTGGAGTGTGATGTTACCTTGGGTTGCAATCTAGCCTCAATTAATTTGAAACCCAGATGCATATATCTCACACCATATTTATTCCCATTTAATGGAATGTTGGAAATTATTATAATTACAAATGATTGATGATGGAGAGCCATCATATCAATATATCATATAATTTTTAGGGATAATTACTGAAACACCCCTAAGGTTTGGGCAAATTACAAAAAAACCAGAATTCTTTGAAAATTACAAAAACCTCTTGAGGTTTGATTCCGTCTTACGTTTTTCCCAGTGAGTTTGAAAATATTTCAAAACCCCCTGCCATTTGCAAAAATATTACAGTTACCCTCCTTAAATTTAAGACAAAAAGAAACCTGAAGGGGTTTTTGTAATTTTGAAACATGTCTAGGCTTTTTGTAATTAACCCAAACCTTAGGGGTGTTTTTGTAATTATCGCAAATTTTTATTTAACGTGCATATTTTTCTCTAATCTTCCCTTTCCCCCCCACTATAATCTGACACTAATTTAACTTCCATAGGCCGTTCCTACCTCCAAGGGCCAAGCACTCGCTGATGAATATGGAATCAAATTTTTCGAGACAGTAAGTAGCACACATTGCTTATGTTGGAATTTTATCTCAAATGACGCCGTCTAAAATTGTCATAGTGTCCAAACAGAGTGCTAAGACAAACATGAACGTGGAGGAAGTTTTCTTCTCAATTGCCAGGGACATAAAGCAAAGACTTGCTGAAACTGACTCAAAGACTGAGGTATCAATCAAGTGTTAGTTATACCTGCATGCATATTTATTTGTTTTTCCATATAGATAATTACAAAAACTACCCTTGAGGTTTGAGTTAATTAACAAAAAAACCCAAGGAAGTTTAAAATTACAAAAATACCCTTGAGGTTTGATGCTGTCTTATATTTTTCCCTTCATAAGATTTTCTTTTTCAAACCCCCCACATTTATAGAATTATTACTGATTAACCCGACAAAATCAAACATTGGGGTACATTTTGTAATTTTAAAACTTCTCTTGATTTTTTGGTAATTACCCCATACCTCAAGGGTATTTTTTATAATTATCCCTTTTTTATATTACAACTAGGGTTAGTCTCTTGTCAAACGGTCTAACGGATCTAATTCGTTAGACGAATCTAAATATCTGACCCGTCAGCCCACCAACAACCCGCGCAAGTACCAATACCACATCCGCAGGGCCTTTGCTAATACATTTTAGGATAACTACTAATACTTTTCGGAGGGAAAAACTAATAAATTTAGAGTGCTACCAAATTCCTTTCAGGATGACTACGATACTTTTTTGGGGAATAACTAATACTTTTATGATGAAAACTATTACTTTTCAAGGGGAATATTAAAATACATTTAATCGGAAAACATAATACTTTTAAATAAGACTACTAATACGTTTTAGTGGGAATACTAATACTCTTGATGGAAAATATAAATATTTTTCAAGATGACTGAAAAAATTGTTCAAACAGATTATTCATACATTTCATCGTTACTATTAATACTTTTTTGACGGATCGCTAATACTTTTCGAGAGAAAAAGTTAATTATATTCAAAATACTCTCCACTGAAGTACTAATACGTTTTCGAGGAACTACTAATACTTTTCGGATGCATTGTTCCAGAATATTATAAACATGCCACCGTGCATAAGATTATGAAAAAACCGGGCTGGGTTGGATCTGTCTAACGGAAAAGACCCGTTAGACGGTCCGACAGGAATTTTTGTGTTAAAACTAATCAAATGTATTTTTGCATGAATGCAGCCTCAGACCATAAGGATTACCCAACCAGACCAGACAGCTGGAGCTGCTCAAGCTGCTCAAAAATCTGCCTGCTGTGGTTCTTGAGCAAAAAAATCCTGTGATTAAAATAGGATGGCTAGATACATCCCTTAAATTGACCTTTTTTTTTTTTTGGCAGAGGGACTATTACTAGTCTTTGTTATGACAATATCGGTGTTGCTTGTATTGCTATCCCTCTCATTATTTTTTAGATGCTACACAATTGTGTTTTATTGGCTGATTTTTATTAAAGGAATTGATTTTATTTGTTTCTTCTTTTGGTGTTAAGTGGAAAGCTCAATAGTCAATCCCATTCAAAACTGAAAGGTTAGACAAGCAAATTGTCTACTATTTGTTGGGAGTGTTTGCAAACACTTCTACTCTTTGGAGGAAATTGTATTACTATATGTATGATGGTATAACAACATGCATTAGACACCAACATGAATATCTAGTGAATTCCCCAACACTATAGGTTTGCATCGAGAGATCCGCTTCTAAGCCCGTACTTTTTATCCTAATAATTGATGAAATCACTAAACACTTACAAAAATCCATCCGAATGTGAATGTATGTTATTTGCGGACGATATAGTCTTAATTGATGAAACAAGGGAAGGAGTAAATGCAAAATTGGAAGTTTGGAGAGAAGCACTCGAATCAAAAGGTTTACTATAAGTAGGCTAAAACATAATACATGGAATGCCACTTTAGTAAAAAAACAATGCGAACAATGAGACGAAAGTTAAAATTGATGGACATGAAGTGAGTATAACAAAGAGTTTTAAATACTTAGGATCTATAATTGAAGACAACGGAGAAATCAATAAAGATGTCACACATAGGATCAGGGCGGGTTGGAATAAATGGAGGAGTGCATCTTCTATTCTTTGTAGACCGTAAAATACCATTAAAATTGAAAGGAAAATTTTATAAAACGGCCATAAGGCCCGCAATGCTTTATGGAGCGAGAATGTTGGGCGACTAAATATGAACACGAACAAAAAATGAGGGTAGCGAGAGATGAGAATGCTAAGATGGATGTGCGGACACACTAGATTAGATAGAATAAGAAATGAACACATTAGAAACAAAGTGGGAGTAGCACCAATAGACGAGAAAATTAGAGAAACACGATTAAGATGGTTTGGACATGTTTATAGGAGACCTTTAGATGCACTTTGTGAGGCGTTTAGAAGGTAGAGAATCACTCACACAAATCAAAAGAGGAAGAGGTAGGCCTAAAAAGACTTGGAAAAAGAAGCTATTAAACATGACATGTTATACCTAGAAATAAACGAAAATATGGCTTATGACCGTAAACGATGGCGCGATATGATCCGTATAAGCCGACCCCACGTAGTGGGATTAAGGCTTAGTTTGTTGTTGTTGTTGTTGTTGTTGTTGCAAATAAAAGTTGATCAAGTTAATATAGAGTGTTTGGTAGAGACGTCGTAGAAATGCTTTAGTTGTATGTAAAAGACCCATGGACCTGTAATAAAAGTTGATGAAGTTAATTTAGTAGAAATGCTTTAGTTGTAAGCTTGTAATAGACTATGGATGTGTCATTATGCATTCTCGCGGTTTCATGGGACGCTTTCTAGGGGATCGAGTTGTTTTTGGAGACTAACCATGTGGAAACATGAAATCTCGTTTATTAAAAATGAAAAAATTAGATTATGACATTTATTGAGGAAGTACAATGGGGCAGTTGAACACATTTTAGACAATTTTTGTACCAATCAGAGGGCAGGACACTGAACGACAGTTATTTTTCTTCTTTTCCTCAAAGGCTCAAAGTGAAGTTGTTATCAAGCTTCAAGGTCGAAACTTTCTGGACCAAACCAATTCCTTTCCAATTTTATTCAACTTTCAATAATTCTTTCCAACTTTAGAGAAAGGCTCCAACATTTGTTTGAATTATTAAACTTTTTTGAATTTCTTTTCCTTTTGAATATGATATTGATATGGTCCAAAATGTTTTGTCTGTGATAGTGGGAAGTTAGAAATGTTGCCATCTCTTTTTCTTTTTCCTTTTTTCCCTTATTCGGCAAATAGTGTAAGAATATGAAAATAGCCCTTATGATGATATGATGCTCTTAGAATCGCAATGCGTGGAGGATGAAACGTTGTCTTGTAGGTGGTAGAGTCGTGTATTAAGACGATTTACCCGTGTTCAATTTAATCTCAATGGGTGGAAGGCATAATCCTTGCATCGATCCAATTTTATTAGGGGCATATTCATCCTACATACATTCTCACTGGAATTTGTTGATGTGGCTCATTATCTTTGCCAAAATTTGGTGAAAAACCACACAGAAAACTTTATTAGATTCCAATATTTGGAAATTAAACTCATAGTTACGGTTGCAAGTTTATGAGGCATTGTAAATAAATAATTATTGATTTTAGATGGAGCTTTACCCTACCATTAAATTATTTGTAAAAAGAGTACTTGTATTAATTATCCTCACTAAAATTCCAATTATTATTGGAAGTTCAGAAGCCTTGCAAAATACCAACCTATGAATAGAGGAGTATAATCACTGTTACATAGTCGAAAAATTATCTCAATTCAATTGGTCACATCCCCTTTGTCGAGTATAGTTCTGTCACTATAATGTTGATCCACTCATACATCATTTTCAATTTTTTTTTTTTTTGAGAATATAAGTCATTTTCAATTTAGCTATGCACTCTAGCAAATTTGTAATAAAACGGGACTTTGCTGAACTTTTAATTGTCTATAATTTAATTGTCTATAATGTAATTAGAGCTGGCAAAAGCTCGGCCGGTCGGAGCGGCCCAAAATCTCTTGGGCCATCGATTTTTCCTAGCCAACCCGCACCAAAACATATTTTTACACATAAAATGTGTCGGGTCACTTGGACTAGGCCAAAATAGGCCTGATTTATAAAAATATAATAACCCAGCCTAGCCTAATCTCGGAATGGTCGAGCCAGGCACAGGCTGGGCAAAAATTTACAGCTCTAACTGTAACTGAGTGTAACATAATTTTAACATACTTTATCTTACTAAGCTGATAGTCACATGCAATTAGCCAATGGGGTCTTGCCTAATTGTAGAATTGAAGCTTCGAAACTAAAATTAAGAGGTCGTAAATACGAGTCCAACTTATATGTAATATTTATTTGTTATTTAGTATAGGTCCTCATATTGTGCCTTTGATTTAGAGTAGTCGATTTTACTCCCTTTGTCCTAATTATATAGTCCAATTAGACTTTTCACACGAACTAGAAAAAAATATTGAAATTACAAATATGCAAAGACTTTGCTTGATTTGCCCTTATTTAATGAATAGTGTAAATTACAAAATGCATATTAAATAGGGTTATAATAGTAAAAGAATGAAAAAAATCTTATTAAATATGGAAACCTGGACTATATATTTGGGATATTCCAAAAAGAAATAGTGGATTATATATTTGGGACGGAGTGAGTACTAAATTAGTGGTCTGGTCTTTGATGTCTTAATGGGTGTTACCAGTTACCACTAACCAATAATACAATTGATTTTCTTTTAATAGAAAAAAGTTCACATTCATTATTGAAAGTCTAAGAGCTTATTATAAACTAAATAACCCTCTAATTAATAGAGGGTACAATTTCCGTAACATAATTCAAAGAAACGGATTGGAGGATCCATATATACTATGTTTGTAGTATATACATATAACAAATAAGATTTAGGTGAACAAGAATATTATGTATTATATGGACTAATTGATATAATTTGTGATAAAGAAAATCCATGAAGTATATTCAATTATCTTTGGATGGAGTGGTCCAAACACCAATGGAACTCCAAAATGAAGCACTTATTGATTTTCTTTTTTCATTTTTCCAGAGTAAATAATATATATTGTGGAGGAGATAGTACAAAAATCTCATTCACAGAAAGCTTCTCCTTTTGGAAAGTGGGTGGCAAAAAATAAATTATAGGTTTTTTTTTTGTGCCCTCTCCTTTATAATGCAGTAACCATCAAATATTTGGATGCCTACGCATTTTGCACTCCAACTTCCATGACAAAATATTGTGCCTTCTATAAAGACTTAAAAGTTGAATGAAATTATTGTGTAAAAAGGCTTCTCAATAATGCGACTATATCTCTATTCTATGCCGACACGGAACAAAAGGGAAAAAGATATTGAAATGCAATTTGATGAGGTGAAGACTGAAGACTCTCAATCTTACTAGGGCAACTTTTGTAAGAAAACAAAGTTTTTGGACTCAATCCCATATCATATCTTCCAATGTTGAAATCAGTTGGAAGTATTGGGTTCTACAAAGAAGTATTACTAATGAACATCAAGAATTACTAATTATTCCACTCGTTGGTCTCTCTCTTTCAGAAATTAGCCACTCGTGCATATATATCCCTCGATTTACAACCCGCCCGACTAAGGGACTTTTGGTAATATATGTGGGGGGTTTCGCCTTCGATACTTTCCCCTCATCAAAGAATTACTAATTTATTCGTGTATTTTCTTACTTAGGAAACCTCCTATTTCCTATAATGTCTCATTAATGTTTCAAATACATACACAATGTGAGTGCCATGTATATAAAATGATATCGGTATATGCGACATTCATTTTAATGCATTAAAACAAGATGAAACTAGAAGGTCCGAACCGATTATGTTATAGTTGATACGATGGTTATGTTTTTATTACGTACCCATAAAAAATGGGGTAGTATAATTACAAAACTATCCCTAAAAAAAAAAATCCATAGGGTTTTAAAAATTATAAAAAAACCTTGTGAGGTTTGATTTAGTATTACACTTTGTCGGTTTATCCCATAAGTAAAAATAATTCAAAAACCCCGTATTTGCGTGAAACTATTGCGATTACCCCTTACATTTAACATAGAATCAAAAGTCAATGAGTTAATTTTTATTTTTATTTTTGGTAATTAATGAAAACCTCATAGTTAGTTTTTGCAATTACCATAAAAATCAAGAATAAACTTGTAAGTGGAATGAGAAAAGCAATACCGATGATTGTTAGAGTAATTAAATATTAAAATATCTCATCTTTTAACGATTTAAACTATTAGATGATATGATCAGGCGAGCGAGCTGGGGCCAACCAGGCCCTGGCCCCTTCCCCCATTTTTTTAAAAAAATTAATAGGTAAAAATTTTTTAGAATTTTTTTATTTAATATTTACATGATTTTTTTTTTTTTTTTGTAATTTTTTATCCCAAGACACCTCAATTTTTGTGCCCACCCCCATTTATTTCTAGGCTATGCCATTGGATATGATCATTATGGTACAGTAGCTAGACCAAATAAGAAGGTCATGAGTTCAAACCTCACCAAAGACCCATAAAAACGTTCCACGTGCTTTGCTTGGCTTCGTAAACATAATCATTCAATAGGTGTAACTGTGTTCGTCATCACATGCAGTTGCATGACCTAATAAGGCATCAATGTGAGTGCTTTTGTAAATACCCAATTCTATCAAACATATTAAGGGGGTTTATTGGGATAATTAGTTGCACCAAATTAGTAAGCCATAGACAGCTTTATATATGCTTTATGGTAAGATGATTCATATGCTTGGATAAATATATAATCCATTGATGTTACAGGAATCACACACGCACTATATCATATTCAAATCTAGTCCAGAGTTCAAACGAGTTGGTAAATAATAAAGTGATTGGGGTGAAAATCGGGGCAGAGCTAGACATATAATTTTGGGGGCTAAGTAAATTTTTTTGGGGAAAGGGGCTAAATCAATAAAAAATAATTATTTAGTACTAAAAATTAATATTTTAAAATAAAATATACATAAAAAAAATTAATTTTCAAAAATTTTGGGAGCTAAAGCCCCCATGTGCCAATGAGGGTACGCCCTGGTGGAAATACTCCAACGTCACGATTTCGAATCCGTATGATGACAGTTTTTGTTGAAATATTACAAGGGATGTTCGGGTTCATGGCCCATTGGTCCCCTCTCTCTGTAGGATCGCCACTCGTCACATATCCTCAATTTACAACATGTTTGGTCAAAATATTATTCAAATTCGACACAATTCAAGATTGATCGTTGATATATATTTACCTAACGATTATAATTCCCCGACAAGAATTGACATTTCTTGAAAATCCAAATTTATGCGCGGCAATAAAATCAAAACCATTATTAATCAACTGTCATGTACATTAATCCCCATTAAACTAATTATTCTCCACATGAAATCAATGAAGTGGAGTCCTCTCATGATGACAAAATTTATCCAAATGTGGGCAACAAAATATATACTGGGATGACATGCATATATGAGGTATAATTTCCACCTGGGCAAAAACACAGTCAGATTCCAGAGGACATAATTTTTTTGAAAGTAAGATATTGCAATGTTTGGTGCAATGCCAATGCAGAAAGCACAACAAAAATAAAGTGTTAAAAGCCTATCAAAACTATGGGACTTAAGGGCCATAGTGCCTTGACTAGCGTCTATATATCAATTAATATTGACTTAATTATTTGATATGGTATTCGATACATATAAATTTAATATTCAATAAATTTAAAAAATTTATAACAAAAGAAACTATTCGATAGACTTTTTTTTTTGTTGATATAGGGAAATAATAATAATTATTGTGATCAATCAAGATCTAGATGTTATTAATTAGTTGTTTGTTGATTAATGAGTCCACATTAGTTCATCATGTTTATGTAATAATAAAAATGGACGAACCAATCACAGCAATGTGCTTGTCTAATATTTCTTCTATACCATCATACTCTTTATAAACAACTCTTATGAGGTCAAATATAATAAATTTATAATAAAATCCAAGCATCTTATTGTGGATAGTCTAATGGAAGTTCTTTCTAAAAGGGAAAATATAATAAATAAAAAAGAAGAATCTTCATCTACTTTTGTTCTAAAATCTTAATTGTACGAATTCTCAAATGTTTTTTCCTCCCTATTTTGTCCATATGGAATAATTTTTGTCATTAAGATGATAATTATCAAAATTTTCGGGGATTAAGTTAAGTTAGCAGGTTCAAATGGAAAACACTCTTAGCTTTATGGATTAGTGGAAATTAAAAGATCCGAGTTAATTTGCCCATATCGATATCGTGTAGTATTCACATCGATCGGGGTGAAGCATATTTTATACTCGAGTTCGGTTTGGAAGGCTTGTAGACGAGCTATCAAGATCAAGGGTCAACGAAGTGAATCGGTGATTTTTTCGCTACATACTTGAAAGGTATCATCGATTCCTAATTACATGACTATTTACAAATATATGTGTTTATTTGCTAACAGAAGGAAAAAAAAAAAGGTAAAATGAAAGGCATAATTATTAAAAGAAAGCCAAAACCCAAAAGTCATGTAGATTGTTAGAGCCATTTGGCTGCTTTTTGCCCACCCCTAATCTCATATCTATTTTGCATATATAAGCCAAATGGTGTCCCTTGTTTTTCCCCACAGCACAAATAGACTATCACTTGGCAAATATTACAAGAGAAAGTATATGAGAAATGTTCATCCATTAAAGAATAAATGTTGAGAAAATTTTGAACTACAAAGGTAAGTTTTCTATTCTAATTTGATGTAGAAATCACCTGTTGAATGCTGTTTTTAAACTCAAAATAATTTCTTGAGCTTTCTTCAAACATCTTTACATGAACTATTACTATACATGTTGAATATTTCCAAGTTTCTATTCTAATTTGATGTTTCATTTCGTATCACCTGTTTCACTCCATATTTCATATATTGGATGAAAGACACGTGTCTGATAATGTGATATTATCTTGTACACATATTATGCATCCGATTCAATGAATAGGTAGTGGAACAGGATGCACGTCACGTTTATATGATTCATGCTAGTTTAAGAAAAATTGTACACGTAACATGCATTTATAATGTGAAATACGAAGATTCGAACTGATATATACGAATTTGTGCTTTGATTTTTCTAATGTGCCAATATATGCATGTCAAAACTCAAAACAATATAATTTTGATATATTACTCTGTTTTTTTTTCAAAAAATATTTTCACCATGATTCAAGTATTATGTTTTTGCTTATATTGTTAATACTATAAAATCATTTTCAATAGGTTTAAATTTGAACGTTACATCATCGAAAAGACAACAAATTAAAGGAATGATGATGACAAGAGATGGTATGGACATATGGTTTCACAAGGCAAAACCATTTTTGGCTGTAATATTTCTGCAAGCAGGGCTAGCAGGCATGGATATCATTTCTAAAGCTGCATTAAACGAAGGGATGAGCAATTACGTGTTCGTTGTTTATCGCCATGCTGTGGCTTTTATTGTCATTGCCCCTTTTGCATTGGCCTTTGACAAGTAAAATATCTTCATCTTGTCTTAATCTTGATAGAAATTTGTTCGATATGTCTGGTCTCTTTAATAACTTAAGCTTTTAGATAAGATGGTCATTTCATATATTATATGGATAATTTCAAAAATTACCCTTAAGATTTGGGATAATTATAGAAAAAGAGATAATTACAAAAACATCCCTGAGGTTTGGGTTAATTACCAAAAAATCCAGACATTTCAAAATTACAAAAAAAAAAAAAAAAAACCTTCAGGTTTCTTTTTGTTTCAAATTTAGGAGTAACTGTAATATTCTTGTAAATGCTAGGGGTTTTGTTGAAATATATTTGAAAATCACTGGAAAAAATGTAAGACAAAATCAAACATTAAGGGTTTTTGTAATTTTCAAAGAACTCTGTTTTTTTTTTTTTTTTTTGTAATTAGCCCAATCCATAGAGGTGTTTTTGTAATTATCCCTGAAAAATATAGAGAAATTTCAAAATTACAAAAACTTCTTTCAGGTTTAATTTGATTCTATTTTAGTTTTAAAGTGTTAATTGTAATATTTCTAAACATAAGGGGACATCTTGTAAAAAATGGAGAAATTGTAAGACGAATTAAATCTAGATTCATTTTTTTTTTTTTTTGTAATTTTGAAACTTCTGTTGATTTGTAATTACTAATTGCAATTGTCCATATATTTTATTGTTACAGAGCCAAGACTTAAAATTATTGCAAAAACTAAATTAATCAAAACAATGTTGTCCTACTGCAGGAAAATAAGGCCAAAGATGACTACCACTATATTTTTCAAGATTATGCTTCTCAGTCTCTTGGAGTAAGTTCCAAATATTATCAAACTCATTTAATTTCCTTTTTGTGTCATTTGCAATATAATATAATATAATAATTAATCATGTGAGTTTTTTTGATGAAGCATAGGCCAGTTATAGACCAAAATCTCTACTTCCTGGGGATGAAGTACACAACGGCGACGTTTGCTGCAGCTATGGCAAACGTTCTTCCTGCCATAACTTTCGTCATTGCATGCTTCTTCAGGTGCCATTCATTGTTATTTATAGGGATAATTACAAAAGGCCCCTGAGGTTTGTGCTAATTACAAAAAAAAAACCCAAAGCTTTTTGAAAATTACAAAGTCCCCCTTGAGTTTGATTGTGTCTTATATTTATCCCTTTATAAGCAAAACATTATTCAAAACCCCTAACATTTATATAAGAGTTAATTACAAAAAGTACCGTTAAGGTTTGACTTAATTACAAAAAAATCCAGCTAACTTTTAAAATTATAAAAATTACCCCTGAGTTTTTATTTTGTTTAACATTTACCCCATTTATAAGCAAAAAACGTTTCAAAATGCTCTCCCATATTGATAAGAATATTACAGTTACCCCTTAATTAATTCTAATACTAAATCAAACTTGTAATTTTGAATGTTAGATGGTTTTTTTGTAATTAGGTCAAACCTCAATTTTATTTTATTTTGGTAACTATCCCTTTATATAAATATTAGAGTTACCCCTTCAATTTAGTCTAAAATGAAACAAAAAAGCTCTAAGTTTTTTGTAATTTTCAAAAACCTAAGGGTTTTTCTGATGTAGTATAAATCTCGTTTTTTTAATTAATTATCACTTATTTATATTTTATAACACCCACAATTATAACATGTGTGCTTTTTTGATATTCAAGTATACACATACAACATTTCGATTTGCATAAAATATAACCCTAATATCTTTCTAAATCACAAAAAAAAAAAAAAAAAACCAGTATTTGTATCAAATTGTATTTGCATAAAGGTAACTGATATTTTTTTCTATCAAATTGTATTTATTACAGGCTTGAGAAGGTAAAGTTAATGAGCATCCGAAGTCAAGCCAAGATAATTGGCACACTTGCTACAGTAGCAGGAGCCATGATTATGACTTTAGTAAGAGGCCCAAATATTGGGCTGCCATGGACTAAACATGGATTAAGCCATGGACATCAACAAGGTGAAGTTAATCTTCAGCATTCAATCAAGGGTGCTATAATGATTACCATTGGATGCTTCAGCTGGGCTTGTTTCATGATCTTGCAGGTAAACAAATAGAGAGTAAATTATATATAAAAAGAATAATTACAAAAATACCCTGAGGTTCTGTTTAATTACAAAAAAACCCAGCTATCTTTCAAACATACAAAATATCCCTTGATTAAGTAAATAAAAAAAAGTAGGATAATTACAAAAGGTATCCTTGAGGTTTGGCCTAATTACAAAAAAACCCAGCTAGTTTTCAAAATTACAAAAAGTAACTCTGAAGTTTGATTCGAGTGTTAAAATTAAGGGGCTAACACTAATATTTTTATAAATGTGAGGGGGTATTTTGATATATTTTTGCTTATGAAGGGGTAAGTGTTAGACACAATAAAATATCAGGGGTACTTTTTGTAATTTTAAAAGTTAACTGGGTTTTATTGTAATTAGTCCAAACCTCATGGGTACTTTTTGCAATTATCCCTAAAAAGTAAATACAAACCTCAAGAGGGTGTTAGAAACACCTTGAGGGTATTTTTAATTTTGATATATAACTGAATTTTTTGTAATTAGGATAAACCTCATGGATTATAAAAACTGCCCCTGAGGTTTAGTGTAACTACAAAAAAACCCAATTATAAATTGCATCTATTGAGAGAGTAATGGTAAAACAAAGTCTCAACAGGGTACATATTTGTAGTATCAAGGGCGTATTTGCAATTTGAGAGATAACAAAATTTTATTGTAATTAGACTAAATTTTACGAGTATTTTTGTAATTTACCCTAAAAGAA
Source organism: Rehmannia glutinosa (assembly GCA_016081115.2). Taxonomy (NCBI): domain Eukaryota; kingdom Viridiplantae; phylum Streptophyta; class Magnoliopsida; order Lamiales; family Orobanchaceae; genus Rehmannia; species Rehmannia glutinosa. The sequence goes on from JABTTQ020000348.1 coordinate 1,804,078, forward strand.
CTTTAACTGTAGAAAACTGTACCGATTGATTTGATTCTTATAGCTAAAATTGTTAGTTTTACTATGGTTTTGCAGGCGGTCACACTTCGGACATATCCTGCTGAACTGTCCCTCACTGCATGGATTTGCTTACTAGGAACCGCAGAGGGAGCAGCAGTGGCACTAGTAATGGAAAAGGAAATTCAGCAGCTTGGTCTATAAAATGGGACACTAAATTCCTTGCAGCTGCCTATAGTGTAAAATTAACATTTAATTAAGAAACAATTTTCTAATTATTTTGAACCTTTTCGTTAATTTATTTGTCTATAACTAAATTAAAATATTATAGAAACTTTTAGAGGAATTTACCATTTATTTTTGCAGGGTATATTCTGTTCGGGCATTGCTTATTATGTCCAAGGAGTAGTAATGAAAGAAAGAGGCCCTGTTTTTGTAACTGCATTCAGCCCACTGAGCATGGTTATTGTTGCGATTATGAGCTCTTTCATTCTGGCTGAGCAAATGTACTTAGGAAGGTAACTACGATTTTTTCAATTTTATGTTACATCTTATGGATAATTACAAAAAAATCTTTGAGGTTTGGGCTAATTACAAAAACCCCAGAGATTTTTTAAAATTACATGAAAAGAAAACAATTGAGGTTTGATTTTATTCTTAAATTTAAGAGGTAAATATTTTATAAATGTCAATGGGTCGGACCAATTCTAGCCAGCCAGGCCGAAGGGAAAATTGGGCTGAGTTGAAATTTCTTTGGGCCATTATTTTTGGGGCCCAAGCTCATCCCAAGTACTCATGAAAATACACACAAAATGGTCAAGCTGACCGGACATTTCGAGCTAAATGGTCTGGCTCTTTTCGGGCTTACAAAATTGCAGTCCAAAATGGGCCCTATCACCGGTTGAGGCGATTTGGTTTTTGACAAACTCTAAATGTCAAGAAGATTTTGAAACATTTTTCGCTCATGAAAATGAAAAATGTAGGATCGAATCAAACGAAGTTTTTTCAAATTATAGGATTTTTTCGCAATTAGACCAAACCTCGTGATTTTTCTTAAATAATTATCCCTAGAGCTTATATCGTATATCAGATATGCAAGTAACGAGTATAAAAAGTAATTGTTGGTTTGTGCAGGGTTGTTGGTGCAATAGTCATAGTTATGGGACTTTATTTTGTTGTATGGGGTAAAAAGAATGACTATGAAACCCCATTGATTGAAGAAAAAGGAATACCAGTAAAGCAAAGCACAAGCAGCAATGTGTGTTCAAACTTGGAGGTTGTTACTTGTGATGCACAAAGAGGATGTGGAGCTGTTGAGTAAGACTCCAAAAAATTTGTTGTAAAATCTAACAAATGAATAACAACAAATTATGGACTTCCATTGGATATGCTTTTTCTATTAATATAATACACAAAAAAGTGATATCGTCAAATTTTGATAAATCAAGAATCTATCAATACTCAGTGTTGTAAAAACATTCAGATTTTGTTTAGGTCGATCCAATTTTTTTGCTAAAACACCCAAAAAGATAGTTCAGGCAAAAAATTGGGTTAGACGCCCAAAATCGGACCTAAGCGCCCATCTAGACAGGCTAGGCAGCCAAAAATTGGGCTGCAACGCCCACTAGGCGGGCTAGGCGGAAAAAATGTGCAAAAATGGTAAAAATTTAAGAAAGAAAACAAAAAAAGAAGAGAAAAACAATATTAATTCTAGGGCTACCGCCTAATAAACGCGTCTGGCGATTTATGCAACATTGATTTTGTGCAATATGGAATAACTAACAAAATTGACGTATCTTGCGTGGAGTATTGAATTCGTAATTCTCTTGTGTTTTATAAAATATAGGTAAGTTAAATGTATAAATATTTATTTAAATATATACACAAGCTACGGATATAAATATAGGTACGTCAACACATTCATTAGATTATTTTTTATTGGGTCATTCTAATCCAGAGGTTGCCCGTTCGTGGGCTCCTACGAACTATAAGAGCTAATTGAGTACAAGTGGGCTTGCATTTACAATGGCCCACAAATACTTCATTGGGCTTGGCTAGAGATTAAACTGAAAACAACAAATTTTAGGTCAAGTGAATTTTCCCATCTCAATCTCTATGGATTTTCATTTTACCATTAACACACATCCAGGGACGGATCTTAAATTTTATATAAGAGGGTACAAAAGACTTGAACAATAAATTTTCTATTACTAAACAAACAAACATTTACAATTGAAATCTACGAGCTTTCATAGACGTAAATATTTGCACAAAATGACAAGAAAAACGTCTTGATTTTTCCCCAAACTTTGTAAAAAGAAAATTATGGTACAGTGGTGACAAGGGCCCTTCAATATGTACACCCTTAATTCGAACTTCATCTTGAATATTTGGATTATAATCCAAAATCGAAATCCCCAGATCTATTGGAAGTTCTTTGAGATAAAACTCGTTTCTACTTAATTTGGTGTTATCATCCTTTTTCGGTATAAAAGGGTGGTTTTAATGCTATTTTGAAATACCACTCCATATTTTTTCAAATTTTTATGGTGGTTCGATCAAGTTTTGGACTTTTATTTTGTTTTCTGTATTTTCGGATTCTAATGATGGGAACACGCGACTAACTTATTGTAGAAAGAAGATTGTGGAGATTATGTTTTATTTTTTTCACAACCTAATTCAATATATAATTTTTAAAACTAATAATAAATAGTACTAAGAAAAGAGAAAATAAGTTATGGGGGCACGTGCTCCCATAACAGAGTCGTGCGTCCGTCTATGCACACATCTACATATGAAAGAAGATAATTTTTTAACATAAATTTGCAAAAAAATAAAATAAAATAAGAATTATATTTGACACAACAAAGAGTGAAAATTATATTGTCATTATTTCATATTAGTGCTCGAGAAAAGTTTATCATGATATACGAATTATTTAGGGAAATATTTTCACACACTTGAGCTACTCATACACTTAATTGGTAAGTTGCTTAATTTAATCTAATCAAGAAAATGTTATACGTTTTGATAATTGAAATTTTTCCTAGAATCTAACATGGGCAAGTGAGAGGCAATCCAACTTTCTTGTTTTATTTTCTTTTTTTAATCAATTTATTTAATATTGTAATACACTATACAAATGTGTCATATATAATAATGACATCATATAAATCGCCTATACTCTACTGTAACATTAGATAAAATAAAAAATGAAAAAAAAATGTATAAAAAAGAGAACTTGGGCAATTTGTTTTAATATTGCAAAAACTAAATTGAATTGTGAAAATACGGTGAATTTTAAGCGGATTGTGATTTTACTCGTTGGCGCAGATGACAGGTGCGCCTGAATAACTGTTGGCGCACTACACATCTGCGCCAACAATTTTCTTTTTTTTTAATTATTTTTCAACGGGTGGCGCACACTTGAGGTGCGCCAACCCATTTAAAACTTTTTGTTGGGGAGTGGGGGTGGGGTGGCTCGGGGTGGGGGGATGGGGAGTGGGGGTGGTGGAAGTTAATTTAATTATTTTTTATAATAATAAATTAATAATTATCCCATATTATTAATTTATACGTAACTTTTTCGTTTTTTTATCTATTTTTAACGTGTAATATATCAAATTAATTATTTTTTTACGATCTTCAATTTGACATCCATATTGCATATTTTTGCAAAAAGATAAATACGTAGTCATAAATTGGTCTCGGTTTGATAATGCTATTCTTGCGCGATACATATATAGTACTTAGAATTCGACAATACCACTAATTTTGACCCTAAATACACAATCATAAATATAATTATTGATTAGTATAAGCGTTTTTATAAGCGTTTTTGATAAGCGATCTTGCATTAAACATGAACAAATCTGAGGTTTTTGAGGCCTATTCTTAAGTGAGGTTTTGCGCAATCAATTCAAACGCTTATCAAAAACGCTTATACTAATCAATAATTATATTTTTTTTTTTTTGAGGGAATAATAATTATATTTATGATTGTGTATTTAGGGTCAAAATTAGTGGTATTGTCGAATTCTAAGACTATATATGTATCGCGCGCAAGAATAGCCTTATCAAACCGAGACCAATTTATGACTACGTATTTATCTTTTTGCAAAAATATGCAATATAGATGTCAAATTGAAGATCGTAAAAAATAATTAATTTGATATATTACACGTTAAAAATAGATAAAAACGAAAAAAAGTTACGTATGAATTAATAATATGAGATAATTATTAATTTATTATTATAAAAATAATTAAATTAACTTCCACCACCCCCACTCCCCATCCCCCCCACCCCACCCCACCCCACCCCGAGCCACCCCACCCCCACTCCCCAACAAAAGTTTTAAATGGGTTGCGCACCTCAAGTGTGCGCCACCCGTTGAAAAATAATTAAAAAAAAAAAAGAAAATTGTTGGCGCGGTGTGTAGTGCGTTGATTATTCAGACCGCACCTATCATCTCTGCGCCAACGAAAGTAAAATCACAATCCACTTAAAATTTACCGTATTTTCACAATTCAATTTAGTTTTTGCAATATTAAAACAAATTGCCCAGAGAACTTTGGTCAAGTACAAAAACTAAAAAACCAATTCACAAAATTGGAATAGACCTTTAACACGATGCTAAGATAATATTTTACAATTTACAAAAACCTCTCAAGCAAGGGAACAAAAAAATAATCTAAAACCCAGTACTCAACTTTAGTTTTCTTCTTTTTTACCCACTCTTCAAAAAACTAAAATAATCTCAAAATCCATATACATTGAAGTACACCTTCCCCAACTGGTCAACAGTACTATTTTAGCATTATTATATATATCTTGGATAAAATAAGCATCCATCACCATTACTATCACTGTACAAACACGTGTCCATCGCCCAGCCTGCCGTGATACACGCTCGACACGTGTTGGAAGGTCAGTGGTCAATTAGATTACACCTGGAATAGTTCTATTGGTCGGTTACTTTTGGGCTGTGACGGAGAACCTTGGGGTGGACTGTATGCAACTCTGAGACCTAGTGACTAACAAAAACTCTTCTGGGGGTGATGATAAAACAGCTGATTCTGATAGTAAATCTGGTGGTGTTTTTGAAGTAATATTGGAGGTGGGGCTGGGGTAAATTGGTAAATTTAGTTGGACTGAGAAAAGTGAATAAACAGGCCTGTGGTCTGAAAATCTTGATTCACCCCTAACATAGCACATTTGTTTAACCCCTTCCCTTCTCCTTTCCAAAGAATCCTGTCACACCTATCAATTTATTCAGGGAAAATGAAAATTAGTTAGGAGAAAAATATAATTACAAAAAAATTACTCTCAATGTTTAGCCTAATTACAAAAAAATCTAACTAAAGCATTAAGGTTTACATCAGTCTTAAGTGAAAACCAACGAAATATGATGGTGGCGGAACTAGACATATAATTTTGCTAAATCAATAAAAAATAAATATTTGAAACTAATAATTATTATTTTAAAATGAAATATGCATAGAATTAACTGGTTATAAAAAGTTTGGGTGGGGGCGGGTGGGGGGGGGGGGGCTAAAGCCCCATGAATACATAAGGATACGCCCCTGGTGTCATCAAATACTTTTGCAATTATACCACTCATTTTCTCTAAATATTACAAATAACCCCAATTTTTCATATCATATTTTACAATTACATCCCTTAATTTTCTGAATATTACAAATAACAAGAGGAAAAGTTGGGGGCATTTATTATATTTTGAAAAGTTGAACGGTGTAATTAAAAAAATTGATGATGCCACCAAATTCGTCAAATCAACTAATTGTTGGGGCAAAATATAAGACAAATGTAAACCTCAACCGTGGTTTAATTTTTTTTTTTAGTTTTTAAAATTAGTTGGATTATTTGTAATTAGACCAAATCTTTGGGTACTTTATGCAATTATCCCTTGCAATGAATATTAGCAGAATCTTTTCTTGCAAATATAAAAGAGTTATAGCTAGTAAAACTGATTTGGACACGTTAACCAATGCAAAAGCCCTAATCCTAATTTTGACACTGACCGACATTAGTGTAAATAATAATATTTAATTACCGACCATCAAATTGTAATATAGTTTTAACATTTTTAGATTTGGCAAACCTCGTAAGTCGTAGGAATCATGCTTTCTCATTTGACATTTGAAATTAAATTATCTGACCCATTGCATCAGCTCCGTGCACCGAATTTAATGAAAAATTGATTCTTTTCTTAACATGTATAATATTTAACTATCCATTGGCTAATAGATTGTTATTATAATTAAAGTAACAGCGATATAAAATATTTGCGAGCTGAACATTTTCTGGCATGTCTATCACCTTTATAATAACCGACCTCTTACAAATTTAGGTTGACTAATTGACATTTAACATGTGCATCATGGTATAAAAATTATTTTTATTATTATAATTTTTCTTTTTGTTATTTTGACCCTGACAACCTCATACAAATTGGTCCTAGTCTCCTAGATGCTTGATTATCCTAAATTCTGCTAGATTACCATTAATTATAAAATATAAACTAAATAAATAAAATTAATAAATTTGATTAAGTCTCACATAAGACCGCCTCATGGCTTTAATTTTTGAGACGGATCCAATTCATTTTAGGATTCGTCGATTCAAATTCAAATGTGTTAGCTAATACGGGTCATTTAGGATCTATTTCAAAGAGTCCGTGAGATCAGATTACATGAGTTTTATCGTTATTAAAAATAGATTAGAAGTATTACCAGGCAGGAGTACGTCGCTTCTCCTTAGAGGTGGAGGTTTGGAGAACGTATTGATCTGAATTGGTGAGATATTTGTAGGTTGGAGCAAAATAAATTTCCCCTTCTTCCCACCCTTTGAATATTCTACCAGCTTTTTGTTCTATTCTCAACTGTCATAATGTGCAACATCTTATTGTAAAAACAAAAAACCAAAAAAAAAAAAAGAAAAACAAAATTTAAGACAATTTTTTCATTGTCATTTGACTCATTTTACATTATATTTGTGCGCGTTTATTCTAGATTGTATTACATCGGTATATCCGGTATCACCAAGACACGGAAATATATTGATAACGTCACTAATGTACACTCGATGTGTACTAGTAATAACTCAAATATGAGATGAACACAATTTGGAATAAAATAATTTGAACTGATCCTTACAACGATCTCTTAATAAAAAATATATATTAAATTACATGGTATATTGACTTACCTCATCTTTCTCAAGAAGAGCTTGCCAATCACTCCTTCTTAGTAGCTCATTGGTATCACTATCACCATAGCTTGATGCAAGTCGATAATTCAAGTCCCCAAGCCGAATACCTTGCTACATCAAGACCATTTGATTTTAATTAAATTAGCGTCTATAGACTAACGGAGTGTCTACAAACTCAAAGAAAAAGTAATTCTAGAACTTCTTAGATGCAAAAAACAACAGTTTTTTCTATCCAAACACTGTAAATCACTTTTTTTAGAGTTTCCAAACATTGTCTAAGACACGCTTATGCTATTATACAAAAGAACAAAATGAAAACTTACTCGTGATCCAAAATACTATCGGGTGGAATTGATTTCCTGGAATTCCATAAGGATGAGAAAATCTTGTTCTTTTCAAAATCTCCATTACATCCAAATTTCTTCTAACTGCATCACTCCCTTTTTCTCCAGAAGCTAAGTGTGTACACACAAAGCAAAAAGACGTTTGATGCAATATCATGCTGATCGATATTGATCCCTAACATCGAAAAAAATTAGAATAAATGAGAAATAAAGCCAAACATATAATAATTTGATACGAGGTTTCAAATTTTTGGACTCGCCATATAATGGGAGTGTTTGCAAAACTTTACGCTTTTTTAAGAAGTGATTATTGTAATAAAAGTAAAAGTAGTTGAAAATCGGAAGTTTGTAATGTTTGAAAATAGAATCAAGAAATCTTGAGAATCCAAAGTTGACCTTATTTGGTGAAAATTTTGGAAAATTGTTTATTTGTTTATAAAAGTCGAACCGAAATGAAGCGAAATATGCTTTTAGATTAGGGATAATTACAAAAACACCCCGAGGTTTGGGTTAATTACAAATAAACCCGGACATGTTTCAAAATTACAAAAAAAAAAACCTTCAAGTTTCGTTTTGTCTTAAATTTAAGAGAGATAATTGTATTTGTAAATATCGGTTTTTTTTGAATTATTTTTAAAAAATCGTGCGGAAAAAATGTAAGCATTTAAATCAAACCTCGGGGTTTTTATAATTTTCAAAGAACTCTGGATCTTTTTTGTAATTAGCCCAAACTTTAGGGTGTTTTGTAATTATCCCTTTAGATTCGATTAATGAAGCAAAATCGTGTTCTAAATTGAAATCGACATTTGCAAACACTACAAAAGTAATTTTTTTTTCCAAAAAAAATGGAAGTCTTTTTTAGTGACCACGAACACTCGAAATACCTTATTTCCAAGGTATCCCATGATTCCTGTTCCAACGCACGAGACCTTCAAGCTACTAATATGCTGATACCAATCCTCACGAACCCACACGCACAAAAAAATCCCAACCATCTGTTTGCTGGCAGCCAAACAGTACTTATGTTGTCCTGTACTAGAATGTTCTTCGCTGGAGCAAGAATTGGATCTCGAATTGGGAAAATTCTCGAAACCTTTTTGTTCGATGACCTCGTCATCTTCTAACGAAAGTAAATCCGAGAAGCTGACTCTTGATTTGGAGTATGATTGTTGATCATTAGGAATTGGGGACTGTTTGGAAACAGAATAATCATCTGTATTCCGATTTAGAGCTTGTCGGATTAAGGATAGCCACGTGGCAGCCGGACCACAGTCCTCGGGTCCTAGCACATTGCCTGCATTTAGAGGTACAATCTCCTGGAACCTGAATTGCATGCCAAAAAAGAATTAATCAGTATCTCTTAAAATTAAGGGATAATTACAAAAACACCCTTGAGGTTTGGGCTAATTATAAAAACCCAGACATGTTTCAAAATTACAAAAACCCTTCATATTTCATTTTGTCTTAAGGGTGGTAACTTTAATATTTTTGTAAATATCGGGTTTTTTTTGAAATGATTTCGAAAATCACTGGGAAAAATGTAACGGAATCAAACCTCAAGGGTTTTTCAGTAATTTCTAAAGAATTCTGTTTTTTTTTGTAATTAGCCCAAACCTTAGGGGTATTTTTGTAATTATCCCTAAAATTAATTCTAAAACTTGGAATTCACTTCATTAAGGGGTAATGTTTGATTTCGTCTTATATTTTTTTTTCATTCATACGCTAAAAACATTTCAATAAACCAAATGAGATTTCTGGAAATATCGAATCTAACCTTTTCTTTTTGTAATTTTGTAATAACTCGGGTTATTTTTGTAATTATCCCAAACCTCATGGGTCTTTTGTAATTATCCCTTTAATTGATCATATTAATGCCACACACATTTAATTGTGTTATTTGATCAAGAGGACATACCCAAGTACATAAATGTCAGCTGGAGCTTTAGTTCTTAACCAGTCGTTAATGTTTAGTCCATCATGGGGTGATATGCCTCCTACATTCCATGTCCCCACGAACATCCTATAAAAAAAAAAAATCAAACAACTAATTGAGAAATTTGATCTCCATAACAAGAAACAATAATATTCCAGAAACCATTAGACACTTTTTCCTATCTAAGAGCAATTTTTCTATAAAAAGAATAATAATCAATTTTCTCACTAAAGCAACCCCAAGTCCCCACATAAAGTCATGTGATAATAATGGATTAACAATGTGCCCAACACCCTACTAATTTTGGATTTGCCAAAGACTAGAGGTCCCTTAGCCCAATAGGATATGAATCATTTGGATGTCTTTCGAGTGGTCAAGATGAAACCAAAGCTCACTGTCTCGTCTTGCAGATTCAAATGAAGAATCGGGCCTTCCAGGATTTGAACGCACAACGTTGAAGGACAATGGATTAACAAATTTAATTACCCACAAAACCAAATGTAATATAAAAAAATGTAATTAATGTTAGAAAATAAAATTAGAAAGGCAAAGTCCCCACATAAAGTCCAATGATAAATTTTTTAAATATCCAGTGAGTTGTAACTAAACATGGAAAAAAGTTGGGCAAATGATTTGGGCAACTAAAAGAATAAAAGATGCAACTTCTTGGTTGATCTACCCAAAAAAAGAGAATAAAAAGACAAAACCCATTATTTTGACAATTGCAATTCAAGTCATGATTCCAATATTACACGAAAATAGTCAAAACTCATCAAAGCACTCAACCTATCTAAAAAGCAAAAACCATATATATCGAATTTTTTTCGTTTACCTTAGGTTGAGGCTACTAGTGACAAGTGGCGCTAGCTGATTCAATCCTGGCCGTTCAATTTCATTCCTCGTTTGCATCAACCATTCTTCTGATACAAGAACACGTTATAATTCAATTAGGGCTTAATTACAAATTTATTATCAATATCACCTAAAAATCTATGAAAATTAGGCTTCCAGTCCATGTAGATTGTAGCGTACAAGTAATCAACGTCATTAAAAGTGGTTCCATTTAAAACCCAACGCCTTTCAACCATCTCATTCAATTTCCTTTTATTTTTTAAATTCACAATCATAATAATTACTAAACTTAATCTTAAGTTTAATAAATATTAGAAAAATAGAATTCAAATCCGAGGGGCAAAGGTGAGAATTCATCCTTCATACACATAGTTTATAATTCCACCAAATTCCATCCAAATCCATTTATAAAAGAAATTCATAGAATGAGGATGTTGAATTTACGTGAAATCCATTAAAATCCAAGTTGATCTCAAGATTTATTGGATTTTATAAAAAATCAAATTGAGGACACAAAGAATGTTATATAATCTAAATTTCCATTAAATTTCATGGTTGAGGACACCATGTTAAACTTAAGTTTCGAATATGAAGCAATAAATATTATGATTTATGGCTAGTCCCATTTTTTTATATTCTTTTGTCAATTTCTCTAGGGTTGCATTTGGATGGGAGGATTTGGATTTGAGGAGGGGATTTAGGGAAGGATTTCAAATGACTCCAAATAGAAAGGATTTGAAATCCTCCAAAATGACTCAAAAATAGCTTCCAAGGTTTTGAAATCCATTATAGAACGACTCCATCCAAACAACCTCAATAAATTTCTTACCATGGATTTAAAATCCATAACTCAAATCCTTCCATCCAAATGAAGCCTAGAATTAGATTTTCAAATTATAGCAATAGTAATAATTTAAAAACAAACTTAAAATAGTCAAATTAACTAATTAGTATCAACAAACTAGTTATGGCCTATGGGACACATATATTATTATGAAATTGTATTATTAGAAATAAAACGACAACAATTGAGACAAACTGATGCGGGGATTACCTGATAATTCTTCAGGTACGACGACGTATAGTCCATCGTCCGAGCAACTCTTCCTTCTTCTTTGAAAAATAGCTGATTGTATGATCGTATAATTAATAATACTTCAACAAATCCCAATGATTAAAAAGAATAATAACATAAAAAAAAAATAAAATAAAAATTACCATTCGTCCTATAATCTGAATAAAATTCATCTCTACCACTCTTCATATTCAACCATTTTCTCACCACCACTTTTGGCCACGAGGACTGCTACAAAAACACACAAAAAAATTAAAATTAAAATCAAGATCAAAAATTTATTTTCCTCATTAGTAAAAAAATTAATATTGTAAAATGCGCTAAACGATAACGATAATCGGGCCACAGGCCAAAGACTAGGCGGGTCTAATCGGAAAAACCGGACAAGGGAGATTTTTACACCAAAGAAAAAAATAAATAAAATAAAACCATATTCATGAAAATCTGAATTTGATTCCATGAAATGTTGTTACCTTAGGATTTTTCCTTTCTGCTCTCATTGATGAAGCTTCAATTCCTGTTTGAAAGAAGAATCATATATAAAAAGGAAAAAATGAGAAGATATTTTCTAAAGTTTTTATATTCCTATTTAATCTCCCCCTAATATCAGTGGATGATAATCTATGCAAGAAAAATTTGAAGTGGGTGTGTCTGCGTTTGAACAACTTCGTATAGTACAAAATAAAATGTCGGACATTGACAAATAAAGATTTTATAAGTACAGTTTGAAATATGTCAACTGCGATTGGCTTAAAATTTGAGGGATTATATGGTGTGTGTTCAACGGTTAATTAATAAAAAGAACCAAGTTGCAGGAAAAATGGAGGCAAGAAACAGAGGAAAAAAAGAGAATTTGTTTGGAGATATGTAAGTTGCATGCAAATAAATAAAAATAAAGGGGTAGATGTGAAATATATTATATATTTTATTTTATTTTTTCTTTTGCTTGAAGAATAAACTATGTCGTTTTGGTTATGAGACTTTACAGAGAGGAAGACAGAGTGGATAGGAATATAGGATGAACTAATAAAGGGGCAAAAAAAAGGGACATATAAATAATTTTGCTTTTTGATCTTTCTAAAATGGAGATCAAATCAAAACAGATTTTTTTTTTTAAAAAAAATTACCTTTTGAGATTTAATTAATTAGCTCCAGAACTACCTAAAAGGCTATATAAAACTCCAAAACAATATAATAAAAGAATATATAAAACTGTAAATTTGAAGCTTAATCTCGAATTAAAATTTGGAAATTAGATTTGGGCCAAAAAAATTATTTTTACAAAAAACCCAAGTAACTCTGAAAAAACAGAGGATGATGCAGAAAACAGAGGACTGTAAAAATGGGGTGAAAAAATGGTGCAATAAAGGAATGTGGTCAACGGCATTGGAAATAAGATATGAAATCAAGGTGAAAAAATAGTTCAAATTTGTATTGGCAAAATAGCAAATATGTATTTCTCTATAAAGAAAAAAATATGATAACCCAATACACTTACATGAACGAATGAAAAAGAAAACGAAGTCTTTTGCCTTAAGCCTGATTTGAGTTCGATCTCTCTCCTTTTAAGGTTTTTTTTTTTTTTTTTTTTTTTGTCGCGGAGAAAAAGATCTGGAAATAGAGTTCTGCTACAGAGTGGCGGTAATTGAAAATGACGATATTGGAACTTGGAAATAGAAATATGTTGATTGGTTTTGGTTGTGAGGAGGGGACAGAAGAAGGGTTTTGGGGGACGTTCCTCGGAAAAAACAAAAGTACAAATTGCCTCGTAAATTCGTAATTTATACTGTGTGAACTGTGAAGAGATTGTGACATAGAAGACGGGGACTTTGATGTACAAAAGAGATGATGGAGGGGTATTATGGTCAATTTAATTTTTTTTTTTTTGACAGAATGGTCAATTTAATTGGGGACGGCCAAAAGTGACTAAAATAGTTATTCTAGAAAAGATATCTTGTGGACAGTGGGCCTCATGAGATCTAAATTTGTGAGACGGACCTCCTAAAGGATCCGTCTTGAGAAAGTGAACCATGAAAATAAATTTAAAAATAATAATGAACCATGAAGAAACAAAAATAAACCCTAAAAACATGAACCATGAAGAATAAACCCGAAAAACAAAAATAAACCCTAAAAAAAACTAAATCCTAAAAACCCAAATCAATTAAAAATAAACCCAAGAGACAAAATAAACCCTAAAAAAATAAATATAAACCCTAAGAGAAATAAAATGGAAAAAAACCTTTAAAACTTTGTGTAAAGGCTCCGTCTCATGGATCTAAATCCAGTGAGACCGTCTCACGCAAGTTTTTGTCTTTATTCTAATGTTCATTTTTTAGAATTTTTGTGTGTATACGTGAGTTATCATATTTAAGATTTGAGTCTTATGAAATTTTAGAATTTTATGCTTGATACTTTGTTATTTTAATTGTACTTAGTACTCTGTATTTTTCAGTAACATATAAATATAAAATCTTAAATGTGTATATATATATATTGTATATAAGTAGTATTTTCCACCATGTTGTATCGTATCTCTATCGATGCTTCATGGTCTCCTACTATATTTCTCTTTGGGTTAAACAAAATTTATGCTTTTAATATAGGAGGAAATGTATGACAAATTTACTACTACAATAAATATGTGCATTTAAAATGTTTTTTTTTTTTCAATTTAATGGCCATAAATTGGAAACTAGTCCGTTTAATGAAGAGCGCTTCTGATGTTAATGCGGAAGAATTTTTTTATTATATAAATTTCTTTCAATTTTTATTTATTTTTAATATTTTGATTGATTTTTCTTTTATTGTTATGTACAGAGCATAGATGGGGATGGGGAGGACCTGGCTTCTGGCCCCTCACCTATTTTTTTTTCTAAAAAAATAAATTCTCTATTAAGAATTTGTTTTAAAAAAAACTATTTTAGTTAGAATTTATATGATTGTTTTTTTTTTTATCCAGCTGCTGACCCCAATATTTTTCCTTGCTACACAATTGGTCATATAAATAATTTTTTTAATCAAAATTGACTTTCATTCATTTATCAGAAGAAACTTAACCGATTAAACATTAAATGAAAAATAGTTGCAAGCTCTACAAATCAATAGTCATATATAGGTCTAAAAAAATTAAACCTAAATAGATCTAATTGATTCGTAGAATCGGAATTTCGCAACGAAAGTACTGGACAAAACACGTACAAAAAAACTTGATCTCGCTTTTTGTCGCATATCGTCGAGGTAAGTAATGACTCATCGAATCTTACGAACAAAATCCCACAATTTCTTGAAACAAAAAAATCACTTATTGGGGACAAATAAAAACACCTATTGGGGACAAATTTATTGAAAATAAGAAGATGGAATAAAGCGGCTAGGATTTGAGAGGAAAAAAAAAAAAAGGAGAGAGTGACAAATCATACTTTAAAATTTCTATTTTTGGTAATATAATTAAAGAGTGATTTTCTTACTTTTGAAAATAAGAAAAATCTCCTATAAGTTCAAAATATATGAGGAAGGATTTTCATTTCCTTTAGGGTGCATTTGGATGGGGGATTTGGGAGGAAGGATTTGAAATCCTTAGCTAAATCCCACACACATGTTTAAGCATATAAATCCAAATCAATGGATTTCAAATCCTCTTTAATTTTAGTTCGTTTTCAAAGGATTTCAAATTCCTCCCAAAACCTAGTCATTTGAAATCCATTCTTTTTTTACCCATTTTTTGCTCACTTGCATATTCACACAAACTTGCACATATTGCACACATTTACACACAATGCACACATTTACACAAAGTACACACTTTCGCACACACATTTACACATATTTATATACACTGCACACATTCACACACACACACACTTACACATACTCCGTACATATGCACACACATTATTATCACACATATTAAAACATAATAAAAGTTATATATTTCATATTTTATTAGTTTATAAAATTATAATTAATTACAAAATAACAAGATTATATCTTTTATTTTTATTTATTAAATATCAATTAAGAAAATAAATAGAGCTTCTAAATTTTTTTATCAAAACTTACTATGGATTTGAAATCCTTACACAAATCCACATCATCCAAACAAGAGGTGAATTTCAAATCCAACGACTTTGAAATCCATTCATTCAAATCCTGGAATTTCAAATCCCTTCATCCAAATGGGCCCTTACAGAAATCACAATACAATTAAATTTGGGGTAATGAAATTCTTGTGTCTACGGTACAATGCCAAACAAAAATGCTTGTGCAATGAGAAATAATGGAACCAGAATTGTTCTAGAAAGATCCGGCACCTATAGATGAGTCTCAAAAAAAAAAAAAAAAACTTAAAAAGATTGACCACCAAAAAGTATTGAAACTAAACATAACTTTTGACCAATATATTTCTGGTAAATTACTCAGAAATCGTTTTCAAAATGTTGGTCTTCACTCTTGAGTTGTCAATTTTCCCGGCCGGCCCGTGTGGTAATAGTTCTGGACTGAGTTCTAATTTTAGAGGCCCAAAAAATCGGCCCCCATAGCCCGGCCCACTAGGCATGAGAAATCGACGCCCGGTGTTTTTAGTGTATTTTTTGGGTTCAGACCTGATCGAGATCCGGATTTAACGGCACGGTTATTGTTTGGCCCGACCGACCCGATTTTAGTGCATATTTGTACTTGGTTTATTAGATATTTTTTTGTTTTTGTGTCCATATTTTAGAAAGAATAGGTCTTAGATGAGATTGTCGTGGATCAAGTTAATAAGACGAGTCTTAAAACACACAAAAATATGGATTCTTTTATTATTTATGAGTTTATGTCGAAATTCCATTTAAATATGGATCCATCTCATATATTATATTCATGAAATCGTCTCGTATAAATTTCTGTCTTTAGTAAAGTATTAGTCTTCGGTTTCTTACCTGTTACTCACGCTGCACAAAAATGGGTGCTCAAGACTTGGGAGATTATTATTGCATATGGACCAGGTCCACGTTTTTATTCACAAGTACTTCTTGAATCATAATTTTCATTAACTCGTAGTATAATTTACAAAATATGTCCTTATATAATGTGAAAATCATTAAAATGTAAAATGTGTACGTAACAACAAGTCAGGAGTAATGTATCTCATTTGTTTAATTTTTCTCTCAATAAAGTAATATGTTAGTATTTTTTTTTCTTTCTAATTTCAATGGAGTGGCATCACTACCTTAATTGAAATATATAATATTATGTTATAATAGGCATCCATTGTGTTTGGAGAAGAAGAAAACATATTGGGAGAATATACATTATTATACGGAAAAAAGAAGAGAATATTATTTTTTGAAAGAAGAAAACTAAATAAAAGTATCTCAAATACAACCCAAAGATAGCTAAATCAACTTCATAATTAAAAGACTCAATTCGGCACCATTACTATTTTCAGCAAATAATTATTGAGAATTAATTAAACCACATTTTGACCAGTGATCATATCGGTTGATAAGTAAATGCTCATTATGGCACAAAGCTCTTGAAGTAATTAGTTAATCCTGCATTATTGCATTTCCTTATCATAAAACGGTTGATAATTTTGTGCCCTCTATATTTCAATTACAGGGTAATTGTAATTTTTTTCTTTTATATCAGTTGGAATCTCATATTTTGCAATATTTCATATAATGTTTGAATATATTCAAAAAAACCCCACGTGTACAATAATAACATTATTTTATACATGTGAGATTTTCATAATATATTAAAATATTATATACAACACCATTGAAAATCGATCAAAAACGAAAGAAAACTTGTCTATCACAAAATTACTACAATTAATATGAACTGTAATTGGTTATTGTAATTACCTGTAAACATGGATTGTTAGACCGGTTTATTCCATACTACACTCGGACGAGTAATAATCCAGACGCATAATAATCATAGATTTATTATAGAAATGTAAACAATCACAACACAATCATACTATTCGACAGACGTGTATTATATGTATATCAGTAAATAATTTTCGTTATTTATATTAAGAGTAGTATCTACAAAACCTGTACAGAATAATTTATGGTTGTCTTCGTTATTATTGGCACGTACGGAAAAGTGTACCTAAACTAACAAAGATAATGCTATGATGTGACTCATCATTTCTGTGAAAATTAATACAATTATATATCCAAATGGATGGATGGCCTTTAAAACTAGCAACAATTATATAGAGGATAGATAGTTTGACCTATTAACTTTTTGCACCAGCTTGTGAAAAATGGAATTTAATTGTGCTAAAGACTATGAGGAAAAATAATGGAATCATACCGGTTTCTCATTATACCTTGGGGAAGTAGACACATTTATAATTAATAGGGGCCTCTTTTAAAAGTTTACCGTACAATTATACAAGTATTGTGTGTGTGGATGCGTACTTCGAAACCGATTCAATTGTTCGAGCAATTAGATGCATTTTTTGATTGTAGACATGTCTTTTCGAATCAAAAGACGTATTCTTTCCATGAAGACTCGAAACCTATGAATACAAAGTCCATGCAGATGAAAATACACGAAAATAAGAAGCCTAAAATTGAGTCATTTTTACATCAAAGATATTGGTATCATTTCTTTGGAAAAAGCTTGAAAGTTCAAACACTTATAGTTCGTTGTTGGTTCGAATTTTGCAAGTCTTCTTAGATCGAATTTGTTAAAATTATTTATCTTAGGAACGATTCACGGAATCGCAGAGAAATTGCGGAACTCATTTGTATAGTAAAATATGGATTGAGTTTATGTTTATCCTTAAACTTTTCTTTTATTTTTAAAATATATTTTGAAGGTTTGGATCACACCTTCCACGAAATGGTCTTGCGTTGGCCACGCCTTTCATTTGTTTGTTCATGTATTTTGAAGATTTTCTGTCTTTATATTTATGTCTAATCATTTGAGAATTGTGAATTTTCCACGGACATTCTAACAATATATATTATGATTTTTTCAATCTTTTTTACAATGTAATGTTTTTTAAAAAAATTATTTAATATTTATCTAATTTTTCTTTTAGGATTTTATCCTATTTTCATCCTTATTTCATGTATCTACTTTTTTTTTTTTTTTCGTGGCTACCATTGTTTATCTAGTTATTAGTTAATAACAATTTAATATAGCCACCTAGCATAATATTGAGGGTGGATGGTGAAAAATCAATGTCATAACATGGCTTCCATGTGTAAAGTGCATCCACGAATAGGAATGGCATTAAATACGTGTTACTGTGTTAGAGTGTTATTTCGTGGATATGGCCTATGGGACAATGTGACCACGATGATACAAATTGGCAACAAATCAAACCAACTAATTTTACATCATGATTTGACACTAACTATTATGATTTGACACCATAATAACATTTTGGATTGTATCTTTATTGATTACCCTTTTTGCCCCCTAGATACTATTTGCTAGTAAAGTATAATTGTTGGTGCAATGTGTAGCAAATATATTCAAAACTCGGGAACAATATTGCATTGTCAACCCGTAAATCATCTTGAAAAAACACACACTATAAGAAAAAATCAGTTTATTTATAGAAAAATATGTAGGTAATATTAAGAAAATTACAAAGTGTAGGTAAAATATTTTCCTACATAATTTAAAATTGTTGGTAAATACCTACAAAAAATCATTTCGTAATTGAAATATTGTCGGTAATGGCTTCGGTATAATTAATTTTATAGGTAATTGTAAAATTTAGTGACAAAATCGTTTCTATCGATAAATTTTGTTGGTAAACTAGAATTTTCTTGTAATGATAGATGTTTCAATTTAATTCACGATGATAATATCCTTTTACTAGGGAGGGGAGTTAATATGTCAAACTTATCATCAATTATAGATATTTTTCTGTCAAATTAAGACTCTGTACAAAAATTGTTGTCGTAAGAATTGTGTACAAACGGACAATTGTATTATCTAAATTGAAATAAAAATAAGAAAAAGAAAAAAATGTACTATCTAATTGAAATAAAAATATAGAAAAGAGAAAAAGGACAATTGTCCCATTTTTTTTTATTGCAGTCGGGATTACACTTTGACTATTAGATACTATTTGATAGTAAAGTATATTTGTTGGTGTAGAGTGCACCAAATATATTCAAAATTAGAACAAAACTACACTATCAACTGGTAAATCATCTTGAACAGACATATATAGATCTTTCAATTTAATTCATGAAGATAATCTCCCTTTACTTGGGGGGAGTTAGTGTGTCAAACTTATCATCAATTATAGATATATTTTTTTGTCAAATTAAGACTGTACAAAAATTGTTATCATGAGAATTGTGTATAAACGGTCACAATTAATAATACATGCATGTACGGAAATAAAAATTAACACTGTAACTGTAATAATATTATTTGTGTGCAGTGGCGGATCCAGGATTTTGAAAATAGGGGACGATAAATATTAAAAAATACACATAAATATTGTTTAATATTTAAAATTGTACAACAAAACATTGTTTATTTGTAAAAGTTGATCGTGTAAGGGTACATGGAAATTAATACTCATATATAAAAGAACTTTTTTAGTACATATTGAACTAATTAGAGTAATTAAGAAAATAAGAGACAACAAAAGATAGTTTTGGTAGCATTATTATTTTGTTAGAGATTTGAGATATTTTTACTTTTTGCTACTTTTGCTATGTATTTTATTTACTCACGTTATGTCAAATTTTAATTTTTTGAAATTTTAATATTGTAATATTTGGATTTTTTAATTATTTATGTAAAAATGGATAAAAATAGAGGTACAAATTTATTATTGTTAGTTTTTAAATATAAATTAGTATTGGAGGTTTCATCTTGTACCCCAATTTCTAATGTAGATCCGCCACTGTTTGTGTTGCCATACACATATCACTATATATATATATATATATATATATATATATATCGATAATGATAATTTAGTTATACTTATTATTATTAAATTATTGAAACTCATTATTGTGATATAAAATATTATCATATATATTTATTGTCAAAATTCTAATGTTATTATTTAATGTTATTAATATTATTCTTTCTTGTAGTGCATATTTCCAAAATGCAATGACGAACATATCCTATAATATATTTGGATGGATGCCAATTATACTTGGCATTAATGGAGAAAACAATTGGAATTTAATTACTATTCATCAAATAATTTTTTAAAAAGATATGCTCCAAAGTATGATATATATATAAGATAAGTAATAAGGTTAACCTTATTGGTCTGGTGTGATGAACCAATGTCTGTAAAGGGAAATATTTGCTCTCGGCCAAATCCCTGTCCCCTCTCATTGGTTGATAACTGATAACATTTTACAGCACCATGCCTAATATAATTAATCCATTAATCTATCCATTAAGTATAAAATAATCTTATCCTCATTTTAAAATAATAATCCCATCTATATAAGAAACACCTTGCGTCATTGAATCGTGGAAGGGGTAATACTTACCACAACCGCCAATTAAGTCTTCAGGATGAGATATTTATTTCAATATTTCATTTATTATTTCATCGGATATATGATTGTCATGTGTATAAAAATATTTTTAACCAGTAACAAAATTATAAAATATGAGACAGAACACCATTTTGCAATAGACGATCACATTCGCAAATCTTTGGATAAAAGAGTGAGTTTTAAGAAAATTATTTATATATTATAATCATGTGTTTAATTACTGCATTTTCAATTATATTAGACTTTTTTTCAAACTATTAAAATGAGCGCCAATTGAGTTTTTGAAAATATATTTGTCAGTATTGAATTTTTGTTTCCCCGTCCCCCATAATTCATGTTCTAAGCATCACAACTTAAGATTCCATCTAGCTACTCTTGAACCTAATTGACCCAACCCCTAGAGCCCTGTGAAGGATGTAAGCAGGATGTGCCTCAACAATGCTTAGGTTCCCAAAGAAGATCGCTAGCGCACAAGAGGCCAAATCTCAACCAAACGGGATGTAAAAAATTATGTTCTTTCATAATTTTCTAGATGACAACTAGAGAATGCAAAAGCTCGGGTCCGACCGGCCCCGGCCCGAGCCCGATCCATCGAGCCAATACGTAAAATTGGGTGGGGTCGGGTCATGCCTAAAAATCACGCGGACCGTTGATTTTATCGCCTTAATCCACCCAAAAACACATTTTTACACGTGTTGAGCCACTCGGGCCAAAGTGTCCGATCCATTCGGGCATATAGAAACAAAAGCCCTAAGCACATCCCAATCATCCCAGCTAGTCGGGTTAGCTCACTGACCGGACCAAAAATTGCCAGCTATGATGACGACATTAGCATTATGATCACTTTTTCTGACCATACCACTCGATTGATCTTCTTGCTAGATATGCATGTGGCGTGAACACAAACACAAATAAGTAGCCAATAACTAATTTTTAAAGACATTTTTTTAGTAAATACAATTTTAAAAGAAATATAGTTAATTATTATTATTATATATGATAATTTTAATAAAGAAAAAAATTGTGGTCGAGATCAGACTTGTCCATTAGTTGATGACTTATTAGGCAAGGCCATATCAAATGAGAAATAGTGACCAATAATATTTGAGGATTGATCAATTAGAGATGGTGACGTTATTGTCCCTTCCATCGGAAACCAAAGATTATTGGTTGAATGGTCCAATTACTAGCACTCTATATACAGCCTATAGCACTATAATATATGTACAATTTTTAAAGCCAACTTGTCTATGTTTTTGTTTTATTTTAAATTATACAGGCACCAACTGCAATAATATAAAATATGATTTTATTTGTGTTTTGTTTATGAAAGTGTAAAATAATGTAATTTAAATTGCTACTTGTATGAGTATATACTATAGTATCATCGTCCATCGACATTTATATATATTAAGGTTGACATCTCTATTTAAAAGTTAGAACTCTTTACCAAGATCGACCTATATATCGATCAAAAGAAGAGAACCATTAGTTTATTACTTTAAGTTTTTTATTTACTTAAATAAATGGATTGGGATGGTTAATATATACCAATCTAGTGGTGGGTTTTGCACTCAAAAAAAAAAAAAAAAGAAAAATCTAAGGTTGGGTTTTTATTTAACAAAATAATAATAATAATAATAATAATAATAATAATCAATATTTCTAAAAGTATGATATTATTATTAATTATTTTTGAGTTAATTACACACATCATACTGGGAATAGAACACATGACCTCCGCCACAAAAGAGGGTGTAATACCAACCTTAAAACATTTGATGTTTCTCAACTATATTTGAAATAGCTAGTTAGCTACATAATTCATAAATTTAGGAATAATTATAAAAACCACCCTTGAAGTTTGGGGTGATTACAAATAGACCTAGATAAGTATTAAAATTACAAAAAATACCATTGAGGTTTGATCTGTCTTAATTTTAATCGATTAACAATTATACTTTTATAAATATAAAGGGGAATTTTCAAATATATTGCTTAAGAAGGGAGAAATATAAAATGGAATCAAACATTAAGAGACTTTTTATAATTTGGAACTTCTTTGGGGTCGTATGTAATTACTCTAAACCTCAAGGTTAGTTTTTATAATTATCCCTAAATTTTATTAACACTTGACTGTTTTTCTCTTAATTGACGAATCTGACCAATGCAAAATATCACTCCTACGAGACATCATTAAATTGCAAAAAAAAAAAAAAAAAAAATAAAAGAATCGATGAGAACTATCATATTTTTCAAAAGATATTTATGAGTGACAAAAAAAAAGAAGAAAAAGAGGTTAGAATAAATGCTAAAAGTTGTTAATTCTTAACATATTTATAGGAAAACAAAAGAGTTGGCCCATAGGATATTGCATGTGAACAAATTAAAGTTGAGCAACTTTAAGTACTTAGGGTACCAATGATGGAACTGCCAGTCCAAATCAACCAATTATTCGGTCTTTTTTTTTTTTTTTTTTTTTTGATAACTCAGCCTGCGCTACGCCCGACTATCTTTTCGGCGACAACAAATTTCCGCCTCCTCATCTTGCCGCCAAGGTAAACCGCGGGATGTGCACGACTGGCCAAAGTGTTACGACGGTGGTCTGGACGCACAACCAGATCCTCAGGTAAAGAGAACAATTATGTTCGACCCCAATCTACTAATAACGATCTCTCCCGAATCGAACCCACACGGATGCTATTCAAGATGAGTTCCCACCAAATCTTCACTACCGCATATGCCCTGGGAGCAATTTGATGGAGAAGGGATATGAACCCCGACCTTCACCCCACAAACAATTTGATGGAGCGAGGATTTGAACCCCTTACCTCTATCCCACAATTGCTTGTGGTGGGGATGGCTAAGCCACCTGGTTATTATTGGATCTTTGTTATTTACATGCTTATGATGAAGCAGTCAATTAATGCCACATGGGATTAAACCCCATAAAAGAAAAGGATCAAAGACTTATAGGAGCTAAATTAGGTCCAAATGGTTTTTATTTTTATTTATTTGTTTATTTATTTTGATGTAGCAAATAATAAATTATATTACACTACAAGAAAATTACCAGGTTTGCATTGATTTTGCCGACGGAAATGATTTTGTCACTAAATTTTACAATTACCTACAGAATAAAAAATATCATTTTTCTCCAAATTATACCAACAGATTACGACAAATTTTCTATAGGTATTTACCAGGTTTTAGATTTTGTAGGTAAATATTTTACCTACAATGGTTTTACCTACAATGATTTTACCTACACTTTACAATTTTCTTAACATTTACCTAAAGATTTTTTCGTAGGTAAACCAGTTTTTTGTAGTGATATTAATTATGAGAAACACACAAGAACATAATTACATTGATACATCTATATATGGACACTTTTCCTTTTTTTTTTTTTTTTTTCTGAGGCTTATAATTAGTGATGGAATTATCAATGAGTTCAAGGTCAACTTGCAAGCTCTAGACAATCCAAGCATTGAAAGAAGGTCGATTTTGAATTTCATCCAGACCAAGCTTGCATAAAGTCATGTTCGATTTCATCAAATAAGAGATATTTATTTGATGTAAGTGCATAATATTAAGGGATAATTACAAAAACTACCCCGATATTTAGGTTAATTACAAAAAACCCATATATGTTTGAGAATTACAAAAATAGGTTGATGTTTGATCTGTATTAAATATAACGAGGTAATTGGAGTGTTTTTACAAATGTGAACAGGTTGTTTGAAATATTTTTTGGCTTATGAATGGGCTAAAGTATGATCTGAGAATCAAACCTCGGGGTTTTTTGGAAATTTTAAAAACCCTGTGGATTTTTTTTTTTTTGTACTTAACCCAAACCTCTGGGGTAATTTTTGCAATTATTTATAATATATAATAAATGCAAATATTATATAAAAGGCTCGTTCGATGCTACCCTATTGGGTAGCGCTCATTTCCTCTCGATTTTGATATCGTCCAACTATGACATGCATGTGCATTTGTTTTTCCAAAATATGAATTAATTTTAAGTTTAAAATGAAAATGATTAAAAATATGAATTACAATTAGAAAACAAGCCTATCTGTAATTTATTTTAAAACCATTAATTTAATCAAACAAGAGTATTTTTCTTAGTTTTTTTTTTTTTTTTTTAAAAAAAGAGTCTTTTTCTTAGTTGTAACTGCAAATGCGCGAGCATAAACACAATAACTTTATGAACCAAAATCATTAGCATAGTATTTGTAAAGTCGTGCTACTTAATTTTATTCATTTCAAGTGAGTTCATGATTGCCCAATTAATTTTTTTTAGTTAATAAATCGTGTAATGGCTGCATGCACTTTGGCTTTATTTATTCTATTGAATAAGTATATGCCAACATTAGTTGTAATAATCATGATTATAACATAACATAACATGGCTTCAAAAGTAATTGAGAGATCGTGAAATATATCATCATCAATCATCACATTAAAGATACTAAAGTCGTATATATATATATATATATATATATATGCTATTAATATAGTCCATAATTTTAATCTTCTTTTTTTCCTTTTACAAAAAGAATTAATTTTATTTTGTCCAATTTCTCCTTTTTCTCAATCGAATATTCCAAAATACGCAGTAACGGTTTGATTTCTTCTTTAGAATCATCTGATTCAGGTGTCATCTAATTTAGGACAAAGATGAAAAAACAAAAATTGAAAAAAAGGCTTATAAATTCGCTAAGCTATGACGTAAAGAGATTATAATTGTGTGTTTTTTTAAACCTTACAACATGTTTCATGTCGCGTAATTAACAAATAAATTAATTAATGTTAATAACATAACTAACGAACAATTAACGAAAAAGACGATTCTACAAACGGGATTAATATAATTTGATCTCATTATGCATGTAATCAGTGATTTCAGCCGAAAGAAACCTCCAAGTTTGAAGGAAAATTAAGCACGCCAATTATTCAATAAAATTTTTTTCGATATAATTTTCTACAGTTGGTTGAACGATTTTTTTTTTGCTTATTTAAATTCAAGTTGTAATTAAGTAATTAAGTTGCTTTTGGACAGTTCGTGTAATAATAAAACTTAATTGGTCATTAGTTAACTGAATTATAGTTGTTTAATTTATTTTAAAAGTTTAATGTCCCCAAGTCGTACCTAATTACAAGGCCTACAACATTGTATATTCATTAATTTGCTAATTAAATCAACTTTAAATTCCTCAAAAAAAAAAAAAAAAAATCAACTTTAAATCTGGACCTTAAAATTGATCCGATTCTGTCGATTATGTCTTAGTTTAGTGTAAAAACTCTGAAATTTGAGTTAATTTCATTAAAAACATATCTGAAAATTTGTCATAACTGTATCATTCATTTATCTTTTTTTCATTTTTTATTTGTACTCAAAACATTATCTATTTTTATTTTGATACTTTTCTTTCCTTTCTTTGCTATGGAAAAATTATTACCATCATTAATCCAGCATTTTTTTATACAGCTCCCAATTAAACTTTAGTCAATTCCGAATGACAGCCAAATTTTATGTATTTTATTATTAATAATTTTGAAAAAAAGGAAGGTTGACTTTTAAGTAAAAATGGCTTGATTACTTTTGGAGAACCCCATGTGATGGTTCTTCATGCTAAACTCCATAATGTGGTAAATTAATTACATGACCAAAAATTCAAGGAAATTACAATTGACCACCAATAAGACTTCTCTTCTCAGCCTTTCAAATTTCAACCCTATGTCTTTCAAATCTTACCTAAGATTTTGAGCATGATTTTAATTAATTACTCAAAATTAGAATATAATTACATATATATATTATAAATCATATGATGTTGATTCAACCATAATGCATGGCTGACATTTTTCCAATTGGTTGGCCAAAGATATAGTCGCTAATATTATATTAAGATATGCTGAGTAGATTCATATTCAAAGAATGATAAATTAATGTTGGAATTAACTTAATAGCCAAGTGGGAAATTAATGTAATATTGATGAACTGCAATTTGTTTTTTTCAATTGAATGTGATGGTAAATTAATAGATATTCTTGCATGGGATAGGCTACATTTTTCTCACAATGGGTCAATTAAGAACTTGGGGCAATAAAGAGGCTTCTCGATAGTAGTTCAAAAGACGGAAGTCAATACTGGACTTATCTGCCCACCAGAAGGTCAAAAGAGCTTCCTCGATTTACTCGTTTTACCCCTATAAATAGTTAGTTAGATTTGGACATGGTCATCATATTAAGACGATATTTTGTTAGAATTGGTCATGTTTATTTGTTAGTGCCTTGGTATTCTAACGAGGGGACCATGAATTATTCAAATAAACCATGCGTCCCATTCAATTAGCTAATTAGGTAATAGCAGTATTTGTTTTGTTATAGTTGAATGATGCAACAATATAATTACTTTCTACAAGTGGAGTTTGATTTTGTTTGGACATTGAGTTTTGGTTTTAAAAAAAAAAAAAAAAATTAATTTATTTTTTTTTGCAAGTGAATAATGAAATTGCTGCTTACCAATCATAATGCTTGTTGAGTGTATTTTTTCATTTTCAATAAGGTCTCGTTATCACTCGAACATAAATGAGAACCAAAGATGGAAAGATAACAAATAAAGGAAACAAAAATGTACCAAGAAATGCACTGCATAAACATGAGAAATGATTTCTGAAAAAATGATTATTAATCTAGGTTTCTATGGCTTATATGTCTGGAGTTAAGCCAAGGGTGTGATTTGTTGACTTTTTGACATGGCCCTTTCTATTTTTACAGAGAATAATGTGTTCGAAAGTATGAATTTTGAAAGTGTGAATGAATATAAAATAAAACTATGATAATGCATATGAGATCTTCTATTCCACAAATGTGTTTTATCTTCTATTCTACCGCACATGATTAACGACAATGTATAGAAGTTTACCATATTAATTTTCAAGATAATTTTTGGGTTTTTAATATGACAACTTTCTATACACGTGTCAATTATCTGCACGGTGGAATAGAAAATGAAACACCCGGAATAGAAGATCCCATCCGTAAATCATGATAGTTGATGTGATATTTTTTCAATTGAATGTGATTGGTGGTTGAAAAATAAGAAAGTTAATAGTGTACTACTTGTGAAATGATTATGTAATAATAATTGTTGATGTGACGTGTTTTCCTTTGTGATTGATAGTTGAAAATATAAGAATAGGTGAATCAGTGTATTCTTTTGAAAAATTTCACAAGCAATATTAGGCGAAGACATAAAAACTTTTCGAGTGAAAACTTTTTTGAAAAATTTCACAAGCAATACACGTTTATGCATCCAAATCAAACCATAAACATCACAGCTTAATTGCAAATAGAATACAAATTGCTTTGCCTCCAGCAATTTTACGCCGTCTTTAAGCAGATACATATATGTTTGTTACTCATCAGTTGATGAGTGTACACCAAGACTGGCATTGAGAATGTATTAAACTACATACAACAAACAACCATGACTGCTGATAAATCGCCTTGAACCGTATTTATATTACTCCATTAACGTCCTGAAAAGGAGTTCTTTGTTGATCCTGCATTATCTTGTTTTCAGTGTTTTCGCATTTTAATCCATTCTTGGTATGAACATCACATATGAGAGTTTTCATCTTCTCTATGGACTCCAAACTGGGAATCGGGATTGCTCGCTTCTTAGGAGTCGCGTTCGTTTTCTGCTCAACCTGTTCAAGATTAAACATTGAAAATATTCAGCTCCTAATTTATTTATCCATCAGCTCAATTTTACATTGGGTAATTACAAAAAACTACTCTTGAGTTTCAGTCTAGTTACAAAAAGAAAAGGATAATTACAAAAACACCCCTAAGGTTTGGGCTAATTACAAAAAAAACCACAGTTCTTTGAAAATTACAAAAAAACCCTTGATTCAGTTTTTCCTGGTGATTTTCAAAAACATTTCAAAAAAATCCCTGACATTTACAAAAACATTACATTTACCCCCTAAATTTAAGACAACAAAACCTGAAGGGGTTTTTTGTAATTTTGAAATTTTTTTGTAATTAACCCAAACCTCAGGGTGTTTTTGTAATTATCCCAAAAAAACCCAACCATTTTTCAAAATTACATATACCCCCATTAGCTCGAGGGATTGTTTGCAATACAACAAGGAGGTATTTATAATTTTCAAAAATAACTGGACTTAATAGACTTTTTGTAATTAGACAGACTGAACCTCATATGTAGTTCACACCATTCTCTTGCACACACACCTTGATAAGAAAATATAAACACGCGTAAGTTCTACAACGTAACTACGCTTACCAAGTAATCTTTATGAATGCACTGCTCTGATCTGTTGCGGATATCTGATACGTGTTCACTATGGTTCACTGTTATTGACTTGAGCTGATCCAAGCCGGTTGTAGTAATCAAGTTTATTTCCTTAGTATTTTCCTTGTCTAACACTAAAGAATCTGCAAGCAAACGCACGATTTGTCAAGTTAAGCCGCCTACATTTGAAACTTAAGAGAGAAACACACAACCACATTTGTAAGAAAGCTAATAATTACCATTGATAGACGTCAATAAATCATTAATGTGGGAATCAAATTCTGCACCCACACATGAGGAAGTGGAAACAATGTTGTCATGTATGGACTGAGTTTCGAGAATTTTTGTCCTGCCGAGAGGAGACGTTAGGTGACAAATAAGAATGATAATGATAATAGTAATGTCATTTTTTCCCGAACCAAATTCAGTAAACTTACCGCACAACAGATTTTATGTCACCAAGACCGTTCTTAGCAAGATGGCTCGCCTAATTGAGCATTTTGCCACTGTTGACCAGACCTATCCACCTTTTCAGCACTGCAAATACAGAAAAAGGCAAGTTACTTTCCGATTCTTTAATCCGATCTTAAGTTTCTACCAACAATCAAATAACATATTTACTTAAAATGAAGCGATCATACAGCTCCATATTATTTTTCATATCCAACAGCTGCAGTTAGTCTAATCAATATTTTCGGGATATAAAATCAATTAATCTGTCCGAACCAAATAATAGTACAAAACTCAAGAAATAGAAGATAAAAATATTACCATTCCTGCAAGCAATTTTCTATTATAACTCTATGTTCAGTTGATGAGAATGTTTCATCCACAAAGTGATTTTTGACCTTCTCTGCATATTCATTTAGCTCCTTCGTTTCTGAAGTTAAGATTTGCTGCATATCGGACAACTCCAACAGCATTCTCTTGCTTTCTTGAGCGGCAGCGTCTTCAAAGCTCTTCGAGGCCTTAGATACCTGAATTTTAGTATATCCTAAGCATCAAATGTTGCCTTGAACCATATATGCCAAAAATACAAATGAAACAAGAGAAACATATAATGATGAGCTTTTACCATCTCAGTTTTTCTAGCTGTCAGAGTTGATAATATCTCTGCTATTTTTTCCCTTGCTATTTTTTCTTCTCTAGAAGCCTCTTCCTGTTACAACAGAACACAATGTTAGATAAACTTCACTGTGAAATTAATCAAGCTGCAAACACAAAAAAAAAAAAAAAAAAAATGCCAACTTACCTTGAAAATCTTTTCAAAGTTTTGTAATCTGATGGATTTTTCTGTCTGGCTTCGTTTCAACGAGTTTCGCAAGTTCAGAAGCACGGCAGTGGAGGTCATTTGAGAAATTGATGGCTGCACTTGATATCACTTGTGCTGAGACTAGACTCTGACGTAGCCCCTGGAATATATTACACGACGTAAATTTGAAGTTTCTCATTAAATAATGGAATAAGGAATTTATTAACATGTCCTGCCAACCTCTGCTTGTTGTTGGGCAGAAAAAAGCCAACAGTTTTCGTTGTTCATTCAAGGAGTTTTGAATGTCAGAAATGACCTCCTTGGCCTCCAAGGATGCATTTACGAAGAACTGCACGCACAACAAAAACATCATACATCGTAACATTTACTCCAAAAAATCGATGAGAACAAAACCAAGGTCAATTATACAAATTTCTTACATTCTCAACTGCAGTTGCTTGGACTGATGCCATAGATGTCATTTCCTCCAGATCAGAAGATGCTTTCGCATGCAATGTGTCTGTAAGCTTCTTCATGTTCACGGACCCTGAAGCATAAGTCTCCAATAATTTCTTTACATTTGCTTCCATGGCCTCGTTTGACTAATAGACAATTAAACACGCAAATTTATCAGACGCTAGACAAATTTAAACAATTGCTAACTTTCAAGTAGCAACATGGCTTACTTCATATTTACTAGCAAGAAATGTGCTCATGCAGTTTTCGACACATCTTAGTTGTTGTTCTTGCTCGGATACAGAGCTAAGAACGATCTTGTGAAGGTTGTTCAAACTTCGATCAAGCTGTGCTCCAAACATATGAAGAATACTTTGATTTTCTCTTTCCAATTTGTTTTTATGATCTGCAAGGAATTTTTGGTGAAAATTGAGTAACTGTGCCACAGCTATTTTGACATAGGGTTAATTACAAAAATGTACCCTTGAGGTTTGATCTAATTACAAAAACCCATCTAACTTTCAGAATTACAAAATATACCCCTGAAGTTTTATTTTGCCTAACATTTACCCCCTTTATAAGCAAAAAGCATCTAAAGATCACCCATCATATTTACAAAAATATTACAGTTTACCCCTTAATTTTACCACTGGATCAAACCTCAGGGTCCTTTTTGTGATTTTGAAAGTTAGTTGGGTTTTTTTGTAATTAGGTCAAACCTCAAGGGTAATTTTTGTAATTATCCCTTTTGACGGACATATCCAATTTCTATGGGAAAATGGACCATGGATAAACTTGCGCAAATGTACACCTCACAATACATGAGAAATATAGACTCGTGATAGTAAATCGACGATAAAACTATTACGAGCATGCAAAAACAATCCAAATGAAAACATGATTACCTATTTTTCCAAAAAGAGCAGAAATGTCCTCAGATGCATCTTGTAAGTTGAGCCGCATCTTCTTTGCACAATCAATCAGACTACTCTCTGTATAATAAAAGTTTTCTCATTAAAGTGAGAAGAGAACAACAAACAGCCCTTAGTGCTAATGAAAATTGCTCCCACCTGAATATTGTAGTTTGGAGATGAGTGACTCCTTTTCCTTCAGTACCAAAAGAGCTCTATTATAATTCTCTTGAAGATCTTCCAAGCTTTTACACGTTGTTTCTAAAGTTTTCTGAAGAAAATTGCATGACCATATGAATGATTACAAAATAACCGCTTATGTAAAATATCTTTCTATGAATCTTCTCCAATACCTTGCAGTCTTTAAGCTCACTTTCAACATTTAGTTTCTCTTCTTGTTCAGTAAGATACAGCTCACTTAAATTTATCAAGTTGCTGTGGAAGTCAAGAAGTTAGGCAAAAATTATTAGAACAAGTTTAATGAGAAAAACAAGCAAATGTTACCTTCTCGCTGACGTTAAGATCACTCTCTAATTGTTCTATCCTCTCACTTTTGCCTGCAAGATTTGCACATCACATAAGTTTCAAATTAAAAGTGAATATTCAGAGTTATGGTTTTTGATGTCATATCCTATGCAATCGATTATTTCATTCCAAAAAACTAATGAATACACAGATTCCATCATAGTGGTAAATTAACAAAAGCACATGAAATACTACCCCTAAATGAGATTATGAACAAGGAAAACTCCACCATTGTTATATTTAAAAATTCAACAGCTGAAACTACTCTCTTCTGTTAATTTCACAGTAGTGATATTTTTCACTTTCGATAAATAACTGAAAGGAGAAGTAGAAGAATGCAGAAATACTG